>OX422217.1:244818518-246051732 GCA_949130495.1 Sambucus nigra | reverse complement strand
TTTCCAGTCTTCTTTTTAGGCGAGCATTCTCAGCCTCACACCTGCGAGAAGAATCCCTCTGCTCGTGGAGCCTTGCCTCGTATGCATCAATCAATCTGGATATTTGTGTGGACCTCGCTGGTCCCTGGCTTTCTTTTGAGGCTGGCCTTTCCAAGCGAGCCCTTTGATCTGAACGTCGAACTTCAGACCTGATCCTGCGAGGAGCAGGTGGTTCTTGAATATCCCCTTCCTGGGGGGCATTGCTGCTGTGACCATACATTTTAAACTCCTTTCTTGGTGTGGGCTCTTCTCAGGGAAAGATGAATGCTTCCCACAGATGGCGCCAATTCTGGTGACAATTATTATGCAACACAAATAGATAAGAGAAAGGCAATGACCAAGTAGGAAAAAGGAATGTAAAATGATAATCACACAACAAAGGATATACGTGGTTCAGCAAAGAAGTGCCTACGTCCACGGTGGTGCAGTTGGTTTTGTTTCTATATACTCCGAGGAGTGATTACAGAGAATACAACTTATCCTTTTGCCCCGGACCTAGGGTTTAATATATACATGTACATTTAGGTGAGTGGGGGTGATGGGTTCCCCCACGTCTTCCATCTCTCCTATAACTTCCCTTCAGGGTAACGTGGGAAGAGACCGGATCAAAATAAGAGGTGGGGGGCCTGGACTTTGGGCCGCCAGAACTGGGCTACTCATCCAGGCCCATGGTCTTAATTCTGGGTGCCCACACTTTGAATGGAAGATTCGTCAAAGAGGGTGAAAACATCCTCGTATGTGGCTTTCCTGAACCATCGTTCAATCATGTGGATAAGAAGATGAAGCCAGGGATGGAAACATTCTTTCAAGACAACTACTCTAGGGCCGAAGACTACCACCATAAAGTGAAACCACCCATCGACAAAGTTGTAGTCATTACAAAGATCTCTGAGGAAAGTGATTTGAAGACTCATTCAATCAGCAGACAGTGGGATGACACTATGTATGAGATCCATTCAGATACTACATTATCGGGCCCGTTCACTCTGATAAAGGCCATTGATGAACCTCTCCTCGACTGGAATTCCTTACCAGTACCACCTACTATGATGCAACCCAACCTTTTTATTTACCCTATCTCTCCATCTATTATTGTTCCTCCTTCCCTGATAAAAATATAATCAAGAACTCTTTTGATGAGGTCCTCAATGCTGTTTTCCCCAAAAGTGAAATAAATGAGGATTTTGGGTTTCTTGTTGTGCCTTACATTAATTATCTTAATTCCACCCAAACTCTTGATGAAGATGATTTTGCAAATGAACAGTTCTTAACTGATCTTAATAAGGTTAATCACAAATGACATAACTACATTCAAATTAATGAGGATGAAATGGTTGTTATTAATCTTTGTTCTAATAGCCAACGATGCGAGATTACGATAGGGTTCACCTTAATGAGCATGAGCAGGCGCAATTCAAAGAGCTACTGAAGGAATTTACGAACGTCTTTGCATAGTATTACGACAACATGACCGACATCGATCTCAAAATAGCTTAGCATGAGATTCCAACTCTCGCAGAATGCAAATCGGTTAAGAAAAAAACTACGAAATCTCAGCATCGAATGGTTGCTCAAAGTTAAGGAAGAAGTAATCAAGCAGTTGAACATAGGCTTCATCCTGGTGTTAAAATATCCCATATGGCTAGCCAACATTGTACTCGTACAAAAATTAGGTGGGAAAGTCCGCATATGTGTCGACTATCGGGATTGTGAATAACATATCCACTCACGCCCTCACGTCATTCGTTAATGGATTCATTAGATACAATCAGATTAAGATGTACCCTGATCATCAGGAAAAAACCGCATTCATCACTCCCTAGGGAACTTTTTCTGACATGTTTATGCCATTTTGGCTTAAGAACATTGGGGCTACCTGCCAAAGGGCTACGACAACCATCTTGCATGATCTGATACACAAGGAGGTCGAAGTCTACATAAACAACATGATTATTCAGTCTAAAACTCGACAAGGTCACGATCCTTCCCTCTGAAAGTTCTTCAATGACTGCAGCAATACCAAATGTGGTTAAACCCATATAAATATGTTTTGATGTCACAAAAGTAAAACTTTTGGAATTCATGGTTAGTAAGAAGGGAATCAAAGCAGACCCCGCTAAACTGAAAGCCATACTTGAAATGCTATCACCCCGAACGGAGAATAAAGTACGAGGATTCTTGAGAAAATTAGAGTATATTAGTCGATTCATCATCCAGTTAGCTTCTATGTGCGGTCCCATCTTCAATCACCTAGGAAAGGATTTTACCAAAATCTAGAATGAGGTTTGTTACTAAGCCTTCGATAGAATCAAGAAATATCTTACCCAACCTCCGGTACTCATGCCGTCGTAGCCTGGTCTCCCTCTACTCCTATACTTAACTATAATAGATACTGCATCAGGGGCTTTGATAGTCTAATTTATTGAAGAATATCGTAAAGAAAGGACCATCTACTATGTCAGTCAAAAGTTGGTTGGGTATGAAGTCAACTATATTGGCTTGGAAAAAGCATACATTTCCTTGGTCCGGGTCACTCAAAAGTTACGGCACTACAAGCTCACTTTTTCCATCACACTTGTGTCCCGAATGAATCCTATCAAATACTGTCTTGAGAAACCCTCCCTATCTGGACGAATGGCTCGATAGTTGATGTTGCTTGCTGAGTTTAATATCGTGTATGTTATGCAAAAATCCATGAAAGGGAGAGTCATATCCGATTACCTTTCTGGAAACCCCATAAAAGAGGTTGATGTTTGGGTCTCTAAATTCCCGAACGAAGATATTCTCTACACCTCTTAGAAGGTCCTCTGATGGAAAATGTTCTTTGACGACACTTCCAACAAGAAAGGATACAACATTGGGATACTCCTAATCTCCCATGATGAATCTCACACTCCCATTTCCATCAAGATGGATTTTGCCTGCACCAATAATATGATCGAATATAAGGCATGCACTGTAGGCTTCAAAATCCCCCTCAAGAAAGGTATCAAACACCTGAATGTCTACGGGGATTATGCTTTCATCATCAATCAAGTACTTAGAAGATGGAATGTCAAAGATGAAAAACTCTACCCTTCCACTCCCACCTATAAGAGATGGCCTCCCAGTTTCGAGATATTACTTTCCACTACTTTCCCCGTGCAAAGAAAAACTTAGCTGACACCCTTGCTACCTTAGCCTTCATGTTCGATATGCTCGAAGGAATAATATGACCCCCTTTATAGTAAAAAAATAAGCTATTATAACATTCATCTTGTCATAGAGGAAGATTTTGATATGGTCGAGTGCTTGTACTACAACATTTGGTGTTGCCTCAAGTATAGTAGGCATCCACAAGAAGCCAATAAGAATGATTGTGCGACTCTCCATAAACTGGCTGCCCAATACATCATTTGCGACAAAGAACTATTTCAGATAAACTTTGTGGAACCTATATGCACTGCATTGCAGGGGCTGACATTGAAGAAATGATGCAAAAGATCCACAACAAGGAATGTGGCCCCCACATGAATGGTGATTGCTTATTAAGAAGATTATACACTAAGGGTATTATTGGACCACCATAGTTTAGGATTGCTTCGCCTACTTTCATAGATGACTTAAATGCTAACAATTTGCTAATCTTCAGTACTTATCCTAGCGGTAATTATATAATATGACTTCTCCCTGGACTTTCTCCACCCGAGGCATTGATATGATAGGCAAGGTCACACCCAAATCCTCCAATGGGCATGAATTCATCCCGTTTACCATTGATTACTTCACTAAATGGGTCAAAGCCGAGTCATACAAGTGCCGAATGCTAAGAAAGTGGCCAAGTTTATTAGAAAGAACATCATATGCCATTACAGGGTTCCCCACGAGATAGTATCAGATAATGGGGTACACTTTATAGTCGAGGTCACAGAACTGGTCGATGAATATGGGATTCAGAGGAAAAACTCTTCTCCCTACCGACCCCAAACCAATGGTGCAGTTGAAGCTGCTAATAAAAACCTTAGAGCCATCATTAGTAAAATGACAGAGAGTTGCCGAGATTGGGAAGATCGGATCCTTTATGCCCTTTGGGGCTACCGCACTTCTATCATGACATCTAATGGAGCTTACCATTACTATTTGGTATACGACATGGAAGCATTCCAACCCGTTGAGCTAGAAATACCTTCCTTATGCGTTATGCTCGAAAGAAGAGTCAGTGAGGAAGATTGATATCGGAGTCGCTTTGATAAATTGTCACTCTTAGATGAAAAGAGGTTAAAGTCTATATACCATATACAAGTGTACCATAGCCGGATAGCACGAACCGAAAAGTCAAGGACCATGGTGTCCAGGAAGGAGACCTATCCCACAAGGAGATCATAGAATCCGTCTGGGACTCGAAAGGGTAATTTAAGCCAAACTGGAGTGGCCTCAACACAGTGAAGAAGATCCTGTTAGGCAGCGCCACTATGCTCAGAGTCTGGAGAAAAAATGGCACATTTAGTTAACTGGATTGTCTTAAGAAGTTCTACCCTAAGTTCGGAATCTTGGCGCACTACGACTCTTCTCATCCCCCTTATATTCTAAGAAAAAATCTTCATTTCCCTCTACCCAGAACTATGTGGGGCCTGATCCTCTAAAAAACCTTTTGCTTTCAAAATAGAACTCAAAAAATTTTCAAAACCCACTAGAGTTACGTAGAAGATCATACGTCTTATATGTGCATGGCCCCCTTCTTTTTCACAAAATTTTAATCTTTTCTAAACACCGAGAACGATGGTTCATTTTATAATTTATGTTGAACAAAACGATTATGTATGCCTTAGGGCTTAGTATAGATAACCTAAATGTAAAACTCATCAAGAGGAACAAAAATATGATCAAAATCTTTTTTATTTCAAATAAGGGAGGTCAGTACTATTACACGAAGTATCAGCGTAGGTAGTCAAACCAACTGCCCCTATCCACTAACCAAACTATTCATAAACAAACCCAACTAAACTTCATAAAATTATTCCCAAATCACAGAAAACCAAAAACATCCCACTCACACAAAAAACTTCACAAAATAACCCCAGTTTCACAAAAACCCTATCCGCAGCTGCCGAAAGACCCAATCCCATCATCGTCCACTCCCTAAGGTGCCCAAACTTCTCCTGCCTAGTTGATATTTTGAATGTGCTCCATGGAGTGATAATCCCTAACCGGCATGGAAAAAACCACTACTCCCCCCTCCATGGCGTCAAAAAGGACAAACCACCTCTAGCCGGTATCCTCCGCTAAGATCTTTGCCACTAATCACTTCCACAACCATTTCAGATAGTCTTCGGACACATGCGAGACTTTGCCTATGGATTGAAATGGTTGGATTACCGATCGACGATTCTCCCACAAAGAACCTAAATTCATGCGCAGGGATTCAATTTTGTCTTTCATAGGATACAAATCTAATGTATGATGAGGAATTATTTTCTCCCATTTGACTCAACATAGAAGTCGCCAAGGGAAATGGAACAAATTCTACCACAAACCAACTAACCGTGTGTACCGGTATTCTCCCAGTTCTAGAACATGCAGTAGTTCTCCCCACCATGGCATCGACCAGCGGAAGCATCTGGCTTCGTGCTCCACAAACCAATTAACCAATTTCTCTACAAATGGGCCAAAACTAATGGGGTATTGAGTAAATAAATTTGGCACGGATGCGAAGGGAAATTCAAGATGAACTACTCCCTCTGAAGAAAGCAAAATCTCTCATCTAACCACATGAACAACATCACCAGACTCCCTCTCAAGAAATCAAAGTGACCTTCTCTCCAAGAATAAAGCCCATTCCGATCCTTAACCAGCATCACCAAAACCCTTCATAATTAATCCCCAAAAACTTCTAAACGTCTATGAGAGTGATAGTTACCTCCCTAAAGCTAAGATGAAAAGTATTTTTAGTGTCCCACCACCTCTCTCCCGAATCACACAACACCAAAGTAGAACACGACGTCTCATCCATGTAACACCCCGCCTAATTAAATACCGGGTGGCCAGCCCCATACCAAATTAAAACAGAATATACAGTTGGCTCATTCTTAGCATCACTGTCGAAAACATTTACAACTCACCCAATACTCAATTAAGCTGGTGTTAAAAACTTTTCAAATTTTAATTTAACAAAATCCATTTCCAGTTTAAGAATAACACAACACATTTTATTCTACAACACTGATAACCAATTAGATAACACAAAAGAATTTGAATTCAATTGGAATAAACATTCCCAAATAATATTAATCCATTACAGTAATCCCAACAATATCAAATGTATTAAAATGACACGAATACCATAGTATTTGACCCCGATAGAAGAAGATAACTGAATCCTTTGGGCGACATGCCCTACTAAGAGAATACTGTGAATCAAATGATGATAGGCATCTAAGCAAAACTCCGTAATTACATAGCCTGTCATAATCCGCTAAGGTTGGCGTCCCTGTTGCTGGACACCTGATATAGAAGATACAATAGAAAAGAAAATATGCAAGGAAACGGGTCAGAGCCCGATTGTGAAAATGATTTTTAAAACATCCAGTATTTAACAAGTCCAATAAATCTTTTATTATGTACATGTTAGACCCAACTCTCACTTGCCATTCTCACCTCTCAACTAGAGTGCACACTTAACGTTTCCTATTAACCTCCTAGTTAATGGTTCCTCTTTTCTAGTCTCCATATTATAATTCCATCCCAATATCATAATCCACGTATGTCCCATACCATACATCACATTATTATTCATTTACATTTCTCATCGTTTCTCATTAACATGAATCATTTCTCATTAATATGAGTTAAGCTTTTCAACAAACATTCATTAACTTAATTCAATTATCTTTCTCTATTCACCGTTATCTACAATTATCACCGTAGATAGATTTAACCATAATAAATATCCATTCATTCATTTAATCCATTATATATATATATATATATATATATATTCATATATAATACGGCACCCCGAGTCACAGCTGTGGTGCAATGCATTACTCTGCTATCATGTCCCATCATTGCAGGTCGCCGAATAGGGGACTAAAGGTTCGGTAAGGATTCCTCGAACCACAAACATCAACAAACAAATTTGAGGCGAACATAGTTCTCGTATCCATGGGTCATGCACATACCTACGTACCCACAGTCAGCGGACTTATCAACTCCCCGATAAGTCTTTCATAGACCTATGTTCTCGAGCGACAAATCAAAGATCCCATGGATTCATCGGGATATGACTGCCCTCACGCGCAAACCTCCCACCGATAACAAGTAAGCTAGGTATGTCATACACATAAATCATCAATCAATCAAATAAGTATTATCATACCTATAATATAATATTAATAAGGTAATATCACTACCCTCAGATATTTCCCATACGTATCATTATATCTCTTTTAAATTCCACGTATCATATCTTTACTTCATCATTTAATTATCCTCGCATCCTATAACATCTCTCCAATCCCGACGTCGATAAGGTTCATGCGCGGAGCGTCTCTCAAAGCGAAATCCAAACAAGGAACCCCTCCAATACACTACTACTTAACTTTGTCGATCGAGGAGGTTCGTCAACTTCAAATATACGATCGAAATAACCTCATCTCCTCTTTCAACAAAATGTGTTCTAAACTCCCATCTCTATCCAGGAGCCATACCACTACGCTCTTGTACTACACTGAGCCCTTGCGAAATCAATAATGAGCTTAAACTCAGTCCTTGATGTTTAAATTGTAACCCTAAGGCTACCAAGGTGTTATATTAAATCTCCCCTACTTGAACTATCCTTAATCCTCATACAAACAGATTAGAATCCAACACATGAATCTAGCAACCGAAATCTCTTTAACTTTAATTATCATAATTCTAATCAATTAAATCCCAATCAAATTAATTCAAATCTTAACTAGAGCTTACTGATCTTCTCTAAGTCCCATAATATCCAATTAATAATCACCGAAGATCTACAAAAGTTTTGGGATAAGAACCAACATTAAAAAGAAACAACATCATGAATTCTCATATTTTAAATACTCAGAAAAATCAGATCCAAAAATTATTCAAATCATCAATCCGACTTCAGATTTGGATTCTACACGAAAAATTGAGTCAGGTATGTGTTTTGAGTTTTTCTTAAATCTCATCCAAATGCACTCAAAAAGAAGATCTAAACATTCCAAATTGACTCTTCTCATTCCACTCATTTTTGCCTCTTTTTCCAGAAAATTATCAACATATTATCTTCAAGAACACTAAATTATTTTCAGAATTTCTTCCAAAGATTGATGAATATTTATTGTATTACTAACTACCTACAATATGAGTTTAATTCCTATATATTTTTAGATTCCAAAAATCCATTAACAACTATATCCTTTCATCTTCCAAGCATGAAAATCATCTCTTTTTATAACTATCCTAACATGGACAATATGCGAACTTAAATTGCAAATATCAAACACTTGCCTCTAATGAAGATCTTATCCTTTGGAGTTGAATAACACAGGTGGTGATGGTGGTGGTGACCTTCGACCTTTGGTTCTCCTCCTTCCCAAGCAAACTTCTTTTTCTTTCCAAGCAACCTTCCACTCTCTCTAAGAAGATGACTTTTAAATTTTATGTAGAAGAGATGAAATGAACCTACATACACTAATCTTCAAATACTTATAATAAGACAAAACTCGAAATCACTATTTATCCCCCTTGTAAAAATAACCAAAATGCCCTTTCGGGTTGTCTTTTCATTTCCAAATGACCCAAGACTCAAAATTAACATCCAAATAGACTTTTCTGACTATTTCGAACCTGCCGGACGCAACGACGCAGTGAAAATGACTATAAGGTCGATAGAAAATAAATTTCCTTTTTAATTTAATAAATTAGTCCCGACACGTCCCATACCGCGTCTGACTAAAAATTCAAATTATCGAATTTATATCATATCGTCATATCAATGACATCACATTCATATATTACCTAAATATCTTTAAGTAATATTCAGAATCATCCATTTTAATATCCACAATTTGGATAAAACCCAAATGAATTAATTTATAATAAGATCCAATTAATCCATTAATTTAAAATATAACCCATTTTAAAAGTCATTAAAATTACGGGGTATTACATACTTCCCCCCTTATAACAGAATTTCGTCCCGAAATTCAGAAAAATGAACCGTACTGATAAGGTCAACTCCGAGTATAAATCTCACATCGCAAGAAATCTACGTAGTACCGCCCATACAGTACATTAACGAAAATCCCCATCGATGTTACACTAAGTCTCACCATATAGTTCCAACTGAATCAAATTTAAATTATACCCAATCTTCCCTATAACGTCCTCGTGACAAAGTTTGCGAAAAATGATCCTCACTTATTAAACAAATAAATCCTGAAGTCACAACTACTTACTATTTCACAATTTTGAAAACTACTACAATCCAATCATCTAGGGCGCCCATACACCCTATCGTACAACTTTCATTATAATAGCAAAGGTTATAAACTCATATCCTAAAGACCTATCTTATTTCGACTCCCAACGGTTATTAGTTTCATGCGTGGGGTGTCTCGCAAGCAAAATCCAAACAAGGAACCACCCCAATACATTACTTCCTAAAGTAGTCGGTCATCGAAACTCTTAAGGTCATTATTCAATAGTGATACCATTTATAACACCCCGTCCGCCCGGGGAGAGCGAACAGAGCGCTAATGCGATAAATTAAATCCAAATCCACAAGTAACAAGGTATAGAGCATCTAAATAAACCCACAATAATATAAATCCACTAATCTCAATCTCTTCAATTACAACAAGTCTCTCGAATTAAAATTAGAACTATCTAACTCGAATAAAAATACAAATCTCCAAAGCTCTATACATCGAAATAATACAAATCTTTCCCAAACAATCCTCGCTAAAATCAATCTCCATAGCGCCCCAAAACCCGCGCTAACCTGCCACTAAAAGAAAATATGGAGAAGTACACAATACGACAGGAAAGATGCTCAATAAATTTATTAACGATGAATAAAATGTAACAACACGAGTACGAATATTCAAATCAAAATGCAAATCTCAAAGTATTTATCAATATAATTTCTCAACAACACATCAATGGGTCACTAGGCCTCACCCCATCCGCATATGCTTTATCAAGCCATAGCCCGGGAATAGGTATCTTGGCGGGTACTCAACATCCGTGCCATATTAAAATCTCATGACAATGTGCTCATCAACAATATAATGATACCACATGAATCAAAATAATTTCAACAATTATTTTCCATAATTCAATGAATTTATCAATTCAAATATGAGTTCAATTAATAAGAAATCAAAGAGAATGACACTCGCGAGATTTAAGGAGCATATTGTGTAAAACCTCATACCTCAAACTATGATGAGAAACCAACGATCACATCCTCAAGATCAACTCAAAAGATCTACAAAATCTCTTCTAAGAACCTCCAACAAAATAGCCCCAAGAACACCTCTAATCTAATGTTGGAACTCACAAATCTCAAGGGCCAATGTGTATATAAAAAGAAGAGGAATATAAAATATATTTGCTGCCAAAAGTTGTGCCAAAAGTATGTTAAAAAGGTTGCCTATGACTCCCTTTTATAATGAAAAGAAATGTAGAGTTGGAATCCAAAAGACTCCTTTAAATAAGGCAAAGAAATGAAGAGTTGGAAGTCAAAACAACTCCAAGAGTTAAAAACATTTAAAAATCATTTTAAAATCCGTTTTAACTCCGATTTCGAAACCGTTTGAAATTCTCGCCTTTAAAAATAATAACCAACATATTTGAGCAATAAAAATAATTTTATGAAAAACTTTATTTTCCTCCATTTTCCATAAATTAATTAAAATAGCCCAAAAATTACGCAGGTTGTTACACTTCCTCACTAACAATGGAATTTCGCCCTCGAAATTCGCCGAATGCCTAACTCTAAAAAATCAGGCCCCAATCTCCAAAAATAATCTCGTCTCCAAAAATAATTTCCTGACATCTAATCTAGATGCCTAACACGAAACGATTCTCTAAAAAATTTTATCTCCAAAAATTGCTAACTATGCAATGAATCCAAAACCCAAGCCCCGAGGGTTGCCGTATACCTAATCTCTGATACCTTTTAATTATCATAATTCTAATCAATTAAATCCCAATCAAATTAATTCAAATCTTAACTAGGGCTTACTGATCTTCTCTAACTCCCATAATATCCAATTAATAATCACCGAAGATCTACAAAAGTTTTGGGATAAGAACCAACATTAAAAAGAAACAACATCATGAATTCTCATATTTTAAATACTCAGAAAAATCAGATCCAAAAATTATTCAAATCATAAATCCGACTTCAGATTTGGATTCTACACGAAAAATTGAGTCAGGTATGTGTTTTGAGTTTTTCTTAAATCTCATCCAAATGCACTCAAAAAGAAGATCTAAACATTCCAAATTGGCTCTTCTCATTCCACTCGTTTTTGCCTCTTTTTCCAGAAAATTATCAACATATTATCTTCAAGAACACTAAATTATTTTCAGAATTTCTTCCACAGATTGATGAATATTTATTGGATTACTAACTACCTACAACATGAGTTTAATTCCTATATATTTTTAGATTCCAAAAATCCATTAACAACTATATCCTTTCATCTTCCAAGCATGAAAATCATCTCTTTTTATAACTATCCAAACATGGACAATATACGAACTTAAATTGCAAATATCAAACACTTGCCTCTAATGAAGATCTGATCCTTTGGAGTTGAATAACACAGGTGGTGATGGTGGTGGTGACCTTTGACCTTTGGTTCTCCTCCTTCCCAAGCAAACTTCTTTTTCTTTCCAAGCAACCTTCCACTCTCTCTAAGAAGATGACTTTTAAATTTTGTGTAGAAGAGATGAAATGAACCTACATACACTAATCTCCAAATACTTATAATAAGACAAAACCCGAAATCACTATTCATCCCCCTTGTAAAAATAACCAAAATGCCCTTTTGGATTGTCTTTTCATTTCCAAATGACCCGAGACTCAAAATTAACATCCAAATAGACTTTTCTGACTATTTCGAACCCGCCGGACGCAACGACGCAGTCGAAATGACTATAAGGTCGACATAAAATAAATTTTCTTTTTAATTTAATAAATTAGTCCCGACACGTCCCATACCGCGTCTGACTAAAAATTCAAATTACCGAATTTATATCATATCGTCATATCAATGACATCACATTCATATATTACCTAAAGATCTTTAAGTAATATTCAGAATCATCCATTTTAATATCCACAATTCGGATAAAACCCAAATGAATTAATTTATAATAAGATCCAATTAATTCATTAATTTAAAATATAACCCATTTTAAAAGTCATTAAAATTACGGGGTATTACAATCCAAAGTAACAACTCCAACAAAACTAGCATCATTACAGTCTGTTCACCACATCATTTTTAGTACAATCCAATGAACATGATAAGCTCCACTTTACAACCAAGCTCTCTATCTCCTCATCCATATACTAACTAAGCCGCCAATGCCTTCCTCTGTTCAAAAAATTCCAAAAAACTCCTACTTTTTCTCAAAATAAATCCCTTCAGAAAGGAATCTCTTTTTCAACCAATCCTACGAGGCCATCTTCCACTCAAACATGCCAAAAACATATTAAAAAATTTCTAAAAAACATAATTTTCCTACTCTTTCTCTAAGAAAAAACTCCGCAGCAAATTAAAGTGCATGTAGAGTTAGCCACTAAATTAAGATAATAAAACAAATTTTCCATCTCTTTTTTCCTTTTTTTGGTCTATTTTTAGGTGCAATGCCGCTACACCAAGCATACAACATGGTTAACGCCGAGATCCCCTAGTCAACAATGAATTTGCAAGAAAATCCCAAAGGGAAATAACTAGAATTAGATGTCACCTCATCTGGACCGCAACCCTCTCTCCTAGGTACCAGACGTACCCAAATTCATATGACTGTAACCTCCTCATCTGCATCTGTATGCTCGTAACCCAAGTGGAGTCGTCCCTTATGGATAAAAGGTCACATGCAATCCCCAAATCAAGAGATCAAAATTCCAGAAGATGCTAGAAAAATCAAAAAATTCTCCAGAAAATCCTCAAAAATACCAAACGAGTATTAGAACATTTCATCACTAAAGAATACCATTTAGGTTCCCAAAATCCCAAGACAGATTAATATTACACTCTTACCCCCGGCATAAGACCCTAAACATATTCTACAAGTAGTGCGCCCGTATCCCAAAGTCCATTACAATTCCCAGTAGAATCCTAAAATCTCAAGTCATCCCCAGCAGAACCCAAACATCAAAATCAAATGCTTCTGCAGCAGATTCTAAAATTTCCTAGTGGAATTTCCGGACTAAACTTTCGCCTAATCCATCCACCATAAGAATTTTAGCTTCAGCAAATCTATATTCTCTCAAAGGGATATGATCCCCAGCCAGATGTCTTTCCCTAGTAAAGTCTCAAAACAACACATTCCTTAACAAAACGATAAGTACAAAGGTAAATTAAAGACTCTCCTAAAGAGCAAACGTCTATGTATTACAACCTTAGGTCCTCAAAATTAACCTTGGCCCACAAAATTGACCGTCATAACTTTAGTTCCTTAAAATTGACCTCGTTCCATCGAATCAGTCCGTTCAACATTAGGTCCTCAGAATTGACCTCGACCTCCAAAATTGGTCATCACAACTTTATGTCCTTAGAATTGACCTCGATGTGTAGAATTGGTCCTACCTACTTTAATTCCTTAGAATTTACCTCAACCCTCATAATCAATATCCTTAACTTCAGGTCTTTAAAATTGACCTCGACCATAAAAGTCAGTCCTCCCAACTTTAGGTCCTCAGAATTGACCTCGACCCGTAAAATTGGTCTCCTTAACTTTAGGTCCTCAAAATTGACATCGATCGGCATAATCGGTCTCCTTAACTTTAGGTACCGAGAATTGATCTCGACCCACATAATCAGTCTCTTAACTTTAGGTAATCAAACTAGACCTCGACCTGCAGAATCGATCGTCATAACCTTAGGTCCTCAAAATTGACCTTGGCCCTCAAAATCGGTCATAATAACTTTAGGTCTTCAGAATTGATCTCAACTCTCAGAATCTGTCCCGTCAACTCCAGGTCCTCAAAATTGACCTCAACCCACATAATCGATCTCCTTCAACTTTAGGTCCTCAGAATTGACCTCGGCCCTTAGAATTGATCATCCTAACTACTAGGTCCTCAGAATAAACTTTGACCTCCAGAATTGATCCCCTCAACTTTAGGTCCTCAGAATTTTCCCCTACCCTCAAAATTGGTTATCCCCAATTTAACTTCCGATCCTCAAAATTGACCTCGACCCTCTAAACTGATCATCCTCATCTATTTGGTCTGCATAATTAACCTCTGTCCTAAACATCCATGTCGTGTCTATTCGAAGGATTTCACTTATTCCAGGATGAGCCATCGAGGGAATCTTTAGACACCACATACTAAGACCCTCTTAGGTCCCTAGTGCTTCCTCTTTCACCGTAACCCCTTTGTCAAACTTTGAGTACCTATCTAGAGACCACTGTGTGCTCTCGGGCCTCATTTGACTCTGATCAACTTTCTTGTCAGATAAAAAACTCAATAAATCTTTGAAGGGCCCTGAATTCCTTTTCCAGTAGTCTTCCCCGTGCATGAATCGACCTTATGGTTCAGACGAACGATTCATTTTATAAAAAAATTGATCTAGAGGCCATCGGACTCTCCCGAGCCTCATTGTGACCCCAATCAACTCCCTCGCCTGAGCATAAGGTAATGAATCTTTGAAGGGCTCTGAATACCCTTTCTAATGGTCCACCTCGTACACAATTTAGCCTTACTATTTGGATGAATGGCTCGTTAGACCCTAAAAACTGAATCTGAGGCCATAGGGTGCTCCTAAACTCCATTTAACTCCCACAAACTCTTTAAATCGAACGAGACTAAATGAATCTTCAAAGGAATCAGAAAACCCTTTCCAATGGTATGCCCCCTGCATGAATTAGCCTTACGGTATGGACTAATGACTCATTTTACTCCTTAAGAGTCATCGGGCGCTTTTGAGCCCCATTTGACCAAGGTCAACTCTCCAAATCGAGTGATACTTAATGAATCTTCAAAGGGCTCTGAATACCCTTTCTAATGGTCCATCTCGTGTGCAAATCGGCCTTACGATTCAGACAAATGATCTGTTTCCACCGGGAATCTCTTATGCAAAAGAAGAGTGGGGGAGCCTGTTTGACCACAGTCAACTCTCGAACCCGGGAGAAGCCCATGGATTCTTAAAGGTCTCTGAATATCCTTTTCAATGGTATGTTTTGTGCACAATTTGAACTTATGGATCGCATTTTACGATAGTTATTTCGAAAAATCTACATGAGATTATCGAATGGCAAACCTATTTCCCTGCCTATCGGTAGTGTATCTGGGGTTTCCTATCGATAGGTATGTCAAGTACAATTCCTATCGACATCCCTTTGATCATATATAAGGAGAGCATGAGCTCGCTTCGAAAGTCACCTCAGAAACATCTCTCTCAGTGATCTCAGTAACATTCTCTCGAAGTCAGCGTGTTTTCCATATTGAAACCTCTCTTGCACCTTCCATTTCCATACTTTTCATAACCAGTTTAGCAAATTCCAATCGCTCTCCTCCTACTTCCTCCATCGACTTGCAAGAGAATCCCTTCAACAATCAAGATCAATCTCAAAGCTTCTGAAGAATGTCCAAGACTTTCCATATCTTTTCAAATTTCCTTATTTTCGCATTAATCATTCAATTCTTACTTTATTACTTCATCTTTCTTAGTTAACACATATTGATATCCCACTTTTGATTAGTGGTATTGCACATACTATATTTTTTTTTAAAAACCCAAAAATAAGAAAAAGGGGGTATGCTTGTAAATTCCAAATGGGGATTTCTCACTACACTTTATCACACTAAAAAATCCCTTTCCTACACACTCACATAGAGTAAAGCCCACGGTTGTATTTATGGGATAAACCCCACCCCCGTGTTTTATGTGAACTATGTTGACTTTGATGTATTGTAGGCTACGTAGGCATCTCAGGTCAAAACCCAAGACTCGAGTCCTCCTTTCCTATTTTTATTCATATATTATTTCTATAAATTATACTTGTGATTCGTGTTCGTGCTTTATCGAACATATATTATCGTTTCACCATAATGATCGATATCATAATAAGCGAATATATTATATTTTTAATTCTTATTTTTGGGGGAACACTCCTATGGATGCGCTCACTTCGCCTTTCTCTATGACACGAGTCGAGTAATTCCATTCTCCATTTATATATACATGTACATGCACTTCATGAAGTTATTAAAGAGAATAATAACATATACCCAAGAGAGACCGAAAGGGTGGAATGGGTGCTTAACACCTTTCCATTCCATAACTTAGCCCCCAAACCTCTGAACTAATTGGTTTCACAACCATCAGTATATTTTTTATGCCGTTCTCTCGAGGTGGAAACACTTATTTTTACTGTTTTATGAAAAATAGGTTGGCGACTCTATCTCTTTACATCACCCCATATTGATGATGGTCAACGCACCCCGAGGAGGGCACGAGACCTTCGTTCTCCCTCACCATGCGCACGAGTGCCGACCCCTGGGGGAGGACGGGATGGCCACATACTTAATTATTATTAAATCTCTAACTTCTCATTTGTGGCCAACATACGATTCTACTGTAGAACGCACCCAAGCCATCACGAAATACTAACCTGATTTCCCGGTTCCCTCCCATGGTCATTTACTCTCTTAGTCTCTTATTTCATTACACATAAGCCATCCCCGGTTATCCTATGACACTTCTTAAGTCTCTTGGTAATAAGTTAACATGAGTTCTAAAAATTTCTCCCATGATCTCCCTTTAAATAGGTAAAAATATAAAAGTCATTGTCCCATTAGAACTCTTAAAATCACAAATTCGCAGGGCCTTAATATTTTGGCAGATTAACCACCTGTTACTAAAATAAGTATTGCTCCCTCTAAAGAAGTTCAAATAACCTGATTCAAAGCTCATTCGAAAGTTAATATCAATACCTTTGATTTCGTCTATGTTTCGTAATCTAATTCGAAGCAAAACTAAAATAACATGCATTTAAATTAATGTCAAAATTAACAAAAAATAGATATTCCGAAAGATTAAACACCTATTACCTAAACGACTATTACTCCCTCTACAAAAGTCTAAGTGAGCTGATTCGAATCTCATTAGAACGCTAAGATCCATACTTTTATTTTCATCTATTACTCATAATCTAATTCTGGGTAAAACTAAAATGGCATGTGTTTGATGTAACATCAAAATTTCTATCAAATTCATCATTTTTCTTAATTTAATTTCAAGGTATATTTAATTCTCACAAAAACCATTCAAGATCACGTCTTTTTGATTCAATTTTGGATATTTCCATTCAAGAACATTATATATGTTTTTCATTCTTAGGTTTCTCTAGCAAAAACCTACTTTTCAAGTGGGATTTAATCTAACAAGATCATAAGGAATCATCGTCAATTTCACTTTTCTAAATACATGTTAATCCCATCCCAAAATTAGTTTAAATTTTACCAATTATGATATATCATAAATAGCTACACAAATAACATCAAGCAAGTCATTCACTCGCCTTAGGTATGAACAAGAATCTGAATCCTTCTTGTATATTGAGTGAGGCCTATAAATTCTTCAAAGATCCTCTTCCATTTGGCCTCTCTTAGTTCATCTTGTGTTCCCTCCTTTTTTCTACCAAATTTCTCTTTTAAGGGTTTGAAAATGTAAAGTGGTTGTCCACAAGCTCCTAATCTCTTATTTAAATGCTCTAATCCCGAAATTAGGTTAACTAATAACATTAGAATGACCCAAATACCCCCGTACGAGTCTCGTATAGCTTAAAAATTCCTCAGAACCCGATTACAACACATGGATACCTAATTCTTGCTATCTCGACCCATTCAGGATCATCTGTGCACTTGAAATCACCATTCGAGTAACCTATCATCAATTTACCATCTTATTCCTGAAACGACCTTACACACGCGTCCTGAAGAAGATTCTATTGATTCTTCGCTTCTACCCACTTACGATGTATTATAAAATACAATTTCATTTACTTACCACACAAGTAAATATAACATCACACAAGTAATTATAATAACATATAAATACTACTCCATTTCTTGCTTATTAATATTTATACAATAACCTTTATATTTCAATTTAATTAAATTATCATGACACGTGTAATTTAAATATTTCCAAAAATACTGGGTGTTACACTAAACTCTCTGATATCGTGAACTATCACATTGATTTAGGTAAGAATATCCTAGACTCTAAGGTTGTTTATAAAAATTCTTATGTTGCTACCACCTAGTTTCCTTCCCCATGTTTGAGACTTAACTGTTCTATATGAGGCATATATAACATGAAGGTAGAGAATATTATATGATATATCTTGAACTTTGAGTTAGAAAACTATTTTCTCAAGAGGAAGGGATTATTAAAAGGCTGTAAGGTTGAGTCTTCCATTTCTGACATGGACGGGAGTGAAGAAGAGGATTTAACCAAATTAGCCAAGACGTTGAAGAATATTCTCAAACATAATAAATTATCTACCCCTAAAAGGTTTAGGAAAATTGTGCCGATAAGGTAAGAAAATATTCGAGGAACCGAAGGAAGAAAAATTGGGAGTTGGAAAAGGATTCAGGTAAATGCTTTGACTATCAAAAGTTTGGTCACGAGTCATTTTTATTGTCTTACTAAAGGAACATGTAAGGTTAGTATGAAGTTGAATGCCACTCTTAGTGATAGTGACGGGGTCGTCCAAGGTTTTTTTTTCTTTGTCGTTTCTTCGTACATCAGCATCTTAGGGTTTGATCTATTTAATTTATTTGCTATCACCTAGATGCATGTTTAGGGCAAAAGATAAAAAAATTGGTAAATCAGTTTTCACATGAAAGGTTTAATTGGTGCTAAGTTTGATTGGGTGAATTTAGTTCAATCATTAAAATTGAAAAAACTTGAAAATATTGAACTTGTGTTTATTAAAACTGCCCATAGCATTCTCAAGGTATCTCGTGAACGTGAGCGTTGATGTGTTGAAATGTTTATTGTGAATGTGTCTCGTGATTATTACCACTGATATTGAAGATATTTCTTGCAATTTTAGGGTGTTGACCCAAATCTATAAATCATTTTATCCCATCGGTCTTATTATATTGTTAAATATAGGTATAACAGGGCTGAACAATCAGACTTGTAGTGGTTGAAGATTCAGTTACCATCCTTAGAGTAGGATTTTTTGTCTCACTTCATTAGTTAATTTTATCCATGGTTATTTGATTTAAATGTGGTTTTAGTTGATGCCTTTTATATAAAAGAGATTTATATAGTGGATTTTGTTTTATCCAAGTTCTTTTATTCTTATTTTCATTTGTATCTCTTAGGTTGTGGATGGATTTATTTTACTATAATTTTTTATTTACATTTATGCTAATAATGATATATATGTATTAAAACTCTCCTATCTTCAGAGTATCAACCTGATCAAATGGGTGTGGAAAAAAGGATGTATTACAAGGTATAAGTTATATAATCACACCTAAAGGTTATAGATGGAGAGTGGAATACAATATTCAGGAGTGAGGAGAGAGAAAGTTATTTATCACATATTTCATCAAGTTTTCATATCCGAAAGTTCCCACACATAAGGATTTCCTTGGGCGGATCATCTAGTAGAAGATATAAGGCTCACAACACATTCTAGAGAGTATTTGGAGGTGAAAATTAACCACACCATCTTCTTCATTAATCATTTCTCCTATTTCGGATCACTAAGAAGATTTGAAAACTTTTTATGATTCAAACAATAGATATATTCGATATATCAAGTTATTTTCTGATTATTCTTTCTAAAACATAATCAATCAATGTTTTTCAGAAACTAAGATTTTTTTTATTATACCAATAATTGGTATCATTATAGATTAATCATATTTTTGAATAGGTTTCCAGGTTAGAAATATATGAATGGATGTATATGCTTTATGAAATAACATAGTTTTGTAGGATTCTTACTAGTCCCTCCATTATGGTCACATATTTCTGTTAGTAAATGGATCCTACAGTGGTTTATCCGTAGTTGTTTTTCCTATTTTCAATTTGGTTGTAATACTTATGTTATTTTCATTATTGCTGATATTTATGTATATAAAGGAGTTTGTTAAGGTATGCCATAGTTTTTAATTTTTGAAATATTATATTGTATTTGGGGTTAATCATGGAGGAATAACCACTGATTTTGGTTGTAACCTGCTCAACTTTAAAGGTTCAATAATGGAGGTTTTGAATTTGCAAAAATGGATCTAAATGACGTAGTTTTGATCATGAATGGAGGATCAAATGACCAGAGGTAGAGGGTCACTAATGGCAATCGCGATCGCGGCCTTCGATGGCGAGACTATGAAATTTACTCTATGACTGCGGCCTAACCTAGGCACAACTGCGGGATTAGGTGCGAGGCCACTACCTTACCTTATGCGCCCATGAGTCTGTAATCTAGGAAATATTACTTTTAGTGGATCTCTTGTTTTGTACAAACAACATAATCGTGATGGACTCTTTTTCAAGGTGTTATTGAACCACTAGGACTCTACTCAAGGAAGACCACTTGGCCATTATGGAAATGGATTTTGTTTCCTTTTAGATATATAAATTCATGTGAATGTGATTGTCTATATATCTATAATTTCATATTTAATTGTTGTTTAATTTCATGAGTTGATTATTAATTTAATTAGGAACCCACATTTTAAGGACAACATGGATTTATTTGTGAGACCACCTTAAATAATGATTTTTTGGAAAATTATATTTATTTATTCTTTCTTAAATTTAATTTAATCAGGTATAAATTAAATTATGGCCACTGGATTTTATAATTAAAAATGATTTTAGTTATAAAAATTAAAAGGGTGAGATTGAATAATTTAATTTGTATAAGTAATTAAAAAATTATCGGTGATTTAATTTGAGGATTTTGAATTGAATAAATATTTTTTGAAAATACCCTCAAGTTAAAAATATTAATAGGAGAGGGGTACCCCCGTAGTCATAATCGATGTTTAAAAAATGTGAGGTGATTAATTCCTCACAATTGCATAGGCTTTATTCCGCAATGAAGGGAATTAATCATGATATCATGGTATTTTTAAGACTCTTAAGTGATAATAATTTAAAATTGAATGTGAATGAGTTTGGTCCCCCAATGAGGAAGTTATACATGAGATGATTCAAGTTTAATTATTATGAAGATGTTATTCACTTAAACATAAGTAATGATATATGTTGGTTCAAGAAATACAATTCAAATACACAACACAATAATGTAAAAGTATAAATATAGAGAAATAAAATAATAAACACAAGATGTACGTGGTATAGCTGTATTAGCCTACGTCTACGGGGTGAAAGGGATGGGGTGCAGTTTATATTTATTATGGAGGTTACACCCTTAATATCTTAACCCGTATATTTGTCTACACGTACAAATATGTAATAATATACTACAAAAAATATACAAATGTAGTGTATAGTTGCCATCCCTTAAAGTAATAAGTCACTGGATGCAGGTCACTACAATGTTATCATCTTCTAGGGCATGCTCACCTCATCCTGGTTACTAGAGGTTGGAATCTCACACCATCTCGGTAAAATCCCAAACGTATTGGAGGTGGTCATAGTCCTTCGACAGTGAGTCATAACCATATCCAAAATTACATCAGTTCAAATATCAATCACACATAGCATATACATGGTGCTATGCCCTAGGATTGATACTTAGCCTACCGTGTTTCGCTGGGGAAGATCACCCACATTGCGCAACCTCCATAGATAGAACTAGATAGGTATGTTTCACATAAATATCATACACACAGATATTATTATTCATATATATAATATCTCTATACATGTATATATATATATATACAATCACATAATCTGACTAATACATGCCTATCACACGAAGCACTAGCCTAAACCTCCTAAGTTTATTTTTGACTCCCGAATATAAAGTATTCACTTAATTATTATTAATTCTATAACTTTACATTTATGGTCAACTTGCTATTCTACCCTAACACTTAGCCTAGCCATCTTGAAATCCTATCTTGATTTCTCGGTTCCTCTCGTGGTCATTTACTCACTTAGTCACGTATTTCTTTACACGAAATCCATCCCCGATTAGCCTACGCACTTCCTAAGTCTCTTAGGAATAAGTTAACATGATTTATAAAAAGTTCTCACATGATCTTCCTTCAAATAGGTAAAAATATAAAAGTCCGTATCCCATTAAAACTCTTAAAATCACAAATTCGCACAACTTTAATAATTCGACAGATTAACCACATGTCACTTACACAACTATTACTCCCTCTGCAGAAGTCCGAATGACCTGATTCAAACCTCATTGGAAAGTTAATATCA
Source organism: Sambucus nigra (assembly GCA_949130495.1). NCBI lineage: Eukaryota > Viridiplantae > Streptophyta > Magnoliopsida > Dipsacales > Adoxaceae > Sambucus > Sambucus nigra. The sequence goes on along the minus strand of OX422217.1, from coordinate 246,029,077 downwards.
ATAACTTTCATTTAATTTATATCTCATAATGTAATTCAAAGTGAAACTAAAATGACATTCGTTTAATGTGATGTCAAAATTCAAAAAAATCATCTATTCTGACAGATTAAACACCTGTTACTACAATGACTATTACTCCTTCTAAAGATGTCCGAATGACCTGATTCAAAGTTCATTAGAAAGATAAGATCCATACCTTTGTTTTCATATATGGACCATAATATAATTCTTTTCAAAACTAAAATGCCATGCGTTTAAAATAATGCCAAAATTTCTATTAGATTCATCAATTTTCTTAATTCAAATTCAAGATTTTCTTTAATTCTCATAAGAACCATTCAAGATCACATCTCTTTCACTCGATTTCATATTTTTTTCGTTCAAGAACAATATAAATCTTTTTCATTCTTAGTTTTCTCTATGAAGAACCTACTTTTCAAGTGGGATTTATTCTAATAAGATCATGAGGAATCATCATCAATTTCATTTTTCTCAAAACCCAATTAAATGTTAACCCCTCCAAAAAAATGTTTTAAAATTTACCAATTATGATATGACATAAATAGCTACACAAATAACATTAAGAAATTCATTCAGTTGCCTTTGGTATGAAGAAGACTCTGAATCCTTCTTGTATATTAAGCAAGTCATTCACTGGATTTTATTTTAATTAAAAATGATTTTAGTTTAAAAATTAAAATGATGAGATTAAATAATTTAATTTGTACAAGTAATTAACAAATTTTTGGTGATTTAATTTGAGGATTTAGAATTGAATAAATATTATATCCTCAAGTTCAAAATATTAATGGGAGAGGGGTACACCATTGTCTTAAACATTGTTTAAAATGTGATTAATTCCTCATTGTTGCAAAGGATTTCCTCCCCAATGAAGGGAATTAGTTATAACGTCATGGTATTTTTAACACTCTTAAGTGATAGTTATTTAAAATTGAATGTGAATGAGTTTTTCCCCCTAATGGGGAAATTATACATGAGATGATTCTAGTTTAATGATTATAATGATGATATTCACTTTAACATGAGTAATGATATTTGCTTGTTCAATAAATAAAATTCAAACACACAACACAATAATATGAAAGTATAACTATAGAGAAATAAAAGAATGAACACAAGATGTACGTGGTATAGCCGTATTGTCCTACGTTCACGAGGTGAAAGGGATGGGGTGTATTTTATATTGATTATGGGGGTTACAAGGAGAATTAATACATAGATCTTAACACAAATTTTCAATACTACGTTGGATTTATATACACATCCTTACAAGGTTACTCCGATTTTAGTGCTCTGTATCTTGAGAGAAGCTAAGTTAAGTTAGAGACGTGTTCATCCCTGTTTTCTCTCATTTCCCCCACATTTCCTATTCACCAGGAAAATGGCCTACATTTCCAGGGGACATAAATCCCATTGGAAATAATGGATAGTTAACCAGGTCCTTATGTTTCAAATGATCGATCATCCTTAAATTAGTAAATAGAACCATACGATTGTTCACTTTTTCGAGCCACCACCGAACTTTCGATTATCCGATTAAAGAATTGGAAAGGATTTCTATCACCTCCTACGTCGATCATGTTCAGATTTGACTTGATCAAATATAACCCTCATTACCTACCTTCATAGTCTTTTCATTATTGAAGATGAGCCTAAGATTCTTCCTCATAGTTGAATAGTTTTCACTCTATTTGTATTGCCCTTATCTCTTGTGATGCCTTGATTGCATACTACAATAATTGCCTCTGACATTTTGACATGTGAAAGACATGCCTTGTGGAATGATTTTGATTCGGCATGATATTCTTAGAATTTTATGATGATGTGGGTTATCTGAATGATAAGACAATCCATCACCGTGTGTTCCCAATGTAAGACGTCATTTGGGAGCCATAATCATTGCACGCCTTATGATATATTTTCTCCCAAAGCGTGTGTGGAGGCCTAAATCCAACTCACACTCTTTGTCGTATGTGTTATTCACTGAATCCCTACATCCAATAGATTAAAAAAATATGATCCTTTGAATTTGAAAACACCCTTACCCTATTCATGTAAAAATTCTGATAATTTAATTTGTTAAACTTTTGCAAACCTGGATTATTGAAAGATTGATTGTACTAATTCCTCTAATTTCTTCATCTTCCTTCTTTCCTGCTTCTTTGTTTCCCTTAAACTAAGTTCTCACAAAGTTTATCCATCCTTTAGTTGCAAGATCTTACCCTCTTTTACTAGAGATAGCTTAAGTATACCTTTATTCGAATGGTACACTTTTCTTCCTTATTTTTCAGAAATTCTTAAGTCTGGCTTCCCAATTCTTTGGTTTATTTTTCCATTTTACAAGAATAAGCACATTTGTATCCTTCTTTCTTGACGAACCCATTTATTTATGAGTTTATTTCCTCAGTGTCTCCTCTATTACAACACATCGACTGGATTCAACCTTTTGACCATTATCTTAGTTTGTCGCATCAAGAGTCGAGCATATGCCAATAAACTTTGGCAAATATGGTAAAAATTGTAGATCCCTTTGGGCATGATCATAACGAACAGAGGGTCGCCCCATGTGAGGTCTCTTCATTCGCTGCTAGGAGGTCTAAATGACTTGTCAGAGGACAAAATAATAACCAGGTTGTAGACTTTTCGTATCTTCTTTGTGCCATTACTACTAGGAAAAACCCATTCGGGTACCTATAATTCTACAAATTATATGCTCGAATAAAATGCGACTTAATGGAGTGATCATCTTTCTCTTCCTAGGGATCTATCCATGCATACAAATGATGAAACTAATCACATACAAAATCCTCAGAAGGGGAAGTCTTCATATACATACACTACTTTCAAGATGTATATGGGATTCCTCTATCGAAACCCATATGTTATGTCTTTTTATTTCTCAACCTTGTAACCTCACAGTTGATACCAAACATCTGATAGATCTTTGTAGGGTCTATGGTTCATTTTTGTAATCTGTTTGTGGAATAAACCCCCCTGACCGTGGACAAATTACTGACCATTTGAAAACCCACATCTTGACAAGGAGGATTGTATAATCTTTCTTATAGAAATAAAAAGGTAGTGTTCAACACTTCCCTCCCATATTATGATCACAATTATTGGAATCAGTTTCTATTTATTCAAGGTGGGGGTTGGGAGTTTGATGAACCAAATGACCTTACTGGTCATCTTTCTAGAGTTCCATTTGTCTGGAATAAATAGGATCCGAATGAGTTTCAAACTTGTGCAATTTTACTTTTTCCCTTTTTTGATGTAATTTGTTCATACTAATGATTCTGATTTTTCATTGTGAAGAAATATTCTAGGATCTTCCAGATACGTCTGAAGCCCAAAAATAGAGAGTTCAGTAATATTTGGACATAACTCGTTGTTTTAAAGTTCTTTTCAATCTGCAGAGGTTGAAGTAACATGGTTTCATAGCTAAGGGGAAAAAGTACGGATCAGAATGCCCTTCGTCTTCAGGCCAAAACTGAAGAAGCCCATCTTCATCTCCTTAAATTTCAAGGTTCATATTTTTCTTAATCATGAGGTATGATTGTCTCTACTAAAAACTTTCACAATAAAATTTATGGCTCATTAGTTTAGTGAAATTATTTTTCTCAACTGGTGTAGCCATGTCTCATGCATATTTTCATGCAACCCTTTAGCGGAACAACTAGGCACTAGTCACCCCTCAAACTACACTCCCTACTATTTCTCAGCTGAATATCCCCATTATTGCTATGACCCATAATCCCATAATTTATGAATTCTATCAACATTCATCAGACAAATGAGGTTCAAAATACCTCTTCCATTGAACTTCTGTAAGAACAACCACTCCAAAGGCACTAAGGAAAAAGGCCCATGGAGATTTAGATCACTCTTACCTCTACCCATCGAAGGCTGGTTCTTGAGGATGATCCTAGTGAGTCCGAAAGGGGAAGATATCCACCTCACCCCGCTACTTGAATTTGGACGAGAACTACTTATCTTTTTTGGACATTTTCGAAGAAAGGGATGTGGATGGACTAAAGGATTGACTTAACGGGTTCGAGGAAAAAATGAATTCATTGTTACTATCCCTAATTTATTTCCTTTTTCATAATTAAACCTATTTTGTCTAGAAGGTGAGTATCCTTGGAACCTTTATGCACAAGAGGTGGAAATCTCGCAAAGAGGAGGCCAAGGTTATCCCAAAAGTGGCCATCGATCCGGAGATTGAGAGAGGTATTCGAAAAAAAATCTGAAGTGGAATATATGAATGATAAATCTCATCTTGAAAATGTGAAGAAAGAAAAGGACTCGACCATGATAGAAAAGTATAATATTTTTTTGGACTAGGATCATTATAAAGATAAATTTTTGAATCGAGTCAATATGTATGTATTGTCTTAATTCCTCTTGGACAAAACTATTTGAGTCATATATTATGTCTTAATTTGGTTTATCCTTTAAAGCCTATGACACGTGTGTTTGTAAAAGGATGGGGGTTTGTACACTACACCAAATCTGCACTATTGTCACGGTCATTGACCTTAACAAGTTGGACTTGTCAAGGTCAATGACCGTGACAATTCGGGGCGAGACAAATTTTTTTGTCACGGACGTGTCACGGTCATTGACCTTGACAAGTTTGTTAGAATTGTCACGGTTGTGTCAAGGTCATGGACCGTGACCAGTTTAGTCACGGTTAATAACCGTGACAAACCCGTGACAATATTTAAAAACATTGTCACAGTCAATGACCGTGACAATTCTGGGCAGAATTTAAAAAAATTATGCTGGGCAGTATGGCCACTACCACTGCCCAGCAGTATATTTGTACATTTTATAACAACGTTGGTTGTACCTATTCAAACATCATATATCCAAATAAACTAAAGATAATGCAAATATATATTCATGACGATATAATCCAAATATTAAAAATAGAAATAATATACATGACGATATAATCCAAATATAATTAAAATGGACAAACTTAAAAATAATGTTACCACATGTCTTGGGTAAATGTGAGGAGGTGAGTTGGCCACACGATATACGAATTGACACACCCACTAATATACATCATGCCGCATTGTTCACGCAACCACAATAGGGAGTTCTCCTTCCCGGGTATCACATGCGTGACGAGCACTTTGGACTCGATCCCTTGAAGCTCACGTCCATGAACTGTTCCACCCTCGAAGATATTCGGGTCCCTCAACCCCCGCCCTATCCGCTGGCCATCAAGTACATCCAATATGAACACGCTCGGCCAACCAAGTGTCGATAATGGTCTGGGGAAGGGAGCCAAATAAGGAAGTGGATCATCGAAATATGCACATGACGGTGAAGAAGCAGCGAGGTCCACATCCTCGTCCTCCTGCGCCTCGTCCTCCCGCACCTCCTCCTCCTCCATCGTCTTCTCCTTACCTTTCACTTTCCCCTTACGGTCTCTCCCAACGTACGGTTCATGAATGCGTACATATCTTGGACCGTCGCCTCCAAACGGGACAACTTCACGTCGTGTGAATCCACTGTTCGAGCCAACCCGGCGTCGCTCGTCTCCAATCCGATGATCCTAGATTTGGACATCCGCGAGCTCACCCCCTTGTCCTTGCGATCATAGACAAGCACTTGGCTGAGTGCATCTGTGGACAAAAACGCCTTGTCCGCATCAGACTGCGACTCATGCACTTCCTTAAGCTTTGCCTGAAACGACAAAAAGCACATGATTAGTAAAATAAGTAAACTAAAAAATTATAACGTAATTAACAAAAATTAAACTGTCGGATTACTTATAATCGTTGCCGCGACGCTTGGGGACACCTCCTTGTCCTTCCCCTTCTTCGTCCGTAGAGCCACATAAGTATCGAGCCTATGTGGCTTACCCCCTGGCCCACTCCCTACCCCCTAAAATAAAATAAAGTAAAATTAGTATCGGCCCCGCAAAGTAAAATAATGAAGAATAATATATTTTTGTAGTTATTGAAAAATTAAATCTTACCTTCATCATATGCTCCACCTCTGCGTAAGAGGTCCAGCCGGAGTAGTGCACGTCCGTCTTTTTTGCCTGATTTTCCCTCCCCGATTGGCGAGATGCCAATTGTCGATCCTCGATCTCATTGTCAATGAACTTTTGCCATTGTGCCAATGAGATCGGCTCCTTGGGCGGGACGGATCCACGCCATTATATAATGGACTCTCGTGTTTTTCTAAAGTACCGTGTCCGCATATTTTTCTTCCACGTCTTGTGTTGCTCCCTCAACTGCGCCAAGACGGAATCGCCTAGCTTTGGATGCAAGTTGAATTGTTCCTGTCCAACAAATTCAATGTTAGTTGCGAATAATTATAAATATAAATATAAATATAAATATAAATATAAATATAAATATAAATATAAATATAAATATAAATATAAATATAAATATAAATATAAATATAAATATAAATATAAATATAAATATAAATATAAATATAAATATAAATATAAATATAAATATAAAATGAAATCGAAATCGAAATCGAAATCGAAATTGAAATTGAAATTGAAATTGAAATTGAAATTGAAATTGAAATTGAAATATAAATATATTACCTGTAGTGCCGCCCAAATAGCTAACTTGAGCTCATATGGCACCTCCTTCAAACTCATAAACCCTGGGCCGATGACCGTCTTTAGCTCGAGGGATCTCGCTAATAGCTCCGATTTGTTCTCGACGGTAATCCCAAATTTTCCATATTTGGGGAACCTAGGGGCGGAGGAGCCCTCGTCGCCTCCGCTACCACCGAGCCCAGACGACATCATCATAAACAGCATCATCATCTTCGCCTTAATACCTGAAGGAGACATTTGCTGTAAAAAAATATTATTAGTACAGATAAAAAAAAATGTTATTAGTACACATAGACACACACACCTACCCCACCCCCACCACACACACGCACACGTACACGTACATGTACATAAATATGTCTAAATTAGTTGAAAACATCTAACGTGGAATAGATGTAAAGCATGGAATTATTATTATATATATTATATATGCCGGAATAGATGTAAAGCATGGAATTATTAGTACACAAACCGCCCCACCACCCCACCCCCTGCCCCCTTCCCCCATCACACACCACCACACACATATATACACACACATATACACATATTTAACCCGTACTCCTTCTAATTCATCTAGTCAATTAATTCATTTCATCAATTAAACCAACAATTAAAGTATACAATTATTAATTTACTAATTTACAATGGGGGGCAATCCTACTTTCATATGAAATTGGCACTAATTATTAATTTACTTTCATCTAAAACTATACAATTAAAATTATAATTAAATCTATACAATTTATTAATTAAATCTATACAATTATTAAACCCCCCCCCCCCCCATCTCCCCACCCCCTCCCCCCCACCACACCCCCGGCCCCCTCCCCCACCACACACCACCACACACATATATACACACACATATACACATATTTAATTTCTAGTATGTTTCATTTAATTATCATACTTTGTATATATTTTTCGATATACAAAGTAATTTTCAAAAAAAGTTAAAAAATCCCACCCCCATATGGACAATAATCCAGTGGTCATGCCACTTTTAAAACTAACCAACCGAACATTTACTAAAAAAAATAATCTAACAGCAATTTCAACAACAAATGTGTAACCCGTACTCCTTCTAATTCATCTACTCAATTAATTCATTTCATCAATTAAACTAACAATTAAAGTATACAATTATTAATTTACTAATTTACAATGAGGGGAAATCCTACTTTCATATGAAATTGGCATTAATTATTAATTTACTTTCATCTAAAACTATACAATTAAAATTAAAATTAAAGCTATACAATTTATTAATTAAAGCTATACAATTGTTAAAAACCCCCCACCCCCTCCCCCCTCCCCCCCACCACACCCCCTCCCCCACCACACACCACCACACACATATATACACACACATACACACATATTTAATTTCAAGTATGTTTCATTTAATTATCATACTTTGTATATATTGTTCGATATACAAGTAATTTTCAAAAAAAGTTAAAAAATCCCATCCCCATATGGACAATAATCTAGTGGTCATGCCACTTTTAAAACTAACCAACCCAACATTTACTAAACAAAATAATCCAACAGCAATTTCAACAACAAATGTGTAACTCGTACTCCTTCTAATTCATTTACTCAATTAATTCATTTCATCAATTAAACTAACAATTAAAGTATACATTATTAATTTAGTAATTTACAATGAGGGACAATCCTACTTTCATATTAAATTGGCACTAATTATTAATTTACTTTCATCTAAAACTGTACAATTAAAATTACAATTAAAGCTATACAATTTATTAATTAAAGCTATACAATTGTTAAAATTGCCCCCCACACCCTTGCCCCCCTCCCCCTGCCACACACACGCACACACCTACGCACACACACACCCACCCACCATCCCCACCCCCACCACCCCACCCCCTCCCCCCACCACACCCCACCCCCACTACCCCCTTCCCCCCTCCCCCACCACACACCACCACACACATATATTCACACACATACACACACATATACACATACATATACACACATATATATACACACATACACATACACACACATATAGAAATGAAAGAGAAAAAGAGGAAAAAAAAACATACTTTAGAGAGAGAGAGAGCAGAAATCGCTTAAAGAGAGAGAGGGGGAAAACCAAAAAAGGGTGGGAAAAAAGAAGCCTAGGGCTTTTTTTACTGCAGAAGTTGTCACAGTCGTGTCAAGGTCATTGACCATGACAATTATTTAAAGAATTGTCACGATCATTGACCGTGACATGACCGTGATAACTACATTTGTCACGGCCTTCTCACGGTCATTGACCGTGACAATTCTTTGTCACGGTCGTGTCAAGGTCAATGACCGTTACACAAAATGCATGTTTTTTGTCACGGTCAATGACCTTGACAAGGGTGGCCGGCTGAAAGGTGACAATTTTGTCATTTTGGTGTAGTGGTAAAAGGCATCGCAGGTTCGTAGCTTGTCAAAGGGACCTATTTTTATAGAAGAGGAGAAATTGCTTCCCCCTAAGGTTATATGGGGGAAGAATCTTATACCTCAACCATTGATGCCCTACATTTGTTGTCTAAGACAAAAAAATATGATACAGTGGCTACTTTGATGGGCAGAGGTAACCCTGCCAATGATGAAGAGCTAGTCCATTTGATGGGAAAGCTATTTGGACATTTCTCCGACTTCTTCCTTAAATTTTTTAATTTATGTTATTTTTTATCACATCCCTTTTCATTTGTAGGCTCAAAACTTGATATAAGCTTTTCTCTCTTATGCTCTTGACGGTAGTAGATCATGGAATAATAATAATAATGAGATGCCAATAAGTTAAGGACTTACTTGACTTTATTTATATTGAATGATTAACAATTAGAAGCTATATGTGGAGGATATTAAAAAGGAGAGGGGTGTTTTAAAGGTTTGGGTCACTTCCATATAACATGAGAAGATTTTGAATGAGAATACTATCAGAGATAATGCCTCTTTATTATCTGTTATAGTGGATTATCTTGACAAGGTTGAGGAGATACATGCCTTTGGTTAGGTGGAGATCAAGGTGACAATGGAGGCCTTTCAAAGCCCGAGGATGGAGCTTCACAATTTTAAAGAGAGACTTCTTTGAGTTGATGGTTAATTTGAGCTCGTGAAGTAGTCAACAATAGACCTTAATGCTGAGAAGGGACAATTGATCCCCCACGACCAAAAGATGCAAATGAGCTATGCTGAAGTCTTGGTCAAGCACAATGAACTTGAGGGACATATTTTTACCGTTGTATGGAGCGAATTGCATGTGTACCAAAAGTATGAGATTTTTCACAAGTATCTCTTCCAGAATTTTAGCTCCAGTTTTGAAGCCTGCAAGGCCAAAGTCCATGAATTGTCTCCTAATGTGGATGACTTTGGTTTGTTTATGAAGAACCTTAGTCAAATTAAGAGATCTGGGATGATAAATATAGAAACAAAGATGATATTACTGAATCCTCTTCTCCTAAGGCCAAATAAGAAAAAGAAAGAAAGTTATCTCTCCTTCACTGCCTTGAAAACGTGAACCCGTTGCGGATTATCAAAACCTTAATCCGTGAAAGGCTTTAAGGTAATTACTTTTTGTAAACTGTTGGTTAGCCGTGGGCCACTATTTGTACTCTCCATATTTTATCTTAATGATAATGTTGTTTTGAAGTCATGGAACTATACTATTCTCCAATATTGATGTCACAATTATTTATTTTGTCTTAATTAAGGAATTTTTTATAGTGCCTGAGATGTTTGAGGTCTTCATAGTATGTTGTACTCCCTTATCCTCCCAAAATTACTTAATAAAAGAAAAATAACTTGGGTTAAAAATCAATTGGTATAATCTCAAGGGTTTTGAGATGTCTGTGTAGACACAACATTCTAGGACCCCCTAAGTCTCTCTTTAAGTCCTTAGAACCTCCCCATTTCACTATAACCCCTAGGTCATACTCTGACTACAAATTTAGAGGCCATTGGGCACTCCTAGGCACCATTTGACTCCGCTAAACTCTATAGATAGATTACAAGATCTTTGAATCTTTTAAGGGATCTGAATACCCTTTCCAACCGCTATCTCATGTGCGAATTGACATAACAGTTCGGATGAATGTACCATTTTACCATAAAAAATTGATCTAGAGGCCACCGGGCATTTCAGGTCCCGATTTGACCCCAATAAACTTCATTGTCAGAGTGAAATCGCTCTGAATATTTGAAGGGAACTGACACCCCTTTCTAATGGTCCACCTCGTATGAAAAACGACATAACCGTTCGAACGAACGATTCGTTTCCCCTAAAAATTGATCTGAAGGCCACCGGGCGCTCCCGGGCTTTGTTTGACCAAGTTCAAATCTTCAGCTTGAATGAGACTGAATGAATCTCTGAAGGGAACTAAATACACATTCCAACGATCCACCTCGTGTGCAATTCTAACTTACGGTACAGATGAATAACTTATTTTACTCCGTGAGGTTACCGGGTGCTTTCGGGCCCTGACGGACTAATGTCAAATTTCTAAACTGAGCGAAGCTCTTTGGAATGTCAAATTACCTCGCATAACCTTTCCAACGATCCTCCCCGTGTGTGATTCTGACTTACCTTTTCGATGAACGATCTGTTGTCGTCCGACAATAACCCGTCCAAAGGACCGACGATCACGTTCGAGCCATATTTAACCCAAAGTCAACTCCTGGACTAGAGAGCAGTCCCAAGGAATCTTAAAGGTCTCTAAATTACTGATATAATGGTATGCCCAATGCTCGATTTTGATCAACATATTGCATTTAACGACCATTTTTCTGGAAAAATCTGCACGAGACTGCTAATCGGCAGTGTGTCTAGGGTTACCTGCCGATTGGCAGGGCTGGGACCATGCTGATTGGCACCCCCTTATCCTATAAATAGAGGGAATGACCTCACTCCCAAAGTAGACCTCAGATCCATCAGTATTAGTGAACTCAATAACATTCTCTTGCAATCAGCGAAGTTTCCTTATGTGAAATTCCATTCCGTCTTAAATTATCATCCTTTTTATACCTAATTTTGAAAAATCTCATTCTCTCTAATCCCACATTCATCTCAACATTTAAAGGAGTTTATCCAAGATGAAGATCAAGCTCCAATTCTTCAAAGAAGGTCCAAATCCTTCTCTCTCTCTTCAAATATCTTATTTTCGCATTAATTATATAAGTTCATAATTTAGCTTTTACTTTAATTCATACTTAGTAACATCTCATATTTTTATTAGTAATATTTTACATACTCTATTTTCTGTAAAAAAATTCAAAACAAATAAAAAGAGGGTTACACCTATAAATTCCAACAGGATCATCCATCATAATTTCTCAAAACTAAAACACATTTTCTACACACACACATTAAAACTCGAGACTTGAGTCCAATTTTACAAATTTCTAATTTTCCAATTTACCAAATTTCCAATTTTCTCAAATTCGCCATTTCTGCTTTATTATATTCTTGCATTATTGTAATATATATTATATTTGTGATCCTTACTAGCGTTTTATCCAAATATATATTATCGTTTCATCATAGCGATCAATATCTCGATAAACGCATAAATCGTATTTTTTGTAATTATTATTTTGGGAACATTCCAATGGATGACCTCACCCTACCCTTTCCATGGTATGAGTTGGGCGATTCCATCGAACTGCCCCAGGGCTCTGTAAGTTCCCTCGCTACTTCCTTCGAGTCAGGAATCCACTTTCCATGGAGAACACACACAGTACCGAATGTGCAGCTGAATTTGATGACGGTCCTAGCCAAAATCATTTCCAAGGTTTGACAACCTTCAAACCAAGGTTCATGAGATGTAACAAAATTGGGTCCCTATTCTCGAAGATCCCGAGGTCCTCTTCCCTCGTGCTATGGGTCTGCCTGCACCAGAGTCTATTTGGGTCCCCGGGGAATATTAACAAGCTCCACATGCTCCTCCTGTTAATAGGTTGTCGCCAGCCCAGCTCCCTATGCCAAATCTTGCCTGGCAAGGGGCTAACCTACTCGTGACTATTGATCCGAAGGAGGAATAATTGAACAAGGTGAAGGAAGACCTCAAGATGTTGACCAAGTTTGAATCTCTGGGAACTGCATGGACTATACCCATGTATCTCTCTATCCTAAAACAAGGTTACCAAAAAAGTTTAAGATACCCAACATCGAGAAGTTATGGAGTAGTGGACCCTTAATTATTCATCTATGAAGTTACCACTAATCCATGACTCTCTAGGAGCCTCCGAGGAAATAATGGCCCAAATATTCCAATAGACTTTAAAGGACAACACTCTTCGCTGGTTCTTATCTCTAGAAGAGTCCAAAATCCGTAGTTGGAAAGATGTTGCTCGTGAATTCATGTCACACTACAAGTACAACGAAGAGGTGGAGGTTACCCGTCATGATTTAGAACTGCTCAAACAAAATCCTGGGGAATTATTTACTAACTTCATAGCAAGGTGGTGAGAGAAAGCAACCATTATGACCAACCGGCCTTCCGAAGGAGCAAGTCAGTATCGTGAAGAATAATTTCTTACCTCATGTCCGAGCGATAATGGGTGGACAATACTACCCTTATTTTTTAGCCCTTTGAGAAGTAGGAGTATAGATCAAAGAAAGCCTTACAAAAACATATGTTAATCGAAGAAAGTGTCTAGACAGTTCACTCCCATAAAGCATGAGAATCCTACTAGTACCACAGTTTCAACCATCACAAACATCTCTCAGCCTGCCACTTCATAGGCACCAGAAATCCGCCCTAACCCACTCAAGAAAGAATACACTGAACTTCAAGATCCACTCTCCAAAGTTTACTAGGCCCTTTTAATCCGGAATCTTATCAAACCATTGGACCCTCGTCCATTACTAAACCCACTTCCCAAAAATTTCAAACTAGTTGCCCATTGCGACTTTCACCAAACTGTCGACTATACCACATATTAATGTTTCCACCTTCAAAATGTAATTGAAGGTCTAATTGACCGGGGTGTCGTTGCCACAACAACCAATCCTAAACCAAACATAACCCACAATCCACTCCCAAATCATAAAAAGGCCATCTTTCTAAAGAAGACCCATAATTTGGTCCATCTACCCAGATCGTACCCAGTAATCACCCATCATACCCATATATTCTCCTAAACCTCTCTAAGTTTGCTCATACTTTATCTTACATCCCACATGTTTCATCGATCAGGCTCTATCACTCATTACTAGAGCCTGCATTGTTGTTCATACCTGTTATGGAGGAAAGGATATGGAATTGTCAGTAGTGTTGAACCAGCTCCTAAAGTTCGGGATGAAATTGCCCTAAACAATGACCATTGACTACCAGAGATTCAGCACACTGTTCTTGGAAGCTCGAATATGGGCCTGAGAGTCAGATAATTGGGTGGTACTTACCAATGAAGTCAGTTTAGATGATGTCCTCCATATTATGATAGACTTATTTCGACAGACCAGTGAAATTTGCAGCATGTCCAAACTACTTGATTCTTTGAAACTACAAGGGACCTAGTCCTTTCACTTTTACATCTCCTCATTAAATGGGAGGATCTATATGAAGAGGTCGTTAAGATTGTGAAGTGTATTTACTTCTCATGGAAAGGTGATGTCGTTGCCACCGGATGGGGGGACGAATTTGATAGTTTAGAACAAAGCCCAGACAAGACTAGCCTAATAGTCAACATGTGTGGAATGAAATCATTTGAGGAGATTCTAGGAGAGATAAACAAGGTGGATGAATAACCCGAGGTGGATGAGGAAACATGGTTTCTATTTTTCCCCTCCTTTGTGAACCATATGACTAAATCAGGGAGGCATTACTAAGTTCCAAGCCCACAGTCATCAGCGATCGATAAGGAAAAAACTGTTGAGAATCTTCCTATGCTAGAAATGACCCTCGATGAGAGAAAAATTCTCGATTAGTTAAAGAAGAACCAATATAACATAACCTTATGGGGACTCTTTATGTCTTCCTAACTACACCGTAATGACATGATCAAACTACTCACCGGACCCATAGTCCCTTAGATCACCATGCCAAAAAAGTAGTGAATCTAGTCGAATCCCTAACCTCCACTAGAATGCTCTCTTTCTTCAAAAAAGAAATCCCTAAGATTGGTCCAAATCATAACTGTGCTCTCAATATCTCTATCGAAGTTATGGGAAGACTGTCCCACTCTCTCTTATCGATAACGGATCATCTCTAAATGTTTTCCCCTTGAGGACCCTCAATTGCTTGTGACTAAAAATGAGTGACCTTGGTCTAACACCTTTCGCAGTGCATGCTTATGATAAATCTCGTCGAGAAGTAATGGTATCCATAAAGCTTACAATAAGGGTCGTCATTATAAATCCTGTTATTGAATTCCAAGTCAATGACATCGCGACTTATTTCAATCTATTGCTTGGGCGGCCATGGCTCCATAGTATCAAGAGTGTGTCTTCTTCCCTTCATTAGAAACTGAAGTTCTTTGCCAATGGGAAGGTCATCACCATCTTGGGTGACAATGACAATGCCGAGAATGCAAGCACCAGTAATCCAGTACTTGACATATAATATGGGGCAAATCATGTGCTTTTGTCTGGCTTTCGAGTTTAACCACTTATACTTCCAGTAGGGGACGATTTTAAAGATAGGGTTTTTTTGGAGTATAACCCTCATGGAAATGTTAATGCGATCAATATGTTAAAAAACATATACTGCATGTCGTACATGGGCTGGCAAAATAGCAACGGGGGATGTTTGAACCCATTATATTGAGGAAAATGTTTCCTCCTTGTGTATTGGGTTACTAACCATCAGCAGAAGAACTCATAATGATCGTCCAACCTCGGGTGAAGAGAAGGCTAGAAAGCTCTATGATTGTCTTTAGAGTTTCCTTGAACACAAGATTCATTAGAGAGGGTTGAGATTTCCTTTTTTTCCTTTACCGAAACATGGTATGATCATGTGGATAAGAAGATGAGACTAAAAATAAAGATCTTTTTCCAAGACAGATACTCATGGGCCGAAAGTTCCTAATATCATGTGCAACGACTCATTGAGAATACCATAGCTGTATTGGACATTCTGAGGGAAGTGACGCCGAGGATTCATTCAAATTACAGACACTAGAGATGACACTCTGCATGGTCCACTCAAGCACTACATCATCAGATCTATCCCACCTAATCAAAGCTGCTGATGTACCTCTCCTCAACCGGCATGATGTACCGGTTCCACCTACTAAAATACAACCCAACTCTGATGTTTATCCCATTTCCTCTTATTTTCTTGTTCGTCCTTATCCTAATGTAATTGATACCTCCTTCGATGAGGTTCTCAATGTTGTATTTACTAACAATGAAATAAATGATGATTTTGAGTATCTTACTCTGCCTTAAATTAATTGTCTTGATACTAATCAAACTCTTGATGATGTTGATTCTGCAAATGAACAATTCTTAACTGATCTAAATAATTTTAATAACAAATAACATAATCGCGTTCAAGTTAATAAAAATGAAACTGTTTCTATTAATCTCAGTTCAAGTAGACAACTGCACGAGATTAGGATAGAATCCACCTTTGACGAGCATGAGCATACATAACTCGAGGAATTACTGAAGGAATTTGTGAACATCTTCGCATGGTCCTATGACAACATGCCCGACATTAATCCTAAGATAGCTCTGTACGAGATTCCATCTCTCCCCGAATACAAACCAGGTAAACAAAAACTATGAAATCTCAGCACCGAATGGTCGTTCAAGGTTAAGGAAGAAGTGATCAAATAATTGAACACGGGTTTAATTCGTGTGATCGAATACCCCACATGGCTAGCCAATATCGTACTTGTGCTAAAATCAGGAGGGAAGGTTCGCATGTGTATTGACTATCGAGATTTGAACAAGGCCTCTCCGAAGAATAATTACCCGCTATCCACTATTGACATGATTGTGGACAACAAATCCAGTCATTCTCTTAAGTCCTTCATTGATGGGTTTTTTGAATATAACCAAATCAATATGAACCCGAATCATTAAGAGAAAATCGCATTTATCAACCCTTGGGGAACTTTCTGTTACACCGTTATGCTATTTGGTCTAAAAAATGCAGAGGCTACCTACCAAGGGGCTGCCACAACCATCTTTCATCATTTGATGCACTCAGAAGTCGAGGTCTATGTGGAGGATATGATTATCATGTCTAAGACTAGTATATGTCACGTTCTCTCTTTTTGAAAGTTCTTTGAGCGACTATGATAGTATGTGATGCATCTTAACCCACAAAAATGTGTCTTCGACGTTACCAAAGGAAAGCTCTTGGGATTGATGGTTAGTGATAAAAGGATATACGCAAATACTTCTAAGTAGAAAGCCATACTCGAGATGCCACCACCCCAAATGGAGAAGGAGGTTCGAGGATTCCTTGGAAAATTGCAATATGTCAGTCAGTTCATTAGCCAGTTGACCTCTATTTATGAACCCATATTCAAACTCCTCCAAAAGGATTCCACCAAGTTTTGGAACAAAGATTGACAAGAAGCCTTTGATCGAATCAAGAAATACCTAACCCAACCTCCGGTACTCATGACACCACAACCTAGTCTTCCCCTACTCCTATACCTGACTGTAATAGATACTGCAGCTAGGGCTTTGCTAGCCCAATACCTTGAACAATCTCATAAATAAAGGGACGTCTACTAAGCCACTCATAAGTTGGTCGGGTACAAAGTTAATTACATTGCCTTGGAGAAAGCATGTGTCACCCTTGTTTGGGTCACCCAAAAATTATGGCACTATATGCTTGCATTTCCCATTAAACATGTATCCATAATGGTTCCCATAAAATACCTACTCGAGAAAACTTCCCTATCTAGATGAATGGCCTAATGGTTGATGCTTCTAGCTCAATTTTATATTATTTATGTCACGCAGAACTCCATAAAATGAAGATTCATCTCTGACTACCTCACTGATTACCCTGCGGAAGAAGCTGATGTTAGGATTTCTGAGTTCCTAGATGAGAACATCCTTTGAACCTCCCAAAAACAACTTCGATGGAAAATTTTCTTTGACGACACTGCCAACAAGAAAGGGTATGGCATTAGGATACTCCTAATTTTCCCTGATGACTCTCACATTACAATTGCCATAAAACTAGATTTTCCCTGCACTAATAACATGAATGAATATGAGGCATGCACGGTAGGACTTAAAGTTGGCCTCAAGAAAGGAATTATATTCCTAGATGTCTATGGGTATTCAACCCTCATAATAGGTCAAGTACTCAAAAGATGGAAAGTCAAGGAAGAGAAATTCTTATCCTTCCATGCTCACCTAGAAGAATTGGCCTCCCAATTCTAAGATATCACTTTCCATTACCTACCATGAGCAAAGAATAACCTATCCGATACCCTTGATACGTTAGCCTCCATGGTTGAAATGCCTGAAGAATAACAATGGCCCCCTTCCTAGTCTAAAAGCAAGCAGAACCTACCCACTGCTACCATATTGAGCTCATCACATAACAAGATCCTGAAATAGCCAATTTTTAGTACTATGATATTTAATGCCTCCTCAAGCATGGTAGGTGTTGATGTAAAAAATTAGATTTGCTCTAATTATTTAATCACAGATAAAAATAAATAAGACAATAAATTTTTAAAGTGGTTCAGCCTTGTAAGAATGGCCTACGTCCACTGTATTTGTTATTGCCGACTGTTTGCAGAATTCTCGATAAAGGATTTACCAAGAAATTCAGAGTCCCCTGCTAATGAGGAGGTTACAATGTATTTATAGCCCTGAGGCCGTACAAATGAAAGGACAACGCGCTGTTACCCACTAAACATGTACATCTGTACTATATTAATGATCATTTAATGCACAATTATATCCTGGATTCTCTTGATTTGGATACGCTGTACACTTATGTACCTCGGACCGCTTAAGCTGCTCGGACCTCCTAGGCTGCTCGACACGTTTGAGTTGCTCGACACTTTTGAGTTGCTCGGAGAGCTTGAGTTGTTCGGGGATGAGCAAGAGCTTCTTGTCACACTTGAGTTGCTCAGAACTCATTAGTTGCTCGAAGAGCTTGAGTTGCTCGGTGGTCTTGATTTGCTCGCCTGGATTATTCGTATTTACCATGTAAATTGACACGTGTCTTCATGTGATTGGTCCATGTCAGCAGACTAAATTTAGTATCAACAGAAGCCCCCAATATTTCGTAGTTTTATGTTGAAGAAAAGTATGGAACATTCTGCTGCTTAGATTTTCGGTTTGTATGGTTTTTAGGAAAGCATTCGTTGTATACAACTCCTTTTTAAATGCACAGTATCAGTCCTTATAAATATTTTGAACTTCCCTAACCGCTTTGTTTTTTGTGCCCCTTTTCTTCTTTTTAGCCGCCAGATACGCAAACGTCAGTTTTGGTAATCATTGCTTTTTCTATTCCTGAGGTAAAGTATTTAAACGCGACAGAAATCCTATCATTTTTTCACTTTTCAAATCTGCCTTTGAGCTTTTCATTTCTTCTTTATCTTGTGCGTTCGTTTCTTTCCTTGTTAGTTGTCAACTGATTCACTCTTCTCCTGTATGATCTTCTTCCTTCTCTTTTATTTTGCGTTGATCATCATGGTTTATATTGTCGAATCGATTGATAAATTTCGTTCTGAATTTTTAATTCCTTCATGGGTTATTTTGGAGGAACTTTTTGAACCTTCTGACTATTTCTCTTTGGCTGAGGGACATTGATTCCCCAGTCTCTTTGTGGCCGAATGTGGCTTTTCTTTTCCTCAAAATCCCCTATGTTTGGAGTTCTATCAATATTTTGACGTTGTACCTGCAAAAATAGCTCCTAATACCTGGACAATAGTTAATGGAGTCCATAGGTTAAACCAAATTAATGGAACCCATTTAGGAATTCCAGAAATTATGTTTTGCTATAGATGGGTTGTCAGTGATAGAACTTTTTATTTAAAAACTAGGTTTTTAAATAGGGCTTTAGTTCTCAATCTCCCAGATGCCAATAGGGATTACTTCGAGCATGGAGTTGTTATGAAAAATTGGCAACATGCTCCATTAAATGGAGATGATGTATATCAGGGTCCTAGGTGTCCCCCTTATGGCAATGGAATAGGTTATTTTTATTTTTTGAAATATTCTTTTCTTGGTGTTTGACAAAATGTATCACTGACATTTTACTTTTTATGATTTGCAGTTGATAGCAAAAGAAAATCTCCAAAGGAAACAGAGGTTAATTTAAAGCATTTGAAACTTATCTGGAGCTTGCATCAATCTGTTGACGAGGAACGTATTAGATCGGCCTCTTATTTGTTGCAGTACAAGAGCTACACTTCATCTTTTACTGCTCGTCCAGTGGTGGTTAGTCTTGATCAAGTACCAACTGTTGATACTAGTGTAGAAGGTTCTTTTTAAGAGTCAAACATTCCTATTAGTGACATAATGAAGAAAAGAAAAGTTCCTTCTTTCTTTGATAAGTCTGCCTCTACTGCTGGAGAGGCAAAGAAAAGTAAGCCAAATGTCCCAGAAGAAGGGATGAGGAATATTGATGCATCTCCTCCTGCTGCTGCTAAGAAGATTATTGAGAAGCCCCCAGTGGCCCCGAGCAAGGTTGTTGCTGTTTCTCCTCCAAGCGAAGTTATCGTTATATCACCAACCAAGACAACATCCTTGGTTGAGAATGTTCCTGCTCCTACGAGGAGGTTAAAGAAAAGTTCTCTTGAGAGACCAGTAGAAGCTGTCTCTCAGTCTTTAAATGTTGAAGGTGGTATTCCCACCTTTGTTCCTCCGAGCTCTGCTATGAGCTCGGTGAAGTCTTGGATTATCCCAGAAGTCCAAGGTATTGAAGACAATCTTTCTCGTGACAGGGTCACTATCTTGGCTGCTCAACATATTTCCAGAGTAAGTATTACTAATCTAAAATTTCATTTTTTAATGTTATGTCCCTAGCTGACTTACAGTTATTTTCTTTTTCCAGTTGGTAACATGTTTCAACCCTATTCTGAAGAAGGATGAGGCTATCAAGGCTTCAATCTTCTTGGGAGGTGTAGAAGAAGATTTTACTGTATTAACCCAGTCTTTGAAGGAATCTGATCAGAAGTATAAGGAGAATAAAATTGCTTGGGAGAAGCAGGTTAAGTCTGTCGAGCAAGAGAGAGATCGAGCTGTGGAGGCCTCCAAAGATTTGGAGAAGAAATTGGGGGAGTTTGAAAAGAATAATCAAGAGCTTGATGAGAAACTCAAGAATGTTGTAGTGCTTGAGAATAAACTCAAAGCTGCTAAAGAGGAGGTCGGTAGACTCCGTGATGTTGATCGCCAGAAGCAGGAGGTGGAGGAGAAGCTGAAAACTGTCGAGAAACTTACTGAGAGGACTTCCTCGGAGAAGGTTAAAAGGAAGAAAGCTGTCAAAAAATCCTTCAGCGTAGGTTAGGACAAGGGCTGGAATAAGTGTTTGGCTGCCATGTCCTCACAAATGGAATATGCCAGCCTTAAATATTTTAGGGATGGATGGGTGGCAGCCCTACAAGAGATGAAAGTCGCTGAAGATTCTGACCTATTTTAGCAACATACTCATGGCCCTCCTCCCTCTTCTGGAGAAGAAGAAGAGGACGAAGCTGCCTCAGAAGAATCCTCCGTGGTAATTGGAGATCAGGCCCTTATTATTCCATCTGTTCAATCATGCTCCGAGCAACCCCAACCAACTATTACTCCTACCGAGCAGCCACTCGTGTCCACCGAGTAACCAGCCTCTTCCTCGAAACCTCTTGAGGAAGTTATAGGAATTCAAGAGAAGGTGTAGAGTAGTTTGGGTGTTTATTTTGTCACTTTATTGGATGTAGCCTCAACGTTTGTATTTTCTTTTATGATGAAATGAAAATTCAAGCTTTTGGTTGTTTATCTTGACTTTTTCCTCTTCTTGCTCTATCTGCATTCTTATTAATTCTTTCTATCTCTTTTCTTTACTAGTTTATAGCCAGGATGGAGCTATTATCAGCTCATGACACATAACTGATGAAGAAATGTAATGATTACTTCACAGTTGGTCATGCAGACTTAAACGAGGCTCAAATCATTGACATCCTTGGTCCAGATACTTCTGAACGAGCAGTCGAAGCCTACCAATATCTGAAGTGCCTGCTCAACCCTGCAGTTTCCAATAATGTGGCATATTACGAGATGATTGAGGATCTCCAGGGCACTATCGAGGAACTCCAATAACAAAAGAAGGAGTCTTTTACTCTTTTGCATCAGAGGTATGAGAAAAAATATCAGCAACTAAATGCAGACAAAGGATATGATAAATTCATCGTTGCTTACGAGAAGAAAGAGAGAATTCTAAAGGTTGAGGTCGAGAAGCATAGGCAAATTGCAAAACTGCTGGAGTAGGAAAATAATGTTTTGCGAGGAGAGCTATCTCAACTGAAATCTGTAGCATCTACCTCGGGAGCCTTGGTCCCTGTCAATGACGAAGGTTTGTCTTTCTTGGAGGTCAAAAATGCCAATTTGAGAGATGAATTGGAAACCTTAAAGAGGACTGGACCCTTTACTTCTTCTCGCGGATGAGCAAGAGCTTTTCGGGGTCGAGCAAGGGCTGCTCGGGTTATTATTGAAGAAGCTAGAACGCAGGCAGCCTTGGAGAATCAAGCATTCCAGTTGGTGGCAAATAATCAGGCTTTGCCAGAGATGTCCAAGAAGATTCTGAACCTCAACGAGCAACTTTCCACACAAAGCTCTGCCTTGGAGAATAAAGAACTTATAGTGAAGAACCTTAACGAGCAACTGGAGAGGGTAACTTACCAGTTTCACAAACAACCCAGAGAGTTTTGGATGGATGGATATAATGAAGCCCTTTATCATCTCGATGATCGAATCCAGAATTCAAATAACGAGGGTTACAAGCAAGGATGGCTGAATGCACTGGGGGTGTTAAAGTTGGAGCAGGGCCATTATCTATGGGATTACTATGACCCTGGATTGCTCGAGCTGCGCGTGCCAACTTTTAAACTTGATACGAGTTGGATTCCTGCTCAGGCAATTACTCAGTGCTTAATCTCCAAGTATCTCGACGACTACAGCCTTCATTCTAATTTTGAGATATCTCACCCGGAGCACTTGCTTGATTGGCTATCTGTGATGAATGTCAGGATGCTTCGAGATCTGACTTCATAAATTCCCCTTATGCCTTAGATGATCCTCCTGCTGGAGTAGAACCTGTTTCAAAGGCAGAGGGAAAGAAACCAGTAGAATAGGATTTTTATGTAATGGTTTTTTCTTTTTTTCAGCATATGTAATCCTTCTCGATTTGAATGAAAAGTTTTGGTCTTTTGTCATTTCATTTTCTTCTAAGTAATTTGCAGAATATCTTTGCTTATTGGTTGGTAAGTATATATATGTTTATGACATACTTATCTCATTGTAGTGATTTTTTAATACTAAGCAATATAACAACTTACATTTCATGGTATTGCTTAATTTAAACAACTGGAGTTGATTGAAATTGGCTTACCTACCAACCGGAGTTGGTGGATTTTTATTCCCGACCAACCGGAGTTGGCGGATTTTAATTCCCGACCAATTGGAGTTGGCGGATTTTTATTCCAAACCAACCGGAGTTGGTGGATTTTTATTCCCGACCAACCGGAGTTGGTGGATTTTAATTCCCGACCAATCGGAGTTAGTGGATTTTTATTCCCGACCAACTGGAGTTGGTGGATTTTTATTTCCGACCAACCGGAGTTGGCGGATTTTAATTTCCGACCAACCGGAGTTGGTGGATTTTAATTCTCGACCAACCGAAGTTGGTGGATTTTTATACCCGGCCAACCGGAGTTGGAGGATTTTTATTCTCGACCAACCGGAGTTGATGGATTTTAATTCTTGACCAACCGGAGTTAGTGAATTTTAATTCCCGACCAATCGGAGTTGGTGGATTTTTATTCCCAACCAGCCGGAGTTGGTGGATTTTAATTCCCAACCAATCGGAGTTGGTGGATTTTTATTCCCGACCAATCGGAGTTGGTGGATTTTTATTCCCAACCAACCGGAGTTGGTGGATTTTTTATCTGGACTTGATGTGTGATTATTCTGAACTTGATGAGTGATTATTCTGAACTTGATGCGTAGTGTGTAGCACTAGTATTCTGAAAAATTTCAACAAAAGGAGAGAATTGGGTAAAACATCCAAAACTTTATTCATATTGAAGAAAACTGCATTACATAGGGATTTTAACTACTGATAATATTTACGCAGATGCTCTGCGTTCCATGCATTCTTAAACTCTTCTCCTTCTAAGGTTTCAATCCTATATGTCCCCAGTCGAACAACTTCTGTTACTCTGTAGGGACCATGCCAGTTAGCTTCCTGTTTGTTGTGCTTTTGAATTACTTTCTTTAGCACATAGTCCCCTTCTTTCAAATCATACTTCTTTACTCTCTTGTTGTAGAACAGAGTTGTTCGTTGTTGGTATGCAGCATTCCTGATTGCTTCTTCTTATCTAACTTCCTCGAGCATATCCAAGTCTAATCTTCTCATCAAGTCACTGATAGGAGAATTAAAATTCAGTATTCTGTGCATGGGCAAACCCAATTCAGCTGGTATGACGGCTTCACTTCCAAATGCTAGCATGTATGGAGATTCTCCTGTTGCTGCTCGTGGTGTTGTACGATAATCCCACATCACAGAATGTAGCTCGTTAATCCAATTTTCCTTTGCATCATCCAGTCGTTTTTTCAAACCATTCAGCAGCGTTCTGTTTGTCACCTCAGTTTGTCCATTGCTCTAGGGATGGCCTGGTGCAGAGTGGGTTTTTAATATATTTGACTGATGACAATACGCAGAAAACTCCTCGTTGTCAAATTAGGTTCCATGATCAATAATGAATGCATGGGGAAGACCATATCTACAAATGATATTCTTCCAAATAAATTGATACACCTTGTCATATGTCATATCAATAATAGGCTCAGCTTCCACCCACTTAGTAAAGTAATCCACCGCGACCACGAGATATTTAAATCTTCCCCTGGTCGTTGGAAGTGGCCCGACCAAGTCTATTACCCACATGGAAAATGGCCAAGGGGAAGTAATGGGTGTTAACAATGTTTGGGGAGTTCTTCGGATAGAAGAGAAGCGTTGACATTTGTCACATTTTTTGGCATAGGATATACAATCAACCCTCATCGTTGGCCAATAATATCCCTGCGTCATTATTCTTTTCAAAAGCGTCTGACCTTCTACATGGGCTCCACAGGACCCTTCATAGACCTCTTCAATCAAATCTTTCGCCTCAGAAGGATGCACACATCTTTGCAAACCTGCTATAATTCCTCATCTATATAAAATACCATTAGTCAATACATAACGAGCAGCTTTAAACTTCAGTTTCTTGGCTGTGAGTTTATCAGTTGACAAAGTCCCTCCTTCAATATAGGCCCCGATGGGATCCATCCAAGATGGTCCTAAATCAAGGGTAATAAAATTCATCATCAGATCTTCGTCTATGCTCCGACTAGCCAAGACTTCTATTGGGATTGTTCTTCTTAGCTTAGTGCGTGTTGCTGAAGCTAATCGAGCTAAGGCATCTGCTCTTGCATTCTCCAATCTTGGTATTCTAATTAACTTTACTGCAATCAGGCTTGATACAATCTCTATTGCTTTTGCATGATACTTGATCATTAATTCTCCTTTGGCCGCATATACCCCCAGTATTGGATTTACGATCAATTATGAGTCACTAAATACGATAACCTGCTCAGCCTTCATGGTTTTTGCTAAACTAAGACCAACAATCATTGCTTCATATTCAGCTTCATTATTAGAAGCTTTAAATTAAAAGCGCAGAGCATATTCCACATCGATCTCATCTGGGTTGTTTAAAACAATCCCTGCTCCACTGCCTGTAGTGCACGAAGAACCATCTACATACAAATTCCACATAGGTATCTCATTATCAAAATCTTGGTCAGATAGAGTTCCTCGGTGGAATATTTTATGCTTCCTTATATCCTCCTCCAGCACTTCTTGCTACTCATCAACCATCTTCTCTTGCCCGTCTACCGACTGAGATTGGTCGGAGTTTAAGTTTGATGATCCCATAACATCCACAGGCTGGTCAGTATTCAACTTCTGCTCTTCAGAGGTATCTGGATAGGTGAACTCTGCGATAAAATCTGCCACTGCTTGCCCTTTAAGTGACGACCTAGGCTTATAAATTATATGATATTCACCCAATTCTACAGCCCAATACATCAATCTTTCGGATTTCTCTGGTTTGTGCAGAGCTTGCCTTAATGTCATGTCTGTATACACAACTATAGTATGAGCTTGGAAGTATGGCCTCATTCTTCTACTTGCTTCGATCAATGCCAGTGCTAACTTTTCCATCCTTGAATATCTGATCTCTGCTCCTCAGAAGGCCTTGCTAGTGTAATAGATTAGTTTTTGCACTCCATCCTCCACTCTTATCAACGCTGAGCTTATTGCATTTTCTGAGACTGCCAGATACAAGTATAGTCTTTCTCCCATCACTGGCCTGGATAACAATAGAGGTGCTCCTAGGTATTTCTTTAATTCTTAAAAAGCCTTCTCACATTCGTCGTTCCACTCAAAAGTCTTTCGGAGTGTTTTGAAGAATGGGAGGCATCGATCAGTTGCTCATGAAGCAAATCTGTTAAGTGCTGCAACTCGCCCTATGAGGCTTTGTACTTCCTTCTTCGTCGTTGGGGATCGTAGCTCCAATAGAGCCTTGATCTTTTTAGGGTTCGCCTCAATTCCTCATTGATTTACGATATATCCGAGAAACATGCCTTCTCGTACTCCGAATATACACTTGGTGGGATTCAGCTTCATTTGATATTCCTCTAGTTGATCAAAGGTCTGGCCTAAGTCAACTAGATGATCAGCAGCTTTCTTGATCTTTGTTAGCATATCGTCAACATAAACCTCCATGTTATGACCGATTTGCTCTGCAAACACCTTGTTCATCAACCGCTGATAGGTAGCACCTGCATTTTTAAGTCCAAAAGGCATAACATTATAACAATAAGCTCCCCTTGGGGTAATAAATGAGGTACTCTCCCTATCTTCAGACTTTATTTTAATCTGGTTATGACCAGAATAAGCATCCATGAAACTTAATAGTTCGTGCCCCGAGGTAGCATCCACCAGTTGATCAATTCGGGGCAATGGAAAATGATACTTTGGGCATGCCGTGCTAAGGTCGGTAAAGTCTACACACATCCTCCACTTATTATTTTTCTTCTTTACCATTACCACATTTGCTAGCCAGTCAGCATATTTAACATCCTTAATGAAAGAGGCCTTTTGCAGCTTCTCTACTTCCTCCTGTATAGCTTGATTTTTCTCAGGGCTGAACACTCTTCTTCGCTGCTTTACTGGCTTGATTTCCTTGTTCACATTGAGCTCGGGACACAAGAAATTCGGATCTATTCCTGGTATGTCTTCATGACTCCACGCAAAAGTCGGCTTTCTTCGCCTTAGGAATGCTATCAATTCTTATTTTATTGATTCGTCCAAGGGTGCACCAATTTGAGTTGTTTGTTCTGGATACTCGTCGTCCAGAATGACATTCTCAGTACCCTCTATAACCTGCCCTTTCACGAGTTGGGACTCGTCTCTAGGGTCTAATGTTTCAATCTCCGCATATTCTATTTGGTAGGTAGTAGTCTTATTTCTAAATTATTCATGCTCTTCCTGCTCGGTAGATGAATAGTAGCATTCTCAAGCTATTTTCTGGTCGACTTTCACAACTCCCACCTCAAAATTGGTTGGAAATTTTAGACATCGATGCAAAGTAGATGGTACTGCTTCAAATTTCTTCAGACCTACTCTTACCATAATGCTGTTGTAAGTTGATTGAACATTTTTATCCATTACAAAAAAGCGTACTCTTTATGTTCGACAAGCAGGCCATGTACCAATAAGCATATCCAACTTGATCGTCCCAAGTGGATAAAACTTCTCTCCAGTAAAACCAAGGATGATATGGCTCCAACTAGGCTAGCTTTAGATTTAAACTGTCAAAGCACGGATAGAACATGATATCTGCCGAGCTACCATTATCCACCAGTACTCGTGAAATCACCACTTCCCTCATTCTCATCTTGATCACCAATGGATCATCATGAGGATATAGTACACCTGCCAAGTCGTTCTTAGAGAAACCAATGACCAACTTATCCTTATTCACCTTCCTCGGGCGATCATCTTCAGCCAGATTTATCCGCTGAATATACGTGCAAGACTGAGCCTCATTGAGGTAGGCTTTTCTCTCAGCAGTCATATCTCCGCCTCCTGCATCTCCACTTGTAATGACATTACATTCCAATGATCCAAAATGGATAGAAAATACCTTACGTTCTGGCTGTTTTAGTCTTTTGGGGAGATCGGGGTTGTCTTGGTCATCATCCGGATCCTCTTCGTGAATTCTCTTCTTATCTTATTTTTCTCGATGAGGAGATCTAGACCTCTGTCTTGCTCGGTCATTGCTCTTTCCTTTATTTTGACGATGAACATACTTGGCCAGCTTTCCTTGTCTGATGAGTGCTTCAATTTCATTCTGAAAAGATATGCAATTTTTGGTCGTGTGACCATGGTCTTTATGGAACTCGCAATATTTGGTCTTATTCCTCTTGTCAGGATCTGTCTTCATTTTCTCTGGCCAGTTTAGCTCCTCGCATCAGAGCAATAATTGATGTCTTTTCCTTGTAATCAATAACTTCGAGCTTCTCGTTATTGAAACGAGTTATATAATCCCTAGTTCTCTCACCTGCTTTTTTTCTAACACTTAACAAGTGTGCTACTCGTTTAACTGGTTTTGCTCCAAAATAGAAATTTCCAATAAAGAGCTCGGCCAGTTGACAGAAAGTTGAAATCTTCCCCCGAGGAAGATTATTGTACCATATTTGAGCAAATTCGGTAAGAGTTCCCAAAAATGCCCTGCATCTCATCTCATCTGGCACGGCATAGATATCAGCAGCAGCTTGGTATTATTCTATATGAAGGACCGGGTCAGTTTTTTCCATCATATTTAGGAGTCACAATAGGTGCTTTGAACTTTGATGGTGTGGGAAAATCCACAATTGCCTGGATAAAAGGTGTCCCTTGGACAAAAGTTCTTTGTAGAGGATTCTTGGCCTTAACCATTTCCCCTAGTCTATCCTTTAACCTTTGAATAGAGCCTTTCCATGCATCATTTCCCTCCTCGGGCCTGTTGGTTCGAGCAACTGATCGTGTTGAATTTGCTTCCTGGGATCTTTCATTACGAGCAGTTGGTCGTGATTGGGCAGAACCCTCCCTTAGATCGGATGGTCATTAAAAGTTCCTTGACATAATCCTAGGAGGACTTATATTCCTCCTAAGGCCCAAACGATCAAAAGGAGAGATCCTTCTTAACCTCTCCAATGCACTAGTCCTTTCTGGAGAGAGAGTGATGTTTTGTTGAGTATCTGTAGCTCGTACTGATGAAGTTCGACCAGGTTGATAAGAAAAATCATTAGATCTCACAGTGAGATATAAATCGGTATGTCTGGACGAGATTCCTCTGGGAATAACGTTCGCCTAGTACGCGAAGAAGGTAAACGGGTGTTTCTTTGAACGCTTCGTTGTCCTGAATGAGTAGATACTCCACCCTAGACAGTTTGTATGAGTTGTCGCATAGTTTATTGAATGGTTGTCTGGCCTTGGGCTAGATTATCCATTATACAAGCCAGATCTTGAACATTTGGGGGAGCAGATGGATTTGGGGGGTTTCCAGCGTTTCGATTACTAGATTCCGGATTATCAGCCATTGGTGATGAATTGTTTTGGTGAAAAACGATAATTACAGTCGTTTCCCACGGACGACGCCAATCTGTTGATGTAAAAAATTAGATTTGCTCTAATTATTTAATCACAGATAAAAATAAATAGGACAATAAATTTTTAAAGTGGTTCAACATTGTAAGAATGACCTACGTCCATTGTATTTGTTATTGCTGACTGTTTGCAGAATTCTCGATAAAGGATTTACCAAGAAATTCCGAGTCCCCTGCTAATGAGGAGGTTACAATGTATTTATAGGCCTGAGTCTGTACAAATGAAAGGACAACGAGATGTTACCCAATAGACATGTACATCTGTACTATATTAATGAGCATTTAATGCGCAATTATATTCTGGATTCTCTTGATTTGGATACGCTGTACACTTATGTAGCTCGGACTGCTTAAACTGCTCGAACCGCCTAGGCTGCTCGACACTTTTGAGTTGCTCGAAG
Source organism: Sambucus nigra (assembly GCA_949130495.1). Lineage (NCBI taxonomy): Eukaryota > Viridiplantae > Streptophyta > Magnoliopsida > Dipsacales > Adoxaceae > Sambucus > Sambucus nigra. Next base: position 245,999,154 of record OX422217.1, on the reverse strand, counting down.
AGCTTGAGTTGTTTGGGGACGATCAAGAGCTTCTTGTCACACTTGAGTTTCTCGGAACTCATTAGTTGCTCGGAGAGCTTGAGTTGCTCGGTGTGCTTGATTTGCTCGTCTGGAGTATTCGTATTTTCCATGTAAATTGACATGTGTCTTCATGTGATTGGTCCATGTCAGCAGACTAAATTTGGTATCAACAGTTGGCATCCCAAAGGTTTTAATAAGAAGTACCAAGCAACTCTCTGCAGACTGTCTACCCAGCATATTGTCTATGATAAAGCACTGTTGAATAGGAACTTCGATGGAACCCATTTACATTGCATCACAAGGGCTGACATTGAAGAGATGATGAAGAAAATCTACAACGGGGAATGTGGCCCCCATATGAATGGCCATATGCTAGCTAAGAAAATCATCTAACAGGGTTACTACTAGACTACCTATGTTCAAAGATACCTTAAATGCCAGTAGTTTTCCAACCTCCAGCATTGGTCCCTGTAGGAATTATACAACATGACTTCTCACTGTACGTTCTCCACATGGGGCATTGATATCATAGGAAACGTTACACCCAAGTAATCCAACGGGCATGAATTCATCTTGTTTGCCATTGACTACTTCACCAAATGGGTTGAAGCTAAATCATACACAGTGTTGAATGCCAAGAAAGTGACCAAGTTCATCCGAAAAAATATCATCTTCCGATATGGGATCCTGAATGAGCTAGTGTTAGATAACATGTTGCATTTCGAAGCAAAAGTCACAAAAGTGGTCGATGAGTATGGGATTTAGAGGCATAAATCTTCTCCCTACCGACCTCAAACCAACGGATTCGCTGAAGCCATTAATAAAAACCTCAAAACCATTATCAGCAAGATGATTGTAAGCTATGAAGATTGGGCTGACCGAATACCTTACGCCCAGTTCCAAACATCTATCGGGGCTACCCTTTACTCTCTGGTATACGACATGGAATCAATCTAACTCTTGGAACTAGAAATCCCTTCACTATGCCTCATGCTTGAGAGAAAGTAAACAAGGAATACTAGCATCAAAATCGTCTTGACGAGTTGTCACTTATGTATGAAAGGATATTGAATGCTTTGTATCATATACAAGGGTGCCATCACTGGATAGCACGATTGTTTAATAAGAGAGTCAAGGTCCGTTGTATTTGAGAAGCAGATTCAACCCTTAAAGAAATTATTGAACACATCTGGGACCCTAGAGGGAAATTCAATCCCAATTGGAGCGACCCTTATATTGCGAAGAAGATCTTCTCTGGTGGCATCGCAATGCTCACCGACCTTGATAGGGAAGAGATGGAGCTTCCAATCAACCTAGACCGTATCAAGAAATTCTACCCTTAATCTTAATTCCATATTACTCTTATTATCTCCCTTCTATTCTAAAAAAATTATTCATTTCCCTCTATTCAAAACTACGAAAGGTCTCCTCCTCTAACAATCTAGTTACTTTGAAACTCAGAAATTTTTTAAAACCCTTAACATGAGCACAACCCCCATTTTTTCTGCAAAATGTTAGTTTTTTTCTTATCTCCGAGAATGACAGGTAATTTTTATCATTTACATGAACAAAAGGATCATGTACGCCTTAGAGATTGGTATAGATAATTCAAATACAAAACTCATCAAGAGTGATAACAATATAATCAAAATTTTCTTTATTTCAATGACGAAACATTCCATTACAATTACATCGACATAGGGAGTCAAACAACTTCCCTTGCTAACCTACCCCTAATTTACTAAAACCAAATAAAAATAGAAACCAACTATTCCTAATAACCTTTCTAAATTTATTTCGATACATGACTAGACACCATACCAAAAGATTTACTAATAAATTCCCCAGGGATCCTACCTGCACCTTCCAAAGGAATCGGCCTCATCATCATCCACATCCTGGGGCCCCAAAGCTTCGTTGCCTGAATAAAATGCCACAGATGCTCCATAAAATGGTAAGCCCAGACCGGCCTAGGGAAAACAACACCACCCTCCATGGTGTCAGATATGGTGAACCACCTTTGCTCGGTCTCCATAACCAGCAACTTGGTAACTACCCTCCTCCACAACCACTTCATATAGTCCCCAGAAACATGCCAGACTAGGAAGGATGGGTCGACGATTATCCCACAGCGATCCTAGATGCAAGCGTACATGCTATGTCAAATCCTCCACATGAAAAAGTCTAGTGTCCAAGGTGACACAATCTACTCCCAATGAAATTGGTGCAAGTGAAGCCAAGGAAATTAGAAATAGGTTTGTCGAAGGCCAACCAGGAGAACATACTAGTATTCCCCTAATTCTAGAATGGGTAGTAATTCTCCCCAGCAAGACACTAACCAACGCAAGCCTCGGGCCCTGTGCTCCACAAACCAGTTCTCCCAGCTCTCGATGTCCAAGCCCACGCTGATAAAGTATATAGAAAAGAAGTTTAGCACAACTACCAAGGGATATTCAGTAGGGACCTCCATAGGAATCTCTCCGAAAACCACATGAATAGCATAATTGGGATACCCCTCAGGAAGTCAGAACGGCCATCCCGCTAGGCATCCAGTCCATTCAGAGTCTCTGCCAATATCATCGTCGTAGGATTATAACGGTATGCCATCCATGAAGTAATGGTTGCGAGTTATGGGTCCACTAATAGTTCCCCACTCACCAATAGTAATTTTTAAATCAAGCCAAGGATAACGGCTCTAGCATAGCCCGCATCACCAATATCTTGCAAATGCACAAAACGCAGCACAACAGGAAGAGAAATCATTCATCCCATGACCAGTGACCGAGCCACCTAGGGCAAGATATGGAGAAGTACTGCTAACAAATCTCAAGGAGATCAGGAAAATTCAGGCATAGCTGCCTCAACACTCGGATTTATCCCCAATATTGTAGAGAATTCTTCATAAAACGGACAGGCTTCATCCAACCCAAAGCGAAAGATATGGTCTTCTGGGTACCAGAATTCCACTGCTACCATCAGTATGTTCCATTCTATAGGACGATTTCATCATAATGAAACCCGACGCAGGTTGAAAGCATCGTAATCGACATTATATAAGCACATCACCTCCAAGTTTTGAGGTAAGTAGAAAATTCAACACTTTTGGGTAGAGTCATATTGAAAAATGATGAGACAAGAAGCAAGAAGAATGCAAAAGAGAAGAAGTCTGGAGGGGTAAAGAAAATGATCCACCCTTAGCCCCTATTTATACTTTGAAAACTTTAACCAAAGACAAAAAAACCTGTAAATTTCGAAGGAAAACCTATCCCACCACGTACCAATCAATTGAAGAAAGTGCAATCAAAGCCTTGGGTTGATTAGACTGGACTGACATGCCGATAGGCATGACAAGGGGCATGTCAATCGATAACCCCTATTTTTGGAAAATTCTCTTTTTCATTTTCTGTCAAATTCAAAAAACTCAATAAAATAATATTTATTCTAAGGAATTCCAAATTTCTTTCTCCCTAAATTTTTACTTATCCTATTTTAAAATAAATTCTCTCTCCAATCATTTCTAATTTTTTCTACGGTCTCACCAACAAAGTAAAAAGAGTTTATACATTAAGTCACCAAAGAAAAAAAATTAACAAAAACTTCATTTTATTACATAAATATTGTTTTTATTACATTTATCTTGTAGGAAAAGGAAAATTCAACGGGTTTCAGCCCAACCCCCACCCCCCCCCCCCAAAAAAAAAAAATATCTCTCACACACCTACCTCCACCTAAATTTTCTCTTTCTCTCTCTCTCTCTCTCTCTCTCTCTCATTTTATCTTTCTCTATCTCTCCCTAAGAACCTCTGTCCTTACGGCATACACATTTTCTCCAATGACGAGATGTTGTACCTCCACTCCCCGAACCAGATCCCTCCTCAGATGAGACAGACGACACTAGAAAGGAAGGAACTAGGATCGACTCTTGAATGTGAGCCGTACCAGAATCTACCTAATCCCTAATATCCCTCAGTCAGTTGGTTGACACCCAAATGTGCTGCAAGAAAAATAAAAAGAGCAAATGAGTTAGTCTAAGGAAAAGATAGAAGTAAAAAAAATCAAAAGATAAAGAGATGAAAAGTATACCGTTGGCTGAAGTACCTCCTTTGTCAGTCCCAGCTCCTCCGGGTCCATCGCATTGGGATGGTGCAACATATGCACCGACCCTCCATCAGCTGATTGGATGTTATAAGAAGTAGGAGCCAACCACACAACAGGAACTTTCGAGGTCTTCATCGCTTTCGATGTCGATGCACCACCTGCACAGTGGGAAGACCCCACTTATTCGACACGAATATTGTATTTATTTGTCCTAATACTTATGCATTTTAGCCCCCCTGGGTACCTTAATTCCTATATATATGCTCGTTAACTAGACAACCTCCGTTTTATATGTTAACATGCTATATAAGCTATAAGTGAGATTTTGTAGGTATTAAAGTCCTTAGTGTGAAGGTCGGTAGCATTCCGATGAAATTTCGTCGACCTTTGTAGCTTTGGGGGCATATTAGTAAATTCATCATTCGAGTTTTAATCCCGAACTCTTCACGAAAGTTGAATCCCTTTGATTTCTTTTTGCGTGGCCACAGACAGTGCATGATTCCGATGTATAATGAAGAAGTTATGGCATTTTTAGGATGGCTTTGTCTTCAAAATCACACTCAAGGGCACATTCATGGGTATTTTAGTTATTTCATCATTTGATTTTTTCCATAATGTCTTCTTCAATGTTGTATCCCTCTGAGTTATCTTCGCGTAGCCTCCAACCGTGACTAATTTCTAGTTATAACGAAGAAGTTATGACATTTTCTGTATTATTGGACAAAGCTGAAGAATGCAAACCAGTAGGGTGAGAATCGATTCCGCCAAAATCGAATCGATTCTATTTTGCACCAGAAGAAATTTTTTTTGATTCCCCTATTTTCAAATCGATTCGGTCCCCTATTTCCATCTTTCTTATTTACATGTTTGCTACCTAGGGTTTATGTATAAATACATTTTTCTCTCATTTTGAGAGAAATAATTCATTTTAGCTTAAATTAGATTAGGTTTTTGGGGTTTTGAGAGATCATCTTCATCTCTCTTTGGGTGTGGCTCCTTTGGGTGTTGTAAGTTGTACTATTCATCATCCCTACCATTAATATAGTTTGTATTTCCTTTATTTCTTGCTTTGTATCTACTTTTTATTGGTTAATTAGTTATTTGCTTTTGTTAATTAGGTTTATTTCATGCATTAATTATGTCTAGTCCATAGATAATGGGTTGGGATTGCGTTTCCACCATTAATGGGTATTGAGATTCGAAAGTTGGGTTTTGTGTAAAATTGCGTTTAATTTAAACCTCGCATATCAATGTCGGATTGTTATGCATTTAACTTCCTTTATCACGCAACATTAGTGTTTATAGCGATAATCTGAATTTAATCCACATGTAGTCATTTTCTGTTAAATGTTTAATCTCGCAACTTTGGATTGGATTCCTTATTGTGTGATGTTTATGCTTAATTAAAATGCTCAGTTGAATATCTTTCGAACCGAAATTCTAACTATGCGTTGTTCATCTTGGGGCGGGAATGCAATCTCGTCTCTCATTTTAATTAGTTGTAATTTGTTTTTAACTTTTCGTCTTCCTTTTTCACCATAACCTACCATTACCTTTTGCACTTTTATTCTTGAAGTGATAAATCAATTAAAATCTATACGACATTCCATGTGGATTTCTTACAATACCTGACTTACTGCTATACTTGTATCACAAGTGTAGTGGTAGTTTAGGTTTTTGCATTGAGGTGAGGAGCTGAAAACAACGATAGTGCTTCTACATGAGAACATATGGGGAAGAGGCATCATGTAATATATGTTGGGTGGCATCAACCAACTCGACAGAAAGTCCAAATATTCATAAGTAGCCACCATTTCAGTATATGACAAATATAGCACGCCAATCATCGCCACCACTCTCGCATCATCTGACATCTCACGCTCTTATCTCATGCATATTGGGGGCCTCACAGGTGGCACCATCACCTCTTCCTCCACCACTTGTCGGACTACTATCTCCCCTAGATACTAGGAGTAGCCGAATTTATGCGCCAACAGAAGACACAACTGCGCGTTCCTCCCAGTCACCCCTGTGTGCTGAATGGACATCCCCAAGGATAGAAGGTCACCTGCGAAATCCCTAACATAAAATCAATATCTGAAAAAAGACATCAAAGAAAAGTGGTCTAACGAGGAAAGAATAATTTACCCAATCGACATTATCCCTTCGCCTGCCCGAGGAATCCAAAAAGACTGTTCCACTGCCGTTTGTCTCCTCCTACACCATGTCGGTCGGCACCCTCTCTAAAATTTAGTACGAAAAATCCCCAAAAATTGCAAAAAATCCCAAAAAATTCCCAAATGAATTATAGAACCTTTTTCATTAAAAAAACATTTTTACCATGCTTACTTCCCACAAGAACACTTATTTCCCTAATGGAATTCTAAAAATCAATTGATATCTCCCTAACAACATCTCCAAAGGACTCCGCAAAAATTCCCCGACAAGGTAACATTAAACCCTCAAACTAATTCCTCTTACCCAGTGGATTCTCCAAGTTTCCCTAAGAATACAACAACTTTACCCCTTAGAATTGGCTTCGACCCATAGAATAGGTTTTTGCATTGAGGTGAGGAACTGAAAATAACGACAGGCGACTTGAGCCCGTATGGGGAAGAGGCATCATGTAATATATGTTGGGTGGCATCAACCAGCTCGACAGAAAGTTCAAATATTCATAAGTAGCCACCACTTCAGTATATGACAAATATGGCACGCCAATCATCGCCACCACTCTCGCATCATCTGACATCTCATGCTCTTATCTCATGCATATTGGGGGCCTCACAGGTGGCACAATCACCTCTTCCTCCACCACTTGTCGGACTACTATCTCCCCTAGATACTAGGAGTAGCCGAACTTATGCGCCAATAGATGACACATCTGCGCGTTCCTCCCAGTCACCCCTGTGTGCTGGATGGACATCCCCAAGGATAGAAGGTCACCTGCGAAATCCCTAACATAAAATCAATATCTGACAAAAGACATCAAAGAAAAGTGGTCTCAAGAGGAAAGAATAATTTACCCAATCGACATTATCCCTTTGCTTGCCCGAGGAATCCCAAAAGACCGTTACACTGCCGTTTGTCTCCTCCTACACCATGTCGGTCGGCACCCTCTCTAAAATTTAGTACAAAAAATCCCCAAAAATTCCCAAATAAATTATAGAACCTTTTTCATTAAAAAAAACATTTTTACCATGATTACTTCCCACAAGAACACTTATTTCCCTAATGGAATTCCAAAAATCAATTGATATCTCCCTAACAACATCTCCAAAGGACTCCGCAGAAATTCCCCGATAAGGTAACATTAAACCCTCAAACTAATTCCTCTTAACCAGTGGATTCTCCAAGTTTCCCTAAGAATACTAAAACTTTACCCCTTAGAATTGGCTTCGACCCGCAGAATTGGTCATCTCTATTTAACCCCTCAGAATTGGCTTCGACCCACAGAATTGGTCATCTCTACTTAAGCCCTCAGAATTGGCTTTGACTTGCAGAATTGGTCATTTGTATTTAAGCCCTCTGAATCGACTTCGACCTGCAGAATTTGTCATCTCTACTCAAGCCCTCGAAAATATCTTCGACCCTCAAAATTGGTGATCTCTACTTAAGCCCTCGGAATTAGCTTCGATCCTCAGAATTAGTCACCACTACTTAAGCCCCCAGAATTGGATTTGACCCACTGAATTGGTCGCCTCAACTTAATCCCTCAGAATTGGCTTCAACCCGCAGTATTGGTCATCTCTACTTAAGCCCTCAGAATTGGCTTCGACCCGCAGAATTGGTCACTCCCACTTAAGGCCCCCAAAATTGGCTTCGACCTTCAGAATTGTCTTTGACCTACAAAATTGGTCTCCTCAACTTAAGACCTCAGAATTGTCTTTGATCCTCATAGAATAGACCTCTTTCCAAAACTTCATGTAGTGCCCATTCGACGACTTTCACTTGTTCCAATATCATCGTTCGAGGGGCTCTATAGACATGACATTATAGGCCCCTTAAGTCCCTCATTAGGTCCCTAGCACCTCCTCATTTCGCTACAAACCCTAGGTCGTACTCCGAGTACCGATCTAGAGGCCATCGAACACTCCACTGGCCCCGTTTGACTCCAGTCAACTCTATCATTAGAGAAAAATATCTTTGAATATGCAAAGGGCTCTGAATCCCCTTTCCAATGGTCCACCCCGTGCACTAATCGGTATAATGGTTAGGACGAATGAACCATTTTATCATAAAAAATTGATTTAGAGGACACCGACGTTCCTAGGTCCCCATTTGACCCCAATAACCTTCATTGTTAGAGTAAAAGTTCTTAGAATATTCGAAGGGCACTGAAACCCCTTTCCAATGGTCCCCCCCATGCAAAAAATGGTAAAATCGTTCGAACGAACGATCTATTTTCCCCCCAAAACTAATCCGGAGACGATCGGGCGCTCTCGGGGTCCGTTTGACCATTTCCAACTCTTTAGCTCGAACAATATCGAATGATTCTCCGAAGGGCACTGAATACACTTTCTAATGGTCCACCCCATGTGTGATTCTGACTTATGACAAAGGCGAATGATGCCTTTTATTCCAAGAGGTCATCGGGCATTTTCGGGCCCTAGTTGACTAAAGTTAACTTTTCGAACCAAGAGAATCTCTTTGGAACGTTGAAGTACCTTGCATAACCTTTCCAACAGTCTGCCCCTGCATAAGTTTGACTTATCGTTCAGATGAACGATCCGTTATTGTCCGAGGATCTACCATCCAAAGGACCGATGAGAGATTTTGAGACACATTTTAACCAAATGACTTTTAAAGGTACAATTATTATCAAAGGTGTCAGAATTACCTTTCTAATGGTATGAACCATGCATTATTTGGATCAACGGATTGCGTTCTACGAATGTTTTTTCGAAAAAATCTGCACGAGACTGCCGATTGGCTGGTCCATCTCCCTGCCAATTGGTAGCGTATCTAGGTTTACTTGTCGATTTGCAGGGTTGGGACCACGCCGATCGACACTCCTTAGTCCTATAAATAGAAGGCATGACCTCAATCCCAAAGCAGACCGTAAATCCATCGCATTAGTGATCTCAGCGACATCTCTTGCAATCAACAAAGTTTCCTTAGGTAAAATTCCATTCCATATTAAATTCCAATCCTTTTCATACCCAATTTGGCAAAATATCATTCTCTATCATCCCACATTATTCTCAACATTCATGGGAGTTCATCCAAATCAAGATCAAGCTCCAATTTTTCAAAGAAGGTCCAAATCCTTCTCTCTCTAAATTTCTTGGTTTCGCATTAATTATATAAATTCATAATTTACCTTTTACTTTAGTTCATACTTAGTAACATCTAACATTTTTATTAGTTATATTGCATATACTCTATTTTCTATAAAAAAAACTCAAAACAAGCAAAAAGAGGGTTACACCTATAAATTCCAACGGGGTCATCCATTCCAGTTTCTCAAAACTAAAACACATTTTCTACACACACACATATAATAAAATCCCATTTGAATATATGGGATAAACCCCACCCTTATGCCGATGAAAACTACTTGGAATTTGATGCCTTTATAAGCTATGTAGGCTTTCGGGTTTAAACCTGAGATTCGATTCCAATTTTACAAATTTCTAATTTTCCAATTTCCCCATTTCCTCTTTTTATTATATTCTTGTATTATTTTAATATATATTATATTTGTTATCCATACTAGATTTTTATCCAAGCATATATAATCGTTTCATCATAGAGATCAATATCTCGATAAATGCATAAATCGTATTTTTTCTAACTATTATTTTGGGAACGTTCCTATGGATGACCTCACCCTACCCTTTCCATGCTATGAGTTGGGTGATTCCAATCTCCATTTACACACACACACACACACACACACACACACACACACACACTTTACGAAGAAATAAAGGAAAAAAGTAACGTAAGCCCATGAGAGATCGAAAGGGAGGGATGGGTGCCTAAAACCTTCCCATTCCGGATCTCAACCCCCAAAACTTTGAACTATTGGTTTCGTAAGCATCAGTTTGTGTTCGATGCCACTCTCTCGAAGCGGAGACATGTTTTGGTTCCCGTTTTGTGAGAAATAGGCTGGCAACTCAATCCCTTTACATTCACCCCACACCGACGATGGCCAAAGCGTCCAAAAGTACGAGGGCATGAGACCTTTCTTCTGCCCCTTTTCCCCCGCCTCGCGGTAGGAGGAGAGGAGGGGAATATCGGGATGGCCACAACCTTCCATATTCTTTCATAGTTATCGAATTTAAGATTGGGGTTCTGTAGTAGGGCATTAAGCCTTAGAACCTTAACATTCTTGATATATATGATTTTTACAGACTAAGAGCTCATAATTGTTGTACAAACACTTGATCCCAAATTTTTTTGGTCATTAAGTCTTAACACCAAACCTATAAAGGGTACTAGGACTTGGGGTTTTGAAATTTTACTTATCCTTAAGCTCCCGGGTGGGTTGTGAGACCTCTGAGCTTAGGTGTATTGAATACTGGTGTTTTGTGAAGGGGTCATTAGACCTTTAGATATAATAATCCTTAAAATTCAAATTCCTTATTAGGGTATAAAGACCTTTGGACTTAGAAACTTCAGAGAATTGATGTCCTTATAAGGGTCCTCGGAACTACGAATGTGAAAAATTTAACTCGAAAATCCTTATGAGGGTCCTAGGACCTCCAAAATTACATAAGTTTTTATAATTGAAGTCCTTATAATGGTCATAATACCTCTAAACTTTGGGATTTTCACTATCTAAAAAATGAAGCTTTGAAAAATATCTTTTGCACACTTAGCCCTATAAATTTGTTTGAAAATGGAAAATTTAGAGCAATGGAAAATTTGCTTTGTGATATAAATGGAAAAGTTGGTGCAAAAGAACCCCTTTTGATGGGCCATTCTCGGGTCTTTAGATCTTAGCCTCTTGGAATTTCTGGACAACAAATCTCAATAATCATTTTTAGTCTTTATTGGATCCCTAGACCTTTCACTATAAGTTTTTAATTACATAGACCTCTAGATTGTAACATTTTTTTTGGTTCATGAGACCTTTGAATATTAGTCCAAAGTCAAGGCTGAAGTCCTTAAAAATTGAAATTTGGGTCTACATACCTTAATTTAAACCTAGAGTTGAGGCTAAAATCCTTGCAAATCTTTATTTTGGGTCATTAGAGATTGATTTAAGTTTTGAGCCAAGGCTGAAGTACTTGCAACTTGACTTTGTGGGTTTATACCTTTGGTGCGTAGAGCCAATGATGAATTTCTTGCAATTTTAAAAGAAAAAAATTTATGGAATACATTATGAGAACTAAAAATTTTCATCTCATTTCTCTTAAGCAACTGAATCAATTTATCACAATCAATTTATGGGATGTCACACATCCCCTAAGGCTTTCGCTACCTTTTGTTCTTTCTTATTTTTAGACCACTAGATGTGAGGTCAATTGTCTTCATTCTCCATGGATGAATTATCTAAACTCATCAACTCTATGACCAAACTTTCTTAGGAAGGTCAGATATTGGCGGAGGTGGAGGTAAGACCTCTATTGAGACCTCATGAAACTTCTAAAGCTTTGTTAGGAGCACCGTTAAGACTTATGGAGCATTGCACATCCTTTTTATATCTTTCGTGGAGGTGATGTAGCACTCTCGAGCCTTTTTTTGATCCCCAAAGACCTTTCCTAACCTATTAGGGGCTGGGAACCTCATCACCAACCTTCGTGTTAAGATAAAAATGTGCAAGTCATTAAGTGATGGTCTGCCTATTATCACGTTATAAGAGGAAAGAAGGTCCACTACTATTCACTTGTTCATACCTAAAGGTATAGGTTCGTCCTTTGTTGAATCTAATGAGAGGAGTGGTGACAGGCTATATGTGATTTGCGCTAAGGCCCATAGCCTTAAAGTCATATAAGAATAAGATGTCTATAGAGATCCCTATGTCAAGTAAGACCTGTTTTATGTTAGCATTCCCCATGATCACTGTTATGACAAAGGAGTCGTCATGATGCAAATGAACACTCTTGTGGTCTTTTCCAGGAAGACTATCACAGGGGATTATTTACGAGCCTGATGACCGAAAGAGACATGATTTACCTACATTTCTTCTTGTTGGATACTTTTGAGGTGAGAGTTTTTGGTTGTGGTAGAAAAACCACCCCACCATGAAGCGCCCAGAGATATAATGGACATATATTAAAGGTAATCCATCCTTGTTCTTGTTTTTTTTTCATGATGACCTTTTCTATCATCTTTTTCCCCTTATTCTTTGAGGTATCCCCTCTTTGTTATCCCTTAGACGTGTTCTTTCAGTTGGAAGCAGTTTGTAGTGTTGTGGCTATAGTCATTGTGGAACTAATAGTATTTGGACTTATCACTTTGGTCATCCCCAGTCCTCATAGGTTTTGACTGAGGTAAGATATTGCAAGATTCCATGATCATAAATATTTCCTATATGGTGGTTATGAGTTGGGTGAAGTGTTTGTCTTTTAGTGGCCCACTTTTGGTGACTCCTCCTGACATCATCTTTATCTCAGATACTTTTGAGGTCTCCTTAAGATGGGAGAAGACATACTTACCTTTTCCATTCTAGGGAGAGGGTATGAACTACGTTGCCCATATAGTATCCTTAAAATTCATAAACTTCTCAGCTCTTTTGAGTAGCCCAGTCATAGAATTCGAGGGATTACTGATAAAAGACATTTACAAGTCTTCACATGTGAGTCCCGAATAAAATCAACTTAAATATATTATTGGTACAACCTTTTGGAATATTCACTGAGAGCCGCGTTAGTCTTTTGGATGAAGTTGAGGAGGTAAGTGATTGGTTTCCTTATCTTATAAGCTATAATAAAATAGTTAAGAAAGGATATTTCCAAGTCGATGAACTTTAATTGTTCCCTGATTTTAGTTTGGAAAAGCAGTGCTTAGCTGTTCCCCTCAAAGTAGTGGGGAAAATCCCACACATGACCTCATCAGGGATATTCTTAAGGGGCCTGCCTAAGTGACCAATAGGTTTCTAAATGATCGATGGGGACCCTAGACCCATCAAATTATTTAATATTAGGCACATTCCACTTTAGGGGAAGGGCGTAATGTTAAACATCGTTATAAATGAAATCTTTACACAGATGGATATACTTAGGTACCTCTATCTTTGAAAATAATAGTTAAATAGGGTCACAATTTTAATAAGAAATGAACTATTTACATGGATGGATCCTCTAACACTAGAGTAATCGAAGTAAGTGATGATACATTATTTTACCCATGACCTTCCAAAGGCTTTTATGATCCTAAACTACCCCCAGGCTGGGAAAAATTTCTACAACTAACCACTGAACTGAGACATATCATTATTTTGACCCAAAGACCTTTACTGAAATTAAGAAAAGTCCACGACAACAGGTGAAAGTGATTTCTCTTTCTTCTTAATATGGTTATTCATTCTAATGTGCATCCTTAGTAAAGATCATTAACTAAAGTGTCAGGGTCTGTCCAAGTCTCTAACCTAGAACATACCTTAGTCCAAAGAGAAATAACCTTTCAAGGTCGCTTAACCCTCTGTACTAAGTTGTATTATTACATAGAGCCTCAAGGACAAACTATGAAAATTCTATAGAAGTTGCTGAAATCTCAAACCTCCAGTAGATAACCTGTAACCATTCTTATTTGGTAGATGGAAATAATAACACTATTCAACTTATCTCCAATACCCAAATACACTTTCATTGAAAGCTCCCATCAACATTTAATTCTACCAACAACCACATTAGACCACCTATAAATACTTTGGTCAAAACTCCACCCCCTTACTAACTCCTTCAACCCTCAGAGGATCCCAAATCATGTTATGATAGTCCACTCATTCTTTCTCTCCCCTAAAGTTTGCATATAAATAAGGGGGTGGTTTAAGGATGAAGACACATTTAAACAATCAAACATAAAGAGAACCAACAGTTTTAGCATTTCACAAGTATTACTCCTTGTTAGACTCTCTTAACCCACTCTTGAGAGAATTTACTTGTAACTTAGGTCATTTTCAATTATCGTACACTTTGTATACCTTGTTTAGCCCTAAATCAATATTCAAGAACCTTTAGAGTAGTCAATCAGTTACTTTCTATGGTCCTTTAAATCACTGACAAAGGATGTAAGACCTCAAGCTCTCTTGACTAAAAATTAAGAGGCCTATTAGACTCGAATAAATGATTTATGGACTAATAAACAATCTTACCACTATGGACAGTGGACATAGGAACCCCCTCTGAAGTTCGAACCACTTTCAATAATTGTCTCAAACATTGACAATTTTCTCCTCGTACTTGTCTAATGTTCATAGGGGAGAACCTATGGGTCTGAAGTCACTTATAATTTCTACACCTATCAATTTTGTGCCATATATGGGAACAACATGTTCCATTCCTTATAAATAAATACTCTCTCCAAAATGATAACGAATTCCATTTTGACTCAATTTTACAAAGACGCATGATCCCAGTAAGAAGAACTCCCCATAGACATGTATTTGCTAAACGTGGATAACTTGAACCCATGATATGAAAAGAAAGAGAAAAGATGTGAGCCTGCTGAACTGCTTGTCTCCGTATGCATCAATGGATAGGATATAACTAAATAAGTTTAGATCGAGACTGACCATAGCCTCTCCATTTAAAAAACATTTAGTCCTTACGGGAGAAAAAAGATGTATTCTCCTGAAGCCACTCAGACATAATTAGGGTAAACCCTGATGTCATGGTCCATTACCTTAGCATGGACCCAAATCATAAACTATTCCGATGAAAGAAAATATTCTTCAGTCTAGAGGGGATGAATACTTCAATAGAAGGAGTTGTTAAGATTATGTCATTTAACTTCATTAGATAAGTCAAATATTCAAAATGTCTCTCCAATGTGGTACTTGTGCCCATAGCTAACAAAAAGTGGAGGATGTGCATTGATTTCAATAACCTTAACAAGGCATTATCTAAATGCTTCTACCATCTACCTTGGATTGAGACCTTGGTAGACTCTATTGCCGGTCTTAAGTTCCTCTCCTTCATAGATTCTTACTCCAAATACAACTAGACTAGAATGGGCCCTATCAATGAAGAAAATACCTCATTTATAATAGACAAAGTTACTTACTGTTGTAAAGTTATGCCTTTCAGACTAAAGAATGAAGGATCAATGTATTAGAGGATGGTAAACTCCATTTCTAAATACCTCATCGACAATTCCATGGAGGTCTATGTTGATGACACGATGGAAAAATAGTGGAGGCTCAAAATTATGTACAGAACCTCAGAAAAATCTTTGTCATTCGTAGGAGGAATCAAATGAGCCTCAATTGGAAAAAATGTACTTTTGGTGTTACTAGTGGTAAATTCCTTGGGTTTATGGTCACCAAGAGAGGCCTTGAGGACAGTCTATAGAAGATTCAAATTTCACTAGTTATAAAAGGTAAAGATCTTAGTCATGAAATTTGATACCCTAAAATGTTTTGTGGCAAAGTCCACAAACAAGTGCTTAGCTTTTTTCAAGGTATTAAAAAAGGCATTTAAATGGACTTTTGAGGCTCAAGAGACTTTCCAAAACCTCAAGAAATACCTTGTGTCCCCACCACTATTGCCCTAGACCAGCATTGGATGAGAATTATATATATCCCTTACTGCCTCGCCAACTACAACTAGCTCAGCTCTTATTAAATAAGAGTTTTGGGTTTAGTAGCTTGTCTACTATGTCAGCCGAGCCCTTTAGGTTTATAAAAGAAAATATATGGAGATAAAAAGTTGGCCTTCTACCTCATCATCTCATAAAATAACTTATGGACTTACCTCCAATCCCATACCATCATCGTGATGACCGATCAACCCCTCTTACATGTCCATCACAAGAATGGCACCTAAAGAAGGCTTGTCAAATGGTTTGTGAAGTTGGGATAGTTTAATTTTTAATGTCAACAAGAAAGTGTTGTTAAAGCTCAGTCCTTATAGGCACTAAGGATGATTCAATAATAGCACCAAAAGAAGCCAGATGACATTTGTTCCAAGATATATACCTTATCTCCCCTACATGGGTATTACACATGGATGGATCCTAAAAAAACTCAGAAAGTGGAGCTGGACTTCAGCTAGCAATTTCTGAAGAAGGTACTATCTCTCTTTCTTGCCTATTTAAATTCAAATTCTCTAATAATGAAGACGAATATGAAGCCTTGGTGGCAGGCTTGGTACATGTTCGTCCACTTAAAAGTACAAGAAGTAGAGTCCATTAGTGACTCCCAATTGGTGGTCAAATAGGTAACTGAGGTATATGAGGACAAATGTGATAAGATGGTAGGTCACGTAGAAATTGTACCTCACCTCATCAAGAGGATACCCAGATTTTACATCACGAGGGTCGCGAGGGAAGAGAACAAAGAAGATGAACATCTTGTGCGAATGGCTTCATTAGATGAGACCCAAAGGTCCTATTTATCACCTTAGACCAATTGAGCATCACTTAATTATAGATCAACACTACAGAGGTTGATCAGAGATCAGACTCGACTATCCCTATAAAACCCTTCCTCGTAAATGGTGTACTTTCCAAGGACAAGCTCCAAGTCAAACGGGTGAAATACATAATTTCTAGATAATACTTGAAAAATGGGTTTTTGTTCAAGAACAAATATTTACCAGTAACTCAATAATGCCTTAGCCAACCATAATCTAGTTATGTCCTCAAACACCTTCATTAATATGTCTATGGTTCCCACACAGGCCTAAAGACATTTGTTTAAAAAATCTTAAGGTAAGGGTACTTCTAGACAACATTAGAGTCAGGTAAAGGGACGTGATAGTCATTACACCAATGAGTGAAGAAAAGGAGATTGACTACTAACCTCTTTCTAGCTTATAGGCATGCTTTAAAAAATCCAAGGAGTTGGTGTGGCATTATGACAATTTTAAGAGACTATCTATTGTTCTGAAGTATCTATCTGAGAAGATGTCTCCAATGCTAAGTACATTGCCGTTTTATCAGTGGGGAGTGAATTTGGTATGGAATGTGCCTCTCAACAAAGGTCAAAACGATTTATGTATTATGGACATTGACTACTTCACCAAGAGGGTCGAGATTAATACCTCAAACACTATCATGGAAAAAAAATGACTAACTTCCTTTGGAATAAACATCTTTAGGACACTCTTAGGCCAATGTCCAAGTTGAAGTCACCAAAATAAACATCTTCCATAACTTGAGTAAGAGGTCATAAATGCCCAAGGGAATGTGGGATGAATAATTACCAAGCATTTTATGGGTCTACAAGACCACAATTATAGGTCCCATGGGGTAAACTCCAATCTCCCTAACATTTGGAAGGCAGTGATACAAATGGAGGTTGAAATATGAGCATAGAAGGTATCTCATGGTTAACCTAAAAAGAATGAATAAGGTTTCAAAAGGTCTCTAGATTAGTCCAATGCTAAGTCCATGGACCTTTGCCCAATAGGGAGTGGATTTGGTAGGGCCTCTTCCCATCAACAAAGGTCAAACCAAGTTATATATTATGTCCATTGAATAATTCATCAAGTGGGATGAAGATGATCCCTTAGCCACTATCATGGAGAAGAAATCTAATAAATTCATTTGAAAGACCATTATATGTTGGTTCGACTTGCACAAAGTCATTATCTCACACAACGATAGATAGTTTCACAACCCAAACTTCAAGGAGTTCTGCTTAGACAATGGCATAAGCAATCACTAATCATTTCTAGGACACCCTCAAACTAATGGCCAAGTTTCAGTTAGTAACATAACCATCTTCCACAACTTCAAGAAGAGGTTAGAAAAGGCTAAGGGGTTGTCGGATGAATAATTTTGAAGCATTTAATGGGCCTATAAGACCACATTCAAAGGTCCCACGAGGGAAACTTAATTCTCCCTGACCTTTTACATGAAGTGATCCTATAACTTGCCAACCCAGTTTTCGGTTACCGTTGTGTCAACCCGCTCCACGTCAAGAAGTTAAAGGGGAGAGGTAAAGTCTAATTTTAATATTTTAGAAAAATTCTTTTTATTTGACTATTGATTACAGATTAATTTACCATTTTAAGTTAGGGAAAGGGTGTCCACTTTATGTAATTAAATCAATTTGCAAGATTTATTCATTAAAATCCGATTTAATCCACAATATTAATTAACTAAGAAATAAACCTAATCCATCCCTGTATCATTAAAAACCATGGTTAAAAGCCCGAATAAAACTGTTTCAAAGTCCTAAATTACTAATATTTCAAAAGATAATTTGAATAAAATGACAGAGCACTAACGACGTTGATTGCCCTCTGGGGCCTTACCCGCCTCCTTTTCGACATCCATACTGGAGTTACTTGGTTTGGGGGTGAGAGTTTTAACATTAAAAGAAGGTGGTGAGCGAACACTCCAAAAGGTGGGTAATACCAAGCTATACGGTTTTACAAAAATGCTATACACATAACATGTATTTTAATCAATTTCGAAAATGTTTAAAAATTTAGCCAATATGAATTCAACTACTATGCAATGCACCCCAATGATGACCTCATACTTACACATAACCATTTCACGCCACCCTTTACTGGGTCTAGAGGCTAGTTAATCATGTTTTATCCTTTAATCTCCTTTAATCGCATTTCCTAGGTTGTCCTACTTATTCACTTTCGAGTTCAACCATTACCATTTTCGTTTTCCATTATCTTTTCTTGGCATCTTCGAATAACTACATACTTTAATGGGATCCACCACCGGCTATGCTACCATTTGCTCCAGTCAATGATTTTGGATCTTTCACTCCAAGGCTCTGAGCCTTCCTTAATTATCACGGTGTCATCCGAGTCCATTTTAATATGAGTTAACATTTTAGCTAGTGTTAACGTTCTTCCATCATTACACGATTTTATCATCCTAGGGTTCATATTACCATTTCACTTTGTCACATGCCATTTTGTCCACTTTATCTGTTTTCACTCAAAAACTGACCGATGAGGTATAGCGAGGAGTCCAACCACTAACACCCTCAAATTTGTCAAAATCACCATTTTACCCTTTCTTTCATAATGACATTATGAAAAATATTATTGAATCATTAAGGGACTAAAAATTAACTTTTCCTTTTCAAACATCCTTTCTTTAATTTTTTGTTAAAATTCTTGTTTATCATTTTATGTTTGGCACATAAAATACATTTAATCATTTAAGACCATTTCTAACCAAATGTCCATAACTTTTCCCTAATATCACATGTGACTTGAAATATCATTTTTCATCATTCTAACAACATTTATACCACAGTTAACGGCCCTTTTTTGTCATTTTCTCATTTCTTCAGAAAACCCACTATAGCATGATTCAACAAGTCTAAAACATCATTATCTATCTGAATACATGATTCTACATATGTGAAGGAGGATTTCAATCCTAGAAATTCCTCAAAATTCCCTTATACAAGGTAATAATCATGGGTGTGTATATTTCACATGCTTTCTTCCATTTTCAAGGTAAAATGCCATATCTTTATAAAATACCCTTCTAGGGTTTAGTCTTGTTAAAAATCTATTTTTGTAAGACTTTAATATTTTTTTCAAATGACTTCATTTTCGCAAATAAATATCATCTAGTATTCATCCTAGATGTTTTCTTAGCTAGAAAACCTTGAATCTTTGGAAGAGGAAAACCCTACCTCAAGTTTGAAGAGGAGACCAAGAGAAGAAATATCTATGGAAGTTCCTAGCTCAAAGACTCCAAAATCTATTCAAATGTCTCCAAAATCCCTCCTATATGATTAGATCTATCCACTTTTTTACTTGACACAAGATTGAAGATGATTAACAAAGCATGAAGATGGTGCATAATTGTGCGTGGAAGTGGTGGCAAGGTATGGCTATGGTGGAAGAATCTTGGGGAAGAAGATGGGTTCTTGGAAGTTAGAGAGAGATAGACAAATATGCTAATGAAAATGGTTAAGGAAACCCACCGTCACTCTCTCTTCTTATAACCCCAAAATAATTCACAAAACCATTTAAAAACTCTGCCCATGCATGCCAAAAATGTTTCTAATCATATAGGCTCACCAAATATTGACACATCATCAATCCAATGACTCAAAATGAGACATCACATAAGGGTAACTCGATTTGACTAATTCAAGTTCGGTCGTTCAAATGACCTTTGGGTCTTGCTCGAATGAGACTGGTCCCTTGTTCGAAATACATTGCCGTTGAGATATTGTAATGAGATCTCAATGCACACGGGACAAGGCAAAAACTCAAGTCATCAGAAGTCTCGTTCAAAGTCGTTTGAATCAATTGAGAATTTCCTTCATTTGAATGACCTTTGATTTTTTTAAAACAAATTTTAAATTATGAAAACTCAATTTGACAAGCATGAAGGTTGCGACGTTGATTAAATCTTAATATTCATTCATAAATCTAACTTTTACAAGAAAGGAGATAAAATCGAGGGAACGGGTATTACAGATCCCAATGGAGGTTAAAATACCAAAACAGAGGGTAGATTAGTGTGAACCTAAAGCCAATGAAAAGGTCTCAAGAGGTCTTTATACGAATTGGATGAAAAAAAGGGAAACTCCATTGATCAAAACGATTGCATAAAAGAAAAAGACAACTTCTTACTTCAATAAAAAGTTTTGTCATAGTGAATTCAAGGTGGGGGACCTGGTCTTGAGAGAGGTGACCCTAGAAACTAGAAATCCAACTGAGGAGAAGATGGGTACAAAATGGGAAGCCCCTATGTAGTCATAAAATCATGAGACCCGACTGCTATTACGTCAAAGGCAGAGAGGGATTTAAATTCCCTTATCCCTAGAATATAGTGCATCTAAAATGCATTACCAATAATGTATTCAGTGCACGAATTAAATGAAGATTTTTTTATTATGATGTTGTCAAAATAAGTATTCTTTAGGAGTTACATTGAATTAAGCCTTGACTCTAACAACTAAAGTCTAAGGACCCACCAATCGAGTTCCAAGGATTTTAGCGTTGATTAAAAACTTAAATCAAATTCTAAAGACCCCAAATAAAGAGTTGTAAGGACTCCATCCTTGGCTTTAAGTTTAAGCTAAGGTCTCAAAACCTAAATTCCAAGATACAAGGAATGCAACCTTGGCTTAGGACTAATAGTAAAAGGTTTCAAGACCCAAAAAATATTACATTCTACATGTCTATGTGACCCAAAACTCTTAGTCAAAAGTCTAAGTACCCAATAAAAGCTAAGGGATTCGTTGGGATATTAATTCATGATTACCCATATATAAGGATATGGTCTAAGAACCCATAAAACAACCCACTTAAGACGATTCTTTGAAACAAATATTTTCAAAAACGCCGAATCGAGAAAAAATGCAGAATACCTTCAACAATCTTACAGCATTCTCGTTAAAAAGGGAACTATCAGGGGTTGCTAATTTCTTACATGAAAGGAATTATTTAGAACTCTAGTTTTTATAAAATGTTCAAAGGTCCAAACTTTATAAAATAAGAGGCTTTAATTTCCACGTTTGTACCTCTTAAAAATGCTAAGTTTAGAGCACTTAGGGCCTTTTTTGGGACTACAACATTCAAATGCCTAGGCTCGGGGGTGTCATGACCCATTGAGAGATTCAGGTTAATGTTTTTTTAGTTCTAAGGTCTTATCAACCTTGATAGAACTCTATCAATTATTATAAAAGTTATCATTGTTGGTAAAAGTGTTTCAAAGGTCCTACAACCCATTCTGTAACAAATTTCAATGTCCAAAATTTAAATTCAAGGTCTTAGGACCTTTTAAAATTTTGATTTTAGGCCTTTACACCTAATTTTTTTTGGGGAAAAGTGTCTATTCAAATTTTTTGGATTTTCAGTCCTAGAATAGTACAAGTATTAAGTATCCTAAGGTTTTAATCTCTAATAGCCCATTATAAAACCTAAGTCTTGACCTTAGAAGTTTTACAAGTTTGCTATTCAGGGTACTTTTCTCTGCTAAGAAATCTTGGGGTTTTAAGGGAGTACAACCTTCTAACGGACCTCAGTTAAAGGAATGAAATACAAAAATTTCCTTAGCAAATCTAGTGCAACCTAAATACTAAAGTAAAGGAAGGTGGAATAATAAAGAAAGCCTCATAATTCAAAAAATACTCTTTCATTCAAAGATAGAGGACTTGAGATTACATCAATAACCCATGGTCTAAAGCAGCATAAAGGATAAGAAAAAATTACATAAAATCAATTCAAGAATTGGGGTCTTGAGGAGCCAAAAGGTCTTCAGTTCTTATAGGAAGGGAGACAGGGGATTAGTCCTTGGGATCCCCTTATTTAGCATGATTACTTTTATCATCAGAACTCTCGCTTCTAGATTCAGGGACTTCAACAAATAAACGTGAAATCTCCAAATCACAATATAGTATTTGGACGTTTGACTTACAAGCATTAAACCCGGAGTTATAGTTTTATAATTGGTAATTTTTATATGGATTATACATGAGGTAGGCATTCACATTACTCCTGACGGTGGAGTTAATCTTCCCCTTAAGAGAATAATAGAGAACAAAAATCATAGCATACTCATTATAAAGATCCTGACCTTTAGAGGTTGGCTCCTTCTTTAAAGCAGTAATTTATTTGATTGATTATTTCAAAAACGCCACCTCATCATCAACATGAAGATGTTTATCCTTCAATACTTAGAGCTCAACCTTATTTCCCTAAAGATCCTCAACCGTCTCTCTAAGATCAATTTGTCCAAGGGTATATAGTTCATAACCTTAGTCAGGTAGTAACATGCGGTAGAAAAAAAATAAGAAATGTTCCTCTGAGTTTTGGCATCGAGAAGCTACTGCTGATCCACAAATGTAAGTCAAGTTGTCATAGCATCCCTCTCATTTTAGGACATCAAGATCCACCCTCAAGTCATTGATTGTGCGGTCCAAGTGCATATTATTCAGGGTCAAACTCTCTACCTCTCAATGGATTTGTTCCACCCTTTGTTATTGTCAAGCGAAACATCTAAAATATTCTCCATGAGGTTTAGAGCCTACAAAAGGAGTTATAAGAATAAATCACACAGAATAAATAGGTTGAATGAAAAAATGGGAAAAAAATCAAGATACCTTTCCTAACAAGTGAATCAGCTCCTCAGCATTCATAGAAGTCCCCCTAACCCTCCGGTTGCATACCACCTTAGTGCACTTCCTATTGTCCATGGAGTGGAGGGCATCCACCAAAGATGAATAAGAATTAATCTCCCTAGTAGATGGAGACCTGTAGTAACTATCCACATCATCATTGGCGACTGACCCATGCGACTGGATAAAGGACTCAATATCCCTCTTCAAATTTTCCTCTTTTTGAGGGATAACCACGTCCTCCTTTACTATACTCTTTGTGAACAGGGGTTAAAAGTACCATGGAATAGAAAAATAACCTTGGGTTTCCCTAGGGGTTTCACCAGTCCCTTAGTGATGCTTGCAACAAGGGCAAGGTTTTGGTCTTGCTATTTACCACCAAACCTTTAGTATGGTTGGGCCTCAGGCTTGCCTCTCTTTTACCATCTTGACCTCAAGAAATGGGAGGTCCACCGACATGTCAGATTTCATCCTCTTTATTATCTTGAACCTGTTTTTATTAATAGTTTCACTTGTAGATGTCTCATTCCCAAGTCAAATCATCCTCCCCCTTTCTTCTCATTTAGTTATTGGATCACCAATAAAGAAAAAGTCGGTTATCAGAAGAATTGAAGTAAATGAGGAAAATATATATAGTTCAACCACTTACATGGAGAGTACTCAGATCCCACTTGGATAGATCTTAAACCACTATAGGGGATTGGCCTTTCCTGGTCTTCCTCCTCATTAGAATCCATAGGGACCTTAGATGTGACCTAAATAATAACTTTCCTCTTTGGAGACACCATGACAAAGGGATTAGACCATAATATTTCTCCAATCACCATTTCGGAGGCTGCAGGGGCAATCTATGAGGTTACAGGCTTTGGCTCAGGCCCCAAGCCCATGTCGAAGAGGCAATTGTCTGTGATGAATTTATTAAATGGAATAAACACTAACTTCAAGGCCTTTTATCTCATATTTATACTATTGAGATGACTTAATAATTTATACAAACAGAGAAAGGAGATCAATGAAGCTCATGCAAGGGTTAGCTCTCTAAAGTCCTACTGAAAGCACACAGGAAAAATAAATACTTAGAGTTTGAGGGGTATACCAAAAAGTGGGGAAACATACTGGCTCATTAGGGACAGGAATAACTTAGGTGCCATCCATGAAGAAAAATCTATTCTTCCAGTTCTTGGGGGCAATATGCTTGTCCCTAGAAAAAAACCACATTAGCCTTTCACGAGAGGTATTTTAACCCTTTATCTTCTAGATTTCTTTCCTCTTGAACCCAGTATAGCTAGAAGAATTTGTCCAATGCCACACTTTAATGAACCCCACTGGCCTGACCATCATAGACCGCCAAGAGTTAGCCCAAAGATGGAAATGAACGATTCCCATGGTCTTTAGAACACTCATTGAAGCAGGAGTGTTGGGGAACCCATGAAAAATTCTGTTCATCATGTTTCATAACCCTTAAAATGACATAATCAGGAATTTGATAATTCCTTCGAATGTCCACTAGGTCCTGATTACAGATTCTATAGGTAGAATGGTCCTGACCAATAAAATTAGGGTCGTTTACCCTCAGATAGGCCATTATAAGTGTCTCATTCCCTTTCCCAATTAGACTAAGGGAAGCATTAAAGATAGGGACTCTAGGTTTAAGACTTTGGAGGGGGATGCATTTCCTACAGGAATCTTTTTATAGGGGAAGGAAAAACCAAATCATTGGTCACTTAGAAATTCTAGGGAGAAAATGTGGTGTATGTTTAAGCTCACGGAAGGATATTATTTATAGTTACAAGGTATGAAAAATACATCCCATAAATACCCTTAATAACTTAAATACTCCTGATCGTTGTAATCTAATTATGACAAGAATTTCGGTGATAAGTTACGACCTTTCCTCCAACTTACATGAATCAATATGTGTTGCCCCTTGAAATTATTTCAAGAAGCAACAACGGGATGATGATGATAGCCCATTTGATCCTTGAATTTCTAAAGGATCTCAATCATAAAAACTAACCTTAGGCAAGGTCAGAAGTTCTACAGTTGACCACTAACCTCAGAAATATTGTTATTTTCCCCAAAAACCTCTGGTACACTAAAAAATGGACATGGGATAGTAAAAGGCATCAACCATTTATGCTTCTTCCTAATATGGTTAATATCTCCAACATGTCTCCTCAATCAAGATCATAGATAATAACATTATGGTTCTTCAAAGTTTTCCAACCAGAATATAGTTTAACCCAAAGAGAAATAACCTCCCCAGGTCACCTAACCCTCAGAACTGAGTTGTATTCTTGCATAGAACCTCAAAGACAACCCATGCCAATACTATAGTAGTTCTCTAGGTCTCAGACCTCCGGCAGAGCAGATGCAACTAGTCATTTGGGTAGGTGGAAAGTAGAACAATATTTTCCTTACCGCCACTACCCAACTCCACTTGCATTAAAATATCCGATCAGCATTTAATGCTACCAACAACCATATTATGACACTCACAAATCCTTTTACCAACACTCTACCCCCTTGACAACACCTTCACATCCTAGTTGAGCCCCAACCATGATGTGACAATCCACTTATTCTCTCTTTTATATTTTACATGTAGTTAGTGGGTTGGTTGAAGGATAAAGACACGTTCAAGCAATCAGACTTAGAGAGAACCAATAATTTTTTCATTTCACAAGTATTACTACTTTTTCAACACTCTCAACCCACTATTTAGAGAGTTTACATGTAACTTGGGTTATTTTTAGTTATTAAAATTTTTTGTGTACCTTCTTGAGCCCTAAAGCAATACTCAGGAACCCTTAAAGCAGTCAATCATTTACTTTCTAAGACCCTTGAATCACTGATAAAGGACAGAAGAAATTACACTCCATTGAACAAATCTCAAGAGGTATCTTAGACTGTAATAACTCATTTACGATAAAAAAAAACTATTGCAACATAGTTGACATTGGATGTAGGACCCCCCTATCGAGTTTCAAACCACTTTAAATCATTATCTCACACTTTTTCACTTCTCTCATTTTTCCTGTCTGGGTCCAGAGGGAAGTACCTAAGGGTGTGAAGTCACTTACTATTTCAACAACCATCTATAGGAATATTCTTAGTCACCCCATATCACACTATCCTCTAACAGGTTATACGCTAGACACCTCGATCCATAATCGAGTTTTAAGGATGCTTTGTCTTATCATAAATAATCCCCGATTATGAAGCCCAAAGCAACCTGCAAAATACAAATTTTTAAAACCGCCAACTAAAGTTCAAGAGGTAAAAAATGCCAATATATAAAGTATATAGGGTCAAAGTGAAAATAATAAGAAAATTAAATAATACAATAAACAACAAATAAACAAGCCCTTTGGGACCTTTAATCGACCGATTAGAGGCCCGCCAAATAGTTAGCCGATAAGTCAATTATTTTCCCTCAGATAATCGATTGATTATCCATTAAAGAAAATCATCATAACAAAGACTATGAAGATATAACCTCAGCCATCCTCATGGCACCAACCAAAAATTAAGGTCCCAAGACCTTTAACTGATAGGTTAAAATCCTAGACCAGACCCCTATTAATAAAGTCCACTACCATCCATTTTAAATCATACCAAAACCCGACTTCGGTTTGAGTTTTTCAACTTCTTCTCCCCTAAGCATCCAAGATACTCGAGCTCATTTTGAAAGTCCCAAAAAATCTCATAATTCAGAAAAGTCACTTTTTCCTCAAGGAAAGCTCATAGTTCTGAGAAGTCTCATTCGAGTCCCAAAAGGAGATTTGTACTTCTACGATGTTACCTCCAAGAAAAAAATTGAGTCGAACCTATACAAAAATTCCTCCAAAGACAACCCTTCTAAACAAAGATCTATTCGATTGAAAAACACCATAAAGAAGGGGTCACTCACCTGGAAAAAATTGTCTTTTGACTTAAGGGTAGAGAACCTCTGCAGAAATATATATTTTTATAAACTACAAATTTTTGTCTATCATTTTATCCCAACACTTTGTTTAGGGGACTGGGTATGAAATTTATAACGTTTATATTTCAAAAGCCTGGTTTTAAATCCATCACATCTATTTGTATATTATAGTGGCATTCTCACATGTTAAACTGATAATAATAAAATTCCATGATTAAAATACATCAACATGAAAACATACTTTTTGAAATACTTCTCAAGAAAGTGCCATTAAGTTGTGTTAGCCCAAAACTTTGGGTACATAGGTGTTATATCGAGATAAAATCATGAAGGCCAAGATTTATAATACGTCTCTTGACATACTATTTATTATGGATGTCTCCATCCTGAGTCTGAACTCCCCCGACATTTACCATTACCTCCCTGGTGATGGAGGTTTAAAATATAAAATCCTTATCACTACATCTCCAAGATAGTCTGAAGGACTTTTCCTTTCGACTAGTGATCATCCAATAATCATAATATGACATGTGAATATTAGTGATCTTAGGGCCAACATATCTCATGATATTTTGACTACATCGAGATGCACCTATATCTCGACTTTCATTAATTACACCTATGTAACTAAAATGAGATATCAAACTATCGCATGGCGGAACTTCCCAAATACATACCTACATATAAGCATGCATACAAATAAACACTGATTATACAATCTAAATACGTAGGCTTTGATCCCAAGTACTCTTGGGTATGTAGGCGCGATACCCATATCCCATCTCCTTTGTTATATCTCCTTAAAACCTGAATGACATATCAAACTACTCACAGACAATCCTTATCGTATATCTACATCTACGGCGACCCGTTATACCAATAAAAGCACAAACTCATGCATGGTCAATCTTCTGTACATGAATTGGTTATAGTGACATTCATATATCTCTCACTTATAATGTTTCCCAACCTAAGCACCAATTTATATTTTGAGGGACCCTCACACTAATGAGTTTACACAAATTCTAAAGTAGAAACAAATTAATTAATTAATGTAAAGATAAATAACAACCATAGAATTAAGGAAGCATATAGAACAAGTGATATGCCTAACACCTTCCCCACTCGTAGCCCCATTCCTAAACCCACATGTTAAGAATCTTTGGACCAACTACAGATTTTAAATCCGCCTTAGGATTTCCCCAAAAAGGTTAGCTCAAAACATTTTGCGGGTTATTATATAAAACGAGCTCGTAACTCTAAACAATCTACCCCCCCCCCCCCCCTTTTTGCATGAATGCCACAATTAACAGGGGTGCGCACCAAAAAATGGACATGGTGTCAAACTACATCTAGGGGCAAGTCATCGAGTCCAACCTCAAATCAATAACCTAAACTTAGGGAGAGGCAGGGGATCGAGAGACAAGCACTCTCGCATCCATAGTTAATTTCACTTAAGTTCTTTCCCCTCGTCTGAGTCACTGCTAGGGTCCATAAAAACACAGTGGCGACTTCATTCACGATACAATGACGAGAACCAAAATATCTTTACGCTTCCTTTCTACTATGATTAATATTGCTCTTCTGCATTACCACTTTAGGGAAATTTTAGATAGGTTTGCGGGCTTAGTTTTAGGGTCCATCACAATGTAGATATGGGCCTAGGTCCCTACGTACATGACTTTACATTTTTCCAAACATATAGGTATGCACAGAGGACATCGTGATAAAATAACCATCGAAGTATGTAAATATTAAAGATTACCTATTTGCATTACGCAATACATATTCTTGATGTTTATATTTTTTAAGACCTATACCCTCGAGGCTCCCTAAAATTATCTATTTAAAATAAATTTTTACTTTAGGAAAGTCACTTTACTTAAAGGAAATTTCTTACTTTAGAAAATTCACGTCTCCCTAAAGTGAGGTTCTTACTTTTGAGAAGTCACTTCCTCGAATAAAGTTCCTACTTTTCAAAGGTCACCTCCATGAAAGTCTAGTCACCAATGAGTATCCTCACTCTTTTCACCCACCTATCTGGTATATCAACTAACTTCTCTCTTGATACTAGGGTATGGGTGACGGGGAATGTTTGAAGTTTGTTTAGTAATGGGGTATATAAAATAGACTTTCAAAACTATTCAGTACTAGGGTAAAGTGGTATCACACGTACCTTAAAGGTTTATTTGCCCAAGAAAGCTGATATACCATGATCCATGGCAATGAAAACTGATCCTCCGATAAATGGGTCATATCGCCCCATTGAATATAGAAAACGCTATAGGAACATGTCCATTTTCACAAAAATAACAAGATAATTACGGGTCAATCGCTCTGATAAAACTTCTCAAAAAATCTAAGATGGCCAGAGGCTAGTCAAAACCCCCTCAGTTTGTAGGCTGAATGTCTTCCCCTTCTATAAGGAAGATAAACAGCATGAATCTGAAGGTCATCACCTAAACAAAGGTAACTGATATTGAATTTTCCTATAATATTTTACTTTGAGAAAATAATACACCCTAGTCTATTACTTCCTTATTCCTTAATCTAAAAATATGAGAGCTGACCCCTATTCACCTGAATCTAACAAGCTCTGTTAAAGTTCTCACCCTATCAAAATACTACCAAATGAATGAACTCACAAAACAAAATACAATCCAAACACAGTTAAAAATCGATAAAGTAACTAAATTAGATAAACTCAGTGCATAAGTGAGTCCTTTTCCCCTATGTATTGTCCTTCTAGAAGTCCTTACGTCTGTAAAATCCTAAACATAAGTGCCTCATATTTTTCTTCAATAATCACCATCAACAGAAAAATATCACTAACTTCTTACCCTGGAAACCTGAGTTTGTGTAATATGCACTTATCTATTATTCATTAATGAGCTCACAACCCAAAATTATCATGTCTGCACCATCTTACGCTCCATGTCTATAAAAGAATACCAGGTCCCAATAGTAATGGATAAAAAATTGAGACAACTTAAGAACATCACCGCTTCCTAAAAACACCATGCCGTCAAAGATCAAGGCACTGAGAAAAATACAAGCCCGCATGCAAGGAACCTACATAATATCAGGAGAGAACGTCCTTCCTACCCAATCCCCAACATTGTTACACCACCATCGGTGGCTGTAGAGGCTATGAAAACTAAACCCCATGATACAACTACTCCAAATCAGACTCTGAGACCCTTGCTAAAGTCGAAGGCTACCACTTCTAAGTACCATTCTCCTCGCATGGTTATTACAAACCATACCACCAACACCCCGAGTAACCAAACACCGCCTTCCAAGGTCCTTAGCAGGATAAATCTATGGCTCTTCCACCAGTCGGACAGGTTTTCCCCCATAACCAATCAATAAGATGCAAACTGCTGAAGAGAACACCAACATAAAAAATATGTCTCTCTATCCGAAAGCACGACTACCAAATAAATTCAAAATGGTAGTCTTTAAAGCCTACAAATAAATAGGCTCTCCATCCTTCAACTTATCTAACTACCACCTTTAGAGGCAGGTCCAAAATATCAACCTAGGGGTTTTGGAAATGATGTTGTCCTCTATACTATCCAAGGGAGTCCTCACCCGGTATATGGCTCTAAAGGGCAAAGGGAGCTCTAAGACCTAGGATGATATATATCGTGCTTTCATAAAGAAGTACAAGTACACTAAAGATCTGGGCATAACCTATAAAGATATATAAATGTTAAAGAAGAAAGAAGGATAAGCAGTTGGCCTTTGAGTCACTCACTAGAGAGAGAAAGTAGATCAAATAGTCAAACATCCCTTAGAAAATTACCATTGTGATTAGAAGCCTCCGGAAGGAAGTACAAAGGGATATTGGGATCACCTAGATCTCAAATTTTAAAGACCTCATCTATATAGATTATAAGATCAAGAAGAGTTTAGCCTCTAAATCTATGAAGACTATGAAAGGGTTTTGTCAAAGAACAAATCAGTTCTTCACCCAAAGAAAACCACTCGGGGCCTCCAAGTCATATATCGCAACCACTGTAGTCATTCCATCGCTAGGAACGCACTCATTTACTAACACTACCCTAATCAAGGTGTCCACTACCACACTAATCCAACCGGGGCCCCTTCGCATAAATTATCAGGCCATGCCTCTGGCTAAAGTGTTTCATGTCAGTCTAAGACATTGTATTAAATTATAAGCCCCCTTAATTGGGTATTCTCCTCCCTAAATTTGAATGGGCGCCTCAAATCTCTCAACCCTAGACTTCCCCCAACACCACGAATAATAATAGGAAATGTGACTCGTATTGAAAATCCCACAAAGGACTCGATCATATCATAAAAAACCTAATGTCGCTAACAACACCTGCCATATCACCTTAGTACTAATGTCATGTAAGATGTTTATGTCCCAAACACCGACTCCTCCACATTTATAGTCCTCATCCATTACAAACTAACGACGAGGACAAGCACCCTTCCAAACATCTACCCCTCTGGTCATAACATCACATGCCATAAAAATTATCACCAAAATCAAAACCACCATTGACCATATAGCCTTCTTCATTATGGACATATAATTCCTAGAGAATAACCATTACGGTCTAGATATCCTCCTAGTCACATAATTTATTCTCTCTAAGGAGTTAGGACTCATTAACCACTTCCTAGGAAAAATCGAGCACTCGGCCTAATGGAAGAAATGTACAATAATCCTATCCAGGCAGTAGATTACATCACCTATGTGGTGCCTATTTAGTCTACCATGTGGGAAGAACCTCCAAAAAAGTTCATGTATCCTCCCTCTTAGATTTACAAACCATCAGTAGTTCCTACCTTCCCCTCACTTCATGCTTAACCTCAGTTCACTCTTCAAAAAATATAAGAAATAATACGGATGCCAATGATGAAACTAAAGAACCCATGATTCATGCACCCCTATATTCGAGTCTTATAATGCAAATGAGTGAGAGTGGCATGAAATTCAGAGCCAAAGATCATGTCACCTGTTATACGATGAAGAAGAAAAGGATGAATGTCAATTTTATCCCAAGAGAAATCTCTTAGGAAGCTAAGCTCAAGCCGATATCGGACCTAGAGAGTATACAACACACCCAAGTCTTTCGAAAGAAAGATGGAACTCACTCTATGATAGGTAAAGGGTTGTAATGCCCATAGTTATATTTCAGTCAGAGTGTGACATACAATATGGAATGTTCATTTGATTACCTCTGCAAAAACCCGAGGCACAGGTCGACCCCTTGGGCACCATCCAAATCATCCAGACATACAAAAATAATAAGCATTGTATCGATACTCTTTCCATTTGCAAGGAACACCACCTTCGACCAACTAAAATATACTTCGAGAGCCCTAACACCCAGTTCCAATAATTCCCACTACAACGACCTACCAGAAAATAAGATTACTGATTCTTTTGAGAAACTTCTCATCACCAAAAGAAAGAGATACTAAATTCTCAACCTTTAAGTCTGAGGAATAATGTCACAGTGGGACTAGTCCCTAGGATAAGGTCTTGGGCTATATGAACAAGGTCATAGGTACTTCTAACCCTTAGCATTCGAAACTACAGATTTAGGATCGGGTACAGACTCACTGTCGAGGATCTTGATAACCTCAAGAAGCATGAACTTTGGATCTTTCGCATGAAGAATAGGGTTCACACTATATATAATATATAACCTAACCTCTTATAGGGAGGGCCACGCTTCGAGTTCTTCACTAGTAAGGGAGAACTTCGACATCCTATTAACGACATTTATTACAGCATCTGAGCTACTGGATGGCACTATTTGTCCATAAAAGTATGAGATACCAAGTGTAACTCCATGCAACTATATTACAACCGGGATATCACTCTGATTGAGGAAGACCCCGTCGACCCCAATAGTGAAATATAGTCTCTTATCTCACAACTAGCTTATAAACGTTTTGTCCTAGTGATATCTCCCTAGTTCCACCATTATACCGACACGAGATACAGTTATAGTAACACATACTAAGATGCAAACCACATAGTTGGTATTATTAAAATCCAAGATGAGATAACCTACTGAGGTCATCCCCCTCTAGAAATACCCCCTCACGGAGGTCCTTATACACAACTTAAATGGAACTATTCTACCCCAACCCTATGACCATGCTCAGGCAAAATTCAATGTTCCGAAACACGCGGTATCTACACTAACTCTCATAGGGTTTATTTATGAAATCTCTCCTTGGGCCAAAATATCCAAAGCATCGATAGTACTACGGGGACATATTATATGAAGAAACAATCATCGTGAAAAAAATGGATGTAGAGGAACTAGAGCCACCTTCATACAACATAGAGCAATAAGAAAATGTCTGAGATGACCCCCTTTTGATGATGATGAACACCAAGAAATGACGTCAGACGATGACATCTATTAGGTATCCTTAATGTCCACATAATCCTTACAAGGGACATATGGTCCTATGATAATAATCACTGAGAGGTCCACGTGGTCATCACCCCTGGATCTCATAATCGGGTCAATCAAATACAATGTTGAATTTCAAATACTTGACATTCTGAACTATTTCAACCTCTTTCTTGGTAGGGACTAAATAAACCCCCTGGGGGCATTACTCTCATCACTTCATATGAAGGGCAGGTTACCATTCGATGTCGAGGTCATCATCATCCAAAGAGACGATGACTAGGCCACTGTATCAAATATAATAATTGTCCTTCTCCTTGACACCCATCACGACAACAAAGATATCTAACTCAATGAATTTCAGGTTATCCCAGTCACTCACATGATAAAGGAAGATCTATTAATTCACAATATAGACGCCTGAATAATCCAAAAGATGGGATATACGATCGGGTTCAGAATAAGAAATAATCAACATGGAACCCTTGAGGTTGTCGTCGCTACGAAAAATAAGGGAAAAAATATTCTTGGTTATACCCCCAATATCAAAGCTATAATTAGTAACTTGAAAGACCCATATGATGGTGGAATGGACACTTTTACCTCTGGGGAGAGGACTTATATTATCACAAGATCCCTAAGCTATGGTGGGTCAAATAAAAGAGACACTAAGATCCTAGAAGGTAAACCCTATATGAAGAAGGGTTATAAATGGACTATGGGAAAATCCACAAAGTTAATCCGAATGAACTTAACGTATCATGGGTTATCGCAGAAGATAGATAAACCTCACAGCTAGAGCCCTAATGGGGATTACCCACCCTATTTCCTTATGCTTGAAAGCCATGCTAAGATCCACTGAATTACCCACCCTTGAAATCTTCCATGATTTGTACACCACATTATCCACCCAATGCACCATTACAGAGAAAGAGAGACTAGTCAGCATCCCTAAGATCAACATCTACGTCCATGTGCTGGACTCTATAACCCCTCATATGAAATCCCACCTTCGGTAGAGATTCAAGACATAATGAGCGACCCCCATATGATTATCAGTGGAATCTTGAAAGTTATTAGATCGATCTTAAATCCCTCTTCAAGCCACGCCCTTACGATAACTTTGTCGTAGTCTTGACCATAAACCCAATGGCCATCTGAATGGAAAAAGGGCCCATCTTAAGAAAAACCTCCTGCCCCAACCCGTAATCATTACAAAAGTTACAAAGTACCACAAGGTCCCTTTAAAATTACCTCTGCAGATACATTGTCACCTAATCACTAACATCAAAGGGATTGCAGTACTAAAAAACTGGACCTTGGTCGGATGCATCCTAACACCTATCATACAAAGTCCCTTTGAGTATGTCATGGTAGCTAAAGATCCCCCGTTATCCCCTCTCCTGATGTATCCCTCTATAAAGTGGGATTTTACGATATTATAAATGTTGTCCTCCCTCCCATTAATCCCATAATAAAAAGTGATTTATAATATTTTCCTTTGTGTGTTACAAGTGATGACTATGAATCTAGCAATGGATTAGAATTCACACTTAATAATGGTAACCCTGCAAACCTAAAATACATAAAAAACTTATAAAAACTTTACCAATGTCAAAATAACACATGTCTCCTAACGAGGATTACACAATAACCATAAACTTAGTCACTCTCGGAACCCAAAATACTTATAAATAGGGTCCTCTCTAAATGAGAATGAATAAGAAAAGATCAATGATATCCTCGTCATCTTTATAGATGTATTCTCTTGGTCCTATGCCGACATGCGGGACATATACCCCGCGATCGTCATCCATGATATAACCATTCTCCCTATTGCTAAACCTATAAAATAGGCTCCATAAGATCATAACCGGATGGTCCTTTAAGTAAATGAGGAAGTGGAAAAACCACTCATCATTGATTTCATTCGAGTGGTCGAGTACCCCACTTGGATAGCCAACAATATACCAATACATAAAACCAATTTCAAAGTTTGAATGCGCATCGACTATAGGGATATCAATCGGGCTTGTCCCAAAGGTGATTTCCCTCTGCCACACATCGACTTATTAATTGATATTATAACTAGCAACATGATCAAATATTTCGTAGATGGATTTGTAGGCTACAACCATATAAAAATTCACCTTGGCCATCAGGAGAAAATCGAGTTCATTACTCCTCGAGAAAAGTAATGCTATATAGTTAAGCCCTTCGGTGTAATAAATGTCTGTGCAACGTACCAGATAGAAGCCATGGCCATCCTACATGGCCTTATACACAAAGAAATGTAGGTCTACATGGAAAACATGATTACAAAGTGTCACACCCCGCCTAATTCTGGCGTCGTCCGCCACCAAAACTAAGCCGGACGGGAGTAAATAAAATACCATCCTTAGCATGTGACATATATGACACATCAAATTTTTATCCACAATATAATTTATTTTAATCAAACCCAAATATGAAATGACATTCACCTGATAAAGCTCCAAAATGCGATAAAATCCATCACATAATCTCCCAACATCTCAATAATGAAATAAATCAATCCAACTGAAAACTTAAAACAACTTTGGAACCAAAAAGGCCCAATAACTCCAAAATAGCCTCATAAATAAAACGATTGAATGGAAAGAGAAAATCCAACTACTAAAGCAGTAACATAAATCCAGCTACACCTCCAAAAGATCTCCAATGAATCCTATGCAGCAACTCCCAAAAATCCTGAAAAAGATTAGTCAACGCATGTGTCAAAGCCAAAGCCCCGAGCATGTAAACCGGCTACTCTCCTCAAATAGGGTCCTTGAACCCAGACAATAGCGCTATATATATCGATTATAACAATAGAATCTTTTAATTACGAGATTATTAATCACCATAAATAAATTCACAATTACCCCCAAGGTTTTCATAAAAGCCACACCAATATGATTTTAATTAACCCACCTTCCCACAATGTTAAATTTAATTAATTTAACCATGACGAATATTACCAATACCCGTCCTCCTGTCAAGTCCGCCGTCTGATCCGTTTTTATCCTGCGATCCTCGCGATATGACAAGGTTCCACACACGCACCCGTCCCCTTGTCAAGTCCGCCGTCTGGTCCGTTTTTATCCTGCGACCCTCACGATATGACAAGGTTCCACACACGACACGACATAACTCGTCCTCTGACCCGTTCAAACTGTCAGCCTTAGACACATTATGTCGCCAATAAATATTTTTAATATCCGTTTTAGTCCTGCGATATAAAATTCCACATTCCTTGTTTTCGTTAATCACATTAATTTCACCCACCCTTAAAAGCGATGTTAAAATACTCAAATTACGTTTAGTGACAACTAAGGGTTCCCCAAACACAATATCGTTATCTCCTAAGCAAAGAATGATTACAAAATTTCACTCCACCTAGATATCAATCCTAGGCTATCACAACAAAGGTATAATATAGAAAATCAGCCCCCACCCAAATTTATATAACCCGCATAGACTTACACGAACTAGTCCCATACGTAATTTGCATAAATCGTAATTAAGGCCCACTTACTAGTCCCATACCTAACGAGTGTACTATAACAAGGGTGAAAACCAATTATCTACCATACCCAACCTTTCCGAAATATTAACACATTTCCATAAAGTAACACAATTCCAAATTATAACAACATTCATAAGAACACTAAATTCCCATTTAAATAATTTAATTTAAAAAGTGGAAATCAAAGACACCTAAATATTATGATTTTCAGAATAATCGCTACATACAAGTCCTATCATGATCCTTATTTTCCAATGCAAGAAATTAAATTAAACTAGGGTTTTAACATGAAATATCAAAATTTACTTTTAAAAGGTCTCCTCTACATGCACATGCCCATAGCAAAATCGACTACACCGACACAACCCAAAGAATACACAGTTATAAGTATTCGGTATCATTAATTTTTTAGGGATCTTCCTATTAAGTTTTGTTTGAAGGGGATATTTCCTAATAGGTCCTATCACAATATTTTTTTCTCAATAGGTCCTATTTGTATATACAGTGAATATTCAGTGTATGTTTATAAATAGGACCTATTGCAACAAAAATTTTATTTCATGGGACCTGATGGAGAAAAAAAAATATGTTAGGACCTATTGAACTGCATACTTAGTAAACGGGACTAATTGGTAAAAACCCCTAATTTTTTTTATGTAAAACAACCCCGAAATTTATCTCTCAAATCTTTATATTCATATCTTATTTTAGAAAACATGAGTTTAATGGAGGCTACA
The DNA here is from genome assembly GCA_949130495.1 of Sambucus nigra. Taxonomy (NCBI): domain Eukaryota; kingdom Viridiplantae; phylum Streptophyta; class Magnoliopsida; order Dipsacales; family Adoxaceae; genus Sambucus; species Sambucus nigra. The sequence continues at coordinate 245,961,233 of OX422217.1, read as the reverse complement.
ATCAAGACACATAACACTAAAGGAAAAGAATAGGGTCAACATGCCTGTGATTATATCGACAGAAAAATCTGATTACGTGACTGTGTTCCTCTCGAAAAATGGTTCAAAATCCCCTCTTGAACCGACTCGAGACAGATTTGCCTTGGCCTTCAAAACTGAGCTTGAAAAGTTATTTTAATGGTGGATAGGGTTTTGAGGTAGAAGAAGATGGAGAAAATAGAGTTTTTTGTTCTTAGGGTTTTCACAAATGAGTGTTTAAAAATCTAGCCCCGTCCCTTTAATTATATATAAGAGAGAGAGAGTTTTAAAGTAAGTCAAATTCGTCCAAAAATGGATTGCAGCGCACGTTTTCTGAAGGCATCGATCGATCTACCCCCAGGCATCGATCGATCGATCATGCCTAAAATCTGACAGTTCGCCCAAAAAAATTATAAGGGACAAAAATTGTAAAATCAATATAAAATCCAATTTAACTCCGATTTTAATTCCGCTTGAAGTTTTATTCTTCTAAAATCATAACCAACATATTTAGCCAATAAAAATTATTAAATTCAAAAATTTATTTTTCTCAAAAATTCCAATTAATAAATTAAAATAATAAATTAAAACACGGGGTGTTACATAATTCCCCACTAGCAAAGAATTTCGTCCTCAAAATTAGACGAAGCATACTCATCCACGCATAAATCTCGCAAAAGAAAATATGGCTCATATATGCCTACCTGTAGAATGCCATAATTGGGCGCCCATACACCCAATTCTACGCGCACCTACCCCACGAGCAACAAAATAATATATATTACCTATATACATACACCTAACTATGAAAATAACGGCGTGCCACATGCTCTCACAAATTCCCCCACTCGATCCGATAGCCGAAATCCATCAAAATGCTAACGTCCTCAAATTAAATCTCAACACCAAAAATCGATACATACGATACCTAACATCTGTACTAAAATCTCCAAAAATAATTATTGTCTCCAAAATCCATTTTAAGGACCCCACATCAAGCTTACTAATTCTAAACTCAATGCCTACAACGTCCTTAACTCAAAACTTCACATCTTCAAGAAACATATCTAACATGTATGCTAGACCCCCTCCCTTAATGAGTACGAATCGATAAAAGGAAATCAAAGATCAGCAGCGCGGAAGCTAAACGGACTAATAACCTACGAGACCTAAGACCATGCTCTGATACCATCTATCACACCCCGCCTAATTCTGGCATCGGCCGCCACCAAAACTAAGCCCGACGTGAGTAAATAAAATACCATCCTTAGCATGTGACATATGTGAGACATCAAATTTTAATCCACAATATAATTTATTTTAATCAAACCCAAATATGAAATGACATTCACCCGATAAAGCTCCAAAATGCGATTAAATCCATCACATAATCTCCCAACATCTCAATAATGAAATAAATCAATCCAACTGAAAACTTAAAACAACTTTGGAACCAAAAAGGCCTAATACTCCAAAATAGTCTCATAAATAAAACGAGTGAATGGAAAGAGAAAATCCAACCACTAAAGCAGTAACATAAATCCAGCTGCACCTCCAAAAGATCTCCAATGAATCCTATGCAGCAACTCCCAAAAATCCTGAAAAAGATTAGTCAACGCATGTGTCAGAGCCAAATCCCCGAGCATGTAAACCGGCTACTCTCCTCAACTAGGGTCCTTCAACACAGACAATAGTGCTATATATATCGACTATAACAATAGAATCTTTTAATTACGAGATTAATAATCACCATAAATAAATTCACAATTACACGCAAGATTTTCATAAAAGCCACACCAATACGATTTTAATTAACCCACCTTCCCACAATGTTAAATTTAATTAATTTAAATGTGAAGAATATTACCAATACCCGTCCCCTTGTCAAGTCCGCCGTCTGATCCGTTTTTATCCTGCGATCCTCGCGATATGACAAGGTTCCACACACGCACCCGTCCCCTTGTCAAGTTCGCTGTCTTGTCCATTTTTATCCTGCGACCCTCGCGATATGACAAGGTTCCACACAAGAAACGACATAACTCATCCTCTGACCCATTCAAACTGTCTGCCCTAGACACATTATATCGCCAATAAATTTTTTTAATATCCGTTTTAGTCCTGCGATATTAAATTCCACATTCCTTATTTTCGTTAATTACATTAATTTCCCCCACCCTTAAAAGCGATGTGAAAATCCTCAAAATAACCTTTAGTGCCAACTAGGGGTTCCCCAAACACAATATCATCATCTCCTAAGCAAAGAATGCATACAAAATTTCACTCCACCTAAATATCAATCCTAGGCTATCGCAACAAAGGTATAATATAGAAAATCAGCCCCCACCCCAAATTATATAACCCGCATAGACTTACACTAACTAGTCCCATACCTAATTAGCATAAATAGTAATTAAGGCCCACTTAATAGTCCCATACCTAACAAGTGTACTATAACAAGGGTGAAAACCAATTATCTACCATACCCAACCTTTCCAAAATATTAACACATTTCCATAAAGTAACACAATTCCAAATTATAACAACATTCATAAGAACACTAAATTCCCATTGAAATAATTTAATTTAAAAAGTGGAAATCAAAGACACCAAAATATTATGATTTTCAGAATATCGATACTTGCAAGTCCTATCATGATCCTTATTTTCCCATGCAAGAAATTAAATTAAACTAGGGTTTTCACATGAAATATCAAAATTCACTTTTAAAAGGGCTCCTCTACATGCACATGCCCATAGGAAAATCGACTACACCGACACAACCCAAAGAATACACAGTTATAAGTATTCGTTATCATTAATTTTTTTTTATGTAAAACAACCCCGAAATTAATCTCTTCAATCTTTTTATTCATATCTTATTTTAGAAAATATGAGTTTAATGGAGGCTACAATCAAGACACATAACACTAAAGGAAAAGAATAGGGTCAACATGCCTGGGATTAGTTCGACAGAAAAATATGATTACGTGAATGTGTTCCTCTCGAAAAATGATTCAAAATACCCTCTTGAACCGACTCGGGACAGATTTGCCTTGGCCTTCAAAACTGAGCTTGAAAAGTTATTTTAATAGTGGCTAGGGTTTTGAGGTAGAAGAAGATGGAGAAAATAGAGTTTTCTGCTCTTAGTGTTTTCACAAATGAGTGTTTAAAAATCTAGCCCCGTCCCTTTAATTATATATAAGAGAAAGAGTTTTAAAGTAAGCCAAATTCGTCCAAAAATGGATTGCAACGCACGTTTTCTGAAGGCACCGATCGATCTACCCCCAGGCATCGATCGATCGATCATGCCTAAAATCTGACAGTTCGCCCCAAAAAATTATAAGGGACAAAAATTGTAAAATCAATATAAAATCCATTTTAACTCCGATTTTAATTCCGCTTGAAGTTTTATTCTTCTAAAATCATTACCAACATATTTAGCCAATAAAAATTATTAAGTTCAAAAATTTATTTTTCTCAAAAATTCCAATTAATTAATTAAAATAATAAATAAAACCACGGGGTGTTACATACTTCCCCACTAACAAAGAATTTCGTCCTCAAAATTACACGAAGCATACTCATCCACGTATAAATCTCGCAAATGAAAATAAGGCTCATATATGCCTACTCGCAGAATGCCATAATTGGGGGCCCATTCACCCAATTCTACGCGCACCTACCCCCCGAGCAACAAAATAATATATATTGCCTATATACATACACATAACTATGAAAATAACGGCGTACCACATGCTCTCACAAATTCCCACACTCGATCCGATAGCCGAAAGTCATTAAAATGCTAACGTCCTCAAATTAAATCTCAACACCAAAAATCGATACATATGATACCTAACATCTGTACTAAAATCTCCAAAAATAATTATCGTCTCCAAAATTCATTTTAAGGATCCCCACATCAAGCTTACTAATTCTAAACTCGATGCCTACAACGTCCTTAACTCAAAACTTAACATCTCCAAGAAACATATGTAACATGTATGCTAGACCCCCTACCTTAAGGAGTATGAATCAATCAAAGGAAATCAAAGATCGGCAGCGCGGAAGCTAAACGGACTAATAACCTACGAGACCTAAGACCATGCTCTGATACCATCTGTCACACCCCGCCTAATTCTGGCGTCGGCCGCCACCAAAACTAAGCCCGACGTGAGTAAATAAAATACCATCCTTAGCATGTGACATATATGAGACATCAAATTTTAATCCACAATATAATTTATTTTAATCAAACCCAAATTTGAAATGATATTCACCCGATAAAGCTCCAAAATGCGATTAAATCCATCACATAATCTCCCAACATCTCAATACTGAAATAAATCAATCCAACTGAAAACTTAAAACAACTTTGGAACCAAAAAGGCCCAATAACTCCAAAATAGTCTCATAAATAAAATGACTAAATGGAAAGAGAAAATCCAACTACTAAAGCTCCAGTTGCACCTCCAAAAGATCTCCAATGAATCCTATGCAGCAACTCCCAAAAATCCTGAAAAAGATTAGTCAACGCATGTGTTAGATCCAAAGCCCCGAGCCTGTAAACCGGCTACTCTCCTCAAATAGGGTCTTTGAACCCAGACAATAGTGCTATATATATCGACTATAATAATATAATATTTTAATTACGAGATTAATAATCACCATAAATAAATTCATAATTACCCGCAAGGTTTTGATAAAAGCCCCATTAATATGATTTTAATTAACCCACCTTCCCACAATGTTAAATTTAATTAATTTAACCATGAAGAATATTACCAGTACCCGTCACCTTGTCAAGTCCGTCGTCTGATCCATTTTTATCCTGCGATCTTCGTGATATGACAAGGTTCCACACACGCACCCATCCCCTTATCAAGTTCGCCGTCTGGTCCGTTTTTATCCTGCGATCCTCGCGATATGACAAGGTTCCACACACGACACGACATAACTCGTCCTCTGAACCGTTCAAACTCTCGGTCCTAGACACATTATGTTGCCAATAAATTTTTTTAATATCCGTTTTTGTCCTGCGATATTAAATTCCACATTGCTTGTTTTCGTTAATCACATTAATTTCCCCCACCCTTAAAAGCGATGTGAAAATCCTCAAAATAACCTTTAGTGCCAACTAAGGGTTCCCCAAACCCAATATCGTCATCTCCTAAGCAAAGAATGATTACAAAATTTCACCCCACCTAGATATCAATCCTAGGCTATCACAACAAAGGTATAATATAGAAAATCATCCCCCACCCCAAATTATATAACCCGCATAGACTTACACTAACTAGTCCCGTACCTAATTAGCATAAATAGTAATTAAGGCCCACTTACTAGTCCCATACCTAACAAGTGTACTATAACAAGGGTGAAAACTAATTATCTACCATACCCAACCTTTCAGAAATATTAACACAATTTCAAATTATAACAACATTCATAAGAACACTAAATTCCCATTAAAATAATTTAATTTAAAAAGTGGAAATCAAAGACACCTAAATATTATGATTTTCAGAATAATCGATACTTGCAAGTCCTATCATGATCCTTATTTTCCCACGCAAGAAATTATAATTAAACTAGGGTTTTCACATGAAATATCAAAATTTACTTTTAAAAGGGATCCTCTACATGCACATGCCCATAGCAAAATCGACTACACCGACACAACCCAAAGAATACACAGTTATAAGTATTCGGTATCATTAATTTTTTTTATGTAAAACAACCCCAAAATTTATCTCTTCAATCTTTATATTAATATCTTATTTTAGAAAATATGAGTTTAATGGAGGCTACAATCAAGACACATAACACTAAAGGAAAAGAATAGGGTCAACATGCCTGGGATTAGTTCGACAGAAAAATATGATTACGTGAATGTGTTCCTCTCGAAAAATAGTTCAAAATCCCCTCTTGAACCGACTCGGGACAGATTCGCCTTGGCCTTCAAAACTGAGCTTGAAAAGTTATTTTAATGGTGGCTAGGATTTTGAGGTAGAAGAAGATGGAGAAAATAGAGTTTTCTTCTCTTAGGGTTTTTACAAATGAGTGTTTAAAAAACTAGCCCATCCCTTTAATTATATATAAGAGAAAGAGTTTTAAAGTAAGTCAAATTTGTCCAAAAATGGATTGCAGCGCACGTTTTCTGAAGGCATCGATCGATCTACCCCCAGGCATCGATCGATCGATCATGCCTAAAATCTGAGAGTTCGCCCAAAAAAATTATAAGGGACAAAAATTGTAAAATCAATATAAAATCCATTTTAACTCCGATTTTAATTCCGCTTGAAGTTTTATTCTTCTAAAATCATAACCAACATATTTAGCCAATAAAAATTATTAAATTGAAAAGTTTATTTTTCTCAAAAATTCCAATTAATTAATTAAAATAATAAATAAAAATACGGGGTGTTAGATACTTCCCCACTAGCAAAGAATTTCGTCCTCAAAATTAGACGAATCATACTCATCCACGCATAAATCTCGCAAAAGAAAATATGGCTCATACATGCCTACCCGTAGAATGCCATTATTGGGCGCCCATACACCCAATTCTACGTGCACCTACCCCACGAGCAACAAAATAATATATATTGCCTATATACATACACATAACTATGAAAATAACGGCGTGCCACATGCTCTCACAAATTCCCCCACTCGATCCGATAGACGAAAGTCATCAAAATGCTAACGTCCTCAAATTAAATCTCAACACCAAAAATCGATACATACGATACCTAACATCTGTACTAAAATCTCCAAAAATAATTATCATCTCCAAAATTCATTTTAAGGATCCCCACATCAAGATTACTAATTCTAAACTCAATGCCTACAACGTCCTTAACTCAAAACTTTACAACTCTAAGAAACATATGTAACATGTATGCTAGACCGCCTACCTTAAGGAGTACGAATCAATCAAAGGAAATCAAAGATCGGCAGCGCGGAAGCTAAACGGACTAATAACCTACGAGACCTAAGACCATGCTCTGATACCATCTGTCACACCCCGCCTAATTCTGGAGTCGGCCGCCACCAAAACTAAGCCCGAGGTGAGTAAATAAAATACCATCCTTAGCATGTGACATATATGAGACATCAAATTTTAATCAACAATATAATTTATAATAATCAAACCCAAATATGAAATGACATTCACCGGATAAAGCTCCAAAATGCGATTAAATCTATCACATAATCTCCCAACATCTCAATAATGAAATAAATCAATCCAACTGAAAACTTAAAACAACTTTGGAACCAAAAAGGCCCAATAACTCCAAAATAGTCTCATAAATAAAACGACTGAATGGAAAGAGAAAATCCAACTACTAAAGCAGTAACACAAATCCAGTTGAACCTCCAAAAGATCTCCAATGAATCCTATGCAGCAACTCCCAAAAATCCTGAAAAAGATTAGTCAACGCATGTGTCAGAGCCAAAGCCCCGAGCATGTAAACCCGATACTCTCCTCAAATAGGGTCCTTGAACCCAGACAATAGTTCTATATATATCGACTATAATAATAGAATCTTTTAATTACGAGATTAATAATCACCATAAATAAATTCACAATTACCCGCAAGGTTTTCATAAAAGTCACACCAATATGATTTTAATTAACCCACCTTCCCACAATGTTAAATTTAATTAATTTAACCGTGAAGAATATTTCCAATACCCATCCCCTTGTCAAGTCCGCCGTCTGATCCATTTTTATCCTGCGATCCTCGCGATATGACAAGGTTCCACACACGCACCCGTCCCCTTGTCAAGTCCGCCTTGTGGTCCATTTTTATCCTGCCACCCTCGCGGTATGACAAGGTTCCACACACGACACGACATAACTCGTCCTCTGACCCGTTCAAACTGTCGTCCCTAGACACATTATGTCGCCAATAAATTTTTTTAGTATCCGTTTTAGTCCCGCGATATTAAATTCCACATTCCTTGTTTTCGTTAATTACATTAATTTCCCCCACCCTTAAAAGCGATGTGAAAATCCCCAAAATAACTTTTAGTGCCAACTAAGGGTTCCCCAAACACAATATCGTCATCTCCTAAGCAAATAATGATTAAAAAATTTCACTCCACCTAGATATCAATCCTAGGCTATCAAAACAAAGGTATAATATAGAAAATCAGCCCCCACACCAAATTATATAACCCGCATAGACTTACATTAACTAGTCGCATACCTAATTAGCATAAATCGTAATTAAGGCCCACTTACTAGTCCCATACCTAACAAGTGTACTATAACAAGGGTGAAAACAAATTATCTACCATACCCAACCTTTCTGAAATATTAACACATTTCCATAAAGTAACACAATTCCAAATTATAACAACATTCATAAGAACACTAAATTCCCATTTAAATAATTTAATTTAAAAAGTGGAAATCAAAGACACCTAAATATTATGATTTTCAAAATAATCGCTACATGCAAGTCCTATCATGATCCTTATTTTCCCACGTAAGAAATTAAATTAAACTAGGGTTTTCACATGAAATATCAAAATTTACTTTTAAAAGGGCTCCTCTACATGCACATGCCCATAGCAAAATCGACTACACCGACACAACCCAAAGAATACATAGTTATAAGTATTCAGTATCATTAATTTTTTTTGTAAAACGGCCCCAAAATTTATCTCTTCAATCTTTATATTAATATCTTATTTTAGAAAACATGAGTTTAATGGAGGCTATAATCAGGACATATAACACTAAAGGAAAAGAATAGGGTCAACATGCCTGGGATTAGTTTGACAGAAAAATCTTATTACGTGAATGTGTTCCTCTCGAAAAATGGTTCAAAATCTCCTTTTGAACCGACTCGGGACAGATTCGCCTTGGCCATCAAAACTGAGATTGAAAAGTTATTTTAATGGTGTCTAGGGTTTTGAGGTAGAAAAAGATGGAGAAAATAGAGTTTTTTGCTCTTAGGTTTTTCACAAATGAGTGTTTAAAAATCTAGCCCCGTACCTTTAATTGTATATAAGAGAAAGAGTTTTAAAGTAAGTCAAATTCATCCAAAAATGGATTGCAGCGCACGTTTTCTGAAGGCATCAATCGATCTACCCCCAGGCATCGATCGATCGATCATGCCTAAAATCTGACAGTTCGCCCAAAAAAATTATAAGGGACAAAAATTGTAAAATCCATTTTAAGTCCGATTTTAATTCCGCTTGAAGTTTTATTCTTCTAAAATCATAACGAACATATTTAGCCAATAAAAATTATTAAATTCAAAATTTTATTTTTCTCAAAAATTCCAATTAATTATTTAAAATAATAAATAAAAACACGGGGTGTTACATAAAGTTCAAGGATCACGCATGACATGTTTCGGCACTCCGAAAAATCTTCCAAAGATTACGCTTAAATGAGGCTAAACCCATAGAAATTCTTTTTTGGATCCTGTAAAGGAAAAGTTCAGGGATTAAATGTCAAAAAGGACATAATATAGTTAAACCGTGCATATTTTAAAACCATGTGTGAAATTCTCTCACCCATAACTGAAAAAGAAGTCAAAGGGTTTCATATGCCAAGTCATTAACCAACTCCTCACCATTTGTGAACCCATTTTTCAATACTCGATAAGGACTCTCCCAAAGTTTGGAATGCTCAATGCCAAGAAAATACAAAGGTATCTCACTCACCCACCTGTGCTAGTACCTCCCCAACTAAGACAGCTAATCCTACTCTAGATGACATAACTAACACTACTATAGGTGCCATGTGGTCACAATACACGAAGAGTTCCAAAAAAATAAGGCACCATCTTCTATGTTAGTAAAAATATGGTATATCATAAGATTAAATACACTGCCTTGGAAAAGTCTTATGTATCCCTAGTATGGATTGCTAGAAAACTGTGCCACTCAATGGTGTCTTTAAGCATAAGACTCATCTTAAGAATAAACCCCATGAAATATCTATTCGAAAAACCATCCCTCTCTAGGAGGATGACAAAATGTCTACTGATGTTATTCGAGTTAGATAACATATGTCACAATAAATGCCTCTAAAGAGAGAGCCATATCCGACCTCATCATAGGAAAACTCCTATCAAAGAAGAACAATATAAGGCAGAATTCCCAAATGAGGATCCATTCGCCTTAAACGATAGAGAAACTTTGGAACTATACTTTGATGGGTCATCCAATAAAAGGGTATTCAGAATAAGAATGCTAGTTATATCCCCTAAATAACAAAAACTCCCCAATGCTATCAAAATTATACATGAGTGCATCGACAACATGGTCGAGTACGAGGCCTGCACCATGGGACTTAAAATCACCTTAGAAATGGGGATCACCAACCTCAATGCCTACAGGTATTCCATCTTAGTTACTAGATAAATAATGGGAAAATGGAATATCCGACATGACAAGCTCCAGCCATACCATGCCTATATGAGAACTTTTAAATGGACTCCTAATTTTTGGATTAATATGGAGAGTTCTATAGCCCCTATCTGGATATGTTTTCCAACCCTCCCTATTTATATCTTTGCCAAAGAATCATTGTATTAAATAACCCAAGTTGTTGGGAAGCCTTTAAAGTTGGATGGATCCACTATAACTATCAACAGACCAAGTGTGGCCACAGTTTGTGTCAAGTTAAACTTGCTCCTTGATAGGCCTAAGATTGGATAGGCTGTGAATATAGTGGATTTTTTTTAAGAAATCACATATGAAAATATTCCCAAGTATTATGGTAAACGTTTCAAGATCGTCCATATTGAAGAGAAGTGCATCTTTAATAATCAACAACCAAAGCCTCCCCTAAAGAAGATTTAATAAGTTGAAGTTGTTAACACAAAAGTCCCAAAAAAGAAATGGAGAATCCTCGAAAGAGATGTTAAAGACCAGACTGTACAACATGATGTTACCTTCCCTTCAAACCCTCCATATAAGTCTATTAAAGCCTTTGAAACCATTGAAATTAATGATGAAGACATCTATGTTGAACTGGAAATCCAAGATAGTATGCCAGTTAGTAAGCTGAGCCAAAAAATTGAAGTTAGAAGAAAACTCCCATATAAAGTCATTAAAGACCATATTGATAAGATTAAATCTATAGATGTGGATCAAGAAGAGATAAAAATCATTGAAGAATGTTGCCTATCCCCTAGAGCAATTGAACTACCTTTCATATTAATTAATCCATTGCATGATAGTCTAGTCTTCTCAAATTCTGAAGAATATGTAGATGCTGAAATGCCTCTTATAGAGGAACTCATCTTATTCTCAAAGAATCTTGCATCAAAGATGGAAAAGTTTAAGAATAAAGAGGATAAGCAAATAAAGAATTCAAGACAGACCTTCTACTAGTCTCTACTGTGAAGCTAATCAGGGTATAATAGATTTCTATCCCAAAACTATCAAAATTCAAGATCCTATGCAAAGAAGAATAACTAGAGCTGGCCTAAAAAAGGACAATAACTTAATTACCCCACTTTCTAAATGATCAATACAATTATTTGAAATTCTAGGGGAGTAGGAAATAAAGCTACAAAAACTTTATAAGTTTCATCAATGTCCTTTTTTAGAAATTTTGGAACCCATGATAGACCATTACAAACTAGAAGATTTAAGAAGGATGATTAATTTTAATGCGGGAGGATCCAATTCCAACTATAATATATGGTGATTCTAGAGATATGGTGTTCATTACAACATTATTAATAACGGGGAACAAAATGTTCTGGTCTAAATAGAACATACCATGCTTCCATCCAGAATTTTTGTGAATATTGTGTATGCAAAGTGTACAAAGAATGTAAGAATTCATCTTTGGAGTAACATTAAATCCAATTAAATCTCATTTAAGAATGATCCTCTGATTTCTATTGGTGAGTTCAATATTGTTTCTGATAGTATAGAAAAAGTGGGAGGCTTAGCCATTGATCAAAATGGAGTGGAGGATTTTAATAGATGTATTGAAAGTGCAGGCCTAAAGGATTTAGGCCATATAGGATAGAAATATACATGGTTCAATAATATAAATGATGATTATATATGGGTGTGACTAGATAGGGGCCTTATCAATCAAAGTTGGATGTCTAATTTCCATCAAACCACTATAAAAAATTTAAATAGAAATTTCTCTAACCATTCTCTCCTCATGGTCTCTATCTATAGGTTTATAGACCAAATTATTAAACCTTTCGTGTTCCTGAACATATGGTGTAATCACTAAGATTTTTAAATGGTGGTCAAAGATGCTTAGAATTTGAATATCGAACGCAGTCCCATGTATGCCCAAAAAATTGTTGATTTTTAAAAATTTCCTCAAAGTTTGGAACAAAAACAAATTGAAAACATTTTTCAAGAGGTGCAGACTATGGAAGATGAACTGATTATTAGAGATATGGATCATTCAACGAACCCCATACATGCTAACATATCTCTTTTGTAGGAAACTAAATCTAGACTCAATTAGGATATGAAATGTGAGAAATACTATAGCCAAAATCCAAACAAAAATGGAACCTTGAAGGTGACAAGAATACTAAATACTTTCGTCCATTAGTTAATACCGCTAGAAGGGCCATGTTGATTCATAAGATAAAGAAAGACGATGGCGAATGGGAATAATCTAATACTGACTTGAGTACATAATTTCTTAATCATTTTCAAAATACTCTCTAAGATGAAGGTAATAAATATATTCAATACATGATGAATTTTATTCCTATTACTATACAAAAGAGATGAACTCAATTCTGATTGATAATCCAAAAGAGTTTGAGATTTATGAGGCAGTGAAGAACTTGAATCCAAATAGTTTATCAGGTCTAGATGGATTTAATGGGGCATTTTATATCTTGTTGGCAACTATTAAAGAGGATCTGGTAGCAGTTATCCAATCATTTTTCCTAGGCAAAGAAATTCCTAAAAGTTGGGAATCCACTAACATTTTTGTCATCCCTAAAACTAAACACCAATCAGATGCAAAGATTATAAGCCTATAAGCTTATGTAATTCCAACAAGAAAATAATATCCAAAATCCTTTCAAACAAGTTAAGGGTTTTTCTTACCCAACTTATATCTTCCTCTCAATAAGGTTCCATTAAAGGAAGGAATATATTGGATAACAATTTATTAGGCTAAGAGATGCTTCACTTGACAGATAGGAATAATTATGGTAATAACGTAGTCCTGAAAATGGACATGGCCAAAGGATATGATATGGTGTCTTGGTGGTTCATCATTAAAGTTCTTAAAGGCTTCGATTTCTCTGAAGGGTTTATAGACATGATTTGGAGGTGCATGTTGTAGATACCTCATTCTAGGTCCCCCTCTAAGCACCTCCTTAGGTCCCTAATACTCACTCATTCACCACAAACCCCAGGTCATACTCAGAGTACCGATACAGAGGCCGCCCGGCACTCTCGAGCCCCGTTTGAATCTGGTTAACTTTCTTGACTAAGTAAAAGCTCAATAAATAATTTAAGGGATCTGAATACCCTTTTTAACAGTCCACCATGTGTGTGAATTAGCCTTATGATATGGAAGAATGAATAATTTTACCCCAAAATTGATCTGAACGCCACTGGGCACTCCCAGTACCCGTTTGACTCCGTTCAACTCTCTATCTTGAGTGAAAATCAATAAATCTTTGAGAATCTCTGAATACCCTTTCCAACGGTCCGCCCATGCACAAATCAGCCATACGGTACGAACGAATGACTTATTTTATTCCAAAGGGTCACCAAGCACTTTTGGGTCCCATTTGGCCTCAATAAACTCTCCAAACCAAGCAAAGTTGAATTAAATACCAAAGGTCACTGAGTAACCTTTTCAAGGGTCTATCCCATGCACAAATCGGCCTTACAGTATGGAAGAATGATCTGTTTTCCTTTGAAAATTTCCTTTTTAATGACCATCGAGAGATTTTGGGCACCATTTGACCTCGATTAACTCCCAAACAAGGGATTAGCTTATGGATTCTTAAAGGGCTCTGAATGCCCTTTCCAACGGTACACCGAGTGCGCAATTGTGACTTATGATTTTCATTTTATGACCATTTTCCTAAAAAACCTATACTAGACTACCGAATAGCACCCTTAGGACCCTGAATATCGGTAGTTTGCCTGAGGTTGTATGCCAATAGGTAGGTCCAGGCCCATGCCAATCGACACCTCCTTGGCCCTATAAATAGTGGCCATGACCTCACATTGAAAAGAACCCCTTAACACCCCTCTCAGAAAGTCACAGAACATTCTCTCGAATTCAGAGTCGTTTCCTTCCTAAAAAGATGATTTCTTACATTCCATTTCATCACTTTCTTACTTTGTTTAGTAAATCCCCCCACATCTTCTTACCACTTTCATCCCATTGCAATATCAACATATATACACAGAATATAAACATCAATCATTCATAGGAAGGTTCAATTCTCCCTTCTTTTCTCTAATTCTTTTATTTTAGTATTAGTTGCTTTATTTCTAGTTTAACACTTTATTTTGTTCCATCACACACATTAATCTCAAACCTTTATTAGTAGTATTTGTATATACTTTATTTTCATAAAAAAAAACTAAAAAAAGAAAAAGAGGTTTTATTTACAAATTTGAAAAGAGGAATGCTCATCTCACATTCTCACTTTTAAAACATATTTTCTCTACACACACATAAGAGAAATCCCCAGTTTGGATTTATGGATTGGAAACCACCCTATGTTATCTTTGAACCATATGGACTTTGATGCCCTTTGGGCTACGTAGACATCTTGGTTAAATCCTGAGATTCAAGTCCTCCTCTATGCATGTTTATAATAATTCTTTTATATCATACACACACACACACATATATATATATATATATATATATATATATATATATTAATGAATGTCATATTCTCTCATGATTGTGTTTCGTCCTATATATACATTTGTTCTTCCATAACGACTTGCGAATCGGCAAACACTCATATTAGATTTTGAATTATTATTTTTATAAACACTCCTAAGGGTGAATTGACCCTATCCTTTTCCACGACGCGAGTTGAATTATTAAATTCCCCATCTATATTACGCACATAAGGACGCAATTCACGAAATCTAATAGGAGACGATTAATACATGTCCATTAGAGACTGAAAGGGAGAGATGAGTTCCTAACACCTTCCCATTCGATAGCTTAGTCCCCGAACCTTTGAACAACTTGGTTTCGCAAGCATCAATATTGTCTTTGATGATGTTCTCTTAACGAGGAGACATTTCTTTTGCCTGTTTTGTACAAAATAGGTTGGTGAATCTATTTATACACATTATAAGTTGGTCTTCCAGTTGTGTTGGAAGTTCTCGCAATTCTAAAGGAGACATACGATAAGGGCGTGTTGAGATAGGGGAGGTATTTGGCAACAAACGACTGATAACAAATTCAATATCTCGAGGGGGTATTCCGAGTAAATCTTCGGAAACACATCTTTATAACTGGTCAAGATGTTAGAAAGGGAGGAGGTTTCTTTTTCACTTATTCGAAAAAGTAGAGGTTGGTGGGGATTTTGTCCTTGGAAATGAGATGAAATTTACTAAGGCATTTTAAATGTCACCATGTCACATGACAGTCAATGTGAGCAAAGTTCGAAGATAAAACGTCCATTCCTATTATTAAATTGAACGTTGTTAAATTGAGGACTATCAAATCTATTGTTAATATCCTAATTCCAAAATGTAAAGTGTGACGTTTACAAATCCTATCTGTAATGGCCACCTTTCTGGTTGGCATTCTTATAGTAAAAAGGTGAGATAATGGACAAGAGCATAATTACAGACGAGTCATACATGAAGGACTAATGAAATAATGTGTAGATCCCGAATGGAATAATATATATGTGGAAATATTATAAAAAAAATAAGATTACCTTCAACCGGACCCTGGTAATTTGGATTTTTCGTTGGGAGAAACGAGGAATTTTGACCTTGGTTCCTATTGGATGGTTCTTAATTTCTTTCACGGGAATTTTGTTCCGGTGGACGGTTAGAGTTATTTGTTATTTTCTTGATACTATATATGATAAAGTTGGGGGCCGTAGAAGGAGGAGACATGTGTAGAATAAGGCATTGGGGTCTAAGATGTCCTACTTGGTTGCTTTCATAACAACGCATCAAAAGGTCTATTGTGATTGTATTGAATCTAACTAAATACTCGGCCAATATTGGGCTTGTTATAGGGATGATCTCATTGATTAGAATGGCTCATAATAACACATGGATTTCAGGAAGGAGTAGGGATTCAGGTTGTCTTGGTACAGGCGGGGTGTTTTTCTACAAGGGAGGCCATTTCGATCATTCGGTTAAACTCTCAGACTTATAAAGGAATGATGGAGGAATTGATATTTTTCATAAACCTCAATCAAAATGCTTGCAACTTTTAGGTTTGGTGTCAATTTATTCTTGAGCATATCGAGATAATTCAATGAACTCGGCCTCATACTAGGCTACAATCATATGTTGATATTGTAGGCTTCAGAAATCTATGGTCAGTTGACCTCTTACGGATAAAAAAACTACTTGTTAAAGAACATTTCTTCAAACTTCTCCCAAGTTAGTTCATTTAAGTGTGAGGAATGAAGAATAAACTGCCACTGGAAATATGCTTCTCCTTTGAATAGGTATCAAGCCAGTCTTATGATAAGTTCAGGGTTAATGCCTAACTCATTAAGTACTTCAAGTGTTTGATGGATCCATCTTTCTTCTTTAACCTCTTCGGGCTTCCTAAACAATGCTGGAGGTTTTTATCTCAGAAAATCCTTAAGGGAGTTCATTCTTCAAGTCTCTTCTGATGGGTCATTATTAATAAGAGGTGGAGGCATATTTTGTTGTCGTTGGGTTTATGTAGTTAATTCTTGTAAATTCCTTCATTGGTGGTAGTTGGATTAGGCATTTGGGGATTAAATTGTTCCTCCTGAGTTCCACTTATAGTTGCTCGAGTATTAACCATCATATATAAACAATGTATGAAGAGATAAATAATAACATACTTGCTATATTTTATCATATTGGATTACATAGTATTACATAGGCAAAAACATAAAGAAGATTACCTAGTCGTTAAACCAATTTTTTAACAAAAGAACTACTATTCAAACTAATGTAGTCATTCGGGAATATGACTTTCATCTACTTGCGCCCGCATACTTATAGATGTTTATTTATTTATGACCATATTTTAGTGATAGTTTTTAATACATTTGAGTAATCGTTAGATCAAACTTAGGATCTGGGTCATTTTTGATAGATCTGAATCATCTACGGAAGTACTGGTATTCGTGGGGGTAATGGTTGTAGTAGCGGGAGAAAAAGAACCATAGTCGATTGGCGAGTCAAGGGTAGTAATTATGACTTCATTAGGTTGTAAGACATTCCATGCAAGATGAATTTCTTGTTGAAGAGTGTCACAGTCTTCGAAGAATATATTTGTCTATCGAGTTGCTTGAGCATATCCCATAAGGCGACCAATAAGTAGACTGTGTTTGATTTCAGGAGTACCAACTACCCAATCATAATCAATGCTCCTTATGTGTTGAAAAAGCTTTGCATAGACGACTTATTTAATTTCTTGTCTGAATATTTCATGAGTGGAATCATGAATATCAAGGTAGCTATTATCCCAAACATTCATTGCCACAATATAGTATGAGTAGCCAACCGTGATAAACAAAATATTCATAGTAATAATCGTATAATTAGTAGTCAAAAGATTCTTGTATTTGGTCCCGTATAGGCATAAAACCTGATGATGCTCTGATACCATGTTGTTTCTTCCGCAATTTTTTTTATGGTAAGTAGAGTGTAAAATAAATATAACAAATAAATTAAAGGGAATAAAAATTAAAACAATTTTATTAGGGCGATGCCTAAAATCTTATTAAGTACCCGAGTCTTGCAATAACCGAAATACATAATTATTCTTACATGCCATATATAATGTAAAACTGGTTGAAAACATTCGAGAATCATAAAAGCTGATATGTTGCGGTGTAGATATTCCAGTGGCGACTACCATCATTTTCTGCTACCACCCATACATACATAACATAAAAGATTTTTTGAGGTAATATAGAATAAAAGTCCAAATGTGCGGGAGGTATCTCATCTTCATAAGGTTTGTCGTCCATCTAGAAGGAAAAAAATTAAGCAAAAATGCCAAGTAGATAATTTTATTTCTATGCATGGTACGGGATAAAATGTATTATTATAGAGTAATTGGATTTAATGTTGATATCATAAAATCAGGAGATAATCTAAAATATCATTGAACTGGCAGGGGTATACTGACGTCTAATGATATGTAAATGAAAAATATGGTGGAGTGTAACCGGATTAGTTATTTATCATGCCACCAAGATAAGGGTTCAAGATAGAACAAGATAAACCACAAATTATCGATTATAAGGCTTCAATTATGTGGACATATCATTACAATATCATCCAAAGCATATCATACACTTGGACAGGAAATCCAAAAATTATTGGGGAAAAATAATAATCATAATAAAGACTTGGTACACTTATGTAGAATGCCACTCATACCTATGTAGAAAATAAAAACTAGTCGCTCAACATTTGAGTCCTATAGGACAATTAAAATAATCGTGGTATATCGGGGTCTAATCCTTCAATCACAAGATATGCTACTAGAATTTTCACTGATAAAAGTCATAAATTACAGGGTAATATGCAAATATTGTAGTAGGTTACAGGGATATACCACAATTGAGAGTAAAAGAGTTTGGTTGTTTTTACTCAAGTCATATGTTATAATGGATTATCGGTTTTAGTGATAATTGAAATATCGAGAGAATAAATATACGAGATAAATTTGAACTACACAAATGAGTATGAAAGTGAAACATGAGTTCAAAATTATCACAGAGTGATATAACAATCAGTAATTTTTGAAAGATATAAGTTCAATTTGTTTAATACTGAAATTAAAATCACCTACTTTGAATTTTCGAATAACGCATTTTTGCGTCTAATTCGTTGGGGTTGACTTTATAGCCTGAAATCACAGTGACTGTAAGTAGGTCATATAGACCTAAAATAATGCTTATATGATGTAGTAGGATACTATATTGCAACAAGTTTGAGTGTAAAATTAACTAGGATGGTATAAAATATAAATTAAATCTTTTTAAAATTATTGATTTGTAATACCCCGTATTTTTGCGTGTTTAGAATTAATTAATTGATTAATTAAATAAAAAATATATTTTAATTTAAATTACGTGAGTGGAGTAATTTAATTTGATTTAATATTTAAATTACGCGAGTGAAGTAATTTAATGCGATTTAATGATAATTATGATTATTAAGGGATTAAATTATAATTGTGATTATTAAATATTAATCGAGAGATAGACACTGATTAAAATTATGATTCAAATTTACTTAGTGTGAATGGTAAATATTGATAGTTAGTTTTTACGACATAGTGAGTGATATGGACGTACTTGATGATATCTCAATCAGGTGTCGCGTATAGACTAAGTTAAGGATGAAATAGGAAATTATTTTTAAGTGATTCAAATGATAATTTTGAGATCACAGATGATTCCGAAAGGGTCGAATTAGTCAAAATAGTATACCCGTGGCTACTAGTCGGGTACCGAGGCATTTTTGGACTAAACCACGACCATACGAGGGCGTTTTAGTCTTTTGGCATATACGGGTGAGGAGACCTACTAATGTACAAACTGTAAATCAGATTATAAGAGTTGGAGGCTAGGTCTAGAGGAGACAGAAACAAATCTCAAAGCCAAAGGAAGAATTGGTGAAGGATTCAAAGGGTTCTTGCACCACAAACTAGTTGGCAAGGAAGATTGGAGGAGAAAGACAATCAATCACCAACAACAATCATGAAATCAGATCATCTTTGACTAAGTCAAGTGGTTATTTGAAAATTAATTTGAGTTATAATATCCACGTGTAGGATTTATGAATCATATGATTTGATGAATATTCTTGAAGAAAAAGAATTGAATAAAATGCATCATGGTTAAGGATTTGCATGTAGAATGATTTCGACCTGTTGAGAATTTGAAATCACAGAAGACTTGATGATTAAAACTAATATAATCTTGATATATGATTTAAAACATGGGAAGAACATATTTTTAGGGTTCTTGAACAATTAGAAGACTTGAATTACTTTGGACTAAATTGTAGATGTTTAAATCGTTGGAAATTCTCCTAGAGTATGTAGGAATGGTTTGGTATAAATGGTTATGAGTCCGATGGATTATCACATGAGTTAGATAATTGGATATGGTGATAACACATGAAGGAGAAAAAGAAATGCGTCTGTCATTGCTCGATCGATCGATCGACCCTTGAATGTCGATCAATCGATGGAGTCGATCGATCGATGCTCATGGTCGATCGATCGACCAAGGATGATTTTAAATTCTTTTGTTGGTTGAGTTCTATTCGATTGCCAATGCTTGAGGTAAACTTAGTGATGATATTATACCTAAGTGGGGTTTTAGAGAGTACCAGTAGGTGTATAGTGGGGGTCCGTTATAATCATTGCGTGCAAGATTTGAAGAGATGGATCGATGAGGATAAATCGATCGGGTAGTGCATCGAAAATTTTGGATTTAATTTACGGAGAGAGTAAACATCATTTCAAGAAGTATACCAGTAGGTTAGAGATATCTTAACTACTTAAATGAATGGAGGGGTAACTAGGTCCCTTAGAGTTGCATGAATACTCAACTAAAAATTCAATAATGAGATAAATCATAAATTAATAACTACGGTTATTATTAAAGACGAAATATTATGTATGAGCACTATTATCAGGTTTCGTGTATACCTACTAAATTATATAGATACTTAGGTGGAGAGAATATCTAAAGTATAATAGCCTATATTAGGGTCGAGGTAGGATTCTGAACTAATATATGGAAGTAGTAAGATGGGGTCGTGACGAAAGACTTATGAACCAATCTATGTATAAAATTTCATTAGTGGGGTCGAGGTGATTTTTCGAACCACTACATGAAATGAACTTGGGGTCGAGGTGACATTCTGAACCAAACTCTTACTTGGTGTCAATGGACCATTTCGAACCAAGAATCCTTGACGCGTGTTAAGAGGACATATTCAAAATGGATGAATTTATAAGTATATATTGTGTGTGAAATGTATACTACATTAAAAATCTACTTATACGAGTTAGTAGATAATGAGATGCCGTGAATACATCTAAAAGAAAATTAAGTAGGGAAACTTAATTATAAATCGGTTAAAGATAACAAGGAGTGAACAGTTACCTAAGTACATGCAATATGAGATATGGTTACTATTACATAGTATATGGGCGATATGGGAACATACTTACGTAGATAAGTTCAGTTGAATACTATAGTCCTATTAGCTTGGGTAGTACAACTAGGTGGGCTAGGTACGGGACATTAGGCATGCACTATAGATGAGGGGTGTGGTAACTCAAGAGAGTGTACGCAAACCTTAACATGTGTAATCAATAACTCATCTTACTGTGATAATCACTTGATTAATATTTCCAAAATATTTTGAGTACTAACTCTTTCTATTAAAATATTTTCAAAACCCTTTTAGGTGTCCAGCCACAAGGACGCCAGACTTGAGGATTCACTCCAGGGACTCGCAGCTCCAGCATTGTGGAGGCTGGCAAAACTTTGCATAGACGATTCATTCTTTCAGATCTAGTGTAGGATATCATTTTAGTACTATCTATTGGGACATGTTGTCCATTGCCTTTATTTTAGATATTCTCTTTTGGATTATATTGGCTTTATTTAGTAGCATTGGATTTTTTGCCGATTGTTGACTCGACAAGACTTTATCCTTTATATATTGCATGATGGTTTGAATTATTGTATAGTATGAATGTTTAACTATTTTCGTATGAGTATTGTTCTTGGGTTAATGAAAGATAAAATTTGGCACCGGTCTAATTTCAATTAGATGATTAGTAATTAAAATGTTTTCGACAGTGATGCTAAGAATGAACCAACTGAGAAACCTGTTTTAATTTAATTTAGGACTGATCACCCGAGATTTAAATAGGAAGGGTGTCACAGATGGTATCAGAGCATCAGGTTCTAGTGTCCCTAGGATCTGAGCCGCTTACTACAATTTCAGCGTTTAGTTCTTTTGATATAGAGCCCTATTTTAGGAATGTTATTTCTGTTTTTTGAGTGCTTAAGATATCTTAATTTTGCTATTAGATTTTTTTATAAACTGTGTACTTATATAATTTGATCTATTTTCTGATGCCACTAGGGAGACATCGAGCGGAGAGGGTCGGGGCTAAGGATGAGGTGAGGGAGGTTCATCAGGAGTCACATATACCTCCACTACCACCCCCACCCGAGTTCATTTCCACTACTCAGGGGGCATTAATAGTGGCTCCGACAGTTGAGATAGCTATGAGATCCATGGAAGACCATTTTCCTCAACCCCAGGCACAACCTCTAGTGGAACTAGCAGTTCAGTCCCTAACAGGGCCACCTTCTAGGCAATGAGTTAGGGAGACCTTTCAGAAGGGCCATACGTTCGAGTTTCGGGGTAGTACTGACGTAATGGAGGCTTTCGACTGGAAGAAGAAAATTCAGCACCATCTGCACATGCTTGAATGTATCGAGGCGCAAAAGTAGATGCTTGCTACTTTTCGTCTGTTGGGAACATCTTTACAATGGTGGGAGTCAGTTACCACTGTAGAAGAGAGGGACTTGATGACGATTTCTGAGTTCTGGGTGCGGTTTGACCGGAAGTACTTCCCGCCTGCAGTAGAGTCAAATATGAGGAAGAAATTTAGTGAGGTGGTTCAAGGCGGCTTGGCTCACCCGTCTAGATAACTTTGTGCCAAACGAGGTGAGAAACATGGAGCGAAAGAAGTCCAACTTCGTGAATGGTTTGGCCTGGAGGATAATGCAACATTTGATTAGTAACCCATCATTGATGACATATATCGATGTCATCAACGACGCACTAGTGTACTGTTAGGATCATCGCTTCCAGGCGAAGGAAAATAAGAGGGGTAAGCGTAGCCAGTTGGGAAAGGAAAATGGGGGTAGTGATAGCAGCACACCGCAAAAGCATATATCGGGTTAGCAAGGCCAGGATTCCTGTCAGGGGAACTCTGCCAAGAGATTTACGTATGGGATACATCGATCTGACAGACATCGATCTGCCAAGAGATTCCATTAGCAGGTTCCTCAGGGTGGTCAGGGCCAAGGGAACTAAAGGGGAGGCCAGCGGGGCCAAGTCCGCCAGGGCCAATGTCAGGTCCAGAAGGGCCAAGGGCATAGACAATTCCAGGGACAGTGTTTCTGTGGCAGGAAGGACGGAGAAGAGCGAGCGTCTTCAATGTCGAGAGGATTTTGGTCCCGCGCATCCCTCTCGGGAGCGCTTCAGCTGGCGTCGATGATGAGGTGAAAAATGTAGAGAGATGGAGTCGCCAATCTATTTTACTCAAAACAGACAAAAGAAAAAAGGGAGCCATCCTGAAGGACAACATTCAAAGACATACTGATATATACGAAACCAAAATGATTCGAAAAGGGTCCGGAGGCTAAGTTACGAAATGGGAAGGTGTTAGGCACCCATTTCGCCCTAACGGTCTCTCAAGGGTTATTGATATTTTCCTTTATTTCCCCGTGATATGTGTGCATGTGTATATGTAGTGGGGATAAGAGTCATCGACTTATATCATGGAAGAGATAAAGCGAGTCATCTGTAGGAATGTTCCTAAAAGTAATATTAGAAAAATAGTATTTACGCGATTATCCTAGCGTTGATCGTTATAACGAAATGATAACACATACGGAATAATATGCCACTGAGCACAAATGTACGTATATGTAAATATGTAGAATCTAAGAGAGTTAAGTTTAAAGAATGTAGAAAACTAAAAAATGAAAGAAAAGTAGGAATAGGACTCGAGTATCGGGTTTTACCCCGAGACGCCTACGTAGCCTATAAAGGCATCAAAGTCCACGTAGTTCATATGAAAAACTAGGGGTGGGGTTTATCCCATAAATCCAACTGGGGACCTCTCTTATATGTTTGTGTGTAAAAAAGTGTTTTAGTGGTGAGAATAGTGTGAGAAAAGTGTGAGAATTTCCATTTCAAATTTATGATCAAACCCTATTTTTCTTGTTTTTGATGGGTTTTATTTATATGAAAATAAGAGATGTGCAATAATACTAAATAAAAAGTACATTAGGACATGTGAGATGAGAGATGAGAGAATAAAAAGTGCTACGTAATAAAACAAATTAATGCGAATTTGGGAAAATTTAAAGAGAGAGTTGAGAAAGTTAGACCTTCTTGAAGATCTTGAGCTTGATCTTAGATGATGGAGAGCAGTCCTTGCACTTGGGTGATGATGGAGGGTAGTTAATTCACCAAGTTTGATGAAAATATTATGAAAGGTGAAGGTTGGAAAGGGATTTGGATATGGAAATCACGCTGACTTTGAGAGGGGTTTTCTGAGCTCACTGAGAGTTGTGGATTTCATATCTTCCTCCTTGGAAGGGGGTTAGGCCCTCCTTTTTATAGGCCCAGACCATTGCCGATTAGGATAGCCCTGATCCTGCCAATCGGGAGGTGTTTTTAGGCACACTGCCGATAGGTAGGGTTTGGAACCTGCCGTTTAGCAGTCTTTTTCAGATTCCTTCAGAAAATTGACCGCAGAGCGCAAACTGTTGATCCGAATCGCGTACGGGGTGAACCTTTGGAAGGTAATTTAGAGACCTTCGAAAGTATTTTGGACTTCTCCCGGGTCCGAGACTTGACTTTGGCTCAAATGTGGCTCGAAAGCGTTCGTTGGTCCTTTGGACGTGGAATCTTCGAACGCAAACAGATTGTTCGTCCTCATGATAAGTGAGAATATCTCACTGGGTAGACTGTTGGAAAGTTTAGGAGACGTACTTCAAAATTCCAAAAAGCTTGACTCGATTTGGGGAGCTGACTTTGGTCAACCGGGGCCTGGAAGCGCTCGGTGACCTTTCAGAGTAAAACGAATCATTCGTCCATATCGTAAGTTAAAATTATGCACAAGATGAACCATTGAAAGGGGGTTTTAATTCCCTTCAAAGATTCATTCAATCTCGGTCGAGCTGAAGAGTTTGACTTTCGGTCAAATGGAGCTCGGGAGTGCCCGATGGCCTCTGGGTCAGTACCAGGGGTATGACTTAGGTTTGTAATGATGAAGGGAGGTTCTAGGGAACTTGCGGAGAGGTTAGGGGCTATTAGAATGGGGTGTCTATAGATCCCCTCGATGGGTGAGTTTGGAATAAACGATAGCCATCGAATAGACACCACATGATGCCTTTGAAAGAGGATGACGAATTCAGAGGGTCGAGGCCGATTAAGAGGACCTGGGGATGAGGATGACTGATTTTACGAGTTGAAGACAATTTTGAGGGATTAAAGATGAGGGTGACCGATTCTGCAGGTCGAAGCCAATTCTGAGGGCTTAAGTGGAGATGACCAATTCTACGGGTCGAAGCCAATTCTGAGGGCTTAAGTTGGGATGACCAATTCTGTGGGTCAAAGCCAATTCTGAGGGCTTAAGTTGCGATGGCCAATTTTGCAGGTCGAAGCCAATTCTGAGGGCTTAAGTTGCGATGACCAATTCTGCGGGTCTAAGCATATTCTATGGGCTTAAATTGATATGACCAATTCTGCGAATCGAAGCCAATTTTGAGGGCTTAAGTTGAGATGACCAGTTCTGCGGGTCGAATCTAATTCTGCAGGTTTAAATTGAGATGACCAATTCTACGGGTTGAATCCAATTTTGCAAGCTTAAGTTGAGATGACCAATTCTACTATTCGAAGCCAATTCTGTGGACTTAAGTTGAGATGACCAATTCTGCGGGTCGAAGCCAATTCCGAGGCTTAAGTTGGGATGACCAATTCTACGGGTCGAAGCCAATTCTGAGGGCTTAAGTTGGGATGACTAATTATATGGGTCGAAGCTAATTCCGAGGGCTTAGTTGAGATGATCAGTTCTGCGAGTTAAATCCAATTATATGGGCTTAAATTGAGATGACCAATTCTGCGAGTCGAAGCCAATTTTGCGAGCTTAAGTTGATATGATCAATTCTACTAGTCGAAGCCAATTCTGCGGGCTTAAGTTGATATGACCAATTGTGCGGGTCGAAGACAATTCTGAGGACTTAAGTTGGGATGACCAGTTCTGTGGGTCGAAGCCAATTCTTCAAGTAAAAGCCAATTCTGAGGGCTTAAGTTGAGATGACCAATTATGTGGGTCGAAGCCTATTATGAGAGCTTAAATTGAGATGACCAATTATGTGGGTCAAACCCAATTATATGAGCTTAATTTGAGATGACCAATTCCGTGGGCTTATGTTAAGATGACCAATTCTGAGGGTCGAAGCCAAATCTGAGGGCTTAAGTTGAGATAACCAATTCTGTGGTTCGAAGCCAATTCCGCGGGCTTGAGTTGAGATGACCAATTCTGCGGGCTTAAGTTTTGATGTTCTCAGGGAACTCTATTGGGGAGATTACCTTGTGATTTTGATTTGAGATGGGGAGCTGATTGCTGGGGAAACTTTTGTAGCTTCTGAAGATTTTTCCATGTAATAGCCAATTTGATGTTGTAAATTCCACTAGGGAAGCGATTTAGGTGGTCCATGCTTTGCTCGGGGAGACCTGAGACCTTTGGGGTACTTTAGAGGTCCTTCGGGGACGTTACTGGGAGGAGATTTACTTGGGTTTTGAGAGTTCCGCTGGGGAAATAAGGGTTCCACTTGAGGGAGTGCGAAATTTTCTTGGTGAAAAATGTTCTAAATCCCCTTCGAGATTTTTAGGAATTTTCTGAGGGTTTTTCAGGGTTTTCTGGGTTTTTTTTGGAATTTTTGTACTAAAATTAAGGGGGTGCTAGTCGACATGGTGTAAAGGGTGCCATTCGGTAGTGACACGGACTTTTGGACTACCTCGAGAAGGTAAAGGGTCAGTGCCGATCGGTAGGTGGGGTGTAGTGCTGATCGACATGACCCTTGGCATCCTATAAAAAGTGGCGAGTTCACCTAATTTTTCATATCTTCTTGCCTTCTCTCTTTCTGCAATTTTCTTCTGCAAATCGTTCTAACATTCTGTGGTCTAAAAACTGGCCGCTTTTGTGAGCACTACAGTACATCGAGAGTGGTTGGCTGTTGACGACTGGACGAACGTGGAATGGAGGTCTAAGGCGCCTCTTCCTTTGGGGAGTGAGAACTCTTTTGACGCATTTGGGCCTGTTGCAGATGGGAAGACCTTGCTGCAGGATCCATCATATCATCGCTCTTCTAGGCTGGTGAACCCTGGCGATTTTGTAAGTAAAATGACTTTTTCCATTCCTTTTTTGTGGTTTTCCTTTTTTCTTGGATTTTGATAAGGTTTTTCTTTTAGCATTCTGATGTTTCTTTGTTGACTATGCTTGCTCGCAGGACGACGTGGATTAAGGATGTCTGGGAGCATCTTCCACCTATGGTGCATTGGGTGGTATCATCAGTAGGCTTTGGGAGGTTGGCGTCTGTGCTGGATGAGACACCTCATTCGACAATAATTTTATGCGCTCTGAGGGAGAGGTGGTGGGACACTACCCACATATTTTATTTTGGTTTCGGGGAGATGACTGTGACTCCCATAGATGTGCAACAGCTACTGGGGCTGGATTGCGATGGAGAGCAGATAGAGGTGGATCGCTCTTTACGAGTGAGGCCGGAGGCAGTGCGGGTGGCATGAGGTGACGTGGGGAGGATAGTTTTTGGGGACTCTATTCGTCTATCCCTGCTAAGGGATGTTTTGCTGGGTAGGGTGATTGATGCGGTGGACGGGCTGCAGGTGAGGAAGATGGCCCGGTTTTTTATTTTGCTGGTGTTGGGGGATTTCTGGTGGCGTCGAACGGCGACGTCGTCCACTTATGGTTCGTGCCATACTTGAGGATGTTTTTGAACATCCCTCTCTATGATTGGAGGATCCTAACTTTGGTGACCCTTTATTTTTCTCTGAATGCATTCAGCTGGTGCTGCCGACAGTATTTCACTGGATCCACGTATCTTCTTGAGGTATTCTTTAATTTATGCATTTTCCTTTCGTGCTTTCACATTTTCTTTACGATTCTCTTTTGATTGCGGATTTTTATCTTTGGCAGATGTGGTTCTATGAGGTTATTGGGTGTAATACCCAGTTGATTTTCCTGAAGGACGAGACTATTGAGGACTTTTTCCGATTGTATCGGGGGCGGAAGGCCAATCGACAGTCCACGAGGTCACTCTCTCTGAAGCCAGTACGTCAGGGCTTGAATGGCTTGACCAGTGATAGGGTAAGACTTTCCTTTCTTTAGTCCTGGTCTTTGTGTGCTATGGTTCTGTATTGACTTATATCTGCTGGGGATTTTTCAGGTGACGTTTTACCCTTGGGGGACGACCGTTCAAGATACGGGGTTGGAGAGAGTGAATGCGCAGATGAGGCATTTGCTGGCGCATGAGTTTGGTCACACTTGGTATCTCGAGGAGAGGGTGGTCCAACAGATTATCGAGGAGGAGGTGGTTGTGCCACCTGTGAGGCCCCCTATGTCTATGAGGTGGGAGCGGCTGTTGCCAGAGGATGCAAGGATCGCGGTAATGATTGGCGAGTCCTATCTACTGTACATCGATACGGCTGTGCCGTATGATTATATGGACTTTGTGACGAGTTGGCTGATTGCGCCCAGCATATATGATGCACTGGCCTTCCCTCCTGGGGGTTCGAGTCGGTCAGTGGGGTCCTCCCATAGTGGTGGCAATCTGTCGACATCCGCGGCGATGGTGACCTCGGAGGTCCCCTTTGTGCGGTTCCATACTCCTTCATACAACATCCGGCGGGCTAATGGAGGGATGGTGACTATATTTCATCGTCCTCATACGATGGACCCAGGGGAGTTGGGCTTGAAAGAGGCGGTTATTCGTCCTTTGGTATATCTTTATGTTCTTTACTCTTGGTTTCTTTTTTATTCCTTTCGATCTTTTCTGCTTGATATTGATTCTCCCTTTCTTGCAGCAAGTCCGGGTGTCCACCACTTGGCTGAGGGATATTAGGGCCTAGATGTCTTTGGCGACTGGCCATATTCGGGATGCGGTCCCTGTTTCTTATTGCTTGGTGCATTTACCTCGTCCAGGGAGGAGTCTAGTTCAGGTAGTGGTTGTGCGTCATCTCACCGTAGGGGAAAGAGAGCACGTCGCAAGGGTGGAAGCTCTTAGAAGAGAGAGGGGGAAGGGTAAGTGAGAGGAATAATGAATGTGGGTTCGGTCTGAGTCTTGTTGTTTTTTCTTTTCTTCATTTTCCTGCAAAATAATGTAACACATAAACATATCTACGGAATGCAATGGAGTTTTTTTTATTATCTTCAGTTAATGATGAATGAATGAATGCATGCACATGCGCTTTTTACTTTGTTGCTGAGATCGTAAAAATAAATCTTTTTGGAATTTTTGAAATAAAGTTTTATTCATAATGAGAAATTATATAAAGATGGAAAGAGGATTTTTAAAATTCTGTTGAGAATATCGATTTATTTTTATTGAATTTTCTGATTTTGACAAAAGAGGAAAAATGTAAGTTTATAAAAATAGGGGGTTGCCGATCGGCAAGCACCTTGTCCTGCCTATTGGTAGGTCAGTCCAGTCCCATCAATTCAAAGCTTTAATTGGTACCCACTTCAGCCTTTAGTACATTATGGGGCAGGATTTCCTCCGATTTTTGCAGGGGTAAGGGTAGAGTGTTTTCATCACACCCTCATATTCCTACTTTCTTGTTCTGTGAGATGGCTCTCCCTGGTAGTGTTGAGTTTACCAACTACCTCAAGACTTTGGAGGCAATGTGCTCCTACAACGTTGACTATGATGCTTTCAACGTGCGTCAAGTCTCTTTATGGCGTAATCGGCCCATATAATGGATCATGCTGATGGTGGCGGTACAATTTTGGTACCCCGAAGACCATGTATTCCGCTTTTGCTTGGAAGAAGTCTCTCCGACCTATGAGGAATTTTTTGCCATGTTGGGAGTAAATCCTATTGTGGCGGCTCCTATGCCTGAGTTTCTCGATCTCCTCAGGAGTTATTGGCTGGACTTCTCCACGTCTTACCCTCGACAGGTAGATCCTTAGTTACTGGAGGAATGATTTGCCTTCTGGCGGTGTTGTGGTTTATGAATTTGTAGGAGGTTGGTGATACTGGATATGTCGGAGCCATCATTCTGGGATTGGTCTCAAAATTTCTATTGGTGATTGGGGAGTTGCTGGTGGACCCACAACTTGTAGCTATTACTTCATGGATGTCCTACCGTTGCAATCATTCGGCAGTGATACTGGCGGCGACTCTGAATGTTCTGGATGCCTGGCGAGAAGGACGTTCTGAATTTTTGAGGGGTATCCATGTGGTGCTGTTCAACTAGTTGTCTAAAAGATTCTTCCCGGTGAATTCTTCGAAATATCCTTTGTCGGATGTACCCAACTTCTTTTTGCGCCAGTTCATCAACATTGGCCTGGATATCGAGAATTGGGAGAACTCATTTGTGGAGCATGGGGCTCTAAATCTGTACTGGTCAGTTCCTTCGTGGGGACAGTTGCTGCCTATTCTGAAACTGGTGGAGTACCTATACGTCCGACTGGTTGGTATCAGACATAACTCTTTATATTTCCCTTGGCAGTTTCCCATAGAAGATTTGACAAAGCGTCTGCACATGTGACTTGTCTCTTTATGGGAGAGTCGGCATCTGTTATGTCGTCCCTCTCAAACTGTTGGGAGAGTTTGGTACATCCCTGGGGATTATATGAAGTGGTTGTGGAGAAGAATAGTTAGCAAGATGTTGGAAGTGGAGACTGGACAAAGGTGGCTTGTTTTATCTGATACCTTGGAGGGAGGTGTGGTAGTTTTTTCGAGGCTGGTTCAAGCTTATCGGTCCATGGAGCGTCTATGGCACTCCATTCAGGCAGGGGAAGCTTGGGCACCCCAAGATGTAGATGATGACGATGGAGTGGTCTCCTCTGGTAGCTGTGGGTAGGACTTTTGAGAATTTTATTTGGATTTTTAGGAAGGTATGAGGGAAGGGAGTCATCTGTGCCTTTTCTTATGTAATTGTACCGTAATTTATTATTAGTGAAATAAACAAGTTTTTGATCATTCATCTACGACTTTTGATGAATTTTGTATTTTGAATTATTTAGACTGATCGCTAAGGCATGCATAATCCTTTTGTTCAAATATATGTTAGAATGGACTGTCGTTCTTGGAGATAAGAAAAGAATAGTTTTTTTGTGAAAAAAAAGGGTTCATGCTCACGTAAGATGTATGAGCTGCCTACGTACCTCTGGTTTTTTTTAAAAGGTTTTAATTTTTCTTTGTAAAATGGTTCTTGCAGAGGATCAGGACCACGTAGTTCTGGGTAGAGGGAAATGAAGATTTTTTTTAGAATAGATAGGAGATGAGAAGAGTCGTAGTGCGACGAGATTTTAGACTAGGGGTAGAATTTCTTGAGACGGTTCAGGTTGATTGGGCGAGCCATCTTTTATCCATCTAAGTTGGTGAGCATGGCGGCACCACCGAACAAGATCTTCTTAACAATGTATGGGTCGCTCCAATTGGGCTTGAATTTCCCTATGGGGTCCCAGAATGGATCTACTATTTCATTCAGGGCTAAATCCCCTTATCGGACACCGCGGTCCTTGACTCTCTTATTGAATGAACGCGCTATTCGGAGATGGTACCCTTGTATGTGATACAACACTTTTAATCTCCTTTCATCCAAGAGAGACAGCTCGTCGAGATGGCTTTGATGCTAGTCCTCCTCACTGACCTTACTTTCAAGCATGACAAGTAACGAGGGTATTTTTAGCTCCATGGGTAGGACTGCCTCCATGTCGTAGACTAGAGAGTAAGGGGTAGCCCCAGTAGATGTTAGGATTGAGGTTCGGTATCCCTAGAGGGCATATGGGATTCAGTCATTCCAATCTTGACATCTTTCGATCATCTTAATGATGATGGCTTTGAGGTTCTTGTTGGTGGCTTCGACTGCACCATTG
The DNA here is from genome assembly GCA_949130495.1 of Sambucus nigra. Lineage (NCBI taxonomy): Eukaryota > Viridiplantae > Streptophyta > Magnoliopsida > Dipsacales > Adoxaceae > Sambucus > Sambucus nigra. The sequence continues at coordinate 245,929,108 of OX422217.1, read as the reverse complement.
GTTTGAGGACAGTAGGGAGAAGATTTGTGTCTCTAAATCCCATACTCGTTGACCACTTCTGTGACTTCTTCCTTGAATTGCAGCCCGTTATCTGACCCTAGCTCGTGTGGGACCCCATACCAGCAGATGATATTTTTCTTAATGAATTTGCCCACTTTCTTAGCGTTCAGGACTGTACATGACTCGACTTCGACCCATTTAGTAAAGTAATCAATGGTAACCAGGATGAAATCATTCCCGTTGGAGTCCTTGGGTGTAACCTTCCTAATAATGTCGATGCCCTAGGTGGAGAACGGCCAGGGAGAAGTATAAGAAGTCGTATAGCTCCTATACTGCAGCAAATATGACGCAGACCTGATGTGCTCGTCTGCAACGTTCTTATGCAAACCTCAGATAAGTTTCAGATGCTTAATATTAACCTCTGATTCTTTTGGAGTTTTTCTTTTACTATCCACTGCAAATAAATACATAATGAAATATCAGTCATACATTTTGTCAAATATGATAAAAGCATAATTTCATAAGTAAAGGAAAATGAGAATAAACCTATCCCATTGCCATATGGGGGGCATTTAGGACCCTGGTATACTGCATCTCCAACCAAGGGGGCATATTGCCAATATTTAATAACCACCCCATGTTCAAAATAATCTCTATTTTCATCAGGGAGGTTAACTACAAGAGCCCTATTTAAAAACCTAGTTTTTAAGTAATAAACATTATCTAAAATAGCCCATCTATAGCAATACATAATCTCGGGAATCCCTAAACGAGTCCCATGAGTCAGATTTAATTTATACACCCTATTAATTATTCTCCATGAATTGGGGGCTATTTTTGCAGGAACAACGTCAAAGTACTGACAGAACTCTAAGCATAAGGGGTTTGGCGGAAAAGAAAATCCGCATTCAGTAATGAATAGACTGGGGAACCAATGTCCCTCAGCCAATCGAAAATAATCTAAAGGCTCAGAAAGAACCTCCAGAGTTACCCAGGAAGGAATGGAAAAATAGGAACGAAATTTCTCAACAGATTCCACAAGATAAACCATAGTGAATAAAAGAAATATAGAAGAAAAGAAGAGAATCTTACAGGGAAAAAGGAAGAGCTGACAACTATCGAAGGAAAAGATGAATGCACAAGAGAGAGAGAGAACAGAAAGCTTGAATGCAGAAAATTGGAAAAGGTAGAAGACGTTATGGTTACCTAAGAAGATTAAATACTTTACCTTGGGAAGCTGCGAAGGAAATGATTACATAAAAGAAACTAATACGCCACCGGCGACTAAAAGGACAAAAATGCACGAAGATCGAAGCACTCATAAAAATTCGAAAAGGCGGATTCTGCGAATTTGGAAGGAAACTCAAATATGAAGAAAAGGCTCCTAAAACCCAGGAAAGTCATTTAATATCGCCAAAGAATGTTCCATACTCCTCAAAGTACGAAATATTAAACATTGGGGGCTTCTATTGATACCAAAATTAATATGCTGATATGGACGAATAATATGAGAACACGTGTCAATCTACTTGGCACAATAGCAACGAGGAAATTCATTTTCCCGACCAACTCATATTCTCTCCGAGCAACGAGGATACACCGAGGAACTTCAGCACTCCGAGGTACTCTAGCGCTCCGAGGAACTCTTGAGCAACGAGCAACTAAGGCGGTCTGAGCTGCATCTCGGCCATAGCATTAATTTCCAGATAATCAACAGTTCAACTATTCATTGAATGTTCATCATCTTGACGCCCTCAGTATACCTACCGCGCTAGAGAAGGTTCTAGATATCATAATACCAGTAATTAGCTAGCTCGGGATCTTCTTTGGTGATGAGCTCAATGTGGTAGCAATGGGTTAGTTTATCTTACTTTTGAACTATGAAGGGGGACATTGTTATTCCTTCGGGCATGTTGAACATGGATGTTAGGGTAACAAGGGCATCAGCTAGGTTATTCTTTTTTCGAGGTAGGTAATGGAAGGTGATGTCTTAGAATTGGGAGTCTAGTTCTTCTAAGTGGGCATGGAAGGGTTGGAGCTTCTCGTCCTTGACTTTCCATTTTCTGAGCACTTGACCAATGATGAGGGCGGAATCCCCGTAGACATCTAGGCATTGAATTCCTTTCTTGAGAGAAACTTTGAGACCTACCGTACATGCCTCATATTCGGTTATGTTATTAGTGCAGGGGAAATCCAACTTTATGGCGATGGGAGTGTGAGAGTCATCTGGGGAGATCATAAGTATCCCAATGCCATATCCATTTTTGTTGGCAGCCCCGTCGAAGAACATTTTCCATCTAAGGTCATCTTGAGCAGTGTAGAGGATGTTTTCATCCGGGAATTTATAGATCCAGTCATCAGCCTCTTCTATGGGGTAGTGAGCGAGGTAGTCAAAGATGGATCTTCCTTTCACATATTTATATGTGACGTACACGATATCAAACTCATCTAGGAGAATCAACCATCGAGCCATTCGGCTGGATGAGGTGGGTTTCTCAAGTAGGTACTTGATGGGGTCCATTCGGGATACACGTTTAATGGGGAAGGCGAGCATATAGTGTCTTAACTTTTGGGTAACCCAGACAAGTGCGAGACATGCCTTTTCTAAAGAAGTGTAGCTGACTTTGTATCCGACCAATTTGCGGTCGGCGTAATAGACGGCTCTTTTTTTGCCAGAATCCTCAAAGTACTGGGCTAGTAAATCCCCAGCTACAGTGTCGGTTATGGTTAGGTATAGAAGTAAGGGGAGACCAGGCTGTGGTGGTATGAGTATCGTAGGTTGGGTTAGATATTGTTTGATTCGGTCAAAATCTTCTTGGGAAGCCTCATTCCAAACATTGGTTGAATCCTTTCGGAGGAGTTTGAAGATAGGTTCTTAGATAGAGGTTAGCTGGTTGATGAACCGACTGATGCATTATAATTTCCCAAGGAAACCACGGACTTCTTTCTCCGTTTGTGGAGGTGGCATCTCAAGTACGTCTTTTAGTTTGGCAGGATCTGCTTCTATACCTTTCTTACTGACCATGAATCCCAAGAGTTTTCCCTTTGTAACGTGGAAGATACATTTTTATGGATTGAGTCTCATCCGATATCGTCGCAGTCATTCAAAGAACATTCGGAGAGCGGGAACATGACCTTCTCTAGTTTTTCATTTGATAATCATATCATACACATAGACCTCGACTTCTTTGTGAATTAGATCGTGTAGTATGGTCATGGGAGCCCTCTGGTAGGTAGCCCCAGCATTATTTAGACTAAATGGCATTATAGTGTAGCAAAAGGTTCCCCATGGGGTGATGAACGCGGTTTTTTCTTAGTGATCCGGGTGCATTTTGATTTGGTTGTATCCGACAAACCCATCGACGAATGACTTAAGAGCATAATTGGTTGTGTTGTCCACAATCATGTCGATATTGGGTAGTGGGTAATCATCCTTTGGAGAGGCTTTGTTCAAGTCCTGGTAGTCTACACACATCCGAACATTCCCTCCTGATTTCTGCATAGGCACTATGTTGGCTAGCCATGTGGGGTATTCGATCACACGAATGAAACCCACGTTCAGCTATTTGACCACCTCTTTTTTGACTTTGAGCGATCATTCGGTATGACGCTTTCTCAGCTTTTGTTTAACCGTCTTGTAATCTGGAAGAGTGGGGATCTCAGTTGAGCTATTTCAGGATCAATGTCAGGCAAATCGGCATAGGATAATGTGAAGACATCCACGAATTCCTTCAATAATTCTTCGAGTTGTGCATGCTCATGCTCATGCTCATCGAGGGTAGCCCCTATCCTAATCTCACGCAGTTAGCTACTAGAACTGAGGTTCACAATGACAGTCACTTCTTCATTAACTTGAATAAGGTTATTTTGTTTGTTATTAACCTTATTTAGATCAGTAAAGAATTGTTCATTTGGAAAATCATCATCATCAAAAGTTTGATTAGAATCTAAGCAATTAATGTAAGCCACAACAAGATACTCAAAATCATCATTTATTTCATTGATAGGAAAAACAACATTTATAACCTCATTAAAGGAGGTATCGATTACATTTGAGCAAGGATAGACAATAAAAGAAGAAATAGGGTAAACATTGGGGTTAGGTGGGATTTCAACAGGTAGAACAGGCGGAGCATGCTAGTTGAGGAGAGGTGTATCAGCAGCTTTAATCAAGTGGGATGGATCTAGTGATGTAGTGCTTGAATGAACAATGCAGAGTGTCAGCCACAGTGTCTGCAAGTTGAAGGAAACTTTAGAGTCACCTCCCTCAGAATCTTTGGTATCTCTGATGAGAGGTTGTACACGGTGTTAGGAACTTTTGACCCATGGGTAGACGTCTTGGAAAAAGATCTCCATTCTGAGTTTCATTTTCTTATCTGTATGGTCATCCCAGGGTTCCGAAAAGCCGCAAAAGGGGAATTCCTCGCCCTCTTTGATGAATCTTCCATTCAAGGAGTCACCTGGGATAGTCTGAATGCAGTCTAGTCTTCTCTTTGGTCGAGATTGGCGGATCATTTTGAGCTCTTGCTCTGATGGTTGATACCCCAAGCCACAATGAGGTAAAGCTTTCTTCAGTTCAATGGGATTAAGTATCCCTTTTTATCTTTTCCCTAGCCCCAGTTAAGACATGAAGTGCATGTTTCTGAACATCTAAATCACATTGATGTTGCCATGATGGTCGTATTCCAGAAAAACCCTTTCTTTGAAATCGTCCTCTGTCGGTAGTAGAAGTGGTTAAACTCGGAATCCTGATAGGAGCATATCATTTGACCCGTGTTGTATCTCAAGGATTGGATTGTTGGTGCTTGCACCCTCGGTATTATCCTCGTCGTCCAAAATGGTGATCACTCGTCTGTCGATGATGAAGACACACGCTTGATACTATGGAGCCAAGGTCATCCGAGCAACAGGTTGAAACAGGATGGGATGTCAATAACTTCGAATTCAAAGACAGGGTTTATAGGGCCGGCCCCTATTACAAGCTTTATGGATCCCATCACTTCTCAATGAGTATTATCGTAGGCACGTACAACAACGGAGGTTGGAGCGAGGTCACTTTCCTTCACTCCTAAGCATTTGAAGGTTCTTAATGGGCAGACATTCAGGGCGGATCCGTTATCGACATACTACAAGAATTTTCACCATTATCAACATACAAATTATGTTTCTAAAGTTATAAATATGTTGCTAAAAGGTATTGGCAACATATTTTGCTATGTTGCCAGCTCGTTGCCTATTGTCTGTCTAGGAAACCCTTTGGCAACACAATATGCTTGTGTTGCTGAAGGTATACTTTTGGCAACATGCAATTGTGTTGCCAAAAGTATTGTATAATTTGTCAAATTTATAATAAAAAATATTATTTTTGTTACCAAAAGTCACTCAACAACGACAAAAATAGTTTTGTTGCCAAAAGGTATAGCTTTTGGCAACATAAGAGCTGTGTTGCCAAAAAGCCATACATTTGGCAACACATGTCTTATGTTGCCAAAAGCAATATCTTTGGCAACACAAGAGTTGTGTTGCCAAAAGGTAGAGCATTTGGTAACACATCTCTTGTGTTTCCAAAAGCTATACCTTTGGCAACACAACTCTTGTGTTGCCAAAATTTATCTTTTCCCAACCAAATATGTGTTGCCATATCCAAAGTGATAGATGTAGATGATAACTTTTGGAGACTAAAAATTGTGTTGCCAAAAGTACTATATTTTTATTTATTACCTTTTTTTCGCAATTAGAAGCACTTTTAAACCTGCACTTTTACATCAAATGTGCAACCTTATAATCCAAAATAACATTACACATTTTTCATACAATCATAAGTAATAAAAAGTTCCACAATTTTCAACCAAATCTCATAAATATGAATTACAAAATAATATTCCATCACAATCCGAGTATAAAGGTACAAAATAAATGCCTCCCAAATAAGAATGTAATAAAAGATGTAAACATGATCTAACCTAATACATTAACACATCAAAAGATGTTAAAAAAATCCACGTAAACTAAAACGACGACGACAATATCACTCCCCTACACTATAAGAAACCGCAGCTCCAAGCCACCATGAACATAATAACTCCAAGCAAAATCCATCATCAACTTGCACAAGATACAAAAATAAATGACTACATGGGTTTGTATAACTTCAAATGAATGTACGTTTGACTTGATCAATTTAAAATACTATTTAATTTTAGAAACTTTCGACAGAGTTTGCTTTGTTTATTCATGAAATCCACCCTGTTTTAACATTAAAATAAACCCAACAACAACAAAAACCGTACCTAACCGCCAAAAAATCCCTTCCACCGATTTAACATCTAAAAATAGTATATACGATCCCGCACGACCATACTATCCGAGTAGCTACATACCTGGCTCCTCCGTATCCATTGACTTTTCCATGCGTTGCAAATCCATTTTCATTTACAGAAAATACAAAATAAATTATTATCAATCTGACTTCAAAAGAGAATAACAATTTATAATATAAAGAAGTGATTGTTGTGTTTTATTGGAGCAATAACAATTTATTCTTAAATCTAACTTTTTTGCAAATTTATGTCGTACACTTAAACCGTGAGTGCCATGACTACGCGGTCGGTTTCTATGAGTTACATTGGTCCCGTGCGAGGTATTCGTGCCTCTTACGGGACCGTTTTGTGGTTGTTTTACATTTTCACCCTTTGATGGCATGTTTTTATGCTTAACTCAACTTTTTGCAAATTTAGGTCGTACAGCGTCATGACTACGCGGTCAGTTCCTACGAGTTACATTGGTCCCGTGCAAGGTGTTCATGACTCTTACGGGACCATTTTGTTACTGTTTTACATTTTCACCCTTTAATGGCATATTTTTATGCTTAAGTCTAACTTTTTGCAAATTTAGGTCGTACACTCAAACCGGGTGCAGCGAGACTACGCGGTTGGTTCCTACGAGTTACATTGGTCCCGCGTGAGGTGTTCGTGACTCTTTCAGAACTGTTATGTGGTTGTTTTATGTTTTCACCCTTTGAAGGCATGTTTTTATGCTTAAGTCTATCTTTTTGCAAATTTAATTCGTACACTCAAACCGGGAGTCACATGACTACGCAGTCGATTCCTACGAGTTACATTGATCCCGTGCGAGGTGTTCGTGTCTCTTAAGGGACCGTTTTGTGTTTATTTTATGTTTTCACCCTTTGATGGGATGTTTTTATGCTCAAGTCTAACTTTTTGCAAATTTATGTCATACACTCAAATCGGGAGTCACATGACTACGCGGTTGGTTCCTACGAGTTAAATGAGTCCTGTATGAGGTGTCTGTGCCTCTTAAGGGACCGTTTTGTGGTTGTTTTATGTTTTCACCCTCTGATGGCATGTTTTTCTGCTTAAGTGTAATTTTTTGCAAATTTATGTCGTACACTCAAACCGGGAGCCCCATGACTACGCGGTCAGTTCCTACGAGTAACATTAGTCCCATGCGAGCTCTTCATGACTCTTATGTGACCATTTTGCGATTGTTTTATGTTTTCACCCATTGATGGCATGTTTTTATGCTTAAGGCTAAATTTCGAAAATTTATATTGTACACTCAAATCGGGAGTGCCGTGACTACGCGGTAGGTTCCAACGAGTTACATTGGTCCCGTGTGAGGTGTTCGTGACTCTTTAAGATATTTTAGGCCTATTATTATATTTATTTATGATCTACATTTTACCTGCTTCTTTTTCTTTTATGGATCATGTGCCCATTGACCCCCACTTGTTATGGCATATATCACTTCGGGTGCCAAAGTTTCATATTATCAAAATGAGTTCCATATTCACGTTAAAGACTTTTCGTATGAAGTCAGAATAAGTAAAAATGGTACCCAAAGTGATAACACGTAAAACTTTGTCACCCGAAATGATATACATCATAACATGTGGGGGCCAAAGGCCAAATGACCCTTCTTTTATTTTATTCGGTTATCCAACATTGATAATGGCTCTTGGCAGCTGAAGGTGCTAATGGATTACAAGAATGGAAGCATCTATAAGACCTAAACAATCATATTAACATGTCTTAACGAAAATTGTCATGCCCGATTTATTAGGCCTTGGCTTTTATGCAAAATTATGAGCCACGGTATACAAAAGAATATCCCTGTGATCAGTAAGTATATTCTTCTGTCCATTTAGTATACAGTTCTATTTACAATAAGGGTCAACTTATTATGAGGTTTCAAAATAATACTAGCGACTTTTAATGTTAAATGCAATCCATTTATGATTTCATGCCGAATTAGCTCTTCCTTCAGTATACTGAAATTGGCGAATCAATCAATTAGGTATCTTTTTCTAAATAAAAATGATGAGAGTGGGTGTGTGGCTCCTAGCAGTGGTGAATCTAGGATCCCTACTTAAAGAGATCTAGACTATACAATATGTAACCTATACAACGAAGATCACGTAAAAAAATTGAAATACAATATTGACTTTTTATCACCACCAAAGGTTGAAAGAATTACTAAAAATACATTTATATAAGTAGATATTACTTTAACATATACAACTGCAAATATTTGATCGTATAACTGAGCATTATCATCACATGTTCATATTGACTTGTAATGATTATTAACTATTTCTTTCTATGTCTAGCATCAATATATTAAACAATAAAAGAAAATGTTAGATGTGGACTATTGTTTTTGAATATCTTTACTATGACTAAGGAATTGTCAGTGTGACAGATTCAATATATTTTGAGATTGAAAATTTTCAATTTTGAAAATGAAAATGCCAATGATAGCACATATATATTACTTATAATAAACTATTAGGTGTGGTTTTAATGTTTTGAGGCGGTCATATTTTAATACTAACCCTGTTAAAGTTTTAGAATCATTGACTAGTATGAGTTTTTGCATCTCATATTATTAGATCACTCTCCCATTCTTTTCTCCATAAAAACTCAATTAGATTCTTCTCCCAAGACTTTTATATTCTAGAATATGTGGTGCTCTCATCATTCTTTGCCAAATCTTATAGCCAATTCATGGAAACAATCTGCTGATGGCAATCCTTTTAGAAGTTTTTCAATTAAAATGCAAAGGCTTAAGAAGGGCTGATTGTTTGAAATAAAAATACTTTCAAGAATATTTTTTATCAATTAGAAGCTCTAGAATCAGAGGTTTCAGTCTAGGAAGATTTATATGATAGTGATCCTTGTGTGGCCAATAGGGAAAATTTATTTAAATCTAAGGCTGCTCTCATTATTGCTCAGAAGAATGAGGAGGAATTCTGGAAACAAAAAATGAAAGGTAAATGGATTTATAAAGGGGATTCTAATTCAAAATTCTTTTATGCTCATGTTAAGGCTAGAAAGTCTAAACTCATGATTCACAGAATTAAAAATGAGAATGGTGATTGGGTAGAAGATGTAAATAGGATCAAAAAGGAATTTATTAAATTCTTTGAGAATGCTTTTAAAGAACAATGTAATCATCTTGAAGATCCTATTATTGAAGTTATTCAATTTATAGGGATATATATGGTCTCTAGATATCCCTGTTGTAAAAAAATAAATAGAGACATTCAATCATCTTTTCATCAATGGTCCTAGAGCCTCACACATTTGGTCCTTCTTTTCTAACCTTCTTGGGATTAAAATTTATTTCTTATCTTGTCATCAAATGGTTCTTTCGTGCTGGCTTAGAAATTCATCTAAAGATTTCCTGAAATTTCTGATCCTCATTATTCCTGGATGCATAATTTGGGAAATTTGGTTGAGTAGGAACCAATCCTTTTTCGATCAGGCTCCCATGGATCCTAAGAGAATTATTCAAAAATTCTCTAATATGGTCAAGATCTATGCATCCAATTTCAAATTTAATTCTAGCCTTAAGAATTTTGAAGATATTATCAATGAATTTGGTATCAAGCTGTAATGCCATCTAGGTAGGGCTATTCTACCTTATCTTTAATAAATTGGGGATTCCATTCACATAAATATATATATAGGTATATGTATACAAACTATATGTATACATATTGTTATACATGCATATATATATAACAGTATGCATATATATGTGTATATATTATATACTGTTATACATATATATACACATATATATACATACTGTTATATATATATGCATGTATAACAATATGTATACATATAGTTTGTATACATATACCTATACCTATACCTATACATATATATATATATATATATATATATATATATATATATATATATATATATATATATATATATATATATATATATATATATATATATATAGTATACATGCATATACAGTATAAGATGGTGATCAATGGGAATTCTACGATCCTAATATTGCCAAAATATCCAATCCACAAAGCTCAACTGTTCTTCAACAACAAGAAACATCTGTTACGAACTTACGACAAGAAAAAAATTGATATGGATCCTCAAAAACTATATGTTAGAACTCCAAACTCATATGCTAGCATACTAAAGAAAAAATTTCATGAGGAAACCAAATCAAAAACCTTGCCTACGCCTCAGCTCTGTGGAAATCTTATGTCAATTGATATTTTGAAAGATGAATATCAAGAGTCTATCAAAGAAAGTGAATCTTTCTAAATTGGAAGATACATGGTCAACAAGGGTGAAAAACCTATAAATTTGGGATTACTCAAATCAAAACTACTCTTGGAATATTTTTGGCAATTTCAAAATAATTCCTATGGGAAAGGCATACTTTACTCTATAATTCAGTACTGTAGAGATCAAAAATGTTGTTTGGGCAATGGGTACAACCTCTATTAACCTTGGGATTTTCAAACTTTTTAAATGGTCCCCTAGATTCAATCCAGTAGAACAAAGAATAACAACAACACCTGTTTGGGTTAGATTCATGGGTCTTAGTATTGAATATTGGAGGCCCAGAATTCTTCTTGAAATTGCTCGCTGTTTAGGTGATCCAATAAAGATTGATAAACCTACCCTTGATAAATCCTATGGTCCAAGAATTATGCAATGTGAACATCTTGGTGGGAGTCTCTCATATTGAACATCTTGTTCAAAACTGGTATTTGAGTGTTTGATTAAAACTTGGTTAGGCATTGAATCATTGATCTCCATATCCTAGGATATAAGGCAACACAAATCTTCAAATCCCAAAGAACCATCAAAAGACAATTCAAAACTAAATATAAAAAACCTTCAGACATACAAGCCTACAGGCATAACCAAAGAAAATCTCATCTATCATGACAAGATACCAGATAAAGTAAATCCCATTAGTCAAGAAAAAAAATGCAGGTATCATTGATAATACACAAGAAGAAATAATCAATGGCATCATACAAGACTCTGTGGATGACAAAATTCACTGTTAGAAAAAATAGATGAATATCAACCGAAATTTGAAGATGATGAAAAAATGCCACCTCTTAAACCAATTGATGAAATATAGTCAGAATCTAATTCTGAGATAATACTAGTAGAAACCACAAAGGCATATCCTCTGAATACTTGCCTTGCCATTATTATCATTCCTCCTAACTAAGAAAATACTAGGAAGACTGAAAAATCTTGGGTAAACTTTATGGAAGAAGAGGAAGAAAGTGATATTTCAAAAACTCCTGTAGAAGAGGGCTTCAATTTAATAGACTACAACCTAGACAAAGAACTTAAATATGTTACAAATGCTAGCATATTAAAGTTTAAAGGTTCTTTGGGGAAAAATCATGGCAACTTTAAACCTGTAACCTCCAAATCTAAGTAGAAGAAAAACATCTAGTAAACACAAAAGCTTATAGCTTAAGGAGTGGTTCAAAGCCCACTACTCAATAAAGATTCTATTTTGGAATATTAGGGGTTTAAGGAATTCTTATTCTAAAACAATGCAATCCACTTGGTCTATGCAACATAAACCATTTTGTGCTTGTTTTACGTTTTCACCCTTCGATTGCACATTTTTATGCTTAAGTCTAAATGTTTTACAAATTTACATCGTACACCCCGTGACTACGCGGTCGATTTCTACGAGTCACATCGGTCCCTTACGAGGCGTTCAGGACTCTTACCGGACATTTTTTGGGTTGTTTGACATATTCACCCTTCGATGGAATGTTTTTATGCTTAAGTCTAATTTTTTTGAAAATTTACGTCGTACACTCAAAACGGGAGACCCATGACTACGCAACTGGTTCCTACGAGTCACATCGGTCCCGTGCGAGGTGTTCGTGCCTCTCACCGGACCGTTGTTTGACTGTTTTACGTTTTCACCCTTCGATGGCTTGTTTTAATGCTTAAGTCTATTTTTTTCCAAATTTACGTCGTACACTCAAATTGGGAGCCCCATGACTACGCGGTCGGTCCCTACGAGTCATATTGGTCCCGTGTGAGGTGTTCATGACTCTTATAAGACCGTTTTGTGTTTGTTTTACGTTATCACCCTTCGATGGCATGTTTTTATGCTTAAGTCTCACTTTTTACAAATTTACATCGTACACTCAAATCGGGAGTGCCGTGACTACGCGGTCAGTTCTTACGAATTACATCGATCACGTGCGAGGCCTTCGTGCCTCTTACATGACCATTTTGTGCCTGTTTTACATTTCCACCCTACGATTGCATGTTTTTATGTTTAAGTCTAATTTTTTGCAAATTTATGTCGTACACTCAAACAGGGAGCCTTGTAACTATGCGGTCGGTTCCTACTAGTCACGTTGGTCCAGTGCCAGGTGTTCGTGACTCGTACTCGACCGTTTTGTGGCTGTTTTATGTTTTTACCCTTCGATGGAATGTTTTCATGCCTAAGTCTAATTTTTTGTAAATTTACGTCGTACACTCAAACCGGGCGCCCCGCGACTACACGGTCGGTTCCTATGAGTCACATTGGTCCTGTCCGAGGTGTTCCTAACTCTTATCGGACCGTTTTGTGGCTGTTTTATGCTTCCCCCCTTGCATGGTATGTTTTTATGCTAAAGTCTAATTTTTTACAAATTTACGTCGTACACTCAAATCGGGTGCTCCGTGACTACGCGGTCAGTTCCAACGAGTCACATCGATCTTGTGCGAGGTGTTCTTGCTTCTTATCGGACCGTTTTGTGGTTATTTTCTATTTTCACCCATCGATGGCATGTTTTTATGCTTAAGTCTAAATGTTTCGCAAATTTACGTCGTACACTGAAACCGGGACCCCCGTGACTACGCGGTCGATTCCTACGAGTCAAATTGGTCCCGTGAAAGGTGTTCGTGACTTTTACGTGACCGTTTTGTGTTTTTTTTAAGTTTTCACCCTTCGATGGATTTTTTTTATGCTTAAGTCTAACTTTTTGCAAATTGACGTCGTACAGTCAAACCGGGAGCATCGTGAATCCGCAGACGTTTCCTACAAGTCACATCGATCCGATACGAGGCGTTCGAGCCTCTTATGGGATCGTTTTTTCATTGTTTAACATTTTCACCCTTCGATTGCATGTTTTTATGCTTAAGTCTAAATTTTTTGTAAATTTACATCGTACACTCAAACTAGGAGTCGCGTGACTACGCATTCGGTTCCTACGATCACATTGATCCCGTACGAGGTGTTCGTGACTCTTACTGGACTGCTTTGTGGCTATTTTATGTTTTCACCCTTCGGTGGTATGTTTTCATGCTTAAGTCTAAATTTTTTGTACATTTACGCCGTACACTGAAATTGGGAGCCCCGTGACTACGTAGTCGGTTCCTACGAATCACATTGGTCCCGTGCGAGGTGTTCGTGACTTTTACCAAACTGTTTTGTGGCTATTTACATTTTTACCCTTCGATGGCATGTTTTTATGTTTAACTCTAATTTTTTCGAAATTTACATCGTACACTCAAACCGGGAGTGTCGTGACTACGCGATCGATTCCTACTAGTTACATCGATCCCGTACGAAGAGTTTGTTCCTCTTAAGGGACCATTTTGTGCTTGTTTTCCATTTTCACCCTTCGATTGCATGTTTTTCTGCTGAAGTCTATTTTTTTTTGTAAATTTACGTCGTACACTCAAACCAGGAGCCCCATGACTATGCGGTTGGTTCCTACGAGTCACATCGATCCCGTGCGATGCGTTCGTGCCTTTTATGGCACTGTTTTGTGGCTATTTTACGTGTTCACCCTTCGATGACATGTTTTTATGCTTAAGTCTAACGTTTTGCAAATTTATGTCATACACTCAAATCGGGAGCCCCGTGACTACGCGGTCGGTTCCTACGAGTCTCATTGGTGCCGTACGAGGTGTTCGCGACTCTCACTGGACCATTTTGGGGATGTTTTACGTTTTCACCCTACGATGGCATGTTTTTATGCTTAAGTCTAACTTTTTGCAAATTTACGTCTTACACTAAATCGGGATCCCAATGACTAATCAGTCGATTCCTACGAGTCACATTGGTCCCGTGCGAGGTGTTCGTGACTCTTACCGGACCGTTTTGTGGCTCCTTTCCATTCTCACCCTTTGATGGCATGTTTTTATGCTTAAGCCTAACTTTTTACAAATTTACGTCGAACACTCAAACCGGGATCCCCGTGACTAACCAGTAAGTTCCTACGAGGAATATTGGTCCCATTCCAGGTGTTCGTGATTCTTATGGGACCGTTTTAAGGCTATTTCATTCTTTCACCCTTCGATGGCATGTTTTTATGCTTAAGTTAATTTTTTTGCAAATTTATGTCGGACACTCAAACTGGGCGCTGCGTGAATACACGGTCGGTTCCTACGAGTCACATTGGTCCCGTGCGAGGTGTTTGTGACTCTTATCGGACCGTTTTGTGGATATTTTACGTTTTCACCCTTCGATGGCATGTTTTTACGCTTAAGTCTAACTTTTTTGCAAATTTACGTTGTACACTCAAAGAGGAATCCTCGTGACTAACCAGTCAATTCCGATAAGTCACATCTATCCGGAGCGAGGCGTTCGTACCTCTTACGAGACGGTTTTATAGCTGTTTTTCATTTTCACCCTTTGATTGAATGTTTTTATGCTAAAGTATAATTTTTTTGCAAGTTTATGTCGTACACTCAAATCGAGAGCCCCGTGATTACGCGGTCGGTTTCTACGAGTCACATTGATCCCGTGCGAGGTGTTCGTGACTCTTATCGGACCGTTTTGTGGCTGTTTTACGGTTTCACCCTTCGATGGCATATTTTTATGCTTAAGTCTAAATTTTTTGCAAATTTACGAGGTACGCTCAAATCGGGAGCCCCATGAATACTATGCAGTCGGTTCCTACGAGTCACATTGGTCCCGTGCAAGGTGTTCGTGACTCTTGCCGAACCTTTTTGTGGATTTTTTACGTTTTCCCCTTCGATGGCATGTTTTTATGCTTAAGTCTAACATTTAGCAAATTTACGTCGAACACTAAAATCGGGTTCCTCGTGAATAATCAGTCAGTTTCGATGAGTGACATCGATCCCGTGCGAGGCGTTCGTGCCTCTTACGGGACCATTTTGTGCTTGTTTTACATTTTCACTCTTCGATGGCGTATTTTTATGCTTAAGTTTAATTTTTTTGCAAATTTCAATGGTACACTCAAACCGAGAGCCCCATGACTACACGGTGAGTTCCTACGAGTCACGTTGGTCCAGTGCGAGGTGTTAATGACTCTTATCGGACCGTTTTGTAGCTATTTTATGTTTTCACCCTTCGATGGCGTGTTTTTATGCTTAAGTCTAATTTTTTGCAAATTTACGTCGTACGCTCAAACTGGGAGCCCCGGGACTACGCAGTCGGTTCCTACGAGTCACATTGGTCCCGTGCGAGGTGTTCGTGACTCTTACATGACCGTTTTGTGGCTTTTTTACGTTTTTAGCCAATGATGGCATATTTTTATGCTTAAATCTAACTTTTTGCAAATTTACATCGTACACTCAAATCGGGATCTCCGTGACTAACCGTTTGGTTCCTACGAGTCACAGTGGTCCCGTGTGAGGTGTTCGTGACTCTTACCGGACCGTTTTGTGGCTGTTTTTCATTTTCACCCTTCGATGGCATGTTTTTATGCTTAAGTCTAACTTTTTTCCAATTTATGTCGTACACTCAAACCGGGAGCCCCGTGACTACGCGATCGGTTTCTATGAGTCACATTGGTCCCGTACGAGTTGTTCGTGACTCTTAACGGACCGTTTTGTGGCTGTTTTCCGTTTTCACCATTCGATGGCATGTTTTTATGCTTATGCCTAACCTTTTGCAAATTTACATTATACACTCAAACCGGGATCCCCATGACTAACCAGTCGGTTCCTACGAGTCATATTGGTCCCATTCGAGGTGTTCGTGACTCTTACGGGACCGTTTTGTGGCTGTTTTATGCTTTCACCCTTCGATGGCATATTTTTATCCTTAAGTATATGATTTTGTAAATTTACGTCGGACGCTCAAATCGAGCGCCGTGTGACTACGCGGTTGGTTCCTACGAGTCACATTGGTCCCGTACGAGGTGTTTGTGACTCTTACCGGAACGTTTTGTGTCTATTTTACGTTTTCATCCTTGGATGACATATTTTTATGCTTAAGTCTAACTTTTTGCAAATTTACGGCGTACACTCAAACTAGGAGCCCCGTGACTACGCGATCGATTCCTACGAGTCACATTGGTCCCGTGCGAGGTGTTCGTTACTCTTACCGGACCGTTTTGGGGATGTTTTACATTTTCACCCTACGATGGCATGTTTTTATGCTTAAGTATAACTTTTTGCAAATTTACGTCGTACACTAAATCGGGATCCCAGTGACTAATGAGTCGGTTCCTACGAGTCACATTGGTCCCCTGCGAGGTGTTCGTGACTCTTACGGGACCGTTTTGTGGTTGTTTTCCATTTTCACCCTTCGATGGCATGTTTTTATGCTTAAGCCTAACTTTTTGCAAATTTACGTCGTACACTCAAACCGGGATCCCCGTGACTTACCAGTCGGTTCCTATGAGTAATATTGGTCCCATTCCAAGTGTTCATGATTCTTACGGGATCGTTTTGTGGCTATTTTATGCTTTCACCCTTCGATGCATTTTTTGATGCTTAAGTCTATTTTTTTGCAAATTTATGTCGGACACTCAAACCGGGCGCCGCGTGACTACGCGGTCGGTTCCTACGAGTCACATTGGTCCCGTGCGAGGTGTGCGTGACTCTTATCAGACCGTTTTGTGGATATTTTATGTTTTCACCCTTCGATGGCATGTTATTACGCTTAATTCTAACTTTTTGCCAATTTACGTCTTACACTCAAACCGGAATCCTCGTGACTAACCGGTAGGTTCCGACAAGTCACATCGATTGGGTGCGTGGCGTTCGTACCTCTTACGAGACGGTTTTGTGGCTGTTTTACATTTTCACCCATTGATTGCAAGTTTTTATGCTAAAGTCTAATATTTTTTACAAATTCACGCCGTACACTCAAATCGGAAGCCCTGTGACTATGCGGTCGGTTCCTACGAGTCACATTAATCCCTTGCGAGGTGTTTGTGACTCTTATCGGATCATTTTGTGGCTGTTTTACAGTTTCACCCTTCGATGGCATGTTTTTATGCTTAAGTCTAAATTTTTTGCGAATTTATGAGGTACACTCAAATCGGGAGCCCCGTGACTACTACGCGGTCGGTTCCTACGAGTCACATTGGTCCCGTGCAAGGTGTTCGTGACTATTACCTAATCGTTTTGTGGCTGTTTTACATTTTCATCCTTCAATGGCATGTTTTTATGCTTAAGTCTAACATTTTGTAAATTTACGTCGAACACTAAAATTGGGATCCTCGTGAACAATCGGTCGGTTCCGACGAGTGACATTGATCCCGTGCGAGGCATTCGTGCCTCTTACGAGATCATTTTATGCTTGTTTTACGTTTTCACCCTTTGATGGCATGTTTTTATGCTTAACTCTAATTTTTTGGCAAATTTCCATCGTACACTCAAACTGGGAGCTCCATGACTACGCGATCGGTTCCTACGAGTCACATTGGTCCCGTGCGAGGTGTTCGTGACTCTTATCGGACCGTTTTGTGGCTATTTTACATTTTCACACTTTGATGGCATGTTTTTATGCTTAAGTCTAATTTTTTGCAAATTTACATCGTACGCTCAAACCGGGATCCCCGGGACTACGCGGTCGGTTCCTAAGAGTCACATTGGTCCCGTGCGAGGTGTTCGTGACTCTTACATAACCGTTTTGTGCCTGTGTTACGTTTTCACCCAACGATGGCATGTTATTATGCTTAAATCTAACTTTTTACAAATTTATGTCGTACACTCAAACCGGGATCCCTGTGACTAACCGGTCTGTTCCTACAAGTCACATTGGTCCCGTACGAGGTACTCGTGACTCTTAACGGACCGTTTTGTTGTTGTTTTTCATTTTCACCCTTCGATGGCATGTTTTTATGCTTAAGTCTAACTTTTTGTAAATTTACGTCATACACTCAAACCGGGAGCCTCGTGACTACGTGATCGATTCCTACGAGTCACATTGGTCCTGTACAAGGTGTTCGTGACTCTTACCGGACCGTTTTGTGCCTGTTTTCCATTTTCAAACTTCGATGGCATGTTTTTATGCTTAAGCCCAACTTTTTGCAAATTTACGTTATACACTCAAATCGAGATCCCCGTGACTAACCATCGGTTCTTATGAGTCATATTGGTCCCATTCGAGGTATTCGTGACTCTTACGGGACCGTTTTGTGGCTGTTTTATGCTTTCACCCTTCGATGGCATGTTTTTATGCTTAAGTATAACTTTTTGCAAATTTACGTCGTACACTAAATCGGGATCCCAGTGACTAATCAGTCGGTTCCTACGAGTCACATTGGTCTCGTGCGAGGTGTTTGTAACTCTTACCGGACTGTTTTGTGGTTGTTTTACGTTTTCACCCTTTGATGGCATATTTTTATGCTAAAGTCTAATGTTTTGCAAATTTATGCCGTACACTCAAACCGGGAGTCCCGTGACTACGCGGTCGGTTCCTATGAGTCACATTTATCCCGTGCGAGGTGTTCCTGACTCTTACCGGACCATTTTGGGGATGTTTTACGTTTTCACCCTACGATGGCATGTTTTAATGCTTAAGTCTAACTTTTTCCCAATCCACCCTGGCTTGGTCCAGTGGTAAGGATGGGCTTCACTCTGACCATAGGTCATGAGTTCGATCCCTCCCCACGGATACCTACCCCTGTTGGAGGGTTTCCTCAGGGCTGTGTGGTTAGGCGCACGGTCGTGGGTTCGATCCCCCGCAGGGTATACCAGTATTTAAGCGGGGCTCGTGTGTGAGGTGGACATGCGCAGTGCCCCCCCTGTTTAGCTTGCACGAGGGAGTCCAAAGGGCTCGTTCGTGTGGAGGTTCAGGGTTATCAAAAAAAAAAAAAAAAAAAGTCTAACTTTTTCCCAATTTACGCCGTACACTGAAACCGGGATCCCTGTGACTAACTCGTCAGTTCCTACGAGCCACACTGGTCCCGTGCGAGGTGTTCGTGACTCTTACCAGACCGTTTTGTGGCTGTTTTCTGTTTTCACCCTTCGATGGCATGTTTTTATGCTTAAGCCTAACTTTTTGCAAATTAATGTCGTACACTCAAACCAGGATCCTCTTGACTAACCAGTCGGTTCCTATGAGTAATATTGGTCCCATTTTAGGTGTTCGTGATTCTTACGGGACCATTTTGTGCTATTTTATGCTTTCACCCTTCGATGGCATGTTTTTATGCTTAAGTCTATTTTTTTGCAAATTTATGCTAGACACGCAAACCGGGCGCTGCGTGACTACGCGGTCAGTTCCTACGAGTCACATTGGTCCCGTGCGAGGTGTTCATGACTCTTACCAGATCGTTTTGTGGCTATTTTATGTTTTCACCCTTCGATTGCATGTTTTTATGATTAAGTCTAACTTTTTGCAAATTTACCTCGTACACTCAAACCGAAATCCTCGTGACTAACCGGTCTGGTCCGAGAAGTCACATCGATCCGGTGCGAGGCGTTTGTACCTCTTACGAGACAGTTTTTGTGGTTGTTTTACATTTCACCCTTTGATTGCATGTTTTTATGCTAAAGTGTAGTTTTTTTGCAAATTTACGTTGTACACTCAAATCGGGAGCTTCGTGACTACGCGGTCGGTTCCTACGAGTCACGTTGGCCCCATGCAAGGTGTTCGTAACTCTTATCAGACCGTATTGTGGCTATTTTAGGTTTTCACACTTCGATAGCATGTTTTCATGCTTAAGTCTAATTTTTTGCAAATTTACGTCGTACACTCAAACCGGGCGCCCCGTGACTATGCGGTCGGTTTCTACGATTCAGTTTAGTCCCGTATGAGGTGTCCGTGACTCTTACAGGACCATTTTGTTGCTATTTTACACTTTCACCCTTCAATGGAAAGTTTTTATGCTTAAGTCTAACTTTTTGCAAATTTACGTCGTACACTGAAATCGGGATCCCCGTGACTAACCGGTTGGTCCCTACGAGTCACATTGGTCCCGTGCGAGGTGTTTGTGACTCTTACGGGACCGTTTTGTGGCTGTTTAATACTTTCACCCTTCGATGGCATGTTTTTATGCTTAAGTCTATTTTTTTGTAAATTTTTGTCGGACACTCATACCGGGCGCCGCATGACTACGCGGTCGGTTCCTACGAGTCACATTGGTCCCGTGTGAGGTTTTCGTGACTCTAATCGGACCGTTTTGTGGCAATTTTCCATTTTCACGCTTTGATGGAATGTTTTTATGCTTAAGTCTAACTTTTTACAAATTTACGTCGTACAGTCAAACCGGGATACCCGTGATCGACCAGTCGATTCCTACGAGTCACATTGATCCCGTGCGAGGTTTTCGTGACTCTTACCGGACCGTTATGTGGCTGTTTTACGTTTTCACTTGTCGATGGCATGTTTTTATGCTTAAGTCTATTTTTTTTTCAATTTTACGTCGTACAGTCAAACCGGGAGCCCCGTGACTACGCAGTCGGTTCCTACGAGTCACATTGGTCCCATGCGAGGTGTTCGTGACTCTAACCCGATCGTTTTGTGGCTGTTTTATGTTTTCACCCAACGATGGCATGTTTTTATGATTAAGTCTATAACATTTTGTAAATTTACGTCGAACACTCGAACTAGGATCCTCGTGAATAACCGGTCGGTTTCGACGTGTGACATCGATCTCGTGCGAGGCATTCGTGCCTCTTACGGGACCATTTTGTGCTTGTTTTACGTTTTCACCCTTCGATGGCATGTTTTTATGCTTAACTCTAATATTTTTGCAAATTTCCGTCATACACTCAAACCGGGAGCCCATTGACTACGCGGTCGATTCCTAGGAGTCACATCGGGCCCGTGCGAGGTGTTCGTGACTATAACCCGACTGTTTTGTGGTTGTTTTATGTTTTCACCCAACGATGGCATGTTTTTATGCTTAAGTCTATTTTTTTTACAAATTTACGTCATACACTCAAATCGGGCGCCCCGTGACTATGCGGTCGGTTCCAACGAGTCACATAGATCCCATGCGAGGTGTTAGTGCCTCTTACCGGATCGTTTTGTTGTTGTTTTACGTTTTCCCCCATCGATGGCATGTTTTTATGCTTAAGTCTAATTGTTTCACAAATTTATGTCGCACACACAAATCGGGAGCCCCGTGACTACGCGGTCGGTTCCTAAGAGTCAAATTGGTCCCATGCGAGGTGTTCGTGACTCTTATCGGACCGTTTTCTGTCCGTTTTATGTTTTCACCCTTCGATGGATGTTTTTATGCTTAACTCTAATTTTTTTCTAATTTACGTCGTACACTCAAATCGGGATCCCCGTGATTACGCGATCGGTTCCTACGAGTCACATTGTCCCGTGGGAGGTGTTCGTGACTTTTAGGTGACCGTTTAGTTTTTTTACGTTTTCACCCTTCGATGGAATTTTTTATGCCTAAGTCTAATTTTTTGCAAATTTACGTCGTACACTTAAACCGAGAGCGTCGTGACTACGCGGTCATTTTCTATGAGTCACAGTGATCCCGTACGAGGCGTTCGTGCCTCTAACGGGACCGTTTTGCAGTTGTTTTACGTTTTCACCCTTCGATTTCATGTTTTTATGCTTAAGTTTAAATTTTTTGCAAATTTACGTCGTACACTCAAACTGAGAGCCACGTGACTATGCAGTCGGTTCCTACGAGTCACATTAATCCCGTGCGAGGTGTTCGTGAGTCTTACCTGACCGTTTTGTGGTTGTTTTACATTTTCACCCTTCGATGGCATGTTTTCATGATTAAGTCTAATTTTTTTGCAAATTTACGTCGTACACTAAAATCGGGAGCCACGTGACTACGCGGCCAATTCCTGCGAGTCACATTGGTCTCGTGCGAGGTTCTTGTGACTCTTACCGAACTATTTTGTGGTTGTTTTACATTTTCACCCTTCGATGGCATATTTTTTTACTTAACTCTAATTTTTTGCAAATTTACGTCGTACACTCAGACTGGGAGTGCCGTGACTACGCGGCCAGTTCCTGCGAGTTACATCGATCTCGTACGAAGCGTTCGTGCCTCTTAAGGTACCATTTTCTTCTTGATTTTCATTTTCACCCTTCGATGGCATGTTTTTATGCTCAAGTCTTTTTTTTTGCAAATTTACGTCGTACGCTCAAACTAGGAGGCCCGTGACTATGCAGTTGGTTGCTACTAGTCACATTGATCCGAAGCGATGCGTTCGTGCTTCTTACAGGAAAATTTTGTGGTTATTTTACGTTTCCACCCTTCGATGGCATGTTTTTATGCCTAAGTCTAATTTTTGATAAATTTACGTCGTACACTCAAATCGAGAGCCCCGTGACTAATCGGTCGATTCGTACGCGTCACATTTGTCCCGTGCAAGGTGTTCGTGACTCTTATCAGAACATTTTGTGGCTGTTTTACATTTTCACCCAACGATGGCATGTTTTTATGCTTAAGTCTAATTTTTTACAAATTTACGTCATACACTCAAATCGGGATCCGCATGACTAACCGATCGGTTCCTACGAGTCACATTGGTCCCGTACGAGGTTTTCGTGACTCTAACCGGACCGTTTTGTTGCAATTTTCCATTTTCACCCTTTGATGGCATGTTTTTATGCTTAAGTCTAACTTTTTGCAAATTTACGTCGTGCACTCAAACTGGGATACCCGTGACCGACCAGTCGATTCCTACGAGTAATATTGATCCCATTCGAGGTGTTCGTGACTCTTAAGGGACCGTTTTGTGGCTGTTTTATGCTTTCACCCTTCGATGGCCTGTTTTTATGCTTAAGTCTATTTTTTTTGCAAATTTACGTCGGACACTCAAACTGGGCTCCGCGTGACTACGCGATCGGTCCCTACGAGTTACATTGGTCCTGTACGAGGTGTTCGTGACTCTTACCGGATCGCGTTGGGGCTTCTTTACGTTTTCACCCTTCAATGGCATGTTTTTACGCTTAAGTCTAACTTTTTGAAAATTTATGTCGTACACTCAAACCGGGATCCTTGTGACTAACCAGTCGCTTCCGACAAGTCACATCGATCTGGTGCGTGGCGTTCGTACCTCTTATGAGATGATTTTGTGGTTATTTTATGTTTTCACCATTCGATTGCAGTTTTTATGCTTAAGTCTAATTTTTTGCAAATTTACGTCGTAAACTCAAACCGGGACCCCGGGGTCGGTTCCTTCGAGTCACATTAATCCCGTGCAAGGTGTTCGTGACTCTTACCAGACCGTTTTCTGGCTGTTTTACATTTTTGACCCTTCGATTGCATGTTTTTATTCTTAAGTATAACATTTTGCAAATTTACGTCGTACATTGAAACCGGGATCCTCGGAACTAATCGCTCGGTTTCGACGTGTGACATCGATCCCGTGCGAGGCGTCCGTGCCTCTTACGGGACCATTTTTGTGCTTGTTTTACGTTTTCACCCTTTGATGGCATGTTTTTATGCTTAAGTATAAATTTTTTGCAAATTTACGAGGTACACTAAAATCGGGATCCCCGTGACTACTACGCGGTCGGTTCTTATGAGTCACATTGGTCCCGTGCAAGGTGTTCGTGACTCTTACCGCATCGTTTTGTGGCTGTTTTACGTTTTGCACCATTCGATTGCATGTTTTTATGCTTAAGTCTAACATTTTGCAAATTTACATCGTACACTCAAATCGGGATCCTCGTGACTAACCGCTCGGTTCCGACGAGTGACATCGATCCCGTGCAAGGCGTTCGTGCCTCTTACAGGACCATTTTGTGCTTGTTTTATGTTTTCACCCCTCGATGGCTTGTTTTTATGCTTAAGTGTAACTTTTTTCAAATTTACGTCGTGCACTCAAATCGGGAGCCCCGTGACTACGTGGTCGGTTCCTACGAGTCACATTGGTCCCGTGTGAGGTGTTCGTGATTCTTACGGGGCCGTTTTGTGTTTATTTTGCATTTTTTCCCTTTGATGGCATGTTTTTATGCTTAAGTCTAACTTTTTATAAATTTATGTCGTACACTCAAACCGGGAGTGCCGTGACTACGTGGCCGGTTCCTACGAATTACATTGATCCCGTGCGAGGCGTTCGTGCCTCTTACGGGACCGTTTTGTGCTTATTTTCTGTTTTCACCCTTCGATTGCATGTTTTTATGCTTATGTCTAATTTTTTTGCAAATTTACGTCGTACACTCAAATCGAGAGCCCCATGACTACGCCGTCGCTTCTTACGAGTCACGTTGGTCCCATGCAAAATTCTTGACTCTTACCGAACTGTTTTGTGGCTATTTTACGTTTTCACCCTTCGATGGCATGTTTTTATGCTTAAGTTTAATTTTGTGCAAATTTACAAAGTACACTCAAACCGAGCTCCCCATGACTACGGGGTCGGTTCCTACGAGTCACATTGGTCTCGTTCGAGGTGTCCGTCACTCTTACCAAACCATTTTATGGCTTCTTTACACTTTCACCCTTCGATGACATGTTTTTATGCTTAAGTCTTGAGAACGTATGTGCTTGCGTTCCAATAATAAACTTATATATTAAACACCTTTTAACTCAAACAAACCCTAAACATGCAACAATATGTGATTGAATAAGATAATGAACTAAGAAAGAACATTCAAACACATGCTTGTGAGGAAAAATCCTCCAGAGGGGCAAAACTATTTATTTTCATTATAATATTGTAACTGTACAATTTCGAATTACAATGAAAATACAAGTGACTAAGAATTACCCTCAGGTTTCGGATTCTGTAGTCGGCGGCTGGAAATGTCCCTTTCCAGGAGGGGTGCAATGAAGAATAAGAACGGTCTTCTCCACAAGGGTATGAACAGCAAAACTGCATTCCTGGGTTGCAAAGTGATTCACAAGTGTTTGGAAATTTGTGTGAATAAAAAAACCTAGAGTGTTGGGCTCAATAGGTGAAGACTTAGAGTTTTTGTACTCTGAAAATCGTGTATATGAGTCTTAGAAAACCACTTCCCGTAGTGGGTTTATAAAGGAATAACATGGCCTAAAAAATCTCTGCATGGTCTGTTTGAGATTATCCCAGGCGGACCGGTCCGGGTCTGAGGCGAATCGGTCCGGGTAGGCGGATCAATTCATTTTATTTTAGGCTTCTTCGGTTCGCTTGCGGTCCGGGGTGTACTGTAATTTCAGCAAGCGGACCGGTTCGGGTCTGAGGTGGATCGGTTCTTTTATTCTGGGCGGACCGGTCCGGCTTGTCAGACATTGATTCCTCTTCTTGTTTTGATATTCGGATCCGTTGATGACTATATGAATCTTGAATTTCTTCAACGGTGTAACGGCGTGCGACATAACAAATTGATAATGAACAAAAATGTCCTTACAAATCTCCCCCTATGTCTATACCGGTACATATATAAAAACAAACATCCGAATTATCAAACAACTAAAAATGCCTATACAAATCTACCCTTCCATGAACCCAAAACTGGAAAGATACAATTGAATAAGACTTCAGCGTTTGCTCTTCAACTCTTCAGGAATCTCGACACTTTTCTCATCAGGGTGTGCAATCCAATGATAATCCATGTAGTACCTACACACATGAGAAAAGACAAAATACCAAGTGACGTATCGAGTTTGAAATGAGATATCAAATGAAGAAAGCATGTTGTATCAAATCTCCAAAAACTCAAAACTCCCCCAAAATATATGATAATTCTTTCTCCTCCTTTTTATGATGTCCCCAAATAGACAAATGAGAGAAATAAAGCAAAATAAGCAAGTGTGGGGTGTCACTAGGATAAAATCACACCATGAATGAACACAAAGCAACCAAGTCGATGATAGCGTAAATGAAGTGGTGTGATCAAATTCGATAGGAAAATCAATGCATACAAACATGACATATGTGCACGATGAATATTGGATACTCCTAGCGAATGAACTCAAATGCGTCCTTTGGTGTAAAAGAATGACAATATAAGATATTGACTCAATTAAATCAACAAATCAAAGCGCAAAGTGATTTTCACACCAATAACGTCTAAAAAAAATTTATGCTTTTTCAGGACTTTCAAGGAAGTGCAAACCCGTTTAAATTCTCCAACCAAACTCCCTCAGATATAATTTTGAATAGAGGCATTCTAAATTCTCAAACTTTGGAGAATTGATGGTGAAACCTAAGTGGCCCATATTTGGCATGAAGTGCTGTTTATTGCCTGTAAATTTTTCGGGCTCTTTTAACCTCTTTGGACCTCGGATATTAAAATTCCTCCATTTTTTAGGTCCTTTTTAACGGTGGCTTTTGCGCAAAGGATAGATGATTACCTTTCGCAGCCCCTCCCCGTTATACAAAAACACACAGTCTCACCAAAACGGTTGTTACATGCATTCCAATCTTGTCAAGTTTTATCGGATATTGTACATTGTATAGACAGGATTGAGATGGAAACACTCAAGCCAATAAGAGATAGACAAGTGCAATAATCAAATATAGCCATGCATGTGTGCAATAAAGGATATAGGAGTCAAACATGTTGGAAGATATCACTAATTACATCTCAAAGACTCCATACTAAGTAAAGCACATGGATGAAATGATGTAGCGTCTCAAATCTCTATCAAATAGTCACATGGATATATGGAATGAAGTTGTGACTTGGCTATCTTAAATGTTCATGCACAAAAGGAGCAAAAACAGAAATCTTTTTGGATTTTTTCAAAAATTTTATCAAAAAAAAATCTTTTTGTGCTTTTCTTAAAATTTTTCTTAAATGAAAATCTTTTTGTATTTTTTAAAAGAAATATAAAAAGAATAGCTGTACAACTAAGCAATGGTACATATAAAATAGACTAGCAATAGGAAGCATATGATATGAACATGAAGAAGCATCCTATTCTAGACATAGACCAACCCTTTAGTCAACTGTGCAAATCCCCAAAGACTTCCTAAGACTCTCAAATCTAAGGGCATCTAAAGGTTTCGTGAAAATGTCGGCTAACTGACGGTCGGTGGGAATAAAACTCAGGGATACAGTGTTCTCCTCAACTAACTGATGAATAAAGTGCTCACGTATCCTGATGTGCTTTGTGCGCGAATGCTGGATGGGATTGCGGGATATGTGAATCGCGCTTGTGTTATCACAAGAAATAATCATGGTGTCCTGTGAAATCCCATAATCCTCTAACATTTGCTTCATCCACAAGAGTTGTCTGCAACAACTCCCGGCGGCTATGTACTCGACTTCCGCAGTGGACAAAGAGATGGAATTTTGCTTCTTGCTCAGCCAGGAGACAAGAGCAGAACCAAAATAGAAACACCCACCAGAAGTGCTCCTACAACCATCTACATCCCCGGCCCAATCGACATATGAATAGGCGGACAAACGGTCATCGGTATGAAAGGAATACCAAATACCGTATGAGAGAGTCCCACTCACGTTTTTAATAATACGTTTTAGAGCAAGTAAGTGTGACTCTTTAGGGGATGCCTGATATCGCGCACAGACTCCAACACTAAAGCCGGTGTCGGGACGACTGGCAGTCAGGTAGAGAAGACTACCTATCATACTCTGATATAAGGTTTGCTCTACGTCCTTGCCTGAAGTGTCCTTACTAAGCTTGGTAGTGGTACTCATAGGTGTACGTGCATGCTTAGCGGAGTCTAAACCAAATTTCTTCACTAGGTCTCTAGCATACTTGGATTGGGAGATGAACATCCCATCCTCTAGCTGACGAACCTGGAGACCAAGGAAGAATGTAAGCTCACAAACCATGCTCATCTCAAACTCCTTTTTAATCTCCTCCTCAAAGTGGTGAGCATTCTAGGAGCATGTGGATCCAAAGACTATGTCATCCACATAGACCTGGGCAACCAAAATAGCACCGTCATCTCTCCTGACGAACAACGTCATATCTACTCCCCATATCTTGAAGCCACGAGCTAAGAGATAGGAAGTAAGCCTCTCGTACCACGCACGGGGTGCTTGCTTCAAACCATACAAGGCTTTCCTCAGATAGTAGACGTGCTCCGGGTGCTGAGGGTCTTCAAACCCTTTTGGTTGTTCCACATAAACCTCCTCCTGTAGAATGCCATTCAGAAAGGCACTCTTGACATCCATCTGATATAACTTGAAGTGCAGATGACATGCGATGGCGAGCAAAAGGCGGACGGACTCAAGCCTTGCAACAGGAGCAAATGTCTCCCCAAAGTCTACACCCTCTATCTGTGTGTAGCCTTGAGCGACCAACCTAGCCTTATTTCTGATTATGGTACCATTTTCATCCATTTTGTTCTTAAAAATCCACCGGGTACCTATCACATTAGTCTCACTAGGTCGGGGGACTAGTTCCCAGACATTGTTCTTTTTAAACTGAAGCAACTCATCCTGCATAGCAGATATACAGTGTTCATCCTTGAGTGCTTCTTTATGGTTCTTGGGCTCGACTTTGGACGTGTAGCAAACATGACTAACAACATTCTCTAGCTGAGCACGAGTCTTGACCCCTAGAGTGGGATCACCAACAATGGCAGACGGGTCATGACTCTTGCGAACCCAAGTAGGTGTGTCCCCTAACACATGAGTAGGGTCCACAGAGTGTGAGAGAGGAACAGGTAAATCACTGTCAGAACAATCCTCATCCTCACACTGAAGGTTAGGATCAATAACCGTCGGAGGTTCGTCATCTTGTACGGTGATGTTTATTGATTCCATAACCTTAGAGCTCTTCAGGTTAAAAACTCGGTACGCTCTGCTATTCGATGAATATCCTAGAAATATTCCCTCGTCGCTCCGGGAGTCGAACTTCCCTATTTGATCTCTATCCCGTAAGATGTAGCATTTACTCCCAAAAACACAGAAATATGCCAGGTTGGGCTTCTTGCCAGTCCACAACTCATAAGGAGTCTGAAGTGTGTGTGGACGCAAATAAACCCTATTCACCGTGTGGCATGCAGTAGACACTGCCTCTGCCCAAAATCTCCTAGAAACTTTACGACCTAGAAGCATAGATCTAGCCATCTCTTGGATAGTTCTATTCTTTATCTCAACAATCCCATTTTGCTGAGGATTTCCCATAGCAGAAAACTCATGTTTGATCCCGAGGCTATTACAGTAAAGGTATACCTTTGCTTCTATGAATTCAGTGCCATTGTCACTACGCATCCTGTTAATAGTGACACCGTGTTGATTTTGCAGGACACGGCACTTGGTCGTTAAAAATTCTACAGCATCGGATTTCTCTCTCAGAAAACCTACAATGGCGTACCTGGAGAAATCATCTACCATCAAGAGGATGTACCTCTTACCACCTAAACTCTCAGTACGAGTGGGACCCATAAGATCCATGTGAATCAACTCAAGAACACGAGAAGTGGTAATGGAATGCAACTTCCTATGAGGGCTCCGAATTAGTTTTCCCAACTGACGGGGTCCACAAATCGTTGAAGTTGACTTTCCAATAGATGGTAAGCCACGTACTAGGTCCTTTTTAGCTAAACGAGTCAAATCTCTAACGTTCACATGACCTAGAATCCACCGTCTAGAATGCGGTGACTTTCTAGGAGTGCTCACTTGACTGGCCATGAATGCGGTGAAGTTACACTCATGCGGTGACTTATCTCCTGAATCCACCGTCTCGACCTCACTGTCGTCCTTAAGAGTAGCATTAAGGACAGCTTTCCCTTTCTCTCTATTCAGACGAGTGGCATACTCAAATGCTCTATGACCCCTACCATCGCACTCAAAGCATCTCTCACTTTCTTTCTTAGGAGGATTTTTGGAATCTTTTTCATTTTTCTTTTCAAACTTATTTTTCTCAAATTTCTTTTTATCTTTAAAATTGCAATTTTTCTTAATTTTGAGAATCCTCTTGAAATTTTTTTGCAAAAAGAGCCAGATCATCTAAGTCAAAATCACACTCAGAATCAGACGTGTCAGTCTCTCTCTTCCTAGATGACTCTACCCTCTTTCTAGCCGACCCCTCACTCCTTCTCTCTTGGGCATTAAGTGCAATTCCCTTATCTTTAGATTTAGCAGTTTTAGGGAACATATCAATTTCATATGTTTGCATATCTCCTACAAGTTCTTCCAATTTTAGCGTATTTAAATTACCCATAGAATTTAGCACAGTGGCTTTAGGGATAAAACGCTTACGCAAAGAACGAAGAATCTTTTTAACAATTCTAGCATTAGGAATATGTTCACCAAGATTAAAGCTAGTGTTCACAATGTCAGAAAGTCTAGCATAAAATTCATCAAAACATTTAGATTCATGCATGGTGATGGTTTCAAATTGAGTTGTCAAATTTTGCAACTTAGACTCCTTCACAGCATTAGTTCCTTCATGGGTGAGTTGTAAAACGTCCCATGCCTCTTTTGACGTGGTGCACGTCATTATTCGTTTGAACTCATCAGGTGTGACAGACCCAGAAATAGCACTTAGACCCTTAGAATTAAAGGATGACCATTTAAATTCTTCTTCAGTCCATGAAGTGACAGGCTTCAAGTTAATCACATTATCAACAGTCACGGAGGGAGGTGTCTACCCTCTTTCAACAAAAATCCAGACACGTTCATCAATGGCTTTTAATGCAAATCTCATACGGTCTTTCCAATAGGCATAGTTTGTCCCGTCAAAAACTGGCATTTTATTATATAACTTCTCCATTTGAACACGCACTTTTTGAAAAATCAATTTTTTTAGAAAATTGATATCTTAGAAAATTTTTGCGGAAAATAGGGATACGCAATAGATTAGCATAACCTGCTCTGATACCAATTTGAGAACGTATGTGCTTGCGTTCAAATGATAAACTTATATATTAAACACCTTTTAACTCAAACAAACCCTAAATATGCAAAAATATGTGATTGAATAAGATAATGAACTAAGCAAGAACATTCAAACACATGCTTGTGAGGAAAAATCCCCCAAAGGGGCAAAACGATTTATTTTCATTACAATATTGTAACTGTACAATTTCGGATTACAATGAAAATACAAGTGACTAAGAATTACCCTCAGGTGTCGGATTCTGTAGTCGGCGGCTGGAAATGTCCCTTTCCAGGAGGGCTGCAATGAAGAAGAAGAACGGTCTTCTCCACAAGGGTATGAACAGCAAAACTGCGTTCCTGGGTTGCAAAGTGATTCACAAGTGTTTGGAAATTTGTGTGAATAAAAAAACCTAGAGTATTGGGCTCAATAGGTTAAGACTTAGAGTTTTTGTACTCTGAAAATCGTGTATATGAGTCTTAGAAAACCACTTCCCGTAGTGGGTTTATAAAGGAATAACATGGCCTAAAAAATCTATGCACGATCTGTTTGAGATTATCCCAGGAGGACCGGTCCGGGTCTGAGGCGGATCGGTCCGGGTAGGCGGATTGATTCTTTTTATTTTAGGCTTCTTCGGTTCGCTTGCGGTCCGGGGTGTACTGGAATTTCAGCAGGCGGACCGGTCCGGGTCTTAGGCGGATCGGTTCATTTATTCTGGGCGGACCGGTCCAGCCTGTCAGACATTGATTCCTCTTCTTCTTTTGATATTCGGATCCGTTGATGACTGTATGAATCTTGAATTTCTTCAACGGTGTAACGGCGTGCGACATAACAAATTGATAATGGACAAAAATGTCCTTACAAGTCTAATTTTTTGCAAATTTATGTCGTACACTCAAGTTGGGCGCCCTGTGACTACGCGGTCGGTTCCAACGAGTCACATCGATCCCGTGCGAGGTGTTCGTGCCTCTTACCAAATCATTTTTTGGTTGTTTTTTGTTTTCACCTGTCGATGGCATGTTTTTATTCTTAAGTCTAAATGTTTCGCATATTTATGTCGTACACTCAAACCGGGAGCCCCATGACTACGCGGTCGGTTCCTACGAGTCAAATTGGTCCCGTGCGAGGTGTTCGTTTTCGAGACGGTTTTATGGATTTTTTACATTTTCACCCTTTGATTGCATGTTTTTATGGTAAAGTCTAATTTTTTTGAAAATTTACATCGTACACTCAAACCGGGAGCCCCGTGACTACGCGATTGGTTTCTACGAGTCACATTGATCCCGTGCGAGGTGTTCGTGACTCTTACCGGACCGTTTTGTGGATGTTTTACGTTTTCACCCTTCGATGGCATGTTTTTATGCTTAAGTCTAAATTTTTTGCAAATTTACGAGGTACACTCAAATCGGGAGGCCCGTGACTACTACGCGATCGGTTCCTATGAGTCACATTGGTCCCGTTCAAGGTGTTCCTGACTCTTACCTGACCATTTTGTGGTTGTTTTAC
This sequence comes from Sambucus nigra, assembly GCA_949130495.1. Classification (NCBI taxonomy): domain Eukaryota; kingdom Viridiplantae; phylum Streptophyta; class Magnoliopsida; order Dipsacales; family Adoxaceae; genus Sambucus; species Sambucus nigra. The sequence continues at coordinate 245,896,422 of OX422217.1, read as the reverse complement.
ATTTTCACCCTTCGATGGCATATTTTTATGCTTAAGTCTAACATTTTGCAAATTTACGTCGAACACTCAAATTGGGATCCTCGTGATTAATCGTTCAGTTTCAACGAGTCACAGAGATCCCGTTCGAGGCGTTCGTGCCTCTTACGGGACCATTTTATGCTTGTTTTATGTTTTCACCCTTCGACGACATGTTTATATGCTTAAGTCTATTTTTTTTGCAAATTTCCGTCGTGCACTCAAATCGGGAGCCCCGTGACTACGCGGTCGGTTCCTACGAGTCACATTGGTCCCGTGTGAGGTGTTCGTGACTCTTACTGGACCGTTTTGTGGATGTTTTACGTTTTCACCCTTCGTTGGCATGTTCTCATGCATAAGTCTACTTTTTTACAAATTTACGTCGTACACTCAAACCGGGCGCCCCATGACTACGCGGTCGGTTCCTACGAGTCATATTGGTCCCGTACGAGGTGTCCGTGACTCTTATCAGACTGTTTTTTGGTTGTTTTATGCTTTCACCCTTCGATGGAATGTTTTTATGTTTAAGTCTATTTTCTTGCAAAATTACGTCGTACACTCAAGCCGGGCGCCCTATGACTATGCGGTCGGTTACAATGAGTCACATCGATCCCGTGCGTGGTGTTCATGCCTCTTACCAGACCGTTTTTTGGTTGTTTTACGTTTTCACCTGTCGATGGCATGTTTTTATGCTTAAGTCTAAATGTTTCGCAAATTTACATCGTACACTCAAACTGGGAGCCTCGTGATTATGCAGTCGGTTCCTATGAGTCAAATTAGTCCCGTGCGAGGTGTTCGTGACTCTTATCGGACCGTTTTGTGGCTATTTTACGTTTTCACCCTTTGATGGCATGTTTTTATGCTTAACTCTAATTTTTTTCAAAATTACGTCGTATACTGAAACCGAGAGCCCCGTGACTACACGATCAGTTCCTATGAGTCTCACTAGTCCCGCCGAAAGTGTTCATGACTTTTACGGGACGGTTTTTTGTTTATTTTAGGTTTTCACCCTTCCATGAAATTTTTTTATGCTTAAGTCTAACTTTTTAAACCTTTACATCGTACACTCAAACCGGGAGCGCTGGGACAATGCAGTCGTTTCCTACGAGTTATATCGATCTCGTGCGAGGCGTTCGTACCTCTTACGAGACCGTTTTGGGGTTGTTTTATGTTTTCACCCTTCGATTGCATGTTTTTATGCTTAAGTCTAAATGTTTTACAAATTTACGTCATACACTCAAATTGGGAGCCGTGTGACTACGCAATTGGTTCCTACGAGTCACATCGATCCCGTGCGAGGTGTTCGTGACTCTTACCAGACCATTTTGTGGTTGTTTTATATTTTCACCCTTCGATGGCAAGTTTTCGTTCTTAAGTCTATTTTTTTTTGCAAATTTATGTCATACACTGAAATTGGGAGCCCCGTGACTACGCGCTCGGTTCCTATGAGTCACATTGGTCCCGTGCGGGGTGTTCGTGACTCTTACCGGACCGTTTTGTAGCTCTTTTACGTTTTCACCCTTCGATGGCGTGTTTTTATGCTTAACTCTAATTTTTTGCAAATTTACGTCGTACACTCAAATCGTGAGCGTCGTGACTACGCGACCGGTTCCTACAAGTTACATCTATCCCGTACGAGGCGTTCGTGCCTCTCAAGGGACCATTTTGTGATTATTTTCCATTTTCACCCTTCGGATGCATGTTTTTATGCTGAAGTCTATTTTTTTTGCAAATTTACATCGTACACTCAAACCAGGAGCCCCGTGACAATGCGGTTGGTTCCTACGAGTCACATCAATCCCGTGCGATGCGTTCGTGCCTTTTACGGGACCATTTTGTGGCTATTTTATGTGTTCACCCTTCGATGGCATGTTTTTATGCTTAAGTCTAATTTTTTGCAATTTTACGTCATACAGTCAAATCGGTAGCCTCGTGACTACGCGGTCGGTTCCTACGAGTCACATTGGTCCCGTGCGAGGTGTTCGTGACTCTAACCGAACCATTTTGTGGCTGCTTTATGTTTTCACCCAACGATGACATGTTTTTATTCATAAGTCTAACTTTTGAAAATTTACATCGTACACTCAAATCGGGATCCCCGTGACAAACCGGTCAGTTCCTACGAGCCACATTGGTCCTGTGCGAGGTCTTTGTGACTCTTATCGGATCATTTTTTGGCTATTTTCCATTTTCACCCTTATTGTATGTTTTTATGCTTAAGTCTAACTTTTTGCTAATTTACGTCGTACACTCAAATCGGGATCCCCGTGACTAACCTGTCGGTTCCTACGAGTCATATCGGTCCCATTCGAGGTGTTCGTGACTCTTACGGGACCGTTTTGTGGCTGTTTTATGCTTTCACCCTTCGATGGCATTTTTTATGCTTAAGACTTATTTTTTTGTAAATCTACGTCGTACACTTAAACTAGGAGCCCTGTGACTACGCGGTCGGTTCCTACGAGTCACATTGATCCCGTGCGAGGTGTTCGTGACTCTTACTGGACCGTTTTGTGGCTATTTTTCATTTTCATCCTTCGATGGCATGTTTTTATGCTTAAGTCTAACTTTTGTAAATTTACGAGGTAAACTCAAACCGGGAGCCCCATGACTACTACACGATCGATTCCTACGAGTCACAATTGTCCCGTGCAAGGTGTTTGTGACTCTTAGGGGATCATTTTATGGTTGTTTTACATTTTCACCCTTCGATGTCATGTTTTTATGCTTAAGTCCAACATTTTGCAAATTTACGTCATACACTCAAACCGGGACCCTCATGACTAACCGATCGGTTTCAAAGAGTGACATCGATCTCGTGTGAGGCGTTCATGCCTCTGACAGGACCATTTTGTTCTTGTTTTACATTTTCACCCTTCGATGGCATGTTTTTATGCTCAAGTCCAACTTTTTTGCAAATTTACGTCGTACACTCAAACTGGGAGTGCGGTGACTACACGGTCGGTTCCTAGGAGTTACATCGATCCCGTGCGAGTTGTTCGTGACTCTCACGGGACCATTTTGTTCTTAGTTTACGTTTTCACCCTTCGATTGCATGTTTTTATGCTAAAGTCTAAATGTTTTTCAAATTTACATCGTTCACTTAAATCGGGAACCCCGTGAAAACGCGGTTGGTTCCTACGAGTCATATTAGTCCCGTGTGAGGTGTTCGTGACTCTTACCAGACCGTTTTTTGGCTATTTTACGGTTTCACCCATCGATGGGATATTTTTATGCTAAAGTCTAATTTTTTGCAAATTTACATCGTACACTCAAACTGGGAGCCCCGTGACTACGCGGTCGGTTCCTATGAGTCACATTGGTCACGTCCGCGGTGTTCGTGACTCTTACGGGACCATTTTATGTTGTGTTACATTTTCACCCTTCGATGGCATTTTTTATGCTTAAGTCTAACTTTTTTTAAATTAACATCATACACTCAAACTAGGAGCACCGTGACTACGCGTCCAGTTCCTACGAGTTACATCGATCCCATGCGAGGCGTTCTTCCCTCTTAAAGTACCATTTTGTGCTTGTTTTACGTTTTCACCCTTCGATGGCATGCTTTTATGCTTAAGCCTAACTTTTTTCAAATTTACGTCATACACTCAAATCGGGAGCCCCGTGACTATGTGGTCAGTTCCTATGAGTCACATTGGTCCCATGCGAGGTGTTCGTGACTCTTACTGAACCGTTTTGTGGCTGTTTTATGTTTTCACCCTTCAATGACATGTTTTTATGCTTAAGTCTAACTTTGTGCAAATTTACATCGTACACTCAAATCGGGATCCCTGTGACTAAATGGTCGGTTCCAACGAGTCATATTGGTGCCGTGCGAGGTGTCCATGACTCTTACGGGACCGTTTTGTGATTGTTTTACGTTTTCACCATTCGATGGCATGTTTTTATGCTTAGGTCTAAATTTTTGCAAATTTATGTCGTGCACTCAAATCGGGAGCGCCAATTTGAGTATTGTGTTTGAGACTGCCATAAGACTTTTTGAGACGGCTGGAGCATCGTCTCAATAAATCATTTTTTTGTAGTGATTTTTACCTTTTAACGGCATGTTTTTATGCTTAAGTCTAATATTTCACAAATTTACATCGTATACTCAAATCGGGAGTATCGTGACTATGCGTGCCTCATTGTGGTATGTTTATTACTTGTTTTACATTTTCATTCACCAATGTTCAATTTTCAAATGTTGTATGCTCGCCTTAATTAATTTAGAACAGTTACTTATTTCATAAAATTTCGATAGAGTTTCCTTTGTTTATTCATGAAATCCAACCTATTTTAATATTAAAATAAACCCAACAACAACCACAAAAGCCGCAGCTAAACCACCAATAAATCCCTTCCACCGATTTAACATCTAAAAATAGTATATAAATCCATATAGCCCCTTCCTCCATGTCAACCACTTATTAAGGCCTTAAGACACACACATCTTACACAACACACACACGCGCACACAACCAAATGAAGAATTTGCTTTGGTAAAGGTGCATTATATTAGAAGAACTTCTATCATCAATATAAAATACTTACCAAATTTATTCGCAACTTGAGATCCTTCGAATAAGCTTCCTCATTCTTGATCCTTGCGTATTTGTGCAAAGAACTTGAGATCTTCCCTTTTTCGATCACTTCTTCAAGTTCCGCTTTGGCTCTCACCATTGTCTCTGATTGCTCCATACCTCTTCCATAACCCATTCCAGTGTGCTGATGTTGTATCAGTCCCGACACAAAGAGGTCCTGCAATACCAAAATTATATTTTAAAAAGATATATTAACCATTATGTAGGGAAAGTAGTCATTTTACAACAATATGTGACTTAATTTTCTAACTCGTGAGATGTTCTTTTTTTTTTACCAGTTTTTCAATTTTGGCATAGGACATACATGAAGAATTAGTGAAAATGAGTAAGTAATTGAGAAAGACAACAAACTAAGAACATGTTCGATGTGGGTCCTATCGATTTATTGTGAGTTCTATTGTGAAATATTGAGTATTGTCATCACCCTGAGTTTGTACGGGGGAGTAATTCTAATAGGGATCCAAATTAGGAACACACACAAGCAAGAATACTCCAAATAAAACTATTATTCAAAACAACTGACATTATTTGATAGAATAGGGTAATACATCTTTTTAGTGTAGAGAAGATGTTATGCATAATAAAATGGAAGTAAATACTTGTAAACATAAGATCCGTTCCATCAAATTCAACTATAGAACAGGGCAACCAATTACTACTGGTGTTATTTTTTTAAAGGAAAAATAAAGAACAGTTTCTACTATTGCTATTACCTCAATATGTGAAGATATTCTAGATGACATAAATATCAATGACTAATTTGTAAATAAATCAGGCGACAAATTAACATAAAGTGCATAAGAAAGCACACACACTAAGCATAACTAAATAGATTTGAAATCCATAGCAAAAATTGATTGGAGAAATTGAACAACTAGTAGACAGGCTCAATTGAAAATATAAGTAACTAAATAAATGAAATGAAATCACAAACCCTAGGTCGAAAACATGAAGTAATGATACAAATTGAAAGTAACAAAGAATACGAAGGAGAAGATGAGATTACGAGACTGAACCTTTGTAAATGAACAAGTTAATACCTTTGTAAGAAGCGGTACACCAAGCTTAGAAAGTATATGAGATTAAGGGTAGATGAGAGAGAGAACCTGTGAAGGAGAAGATGAGAGAGAGCGTCGACAAAAGAGAGGGACTGATGGGGTTAGGGTTTTGCAGGTGGGAGAGCGGCGTGGGCATGTGTGGGTTTGGGGGAAGAAGACAATCATTTTTTTTTGTATAATTTGATATACTTTGGTATTTTACATTTAAAAAATATATAAAACACCTTTGGCATCACAATTTCCTTTGTTGCCAAAAGTGATCTATTTTTCTCAACACAGTGTTATGTTGTCAGAAGTTAGGTCATGTTTGGCAACAAACAACTATGATGTAAAAAGCTAAAATAATCCCTCATTTTATTTTGTTAGCTTCCCGCTTAAAATTTCAACATTTGGTGACAAGATTTATTTTATGTTGCCAAAAGTACAATGTAAAATGTTCTTTTGGCAACATAAATAAGATTTTGTTGCCGAAGAGGTACCTTTGGCAATAAAAATAGCTTGTGTTGCTAAATATTATTGCTAATGGTGTAAATTCTTGTAGTGACAAGAGAGAGTGGTACGATCTTCCCCATAACTTTGACGGAGATGTTGAGTGCATGATTATGGTTTAGCCCAATTATGGGGATTTCTTCTTCGGAAAAGGATAGCATTCGGGTAGAGGTCAAGGATCTGACTAAATTTACCGCTTGTTCTGGTATAGTAGAAGGAGGAGCAGTGGGTCCAGTGAGCAATTTGATCAAAGAATTTCTGTCCAGCTGAGAAGACATGAAAATCCACTATAGAGTGATGTTAGCTTGAGTTTTCTTCAGTTGATCGAGGATCTTGCTCTCCTTGAGGGTCATTTCTGACATAGGAAGGTTTTCAACGACATTCCCTTTTGTCATTGGCTGGTAGTGAGCTTGGGATCTGGTAATGCCTCCATGATCTAGTCATGTGATTTAGTGAAGAAGGGAAGAACATGCACCCTATTTCTTCGTCAATCTCGGATTGTTCTACCATCTTGTTTATTTCTTCGAGGAGATACTCAAATGATATCATCCCATACATGTCGGCTACCGGGCCAGTTTTCTCAAGAGTTTATTCTTCATTCGAATCTTCGAATTCTCCCCCCCAATCGGTGGCAGCAATTCTGTCTTTCCATATAAAGTCAATGCATTCCACAACTTCAATGGTTTCTTTATACATGTCTTACCTTTCTTTGGGGATATGTAAGGGTGAAGGGACTAAGCGTCCTTGTAGCTTCAGAGTATTAAGTAACTCGGTCATACTACAAATATCATTGGTTTGCCTGATTATTCTTCCATAATCTGTACAACGTAATATAGGTTGACTTCATCGGTTGGTACCACCCAACTGTCGGACTCTCGAGCCCATTTTTATGCTTCCAAGAATAGTGTACTGAATTTCTGGCAATCAATGATCATTTGTGAGGGTAATTTCAGCCCGAACTTTAGGAGTTAGTTTAACACTTCTGATAATTCCATATTTCCATCTTCAGAACGGGTACGAACAACGATGCATGCTCTGGTGAGGAGTGACAATGCTTGGTCAGCAAGGTTAACACGGTATATGAGGAGATATGGACAAGTTTGGAGAGGTTTGGTAGAGTGTGTAGGTGTGATTTGAGTTGAGGGATCAAATTTTGGGTTCATTTCTAGGAAGATAGCATTGGCATGATTTGGGAGTGGGTTGTGAGTAGTGTTTGGCTTAGGATTGGCTGGTGGGGAAATGGTACCCCGGTCGATTACACCTTGGATTATGTTTTAGAGGTGAAAGCATTGGTCGGTGATATGACCAGCAATTTGGTGAAAGGCACAATGGGCATCGGCCTTGAAGTTTCTTAGGAGTGGATTTGGTAATGGACGGGGGTCCAAGAGTTTGATAAGGTTTCGGCTTAATAGGGCTTGATAAAATTTGGAGAGGGGAACATGAAGTTCGGTGTATTCCTTTCGGACTGGGACATGTCGTCTTTATGGTGCCAACAAAGTGGTCAGTTGAGAGATGTTATTGATGGTTGAGACTGCAGCACTTCCAGGGTGTCATATTTTCTGGGGGTGAACTGTTCGGACACTTTCCTTGGTTCAACCTCTGCCTTAGCAAGACCTTCTTCGATTTCTACTCATGATTCTCTGAGAGCTCAGAAATGGGGATAGTATTGTCCTCCCATTATTGCTCGGACATGGGCTAAGAAGTTCTTCTTCACTATATTGACTTGTTCTTCCTCGGATGGCCGATTAGTCATGGTGAATGCATTTTCCCTCCATCGGTCTATGAAGTTACCGACTGATTCCCAGAGTTCTGTTTGAGAATCTCCAAATCATGACGGTTGACCTCAAGCTCTTAGTTGTATTTGTACTGCGACATGAATTCACGGGCTATATCCTCCCAGCTACGGATTTTGGACTCCTCGAGAGATAAAAACCATCGAAGGGCGCTATCCTTCAAAGTTTGCTGAAACAATTGGGCCATCACTTCTTCAGAATCCCCTAGGAGAGTCATGGAATGGTGTTAACAGCGAATATGAACAATCGGGCTCCACTTCCTCCAAATTTCTCCATATTGGGCATCTTAAACTTCTCGGTAACCTAGCCTTGGGATAAGGAGACATGTGGGTGTAGTCCATGTAATTCCCAGAGATTTTGACTTGGTAGAACTTCTTAGTTAGCATCTTGAGATATTCTATAACCTTGTTCAACTCTTCCTCATTTGGATCAATAATCATAGGAAAGTTAGCCCCAGGCTGGGAAGGTTCGGCATAGGAAGCTGGTCAGGCGGCGGCGACCTATTAGGAGGAGTGGCACGTGGAGCGTATTGATACTCTTTAGGAACCCAGATAGGCTCGGGTGGACCCATAGCACGAGGTAATATGGCCTTGGGATCTTGAAGAATAGGAACCTGGTTTCGTTGCATTTCTCGGACCTCAGTCTGGAAGTTGTAAATTTTGGACATGAGCTGAGTTAAGACTACCATCAGATCTGGCTGCGCAACTGGTACTTGATCTATGTTCTCCATGGAATATGGATGGATACCAAACTCGAAAAAAGTATAGGAACAGACGGAGCTATGGGGTTATTTGACTGAAGATCGAAGCCAATAAGGAGCCGGGCCAAGGGCGTGCGATCGACCTAAGAAGGCGTAAAATGGGATATATTTTTGGGAAAAAGAATGAAATTTTTTTTGACATTTTTCTTTTATTTTTGAGATTGAAAGACAAAATATTTTTGGATTTTTGATAAAGAAAAGAAAAATATTTTTGGATTTTTGATAAAGAAGGGATAAATGTTTTTGGATTTTTGATAAAGAAGGGAGGAATGTTTTAGGATTTTTTATAAAGGAAGGAGAAATATTTTGGGCGACGGGTGTCAGCATGATTATTACTATTATGTTATCACTGGTATTAAATTCTCCTAAATGAAAAATGAAATGTCGGACGGGACTCGAGCCTGGAAAAGTTATGTTTATAACATATACAAAGCTATGGCTGGACTTGTAACTAGGCTCACGGGCAGGGTCCCGTTTTAAAAATGTGCGAAAATTTAGGTGGCAGGCCAACCCGAAATTTCGACAGAGTTTTGGGTTGAAATTGAAAATCTAACACGTGTGTCCTAGGCTTGATAGCTATATATGGGTACGCAGTTGGTTGGGTGAATCGAAAAGGGTTCCTCGCTTTGGCGTGGCTTCCACGATATATGTCTTGCTTTTGAGGGAATTCGGTAAGTGTGGATAAGCCATTTGATATACCTGAGTGTACATGAATTGCCTCACTATATACCTCATGTGGACGGTACGTGTGAGAGTGAATTCGATATACTCGACGTACGTGAATGAGTTACCTGTGATATACCTTGCGTCATGAATTTGGTCAAGCGATATGATGCAGGGGAACCGTTTGATATACGTCGAAGGTACTTGGCCAATGGAAGGTGAGAGTCATATCGCTTAGGTTAACTGCGCCCTGCCAGACCAGCACCCATCACGAAGTGACCCTCCAGTTACCGGACAAAATTTGGTCAATCACAATGATCTTTGGTGATGTCGTGTGAATCATGCATGATTCTCTTATTAGTATCTTATGATGAGAGTATCTTTCTCCATCATGCCCAACAAGGAGCAAAGTACAAGTACCAATGGTATACCAAGTATGGATGGGTGATGCGTGCAACATGTGGACATATGTGATTCTAGGTGCACGTGGTGTGAAGTGTACATGGAGAATCTTCTACAAGTGTGTGAATTGAAGCATAAGCATGGGGTATACATGGAAAAGGGGATTATGCAAAATAGGGGAAAATATAAGAAAATATAACACCCATGTAAATAGAGTCTAGCCCCTAAAATAGTCCCCAGCAGAGTCGCGACTGTGGCCATCCCCCGATCCTCACGGCTAGAGGGACGGAGAAGAGTGGGTGTCTTTAACGTTGAGAGGATCTTGGTCCCGCACATAACTCTCGAGAGCGCTTCAACCGACGTCGGTGATGAGGTGAAAAATGTAGGGAGATGGAGTCTCTAGTATATTTTACTCAAAAAAGACAAAAGAAAAAAGGAATCCATCCCGAAGGACAGCATCCAAAGACATACTGATACATACGAAACCAAAATGATTCGAAAAGGGTCCAGAGGCTAAGTTACGAAATGGAAAGGTGTTAGGCACCCATTCCTCCCTTACGGTCTCTCATGGGTTATTGTTATTTTCCTTTATTTCCCCGTGATATATGTGCATGTGTTTATGTAGTGGGGATAGAAATCATCGACTTGTAGCATGGAAGAGATAAAGTGAGTCATCAGTAGGAATGTTCCTAAAAGTAATATTAGAAAAATAGGATTTACGCGATTATCCTAGCGTTGATCATTATAACGGAATGATAACACATATGGAATAATATGCCATTAAGAACAAATATACGTATATGTAAATATATAGAATCTAAGAAAGTTAAGTTTAAAGAACGCAGAAAAATAGAAAATGAGAGAAAATTAGGAATAGGACTCGAGTTTCGGGTTTTACCCCGAGAGGCCTACGTAACCTATAGAGGCATCAAAGTCCATGTAGTTCGTATGCAAAACTAGGGGTGGGGTTTATCCCATAAATCCAACTGGGGACCTCTCTTAAATGTGTGTTTGTGTGTGTAAAAAAGTGTTTTAGTGGTGAGAAGAGTGTGAGAAAAGTGTGAGAATTCCCGTTTGGAATTTATGAGCAAACCCTCTTTTTCTTGTTTTTTGTGGGTTTTATTTATATGAAAATAAGAGATGTGCAATAATACTAAATAAAAAGTATATTAGGATATGTGAGATAAGAGAATAAAAAGTGCCAAGTAATAAAATAAATTAATGTGAATTTAGAAGAATTTAAAGAGAGAGTTGAGAAAGTTGGACCTTCTTGAAGATCTTGAGCTTGATCATGGATGTTGGAGAGAAGCCCTTGCACTTGGGAGATGATGGAGGGTAGTTAATTCACCAAGTCTGATGAAAAATATGATGAAAGGTGAAGGTTGGAAAGGGATTTGGATGTGGAAATCACGCTGACTTCGAGAGGGTTTTTTTGAGCTCACTGAGAGTGGTGGATTTTAGATCTTTCGCCTTGGAAGGGGGTCAGACCCTATTTTTATAGTCCCAGGGAATTTTCAATCGGCATAGCCCTGGTCCTACCAATCGGTAGGTGTGTTTGGACACACTATCGATAGGCAGGATTTGGAACCTATCATTTGGCAGTCTTTTTTAAGTTCCTTCGAAAAATCGGTTGCAGAGCGCAAAACGTTAATCCAAATCATGCACGGGGTGAACCGTTGGAAAGGTACTTAGGAGACCTTCGAAAGTATTTTGGACTAGTCCCGGGTCCAGGACTTGACTTTGGGTCAAATGTGGCTCGGAAGCATTTATTGGTCCTTTTAACGTGGAATCGTCGGATGCAAATGGATAGTTTGTCTGCATGGTAAGTTAGAATCATGCATGGGGTGGACTATTTGAACGGTTAGGATATTTACTTTGACATTCCAAAGAGCTTGACTTGGTTTGGGGAGTTTACTTTGGTCAACCGGGTCCTAGAAGCGCTCGGTGACCTTTCGGAGTAAAATGGATCGTTCGTCCTTACCGTAAGTCAGAATTGCGCACATGATAGACCGTTAAAAAGGGGTTTCAGTGCCCTTCAAAGATTCATTCAGTTTCAATCGAGCTGAAGAGTTTGACTTTCGGTCAAACGGAGCCCAGGAGTTCCCGATGGACTCTAGGTCAGTACCTGGGGTATGACTTAGGTTTGTAATGGTTAAGGGAGGTGATAGGGGACCTACACAAATGTTAGGGGGTGTTAGATGGTGTGTCTACAATTTCACATGTGGCCAGCAGACTTACAAGAGTAGGACTTTTCCATAGGGAGACAAGGCACAGCAGAAGGTTGCCTAATAGGAGCAGCAGGCTCTGTTAGCCCCAACACCGGCACATTCCCCATAGGAAGAACCGGGACAGATGCACTACAGGCATGTGTATAACATCCGGGATGTGCCTATACAGATAGCACCTCAGGCACCGATGGAAGTCGCGGATACGTTTCCTATCCATGGGCATGAGGGTAGTATTATTTTTGACACGGGTATGACACATTCTTTTATTTCCACTAGATTTGCATGAGCAGCCGATCTTTTAGACACAGTCGACACTCATCTTATGTGTATTGAGTCACCAATGGGCAGTGGGTCACTTATACGCTCGATCTGTAGGGGTGTGGACATTATGATCGGGAGATTGAGTCTAGCGACAGATATTATAGTATTAGATATGAAGGGTTATGACACCATCCTAGTCATGGATTGGTAGGTACGTTATAGGGCGATGGTAGATTTCTATGACAGGACTATAGTGTTTGCTATTCCAGGACAGGAGATGTTCCTAGTGGTGATGACTCTTCCCGAGGGAGGATCGCGCACTCACTTATATTACATTGAGGAGGATACCTCACAGGATGTGGTTGTTTATCTGGACTCAATCCCAGTCATGAGGGATTTTGAGGATATCTTCCCACAAAAACCATGATTACTACCGAACAGGGAGATTGAGTTCGTTATTGACATAGCATCGGGGACAACACCGATTTCTAGAGCACCATATCGCATGGCCCTTTGGAAATACAAGAGTTTAGAGGGAAGATTCAACAGCTCTTGGTATAGGATTTCATTCGGTGGAGTACATCACCGTGGGGTGCGCCGGTGCTATTTGTGAAGAAAAGGGATAGTTCGCTTCGTATGTGTGTATACTACAGGGAGCTGAACAAGGTGACGATACATAATAAGTATCTATTACCTAGGATTAATCAGTTGTTTCATCAGTTGAGAGGGGATTCATACTTCTCAAAGATCGATTTGAGGTCAGGTTGCCATCAGTTGCCCATTCGAGAGGAGGATGTACCTAAGACCGCTTTCTTGTCACGGTATGGGTCATACGAGTTCAAAATGATGTCGTTTGGGCTCACTAATGTGATGGGACCATCAGTTTGGGTTCAAAATGATGTCGTTTGGTTTACTCTCACACGGAGGAGGAGTACACCGAGCACTTACGTATGGTTCTTCAGATGTTACGGGACCATCAGTTGTACGCCAAATTCGAGAAATGTGAATTTTGGCTTCGGGAGGTTCAATTTCTTGGCAACATTATGTCCGACGAAGGCATTGTTGTTAATCTGAGTGAGGTATTAGAGGTGAGGGAGTGGGGACAGGCCACGACACTGATCGAGGTTCGGAGCTTTTTGGGGTGGGTCCGTTACTATCGTCGCTTCATCAAGGGGTTGTCAATGATTGTTGGTCCTTTAATGAACTTGACTCGGAAGGGAGTACCATTCATGTGGCGCAACTACTGTCAGTTAGCATTGATGAACTAAAGGACATATTGACATCAACACCCACAATTGCATTACCTAGGATGGGATTGGAGTATCGGGTCTATACTAATGCATCCTTGTAGGGACATGAGGGTATGTTACAGCAGGAGGATAGGGATATAGCTTATGCATCTCGAAAACTAAAGCCACGTGAGAAGAATTACCCCACCCACGACCTCGAGTTGGCAAAGGTCATTTTTTTCTTTGAGGATATGGATATATTATCTTTTGGGAGATAAGTTTACTCTATTCACGGATCATAAGTCACTTCAGTATCTCTTCACACAGAAGGATCTGACTATGAGGAAGATGTGATACCCCACCTAATTAATTATCGGGTGATCAGTCCTTAATTAATTAATTTCAGAATATCAAGTTGGTTCAGAAAATGCATCACTGTCGAAAACTCAAATTTTAATTTAATAAAAGCTAGCCACCTAATATTTAAAAAGGTTGGTGTCAAAATTTTATCTTGTTATTAACCATCAACTTCAAAGTGAATTTATAAAGTCATTATCATACAACACAATAGCATAAGGAAAACTAACTGAAGATAAATAAGGAACTAAAGCAAATACATCCAGTCAAATCCCATACAATAATCCAAAGACATGAAATTAAAGTCTAATGATGAAATAAAACAACTATAAATCTCTGGATGTAAATAGGATGGATGACATGTCCAACTTAAATAGAAGACCGATAGATAAGGACCAATAGACTCATAAACTTCTACTAGAAATATCATGTAGCCTCCACAGCAGCTACAGCTCGGCAAATGAATAGAATCGTCTAAGTTTGGTGTCCCTGTGGTTGAGCACCTATTATAATAGAACAAGAGAATAGATTTGCAGAAAGACGGGTCAGAGCCCGAGTAGAAAACAGTTTAAATATAGAAAGTGCTTAAATTGATTTAATTATCACATATATTATCCATGTTAACTTAGCGTACTCACTTGAGATGCTCACCCCTCATCTGATGTGCACACCTAGCGAGTCTAACTACCCATACTAATCTCGTCACTCTACCTAACATTATATAGGATAATGGTTATGCCGGATACAATAACTAATAACCCGTAACTAATATATTATTATTATTTAGTAATAGGTTCAAGGATGTTATAACTCATTCTTATAGTATTCTATATTCCCAACTGGTGACCCAATAAGTATATTCTATAATAAAGTAGCCAACAAGAAACACAGAATAGGAACTCCGTATACATATATAAAATCTCACCATGTATACATAAAAATATATCAATACAGCACCCATGGTTAAGAAACCCCTGGTGCTAGGAATACTCGGCTATCTAGTCCCATTGCAACGCTCATGCATAGAGGACAGCATGTTCGATCTCTCAAGAACCAATGAAACATATACACATATTGGAGGAGAACATATAGTCCCAAGCCAATGGGATAATCACATACCTACGCACCCATACGACCATCATCACTATAATTCTCACAGAGAGCCTGTACCTAGGTTCCATTCTCTAGTGGTACGACTCAAAATCCACCGAAGGCACACAAGATATGGTCATCCACAACCCGTTAACCCCCGTTCAATAGCCAGTAGCAACGTATGCCATACACATGATATTCCAAGTAATAAGCATGCACACAACTTATATATATTTATAGGTAATCACATAACCTAAATACTATAATCCATATGTACTATTAAAACCATTACTCTCCTCGATACATGTATATATAAAGCCTCTCTAGGACTTACATCCCCTCCTAAGTTTCCACACAAATTCAATACTCCAGGTACCATTACTCCTTAAATCCTTAACACTTTGGAAATTTAAGTCACCCGTTACTCACGAAGGTTAATACACTTATATAGTTAACCCTAGGAAGATTTCCAACCTAAAGAAACCCTAAAACCCATTTTGGAATTTCGTTAGAAGTTCTAGGATTCTCGTTCAAATGAGTTAGTTCGAACGAAGTTCCCACTTCGAACAAACTCGGCAACTCATTAGAAAGGTCGTTGGAAATCTCGTTAGAAATCTCGTTCGAACGAGGTCATTCGAACAACCTGGGCAGATCTTCTAATGAAAATTCTGGACAGACCCAGTTCTTCCCCAACTTTAATTTTTCTCAACTTTTAATCCTAAAAAACATATTAATACTCAATCCAATCCAAATAAAATGTTCCTACACTAATCCCAATCACCTTAAGACACTTTTTAACATGAATTAAAGGTCAAATTCTTATAAAATCAATCGGAATTAAACAATCGCTTAAACTTCCAATAATTCTCTTAAATATGAACCCATAATTTTAATTGTCCAAAACGCTTATTATAATTTGTGAATAAGACTTAAAATTCCCAGATTTTATTAGTCTAATCAAGGGAAAGAACTCTACATGTATACCCATCTCCAATTCATAAGTTTTCTTTATCATTTAGTCTAATTAAACCTAAGTTTTCATTGCACCAAATTTATATCATCAAACCTAAATTAACAGGAACAATATATGCTAAAAGAGGAGCAGGATAAATACTTGCCTCGAAGGGAACTTCTGTTTCTTGGGCTGAAATTGGTATGGGAATGATCCTCATGACACGATCTACGCGCCAGTGTAATGTTTTTGGAGTGTAAGCTTGAGTTCTTGGCTTAGGGCTCTAATGGAGTCTTCTTTTTCCTTGGCTATCTCTCTCTTTTCTCTCTTTCTCACGTAAGTTGAAACTGACAGACCACTAACCCTCAATGCTTTTAATTGAACTCAATTTTTGTCCATTTAATTACCAAAAAATCCTAAAAGACCAAAAAGCCCCTCTAGGGTGTCATTTTTGGATAAAATATCCCGGACTCCAATTTAAATACCGAAGTAGTGGTTTCGGACTATTTCGACCCTTCTGAACACTTTGGAGCACTAAAAATAATCATCCGAGTTATATAAAAATAATTTACCTTTTTTAACCCCCAAATATATACTAGTCACGCGGCTCACACGTTTCCCAAATATTGATAACATAACTGTCGTGTATCTCATCCCCGGCTATAATATTATTTCAATAACTACTAACTCTCATTACACTAGTAATTATTACCATAAAATCAGATTAATTACAATTTAAATTTTCTCCCTTTAATTTAATTCAACCCCCAATTTCCATAATTTCATAAAAATAAATATGCATACAAATACGGGGTATTACAGCAGAGGCAGTGGCTCGAATTTGTCAAGGATTACCAGTTTAATATACAGTATCATCCTAGTAAGGCCAACATGGTGGCAGAAGCATTGAGCCAAAGACTGACTGCAGAGTTGGCATATGTTTGGAAAGCGAAGTGGAGCGAACTTCGACATGAGGAGAGGTATCCAGAGCATATATGGCAGTTTTAGCTATCACTTCTGAGAGTGTTATGCGGGTGGTGAGGGCATAGGAAGAGGACCCATTTTATTAGGACAAAGTACGACAGTTACTAGCTGAGGGGACAGAGAACTACTCCATTAGCTCAGAGGGTGGACTGCGATTTAATGGGTGACTGGTAGTACCCGAGGATGAAGATTGCATGCAATCAAGACGGAGTCGCACTGGTCGAATTTTGTGGTACATTCTGAAGGGGATAAGATGTACCAGGATATGTGATGACAATATTGGTGGTCGGGTATGAAGCGAGACATAGCACAGCTTGTCTCGAAGTGTGTTACGTGTCAGCTAGTGAAAGTTGACCATCAGAGACCTTCAGGGATGCTACAGCCACTGGAGATTTCTGTGTGAAAATGGGAGAGAATTTTTATGTACTTTATTACTGGCATACCGACATCATAGATAGGTCACGATTCCATATGGGTGATAGTGGATCGGCTGACCAAGGTATCTCAATTCTTGCTTGTTCGTACTAATTTTGATACAATGCAGTACACGCAGCTATTCATTTCAGATATCATTAAGTTGCATGGGGTTCCTATTAATATTTTGTCTGACAGAGAAAAAATATTTGTGTCGCATCTCTGGTAGAGTTTTCAGGAGGCCATGGGCACAGACTTGCAGTTGAGTACGACGTATCACTCACAGACAGACGAGCAGACTGAGAGGGTAAATCAGATGTTTGATGATATGTTAAGGATGTGTATCCTAGATTTTAGGGGACGTTAGGAGTGATATCTCCCGTTGGTAGAGTTTGCTTATAACAACTCTTATCAATTCACTATCGGTATCGCTCCATTCGAGGCACTTTACGGGAGGCCTTATCATTCGCCCTCCTACTGGTTAGAGGTGGGGGACAATAAGCTATTGGGTCCGGATATGATACAAGAGACTTATGCCAAGATAAAGTTTATTACAGGATGTATTTGAATAGATCAGGATAGGCAAAAGAGTTATGTTGACTCCGGTAGGAGACACATGGAGCTAGAGGTGGGCGACTAGGTGTTGATTTAGGTATCTCCTATGAAGGGGATTATGAGGCTCAGCCAGATGGGAAAGTTAGCATCGAGATATGTGGGACCGTTCCCTATCATTGAGATGGTTGTACCGATAGCATACAGATTGGGAATCTCAGAGCATCTTCAGCGGATACACAACGTGTTCCATGTGGCGTCTCTAAAGAAATATAAGAGGAGCAAGAGAACCTTCTAGCACATTCCACTTGAGGAGATTAATTTTGCAGTCAGGTGTCTCATATGAGGAGAGATCCATGGATATTCTAGATCATAGTGAACGTAAGCTTCAATCCAAGGTGGTACCGTTAGTACGAGTATAGTGGGGACACCACAATGTTGATGAGTCGACATAGGAGTGGGAGGAGGATATACGAGACTAGTATCCAGAGTTATTTACTGCAGGTATATCCTAATTTTGAGGACATAATTCCTTTGCAAGGGGGAATTATGTAATATCCAGTATTTCTGTGTGTTTAGAATTTAATTAACTGAGTAATTAAATATAAAATATATTTTAATTTAAATTACGTGAGTGGAGTAATTTAATGTGATTTAATATTTAAATTACGCGAGTGAAGTAATTTAACGCAATTTAATGATTATTATGATTATTAAGGTATTAAATTATAATTGTGATTATTAAATATTAATCGAGAGACAGACACTGATTAATATTATGATTCAAATTTACTAAGTGTGAATAGTAAATATTAATAGTTAATTTGTACGACATGGCGAGTGATATGGACATACTTGATGATATCTCAACTGGGTGTCGCGTGTAGACTAAGTTGAGGATGACCCAAATGATAATTTAGCGATCACAGATGATTCTGAAAGGGTCAAATTAGTCAAAATAGTATACCCGAGGGTACTAGTCGGGTACTGGGGAAATTTTGGGCTAAATCGAGGCTATACGTGGGTGTTTTAGTCTTTTGGCATATACGGGTGAGGAGACCTACAAATTTACAAACTCTAATTCAGATTACAAGAGTTGGAGGCTAGGGCCAGAGGAGACAAAAACACACAAAAGCGATTAGAGAGAAACAATTCTCAAAGCCTAAGGAAGAATTGATCAAGGATTCAAAGGGTTCTTGCACCACAAACTAGGGAAGGAAGATTGGAGGATAAAGACAATCAATCACCAATAACAATCATGAAATCAGATCATCTGTGAATAAGGAAAGTAGTTATTTTCAAATTAAATTGAGTTATAATATCCATGTGTAGGATTTATGAATAATAAGATTTGATGAATATTCTTGGAGAAAAAAATTAATTAAAATTCATCATTGTTAGGGATTTGCATGTAGAATGATTTAGACCGTTGAGGATTTGAAATCATAGAAAACTTGAAGATTAAAATGAATTTAATCTGGATGTATGATTTAAAATATGGGAAGAACATATTTTTAGGGTTCTTGAATAATTAGAAGACTTGAATTATTCTGGACTAAATTGTGAGGATTTATGATGTTTAAATCATTGGAAATCCTCCTAGAGTATGTAGGAATGGTTTGGTATAAATGGTTGCAAGTTCGATGGATTATCATATGAGTTAGATAATTGGATATGGTGAAAAATGTATGAAGGAGAAGAAGAACTATGCCTATCACTGCTCGATCGATCGATGGAGTCGATCGATCAACCCAGGAAGATTTTGGGTTCTTTTGTTGGATGAGTTCTATTCGATTGTCGATGCCTGAGGGGAACTTTAGTGATGATATTATACCTATGCAGGGACTTATAGAGTACCAGTAGGTGTATATTGGGGGTCCCTTATAATCATTGAGTGCAAGATTTGAAGAGATGGACCGACGAGGATAAACCGATCGGGTAGTGCATCAAAAAGTTGGGATTTGAGTTACGGGGAGAGTAAACATCATTCCAAGGAATATACCAGTAGGTTAGTGATATCTTAACTACTGAAATGAATAGAGGGTTAAATAGGGCCCTTAGAGTTGCGTGAATACTCAATTAAAAATGCGATAGTGAGATAAATCGTAAATTAATAAGTACGGTGAATATTAAATATGAATTATTACGTATGAGCACTGTTATTAGGTTGCGTATATACCTACTTAGTTATATAGATAATTAGGTGTAGACATAACCTAAAGTATAATTTCCTATATTAAGGTCGAGGTAGGATTCCAAACTAATATATGGAAGTAGTAAGTTGGGGTCATGATGAAAGAGTTCTGAACCAAGCTATGTATAAAATTTCATTAGCGGGGTGGAGGTGACATTCCAAACCAAACTCCTTCTAGGTGTCGATGGACCATTCCGAACCAAGAGTCCTTGATGTGTGTTAAGAGGATATTAGAAATGAATGAATTTATAATTATATGTCGTGTGTGAAATGTTTACTATATTAAAAATCTACTTATGCGAGTTAGTAGATAATGAGATGCAGTGAATACATCTAAAAGAAAATTAAGAGGGTAAACTTAATTATAAATTGGTTAAAGGCAACAAGGCATGAATAGTTATCTAAGTACATACAAAATGAGATTTTTTACTATTACATACTATATGGGCGGTATGGCAACTTAGTTATGTACATAAGTTCAGTTGAATACTATAGTCCAATTATCTTGGGTAGTACAACTAGGTGGGCTAGGTACGGGACGTTAGGCATGCACTATAGATGAGGGGTGAGGTAAATCAAGACAGTTTACACAAATCTTAACATGTGTAATCAATAACTCATCTTATTGTGATAATCACTTGCTAAATATTTTCAAAATGTTTTGAGTAGTAACCCTTGCTATTAAAATGTTTTGAAAACCCTTTTAGGTGTCCATCCATAAGGACGCCAGACTTGAGGATTGAGTCTAGGGACTCGTAGTTGCAGCATTGTGGAGGCTGGAAGGACTTTGCATAGAAGATTAATTATTTCATATCAAGTGTATGATCTCATTTTAGTACTCTATATTGGGACATGTTGTCCATAGCGTTTATTTCAGATATTCAACTTTGGATTATATTGACTTTATTTAGTAGCATTGGATTTTTAGCCGATTATTGACTCGGCAAGACTCTATCCTTTATATATTGCATGATGGTTTGAATTATTGTATAGTGTGAATGTTTAATTATTTCTGCATGAGTGTTGTTCTTGGGTTAATGAAATATAAAATTTGGTATCGGTCTAATTTCACTTAGGTGATTAGAAATTAAAAAGTTTTCGAGAGTAATGCTAAGAATGAATAAACTGAGAAACTTGTTTTAATTTAATTTAGGACTGATCACCGGGATTTAATTAGGCAAGCTGTCACATGATTTTCTTCATTTCTATTTGGATTTGAATTTAGTTATAGAAGAAAAAATGGCTTTACTTGAACTAAGGAAATTGTGGAAAACGTTTGGGTGTGTTTTGAAATACTTGAAAAAGTAGCCATGGGTTAAGTGTAAAATTAAAACTTAATTTTTTTAAATTAAAAATAGTTTCTCGAGAAAATATTTTCTTAGGATCCAAATAGGGTGATGTAATATACCCTTTTGTTCAGATTGAAAAAATAAAAGTTTTAGAAAAAAATCATATTTTTCTGATTGGACACGCACCCTCACGCGCTAAGTCAAATAATTCACGTGCCAGAAGCGCGCGCTTGTAACCCACTCATCATTAACCTTCGAACGTTTGAATTTAGGGTTTTGAATCTTCGAACTTAAATTTGAGACATTTTAGGAATCCATTTGAGTTGGTTCCTTAATGGAAATTTCATAATTTTTGAAGAGAAATGCAACGATATTGGTTGAAAGAATTTTTGTGGGTTAAATTGAGCTATTGGGTTTCTATAAAAATGACAAAAATATGACTAAACATAAGTGACTGAAAGATATTATTCTCATTCTGACATTATAATGGTTTTGTTCTATGTTGAAATTGTAGCAAAACAAAATCCTGGTTTGAGGGATTTTGGTCGAGTAAAACTTGTGAATTTGTTTTTTGAAAATTCTAGGTCAGAAAACTTCAAGCTTTGATTTGAGGTATCAAAAATTGTTTTTAGTTCAGTTAAACCTTGCACCTAGGTTCCTGAGAACCTAAGATCAATTTACCTCACTTTGAAACTGGTTCAAAATCAAGGAAGCAAAATCCACCATTGAAGCGCAAGCTTTAATGGAGTTTTCTTATTTTTGAGCTATTTCAGGGCATACACACGTTAACTAACACATGTAAGTGCATAATTCCATTTTATATACATTATAAACATAAATAAATTGAAGAAATAAGCATTAAAGCATAAAGTAATAGAAATGTGAGGAATCTCAAAATTTTACATATAAAAAGCTCTCAGCTCGGATAAGTTTTAACTAAGGTGAAGGAGGGTATTTATAAGGTTCATGGAAAGGATTTAATTGGTAGTTTTGGAGGTGAAGATGGAGGTAAAATTTCACAAGTTTCACCAAGGCTTATGTTTATGGTAAATGGGTACCATGGGTACCCCGTATGGTACAACCCATGATGGCAGTCCAACTGGTGCCATGTCATCAGGGGAAAAACATAACTATGCTTAGGTTTTAATTTGGGTCCTTGGATAGTTTTAATATAGGTTTTAAGGCTTTTAAGTTATTTTATAAAGGTGTAGGGGCTTATGTGCAATTATTCAAACCTAATGGATTGGTTACTGATATTCTTACAAAATATAAGTCATTTGATTAAACTCTGATTAATAGTTGGGGTTCAATTGATATAGGACAGTGTAATTTAACCTAGATTTTCCTTTAGGGGCATTGTGGTAATTTAGTAAAAGTCTAGGGTTTATTTGGAATTTTTCATTTATTCTAGGGACAAACGGTCTAATTAGGATGGGTTTTTACAAAGTCGCTCACATACGTCGAGTATATCGAATTCTCTCTCACACGTACCATCTCCATGAGGTATATCATGAGGTAATTCACATACACTCATGTATATCAAATGCCTTGTCCACACAAACTAATGAATGATTGTTGTTATACGCAAGAGGTAAATCGTGGAAGTCATGACAAAGGGGGGAGCCCTTCCACTAACACAACAAGTTCACAAACCTCATGTAGTGTTCAAACCTAGGCACTAATATTTAGTTTGCCGGTTACCATGCGAAACTCTGTCGGAAGTTCGAGTTGGCGTATCGCCCAATATTTTGCAATATTTTTCCTTTTTTTTCCAAATTGGATCGTGTCCGTGAGCATATCAACAACTAAAAGCGTGTCTTACATATTTTCATACCCTATTGGCCTTGGATCGGGTCCTGTCCGACATTTTTCTTGCATTTAGGCAAACCTAATAATACTAATTATAATAATAATTGAGATCCATATCTTTTTTCCCTCTCTTTTCAAAACAAAAATACCAAAAACTTTTTTCCCTCCTTTTTTTCAAAAATGCCAAAAAAAATCTTCCTCCTTCTTTCAAAAATAAATTCGAATCGTTTCCCTCTCAGATCGATCACATACTTGATTTTGGTCTTGCTCCCTATTGGCTACGATCTTCCGTTAAACCACCCTGAAGCTCCGCCGCTTATTTTTCTACTTCATCCGAGTTTAAGAACTACCTTCATGATTTCTACATGGAGAACAATGACCAAGCACCTAATGTTCATCTAGATTTGATGGTCGTATTAGCCCAACTCAATGCCAAGATTGACAACCTTAAAATCGAGATCCATTAAATGAAGCAACACCAGGCTTAGATTCTCGAAGAACCCAAGATTCCCTTTCCTGCCCCACCTGCTAATGGGCCGCCACCAACTCAACTCCCGATTCCAAACCTTGCCAAGCAGGGGCTAATCTTCTAGTACACGTGGATCCCAAAGAGGAGGAACTGAACAAGGTTAAGGAAGGCCTAAAACTACTGTCAAAGAAGTTTAACCAAGTCAAGATATTCGGGAAGTACATGGAATACACCCATATGTCTCCCTATCCCAAAGCTAGAGTGCCAGAGAAGTTCAAGATGATAGACATCAAAAAGTCCGGGGGAAGCAACCCCCCCCCCCCCCCAATTATTCACCTTCAAAGTTATCACCAATCCAGGACCCTCCTTGGTGCCTCCGATGACCTGGAAAAAAAGTTTCCTCTTGTATTTTCTATCCCTCGAGGAATCCAAGATCCGTAGTTAGCAGATGTCACTCAGGAATTCATGTCTCGCTACACGAATAATAAGGGCTAATGGTTACTCGTCAAGATCTAGAGCTTCATAAGAAAACCCTGGGGAAATAGTCAGTAGCTTTATAGGAAGGTGGAGAGAGAAAGTTGCCACCATGACCAGCAGGCCCTCCGAGGAGGAGTAAGTTAGTGTTGTGAAAAAGAACTTCTGGACGCATATGCGAGCATCCATGGGAGGATAGTATTACCAAGAATTTCGATCCCTTCGAGTGTCTTGTGTAGAAATTGAGAAGGTATCACCAAAGTGGAGTCTGAACTAAAGAAAATGATCGTACAGTTCAATCCCCAAAAGTATGAGAAGTCTGCTAATGCTACAGTCTCAACATTTCATAACCTCCCACCTCTTGGGCACCAAACAGTCCCCTTAATCCTACCAAGAAAGAATACACCGAATTTCATGATGTTTTGTCCAAAGTCTATCAAGACCTGTTAAGACAAAATCTCATCAAACCTTGGACCCCTATTAATTACCAAATCCACTCCTTAAAAATTTCAAACCCGATGCATGTTGTGATTTTAACCAATTCCTAGGTCATACCACTAACTAATGCTTCGACTTTTTAAATGTGTCCAAATGTCTAATTCACCGGGGTATCATCTTCCCACTAACTAATCATAAACCTAATACCACTCACAACCCACTTTTGGCATATACAAATGCCATCTTTCTAGAAAGTGACCCAGAGTTTGACCATCTCAAATAGTGCCCAACAAAGCACCCATCATCCACACAGTCTCACCCAAACCTCTCAAGGTCTGCTCGTCATTCCTCTTGCACCCTACATATCTTGTCGATCAAGCATTATCAATCCTTACAAGGTGCTGCATTATCTTTCATACCCAATTTAAGGGAGGAGGCATTTAGTTACCTGTTGTGTTGAACCAACTCTTAGAGTTTGGGGTAAAATATCCCATCGAGATGTCCGTCAATTCTCAGAAAGTCAGTGGATTGTTCATGGAAGCCTAAAATTAGGCTCGAGAATTCGACGAATGGGTATTGCATAATGAATAAGTTAGTCTAGATGATGTGCTTCCCCGCTGAGTGGGAAGACTTATACGATGAAGCCGTTGACATTGTCGAGTGTATTATTTATTCTTGAAAATAAGACATAGTCTCCACCGGATGGGTTGATGACTTTGGAAGTTCAAACGATGAGACAAATTATAAAGAATCTAGTCCAGTTGCAAGATTGTGTGTAATGATGCCCTTTGAGTATTTTTTGGCGGGAATCAACGGAGTGTCTGTTTATCCCAACACAGATTAAGCCACTTGGTTCTTATTCTTCCCCACCTCAGTTAAACATGAGACAATCAAGGCAGTACTATAAATATTTGAACTCCCATGAAACCGAAGTATACAAAGGAAAGGGATTGATCGAATAACTTATAATGCCAGAAATGACCATTAAGGAGAGCAAAGTCCTTTACCAACCCGAGAAGAACCAAGCCAATATCACCCTATAGGGTCTTTTCATGCTCTCTTACTTTCACCAAAATGCTTTGATAAAACTCCTTATAGGACCCACAGTCCCTCATTTCACTTCTCTTGAAGAATCCATAAACATGGCTGGATCCCTGATCTCTTCCAGACTCCTCTCCTTTTCTAAAGAAGATATACCTATGTTCATCCCAAATCAAAATTACACCCTCAACATCTCTGTCGAAGTCTTTGTAAAGATAATCCCACTATCACTTGTCGATAACGGATCTCCTTTTAATGTTTGTCTACTCAAAACCTTCAATTATTTAGGACTAAAAGTCAACAATCTCACTCCTACCTCTACCGTTGTGTGCGCATATGACACCACTCATCGAGAAGTAATGGGGTCCATAAAACTCACACTTGGGGTTGGCCCTATCAATCCCATCATCGATTTCCAAGTCTTTCACATACCTGCATGCTTTAATATATTCATTCACTATCCATGGATCCATAACATCCGAGAGGTATCTTCTTCCCTTCATTAGAAACAGAAGTTCTTAACCAAAGGTCAGGTTATCACCATTTTACAGGACGATGATAGTACAGACAATGCAAGCACTAGCAACCTAGTATTAGAAATTCAGCATGGGACCAATGACATGCTCATCTTCGATTTCATAATTAATCGACTCCTTGTTCCAGAGGGAATAACTTCAAAGACTGGGTCTATCAAGAACACAATCCTCATGGAGATGTCAATGTGATTTAGATGAATAAGAACTTCATGACCGAAATGGGTCTAAGATGACGCCAATAAGGAATCCTTGAGCCTATTGTCCTGAAAGAGGCCTTTTCCCCATATGACCCGGGTTATCAACCTTCACTGGTTGAACTCAAATCACTCCATCAATCGAGATAAAAAAAAGATTGGCAAATAAAAAAACTGTTTCAGGATACTCTTTGAATGTAATGTTTGTCAAGGAGGGTGAGGACTTCCCTTTCTATGGATTCCCTGAGTCGTGGTATGACCATATTGAAAAGAAGATGAAACGGGGATGGAAATATTCTTTTAAGACGTTAACTCTTGGGTCGAAGACTGAAAACGTGAACTGAAACCTATCACCAAGAAAGAAATGACAATTACCAAAGACTCTGAGGAAAGTGACTTCAAGTAATTCTTCAACTTACAAACACTGGGGCGAGGCTTTGCATGATTCGGTCAGATGTTGTGCCGTCGAACTCGCCTGGCTTTCTCAGATTCAACCCACCCCTATTATTTACCCTATTAAATTCTCTTCACCTATTGTTGTTTTTCCATTTCCTAATATCAATATAACTGAGGCCTCTTTTGTTGAGGTTATCAACGTTGTTTTTCCTTAAAATGAAATAAATGAGGATTTTGAGTAGCTTGTTGTGCCTTACATTAATTACCTTGATTTAATCAAACCTTTGATGATGATGATTTTGCAAATAAATCATTCTTAACTGATCTTAATAAGGAAAATAAGAAACAACATAACAACATTCAAATTAATGATGATCAGAATGTTGCTATTAATCTCGGTTCTAGTAGCCATCACCACGAGATTAGGATAGGGTTCACCCTTAACGAGCATGAGCGTGCATAATTTGAAGAACTACTGAAATAATTTATGAACATTTTTGCATGGTTCTACGATGACATACCCGAAATTAACCCAGAAATAGCTCAGCATGAGATCGCAATATTCCCATAATGAAATCCAGTAAAAAAAAGCTAAGAAAACTCCGTATCAAATGGTCAATCAAGGTTAAAAAGGAGGTAGCCAAACAGTTGAACGTCGGTTTCATACGCATGGTCGAATACCCAAAATGTCTTGCCAACATCCTCCCCCTGCCAAAGTCAGGAGGAAAAGTCCGCATGTTCGTTCACTACCAGGATTTGAATAAAACATCCCCAAAAGACGATTACCCGTTACGCAACATCGATATGATTGTGGACAACAAAACTATCCACGTCCTCAAATCAATTGTTGATGGATTCTCCGAACATAATCATATCAAGATACACCTTAATCATCAGGAGAAAACTTCCTTCATCATCCTATGAGGAACCTTCTGCTGCACTCTCATGCTGTTCGAACTCAAGAACGTTGGGACTACTTACTAAAGGGCTGCCACAACCATCATGTATGACCTTATTCACATGGTGGTCGAAGTCTATGTGGATGAAATATTTATTATGTCTAAGACTCAGGAAGGTCATATTCCCGCCCTCTAAAAATTCTTTGAGTGACTAGTAGAAGTGGATAAATCCAAAAATATGCATTTTCGGCATCACGAAAGAAAAATTCATGGGATTCATGGCCAGTGTTAAGGGAATCAAAGCAGACATGACAAAGTTGAAAGCCATACTTGAGATGCCACCACCACGGATGGAGAAGGAAGTCTAAGGATTCCTAGGTAAATTGAAGTACACCAGTCGGTTCATCATCTACTTGAACTCTATATGCTAACCTATTTTCAAACTTCTCTGTAAGTATTCAACTAAAGTCTGGAAAATCGCCTGGCAAAAAGCCTTTGAACAAATTAAGAAATATCTCACCCGACCTCTGGTTCTCATGCCTTCGAAGCCAGGTATCCCTATCCTCTTATACTTGACCATCATTGATACCACAACAGGGGCTTTTCTAGCCCTATACATTGAAGAATCCTACACAGAAAGATCCATCAACTACACTAGTCAAAAGATGGACGGATATGAAGTCAACTACACTACTTTGGAGAAAACATGTGTCACCCTAGTCTAGGTAACGCAGAAGTTACGACACTACATGATTACCTTTCCCACCATACTATTATATTGAATGGATCCCATCAAATACATACTGGAAGAAACCCCTATATCCAGTCGAATCATCCGTTGGATGATGTTGCTAGGTGAATTTGGTATTGTTCATGTCACTCATAAAGCTATGGAAGGGACAACCATCTCCAACTACCTTGATGACTAACCTATGGAAGGAACTAATGTGTGGGTCTCTGAATTACTAGATGAAGACATCTTTTTCACCTCTCAGGAGGACCTTAGATGTAAGATGTTCTTTGATGGAGATTCTAACAAGAAAGGATACGACATTAAGATACTCCTGATCACCACTGATGACTCTTACACCCTCATTTCCATAAAATTAGACATCCCTTGCACCAATAACATGACTGAGTACAAGGAATGTACTGTAGGACTCAATATCACCCTTAAGAAAGGTATCATGTACTTAGACGTCTACGAGAACTCTACCCTTATCGTCGGCCAAATCCTTAGAAAATAGAAAGTCAAAGATGATAAGCTCCTACCCTTCTATGCCCACCTAGAAGAGCTCACCTCCTACTTCAAAGATGTCACCTTCCAATACCTTCCTCATATAAAAAACAACCTAGTTGATTCCCTTATAACCCTAGCCTCCATGGTCGATATCCCTGAAGGAATAAGAACGGCCCCTCTCTTAATTCAGAGATAAGACATTCCCACTCACTGCTACCACATTGATCTCATTGATAGGGAAGCTTCCCAAATAGACATGGTACTATAACATTTTGTGCCTTCTAAACATGGTACATATCCCCAAGACGCAGATAAGAAAAACTGTGTGACCCATCGCAAATTGGCTACCTTGTATATCATCTGTGACAGAGCGCTTTCCAAAAGAAAGTTAGATGGAACCCATTTGCATTGCAAAGCAGGGGATGATATTGAAGAAATGATGCAGAAAATCCATATAGGGGAATGCGGGATCGACATGAACGGTCATATTCTTGCTTAGTAGATTATTCGTCAAGGATACTATTGGACCACCATGGTTCGAGATTACACTACATATGTTTGAAGATACCTCAAATGCTAGTAGTTTTCCAATCTTCAACACTGGCTTCCTCGATAAATATATAATATGACCTCTTCCTAGCCTTTCTCCACATAGGGCATTGACATCATAGGGAAGTCACTCCCAAAGCTTTAAATGGTCATTAATTCATTCTGGTCGCCATTTAAAACCTCACTACATTGGTTGAAGTTGAGTTATACTCAATGCTGAACACCAAGAAAGTGGCAAAGTTCATAAAAAAGAACATCATCGATCGATACGGGGTTCCCCATGAGTTAGTATCAGATCATGGACTCCACTTCGAAGCTGAGGTCACAAAACTATTCAATGAGTACGGGATTTTGAGAAACAGATCTTCTCCCTACCGACCCCAAACCAAATATGCTATCGAATCTGCCAACAAAAGCCTCAAAACCATCATCAGTAAGATGATGGAGAGTTACAGAAATTGGGATGATCGTATCCCATATGCCTTCTAGGGCTACCACACTTTAATCAGAACACCTATTGGTGCTACCCCTTATTCTCTAGTGTACTACATGGAAGTATCCCTACACATTGAGCTAGAAATACTATCCCTCAGCTTCATGCTCGAAAGCAAGGTCAGCAAAGAAGCTTAGCATCAGAGACAATTGATGAATTATCATTCTTGAATAAAAAGAGACTTAAGGATCTATACCATATACATGGGTATCATCGTTGGATAGCGCGATCATTCAACCGAAGACTCAGGGACTACGGTGTCAAGGAAGGAGAACTTACTCTTAAGGAGATTATATAACCCATTTGGAACTCTAGAGGGAAATTCAAACTAAATTGGAGTGTCCCCTACATTATGCAGAAAATTCTATCAGGCAACGCCCCTATGCTTACGGACCATGACGGAGATATGGCGCATCCAACCAACCTAGATCGTCTCAAGAAATTTTACTCTTAGACTGAAATCTCTCTGCGCTACGACTCTTCTCATCCCATTTTTATTCTAAAAAAGAAAAAAAATTCATTCCCCCTGCCTTTAACTATGTGGAACAAGATTCTCTCAAAAATATTTCTTTTCAAATTGAGAGTCATAAAAATTTTCAACCCCCCCCCCCCAGAGGTACGTGGGTAGCCCATACGCCATAGATGGGCACGGTCCCTTTGTTTTTCAAAAAACACTATTATTTTATAACCTCCGAGGATGGAGGTCCATCTTATTATTCACATGAACAAAAGTATTATGCATAACTTAACGATGTCTATAGATTGTTCATAATGGAAAACTCATCAAGAGGCACACCAAGATATGATCAAAACCATTTTTATTTCTTAAAAGGGAATACATCTTGTTACTTGAAATATTAGTGAAGGGAGTCAAATAAATCTCCCCCTTTCCACTGAACAAAACTATCTTAAAAGAAACTTGATCCTTTCAGTATCATAAAAATTATTCCTAACCCCACAGAAAAAATACAAAACCCCAAAAATCCAAAACATAAATTACCCTAGATTCAAAAATTATTACCCCAACTTCACAAGACATTGTCCTCAACTAACAGACAACCACGTTTCATCATCATTTCTTGCCCCTATAGGTTAATAAGTCTCCCACTCTCGGTTAACACTCCATGTAGCGATATTCCCTGACAAGTTTGGATGAAACCACGACACCCTCCTCCATGGTGTCGAAGGCAATAAGCCACCTTTGACCAGTCAATTCCTCCATAAACTTCTCCAATACCCCCTTCCACAACCACTTCAAGTAGTCCCTGAACACATCCCAGACCCCTCTTGCAGATTGTAATGGATGGGTAGATGGCTGGTGGAACTGCCACAAAGAATCCAACATCATCTGTAATGATTTGGTCAGGTCCTCTATTGGGAAGAAGTTCGTTATACAAGGAGGCACAATTTTTTCTCATCCGACTTGGCGAAGAATTCCCCAGGGGAAATAAATGGAATTCTAGGAAAGGCCAATCAATCGCACATACCGGTACTCTCCTAATGGCAAAACAAACTACAAGTCTCCCCACCATGCCACCGATCAACGAAGACACATGGATCATGCACCACAAACCAATTGACCCAGTTCTCTACCGATGGGTCGAAACTTAGAAAATACCGAACAAAAAAATTAGGCACACTCGCCCAGGGATACTCAGGAGGGGCTGCGAGACAAAACTTCTCTGAAATCCATTGAACAATATCACTGGGACCCAAATTAAAAAATTAGAATGACCCTCCTTCCAATCATCAAAACCATTCAGGGTCTCTGCCACCACCACCCCCACATGATTATGACGATAAGACATTCATATCCTTATCGCAGCCACTTGGGGATCAGCTGTCAAGTCCCCTATCACCAGTAAAATCCTTGCAATAAGCCCAAAGAAAAAACTCTGGCAAAGTCAGCATCATCGAATCCCCTCTCGCATACTTAGTACATAAATGCCTGAAGAGAAATAATACCTCCATTAATCAAAGGTCGAGCAACCGAATAGGAAATATGGAGCAACTCCACTAGAAATACTTAGGGAGAACGAGAAAAATTGGGCATGGCCGGCATGACACTAGGGCTGAGAATTCCTCATAGGTAGGACAGATCTCGCTCGATCAAAATGAAAGACATGGTCCTCGAGGTACCAGAATTGTACAACTGCTGCTAGAAAGTTCTATCCTAAGGCTCGATTGAGCTATAGAGAAACCCTACGCAAGCTAAAAGTATCATAATCAACATTGTCAAGGCATATCGCCTCTAAAACTTCAAGATAAGATGATAATTCTTCATACATGAGAAGAGTCATTTGAGGAATAAGATATGAGAAGAAAGAAAAGAAATGTCGATGTTGGTATAGAAAACACACCCCATACCCCTCCTTTTATACCTAAAGTCCTTGGCAAAGAACAAAATTTTAGAAACCCGGCCCTGCAGAAGTACACATGTATCTAGAAAAGTGCAATAAAATCCTAGGAGTGATTTAACTTGACCCCATGTCGATAGGTATGTCAAGGGGTATGCCGATAGGCAACCCCCTATTTTGACGAATTCCTTTTTTTCCACTTTTTATCAAAATCAATTTCCAAAAATACTTATTTTAAAAAGTTACCCACCGGGTCATTCCTTTTTTCAAATGTTTTCCTCAGAACCATTTTCATTCTCAAAATAAATTATTTTCCAATTTTATTCAAAATAAAAAAATTCTTACTTTGAAAAGAAATAATAATCCCCGAGTTAATTACTTTTTTCTCACCTTTTTTTATCATTTCCATATTTATCTCTATCTCAGCAGAAAATTAAAAACTGCTCATAGGATATGTCGATAAATAAACAAAAATACCAAAAAAGAAATTGTATTCCATATATGTCTCTTTATTACATTTTTGTAGGTACAACTGAAAAAAAGAGGAAAAAATTACAAAATGGGACTTCGCCAGAACCCTCAACCTTACCCTTAAACCCTCAACCTCCGCGAAGAACACACTTTCCCTGCCAACGAATGGTGGATCCACCACTCAACCAGAACCGTCATCCGAAGTGGCAAGAAGAACAATGTAGGAAGGAGCCAACTTCTTGATATACTCAAACATGGAGGACATCTAATCCTTGATATCCCATAGCTAGTTAGTCGGCACACAAACATACTGCCAACAAATATAAATTAAAAGACAAATTAGTTAGTAAATAAGCAAAAAAATAATAATTGGAAACATAAATGAAAAAGAGAATGAATATACCTCAGGCTGGATGGCCTCTTTTACAAGCCCCGTTAACCTAGACACCACTTCATGAGGATGGTACGGGACACTCAGTGAGTCCTCATTATCCAACTAGAAATTTTAAGAAGGGGTCAACTGAATAATCAAATCCGCCACTACTACTGTCGGTGCAGATGTACCACCACTCGTGTTGTGGGATAACCCCACCGATACATTGGTACCCCCACTCGAAGTCGTGGTAGGTGGAGGCATGTTCATCAAGACATAAATACAGGAGGATATCAACCAACTTGTTACTAAGTCCAAATAATCATAGATCGTCACTATATCCGTGTAGTGCCTATAGGGCTCGCGATTAATCATTACCACTCTTGCATCATCTGGCATCCCCATCACCTGCCTTATATACAAGGGGGAGCCTACGGTGGTACCACTACACCAAATATGCCTGTTGATACCAAAATTAATATGCTGATGTGGACGAATAATACGAAGACACGTGTCAATCTACCTGGCACAATAGTAGCGAGGAAGTTAATTCCTTCAACCATTTCATATTCTCTCCGAGCAACGAGGAAGACATCCCGAGGAACTCAATCATCCCGAGATAATACATGCGCTCCGAGGAACTCTTGATCAACGAGCAACTAAGGCGGTCTGAGCTGCATCTCGGCCGTATCATTAATTACCAGACGGACAACTGTTCAACTATTCATTGAATGTTTATATTCTTGACGCCCACGCTACATTAAATGTATTACCCTTTCATATGTATGTCATTTAATGTATCGAACCTTTCATGTACAGCCTCAAGGCTATAAATACCTTGTATCATCCTCATTCAGGAGGGACCGGAATTTCTTGAGAGAACTTGTAATCAAGAATTCTGCAAACACTCAGCAATAACATAACAGTGGACGTAGGCTTTATTCCTAGCCGAACCACTTTAAAAACCTTTGTCTTATTTATTTATCTGTGATTGAATAATTAGAGCAATGTAGTTTTTTACATCAACAGATTGGCGCCGTCTGTGGGAAACGACTGTTACTATCGTTTTTCATAAAAATCATTTGTCATCAATGGCAGATAATCCAGAATCCAGTAATCGAAACGCGGGAAATACTGGAAATCCTCCAAATCCATCTGCATCTCCAGATTTAGACGGAATTATGACAAATCTGGCTCAAGGACAAACCTCCATGCAAGAATCTATGAGGCAACTCCTTCAAACTCTTTAAGGCGGTGCACCTACTTATTCAGGGCAAAGAAGTGATCGTGGGCAATCGCGATCCAGACGTACCGGGTCATATCGTAATGGAGAATCTAATGATTCTTCTTATCAACCTGGGCGAACTTCGTCAATACGGGCCACAGATACAGATCAACCTATATCTCTCTCTCCGGAGAGAACCAGTGCCTTGGAAAGATTAAGTTGGGTATCTCCTTTCAGTCGGTTAGGACCAAGGAGAAACATGAGTCCACCTAGAGCTCCATCGAGAAGCTTTCGACCACCATCACGATTGAGAGAAGGATCAGCACAATCACGACCAGCTACTCGTCGAGATAAATCTCAGGAAGCTACGTCAAAGCAATCAATTGCTCGGACTAAGCGGCCTGAGGAAGGAAATGAAGCATGGAAAGGTTCCATTCAGCGGTTGGAGGATAGACTGGGAGAAATGGCTAAGGCAAGAAACCCCTTACAGAGAACTTTTGTTCAAGGAACACCTTTTGTGCAAGCCATTGTGGATTTTCCTACACCGTCGAAATTCAAAGCACCTGTAGTGACCCCCAAATATGATGGAAAGACAGATCTTATTCTTCATATAGAACAATACCAAGCTGCTGCCGACATCTATGCCGTCCCCGACGAGATGAGGTGTAGAGAATTCTCGGGAACTCTTATCGGATCTGCACAGATATGGTATAATAATCTTCCTCGGGGTAAGATTTCAACTTTTATTCAATTAGCCGAGTTTTTCATTGCAATTTTTGTTTTGGGGCGAAGCCAGTAAAGCGAGTAGCACACTTGTTAAGTGTTAGACAAAAATCAGGTGAAAGTACTAGAGATTACATAACTCGTTTTAATAACGAGAAGTTGGAAGTCATAGATTACGAAGAAAAGACAGCAATCACTGCTCTGATGAGTGGTTTGTTGCCTAATAAGTTATACTATACTTTGGCCAAAGATCCACCTAAAACTATGTCGGAGTTGATGGCAAAAGCGGCCAAAATCATGAATGCCAAGGAGGCTATGGCTGAAAAGAAGAATATGGATAAAGAAACCAAGGTGGAGGTCGACAAGTCTAAGAAGAAAGAGCAGAAAGGTAATGGTGGTGACAAGCACTCCAAGAACAATAGAACGCCATGGGAAGTCCTAAAGAAGTACGACAATTATACTCCATTGAAAATGGGTATTAATCATGTTTTGGAAGAAATCAAGAATAGCGAGGAAATCAAGTGGCCAGAAAAACTGAGTACAAATCCTGATTTGAGGAATAAGGCCAAATACTGCAAGTTTCACAAAGATCATGGCCATATGACCAAAAATTGCATAGCCCTTCAGAACGAGATTGAAACACTCATCCGAAGAGGAAAATTGTCAAAATATGTAGATCGCAGGGGTGAGAGGAAGAATGATGATAGAACTAGAGAAAGATCTAGATCTCCTCGTCGTGCAGAGGAGAAAAAGAAGAGGGACCATGAAGATGATCCAGATGATGACCCCGATCTTCCCAAGAAGCCAAGGCAGCCTGAACGAGAGGTATTTTCCATACGTTTTGGGTCATTTGATTGTAATGTTATTACAGGAGGAGATGCAGGAGGAGGAGACCTTACTGCAGAAAGAAAAGCTTACCTCGGAGAGGCTCAAGCTTGTTCATATATTCAGCGAATAAATCTGGCCGAGGATGATCGTCCGAGGAAGGTTAACAAAGAGAAGCTAGTGATTGGTTTTTCAAAAAATGACATGGCAGGTGTCCTTTACCCTCATGATGATCCTTTGGTGATCAAAATGAGGATGAAGGACGTGGTCATTTCAA
Source organism: Sambucus nigra (assembly GCA_949130495.1). Taxonomy (NCBI): domain Eukaryota; kingdom Viridiplantae; phylum Streptophyta; class Magnoliopsida; order Dipsacales; family Adoxaceae; genus Sambucus; species Sambucus nigra. The sequence continues at coordinate 245,860,303 of OX422217.1, read as the reverse complement.
GGGTGTTAGTAGACAACGGTAGTTCGGCAGACATCATGTATTATTCATGCTTTGATAGCTTGAATTTGAAATTATCTGAATTGGAACCTTATCACAGACCCCTTCTGGGTTTTGCTGGCGAGAAAGTTTTTCCACTTGGGACGATCAAGTTGGATATACTCATTGGAACTTGGACTGCTTGTCGAACAGAAAGAATACGCTTCTTTGTGATGGATAAGAATGTACAGTCAGCCTACAACATCATCATGGGAAGAGTTGGATTGAAGAAGTTCGAAGAAGTTCCATCTACAGTACATCAGTGTTTGAAATTCCCAACGAATTTTGGAGTCGGAATTATGAAAGGTGATCAAAAAGTAGCATGGGAATGCTATTATTCGTCTGCCGAGCAAGAGGAACTTGAAGAATCAAGGAAAAAGACTACTACTTACCAAGTGGAGGAAGGTACAGAAATTGAAACTCTTGATCCTAGGGATGAATCTCAACTTGTAAAAGGACAGGTGGTGGAATCTACAAAAAATGTTATTCTGGACGACGAGCATCCTGAACGAGTAACCCAGATAGGATCGTCGTTGGATGTTTCAATAAAACAGGAGTTGATAACTTTTTTGAGAAACAGGAAGAATACTTTTGCTTGGAGTCATGAAGACATGCTAGGAATAGATCTAAACTTCTTATGTCATGAGCTCAATGTGAATAAGGAGATCAAACCTGTGAAGCAAAGAAGAAGAGTGTTTAGTCCCGAGAAGAACCAGGACATACAAGAGGAGGTCGAGAAGCTCCAAAAAGCCCAATTCATTGAATATGTGAAATATCCAGATTGGTTGGCAAATGTGGTGATGGTAAAAAAGAAGAACAATAAGTGGACAATGTGTGTTGATTTCACTGATCTGAACAAGGCATGCCCAAAAGATCATTTTCCATTGCCCAGAATCGACCAGCTAGTGGATGCTACCTCGGGACATGAGCTGCTCAGCTTCATGGATGCATATTCTGGCTATAATCAGATCAAAATGAAACCTGAAGACAGGGAGAGTACTTCTTTTATTACCCCAAGGGGAACTTATTGTTATAATGTTATGCCTTTTGGTTTAAAAAATGCAGGTGCAACATATCAGCGGCTGATGAATAAGGTTTTTGCCGAACAAATCAGCTGCAACATGGAGGTCTATGTCGACGACATGCTCACTAAAAGCAAGAAAGATACTGATCATCTAGTTGACTTAGGCCAAACCTTTGATCAACTGGATAAATACCAAATGAAGCTCAACCCGACGAAGTGTACCTTTGGAGTACGAGAAGGAATGTTCCCCGGATACATTGTCAACCAAAGAGGCATTGAGGCGAATCCAGAAAAGATCAAAGCTCTTTTAGGGCTGCGATCCCCAACAACGAGGAAAGAAGTACAGAGTCTTACAGGACGAGTTGCAGCGCTCAACAGATTTGTATCCCGAGCAACTGATAAATGCCTCCCATTCTTCAAAACACTGCGAAAAAGTTTTGAGTGGACTGATGAATGTGAGAAGGCCTTTCAAGATTTGAAGAAGTATTTGGGAGCCCCACCATTGCTGTCTAGGCCAATAACAGGAGAAAAGTTGTACTTGTATCTGGCAGTATCAGAGAATGCAGTCAGCTCGGCGTTGATCAGATTGGAGAATGGAGTCCAGAAGCTAATTTATTACACAAGTAAGGCTTTCCGAGGTGCCGAAATTAGGTACCCAAAGCTAGAAAAATTGGCATTAGCGTTAATTGAGGCAAGTAGAAGAATGAGGCCATACTTCCAGGTCCATACCATCATCGTGTATACCGACATGCCGTTAAGACAAGCCCTTCACAAGCCAGAAAAATCAGGAAGGTTGATGTATTGGGCAATAGAACTCGGTGAATATGATATTGTGTATGAACCCAGATCATCATTAAAGGGGCAAGCTGTAGCAGATTTTATAGCAGAGTTCACATACCCTGATACCCTCGAGGAACAAAAGGTACTTGCTGACCTACCTGTGGACGATACAGGATCAACAGACACAGGTCCAGACCAACTAAGGTTGGTAAAAGGACTTGTGGATGTAGAAAAATCATCATACTCAAACCCAGACCAACTTCGGTTGGTAAAAGGGCACGAACAGATGACCGACGAGGAACGAAAGATACCAGGGGATGATGAAAGAAAACAACAGATATTTTACCGAGGAGTTCTGACAGATAAGAAATTTGAAGACGAGTTACCTACATGGAGATTATATGTAGATGGATCATCTTGCACAGCTGGTTGTGGAGCAGGGATTGTTTTAAACACCCCAGATGATATTGACATGCAATATGCCTTGCGATTCCAATTCAAGGCTTCCAATAATGAAGCTGAGTATGAGGCCATGATAGCAGGTTTTCATTTGGCGAAAGTTATGGAGGCACGGAAAATAATTGTTTTCAGTGATTCTCAATTAATTGTGAATCAAATGATGGGAATATATGCAGTTAAGGGAGAATTAATGGTGAAGTACCATGCAAAGGTGATGGAGTTATTGACAGAATTTGATGCTATTCAATTGGTGAGAATACCGAGGATGGAGAATGCTAGAGCAGACGCATTGGCCCGATTAGCGTCATCTACGCGCACCGAGATGCGAAGAACGATACCAATTGAAGTATTAGAAAGTCGTAGCATAGAAGAAGATCTGACGGTGAAGATTATTACCCTTGATTTAGGACCATCTTGGATGGATCCTATCAGGGCATACATTGAAGAAGGAGAATTACCGGAGGACAAGCTAGCTGCCAAGAAATTGAAGTATAAAGTTACGCGGTATGTGTTAACTAATGGTGTTTTGTATAGACGAGGAATTATGGCAGGTTTGCAGAGATGTGTGCATCCATCAGAAGTCAAGGAATTGGTTGAAGAAATCCATGAAGGATCTTGTGGAGCTCATGTAGCAGGTCGGACACTTTTGCAAAGGGTAATGACACAGGGATATTACTGGCCGACGATGAGGGCTGATTGTATAGCCTATACCAAGAAGTGTGACAAGTGCCAACATTTTTCCTCCATCCGAAGAACTCCACAAGCATAGTTGACACCCATAACTTCACCTTGGCCATTTGCCATGTGGGGGGTTGATCTGGTTGGACCATTGCCGACGACCCGAGGAAGGTTCAAGTACCTCGTCGTGGCAGTGGATTACTTTACTAAGTGGGTGGAAGCTGAACCACTAATTGATATGACATACGAGAAGGTATATCAGTTCATTTGGAAGAACATCATTTGTCGATATGGTCTCCCCCATGCTTTCATCACAGACCATGGAACGCAATTCGATAATGAAGAATTTGCTGCCTATTGTCATCAGTCGAACATTTTGAAGTTTCATTCAGCACCAGGCCATCCCCAAAGCAATGGACAGACTGAGGTGACAAACAGAACATTATTAAATGGTTTGAAGAAGAGGTTAAGTGAAGCTAAAGCAAATTGGATTAATGAGCTCCAATCAGTACTATGGGCTTAACGAATAACTCCCCGAGCAGCAACTGGAGAATCACCATATATGCTAGCATTTGGAAGTGAGGTTGTGATTACTGCCGAGTTGGGTCTCCCAACTCATAGAGTGCTGAATTTCAATTCCCCAGTTAGCGATTTGATGAGAAGACTGGATTTGGATATGCTCGAGGAGGTTAGAGAAGAGGCAGCCATTAGGAATGCTGCTTACCAACAACGTACAGCTCTGTTCTACAACAAAAGGGTGAAGAAATGTGACTTAAAAGAAGGGGATTATGTGCTAAAGAAAGTCATTCAGAAGCAAAATAAGTTGGAAGCAAACTGGCATGGACCTTACCGAGTTATAGAGGTTGTTCGACCAGGAACTTACAGAATAGCAACTCTAGAGGGAGAAGAATTTAAGAATGCATGGAATGCTGAACACCTGCGCAAGTATTATCAGTAATGTAAAATGTAAAACATTTCCTTCATTATGAATAAAACGAGGATGTTTCACCATTTTCTTTCTGTTGAAAGTTTTTCGGGGATACTAGTGTGTAATACACTACGCATAAAAAAAAATATACTCCTTTGGTTAGGAGGCGACACTAGTGTGACCAACTACGGTTGGTAAGATATCTAGTGGACAGTTCGAAAGAATCAAAAAATACTCCTTTGGTTAGGAGGCGACACTATTGTGACCAACTACGGTTGGTAAGATATCTAGTGGACAGTTCGAAAGAACTAAAAAAAATACTCCTTTGGTTAGGAGGCGACACTAGTGTGACCAACTACGGTTGGTAAGATATCTAGTGGACAGTTCGAAAGAACCAAAAAAAATACTCCTTTGGTTAGGAGGCGACACTAGTGTGACCAACTACGGTTGGTAAGATATCTAGTGGACAGTTCGAAAGAACCAAAAAAAATACTCCTTTGGTTAGGAGGCGACACTAGTGTGACCAACTACGGTTGGTAAGATATCTAGTGGACAGTTCGAAAGAACCACTACTACTCCTTTGGTTAAGAGGTGTACACCATCATGATCAATTATGGTTGGTAAGATAAAAATATACTCTCACATTACAACTTATGTTGGTCGGGAGGTAAGATTATTACAAAAAATTCTTTGAAGAACAAAATGTTCCAAAATACACCAAGTATAGTTGGTCGGGGATAAAAACCCACTAACTGTAGTTGGTCGACGAGGATAAATTATTGACCTTGGTTGGTCGGACACATTTTATGAAAATATTTGAAATTTAACCAAGTATGGCTGGTCGGGGATAAAGACCCATCAACTGTAGTTGGTCGACAAACATTATTTATCCACCCTGGTTGGTTGGAAACAATTTGAACAATTTATACTCATTACTTTATTATTAAGTGATTGAACAACCTTGATACTTGTAACTTTTTATTAAGTTGCTCGATGAACAATATTATTGTTATCTTTTTAACAGATACATATGCACAAATATAAAGGTGTTTGATAAACACAAGACAACAGCAAAATTTACAAACAGAAAATGAAAGTCTTTTCATTAAAATTCAAAATAAATTACAGGTTACATGAATGTACTAACTATTACATTGATAGTCCTATTCTATTGGTTTCTTGCCCTTTGCTTTAGAAATAGGCTCTTCGCCAGCAGGAGGATCTTCCAGGCAAAGGGGAGAATTAATAAAGTTCAAGTCCTTCAACATTCTGACATTCATTATTGAAGGTGTCTCCATCAGATGCTCTGGACGAGATACTTCGATTTGGGAATGAAGGCTATAATCACCGAGGTATTTTGAAATTAAACTACGAGGAATGGAACGAGCTGGGATCCAGGCCATGTCCAATTTAAAAGGTGGCACAGGCAAGTCTAATAATCCTGGAGCATGATAATCCCATAAAAAATGCCCTTGCTCCAATTTTAACACACCCAGTGCATTCAACCACCCCTGCTTATAACCTTCATTGTTGGCATGTTCAATACGAGCATCCAAGTGAACAAGAGCTTCATTATATCCTACCATCCAGAATTCCCTGGGTTGTTTATGAAATTGAAAGGTTAATCTATCCAATTGTTCGAGAAGGTTTTTGGCAAAAAGATCCTTAGTATGTAGAGCAGACTTCGTTGCAGTAAGTTGATCTTCCAAGGATAGATTTTTCTTGGACATTTCTGATAGAGCTCGATCTTTGACGTTTAATTGGAATGCCTGAGTTTCCAAAGTAGATTGGGTACGAGCCTCTTCAACATTGCGACTAAGAACTCTTGATCGGCTCCGAGAAGCGACTGGAGAACCTTGTTCCTCGACAACATTTCGAGCAGCTCTTCCTCGCCCCCGAGAACCTCTACCTCGTCCCCGAGCAGTCCCAGAAGCAGCAGATCTTCTTAACTCATCCAGTTCTTGCCTTAATTTGGCATTTTCAACCTCTAAGAACGAGAAACCTTCATCAGTAACTGGTACTAAGGCAGTGGAAGATGATGCAGCAGATTCATACTGTGCCAATTTCTTCTGCAAATTATTGTTCTCTTGTTCCAGCAATTCAGCAATCTGCCTACAGGCTTCAACCTCACCTCTTAGAGTTCTTTCCCTAACATCATATCCAGCGAGGATCTTTTTATGGCTGTTTCAGAAGAAAGTTGTTGATATCTATTTTCATAATCCTTGTGCAACGAAGCCATTGATGCATTGTGTTGATTTTGAAGATCCTCTATGGAACCATGAAGTTCTTAGATCAATTCATAGTACGCCACATTATTGGCCACAGATCTATCAAGTAGATCCTTCAGGTACCGGTAAGCCTCAACTGCTTGTTCTGAGGCATCGTGACCAAGGATGTCGATAATCTCTGATACACTTAGGTCTGTATGACCAGCTTTATAATATCCATTGCATTGACGCATCAACTCAGTATCAAGAGAAGATATCAAGTCCATTCTGGCCAAAAACTAATAGCGAAGAGAAAGCAGGAGTTAATAAATAAAAGCAGACAAAGTATCAACAATGAAGAGGAATGAAGATGTATTTTATTAGATCATCAAAAGGTTACATTGTTCGATTACAAGTAATGAAATATAGAGATGATACCGAACAACTTCACACCTTTTCCTTGTCCCCCAAGACTTTCTCAGGAGGCTGGGATGAGGAGCTTGGTTGCTCGGTAGTAACTGCGGCTTGATCAGCAGGAATCTTCTCAGGAGGAGGAGGCATAGAAGAAATGTCATCGGTGGCAGAGGGTTGAGAGGCAGAGACTTGATCACCTATGGCCATAGAAGATTCATCAAAGACAGGCTCATCTTCTTCTTCTTCTTCCACAATTGGTGGAGGAGGACCAGGGAGGTGTAGTTGAAATAGCTCAGAATCGTCCTTGATTTTCAATTCCTACAGAGCAGCTACACAGCCATCGTAGAAGTATTTCAACTTCCCATATTGGACTTGGGATGTCATCGCAGCAATCCCCTTATCCCATCCTTTATCCCAGCCAGCGCTGAAGGATTTTTTAACTACAACCTTTCTTCTTAATTTCTCCGAGGAGAGCTTCGCATCCAATTCTTCTTTTTTACTTTTGATATCTTGCAGGGCGAGCAACTCTTCCTCTGTTTTCTTCAATTTATCTTCAAGCTCTCCAAAATTCTTGACCTAGTCATCATACTTTTTATGCTCAACCTCCAAACTTTTTACTTTATTCTCCAAACCTTTGGAGATCTCAGCCAACTTCACTTTCTCGGCTTCAACTATTGACAACTTTTTCTCCTAAGCAGTCTTGTCGTCATTGTACTGTTGGCGAGATTCTTTCAAAGATTGGGTCAAACCCAACCAGAGCGTCCTCTACACTAGACGAGGAACTAGAGGTTTTAATTACCTCATCCTTCTTCACAATGTTATTAAAACAGTTTACCAGCTGAAAGAGGAGAAAAGCAGTAAGTCAGTGCAAAAATACAAATACTCAGAGAAAGAAAGAAAACCCAGAGTATGAGAAATTTACCGAAGCAAGGTGACGAGTAGCTAGGGATTTCAGCATATCCCTGGAGATATTTTCATCAATTCCTTGGACCTCGGGTATGATCCAAGTTTTCACCAAGCTCATTGCAGAGCTCGGAGGAATGATGGTGGGAACACCAACACCACCAGCTGGCAATGTGGAGGCAGTTTCAGCCAAATTGACTGAGGATGATTTCCTCAATCTCTTCAATGGGACGTCAGCAACTTCAACCAAGGAAGAACTTTTGGTCGGAGAGATAGTAAGCACTTCCACAGGAGCAATTTTCTTGCTCGGAGCCACTGGGGGCTTCTCGGTAGTTTTGGAAGGTGCAACATCCACCTTCTTAGTCCCCTCAGGGACATCAGTTTTGCTCTTCTTGGCCCCAGCAGCAGAAGTAACATCATCAAAGAGAGCAGAAGGAGCTCTTTTCTTACCCATCCTTTGACTTAAAGGAAGATGAGAATCTGAAGAAGACTCTTCTGGAGTGGAAGCTGGCTCAACAGGGCGAGCAGTATAAGAGGTTGTATAACTCTTATACTGTAGCAAATATGATGCAGACCTAATGTGCTCGTCTGCAACGTTCTTATGCAAACCCCAGATAAGTTTCAGATGCTTGATATTAACTTCTGATTCCTTTGGAGTTTTTCTTTTGCTATCAGCTGCAAATAAATACATAATGAGATATCAGTCATACATTTTGTCAAACATGATAAAAGCATAATTTCATAAGTAAAATAAAATGAAAAATAAACCTATCCCATTGCCATATGGGGGGCATCTGGGACCGTTGTATACTCCATCTCCAACTAAAGGGGCATATTTCCAATTTTTTATAACCAACCCATGTTCAAAATAATCTCTGTTTGAATCAGGGAGGTTAACTACAAGGGCTCTATTCAAAAACCTAGTTTTTAAGTAATAAATATTATCTAGAGTGGCCCACTTATAGCAGTACATAATTTCAGGGATCCCTATACGAGTCCCATGGGTTAAATTTAATTTGTACACCCCATTAATTATTCTCCATGAATTGGGGGCTATTTTTGCAGGGACAAGATCGAAATACTGACAAAACTCAAGACACAATGGGTTTGGTGGAAAAGAAAATCCACATTCAGCAACAAAAAGACTGGGGAACCAATGTCCCTCAGCCAATCGAAAGTAATCTAAAGGCTCAGAAAGAACCTCTAGAGTTACCCACGAAGGAATGGAAAAATCAGAACGAAATTTCTCAACGGACTCCACAATATAAACCATACTGAATAAAAGAGAAGAAAAGAAAAAGATCTTACAGGAAGAAAGGAGGTATGTTGACAACGAACGAAAACAAGGATGAACGCACAAGAGAGAAGGAGAGAATAGAAAGCTTGAATGCAGAAAAGTGGAAAACGTAGAAGACGGTATGGTTACCTAAGAAGTTTAAATACTTTGCATTGGTAAGCGGCGAAAGAAATGATTACCAAAAAGAAACTACTGAACTTCCGGCGGCTAAAAGGACAAAAACTGCACGGAGATCGAAGCGCTTATAAAAAATTCAAAAAAAAGGCGGAAGCTGCGAAATGAGAAGGAAATTTGAATACAATGTTCCTGAAACCCAGGAAGGCCATTTAATATTGCCATATACCGAGAAAGAATGTCTCATACTCCTCAAAGTTCGAAATATGAAACATTGGGGGCTTCTGTTGATACCAAAATTAATATGCTGATGTGGACGAATAATACGAAGACATGTGTCAATCTACCTGGCACAATAGTAGTGGGGAAGTTAATTCCTTCAACCATTTCATATTCTCTCCGAGCAGCGAGGAAGACATCCCGAGGAACTCAATCATCCCGAGATACTACATGCGCTCCGAGGAACTCTTGATCAACGAGCAACTAAGGCGGTATGAGCTGCATCTCGGCCGTATCATTAATTACCAGACGGACAACTGTTCAACTATTCATTGAATGTTTATATTCTTGACGCCCACGCTACATTAAATGTATTACCCTTTCATATGTATGTCATTTAATGTATCGAACCTTTCATGTACAGCCTCAAGGCTATAAATACCTTGTATCATCCTCATTCAGGAGGGACCGGAATTTCTTGAGAGAACTTGTAATCAAGAATTCTGCAAACACTCAGCAATAACATAACAGTGGACGTAGGCTTTATTCCTAGCCGAACCACTTTAAAAATCTTTGTCTTATTTATTTATCTGTGATTGAATAATTAGAGCAATCTAGTTTTTTACATCAACAATGCCTAACTGTCACGGTCATTGACCTTGACAAGTTCAACTTGTCAAGGTCAATGACCATGAAAATTCGTGGCGAGACAACTTTTTTTATCACGGACGTGTCACGGTCGTTGACCGTGACAAGTTCATTAGAATTGTCACGGTCATGTTACGGGCCTTGGCCGTGACAAGTTTAGTCACGGTTAATAACCGTGACAAATCCTTGACCCTTTTTAAAAACATTATCACGTTCAATGGCCGTGACAAGTCCATGACAACCTTATTTGTCAAGGACTTGTCACGGTCAATGACCGTGACAATTCAAGGCAGAATTTAAAAAAAAAATTTGCTGGGCAGTATGGCCACTGCCACTGCCCAGCAGTATATTTGTACCTGTTATAGCAACATAATATATCCAAATAAACGAAAGATAATGCAAATATATATTCAAAATAGAAACAATATACATGACTATATAATCCAAATATAATTCAAAAGTACTAACTTAAAAATAATGTCACTACATGTCTGGGGTAAATGTGAGGAGGTGAGTAGGCCACACGATATACGAATTGACACACCCACTAATATACATCGTTCCGCATTATTCGCGCAACCACAATAGGGAGTTCTCCTTCCCGGGTATCACATTCGTGACGAGCACTTTGGACTCGATCTCTTGAAGCTCACGTCCATCAACTATTCCACCCTGGATGATATTAGGGTCCCTCAACCCCCGCCCTATCCGCTGGAAATAAAATACGTACAATATGAACATGCTCGGCCAACCAATTGTCGACATCGGTTTGTTGAAGGGAGCTAAATAGGGAAGTGGATCATCGAAGTACGCACATGTCAGTGATGAAGTAGCGAGGTTCACATCCTCGTCATCCTGCGCCTCGTCCTCCTACACCTCCTCCTCAACCACCTTCTCCTTCCCTTTACCTTTCCCCTTATGGTCTCCGCCCAACGTACGCTTCATGAATGAGTACATACCTTGGACCGTCGCCTCCAAACGGGATAGCTTCGCGTCATGTGAATCCACCGTTCGAGCTAACTTGGTGTCACTCATCTCCAATCCGATGATCCTAGATTTGGACACCCGCGAGCTCATCCCCTTGTCCTCCCCTTGCGATCAAAGCAAAGCACTTCGCTGAGTGCGTCTGTGGACAAAGATGCCTTGTCGGCATCAGACTGCGACTCATGCACTTCCTTAAGGTTTGCCTGAAACGACAAAAAGCACATGATTAATAAAATAAGTAAACTAAAAAATTATAACATAATTAACAAAAAGTAAACTATCGGATTACTTACAATCGTGGCCGCGATGCTCGGGGACACGCCCTTGTCCTTCCCCTTCTTCGCCCGAAAAGCCACATAAGTATCGAGCCTATATGACTTACCCCTAGGGCCACTCCCTACCCCCTGAAATAAAATAAAGTAAAATTAGTATCGGCCCCGCAAAGTAAAATAATGCAGAATAATATATTTATGTAGTTATAGAAAAATTAAATCTTACCTTCATCCTATGCTCCACCTCGGCGTAAGACGTCCGGCCGGAGTAGTGCACGTCCGTCTTTTTTGCCCGATTTTCCCTCCCCGATTGGCGAGATGCCAATTGTCTCTCCCCAATATACAGAGTAATTTTCAAAAAAAGTTGAAAAATCCTACCCCCATATGGACAATAATCTAGTGGTCATGCCACTTTTAAAACTAACCAACCCAATATTTACTAAACAAAATAATCCAACAGCAATGTCAACAACAAATGTGTATCCCGTACTCCTTCTAATTCATCTACTCAATTAAATCATTTCATCAATTAAACTAACAATTAAAGTATACAATTATTAATTTACTAATTTACAATGAGGGGCAATCCTACTTTCATATGAAATGGGCACTAATTATTAATTTACTTTCATTTAAAACTATATAATTAAAATTATAATTAAAATTATACAATTTATTAATTAAAGCTATACAATTGTTAAGATTGCCCCACCACACACACACACACACCACACCCCCACCACCACCACCCCACCCCTACCCCCCTACCCCCTCCAGACACACACCCACACCCCGCCCACCCCCACCACACCCCTGCCCCCTCCCCCCACCCCAACCACACCTGCACACACACACACATACACACACAGCCCACCCCGCCCCCACCACCCGCCTGCCCCCTCCCCCACCACACACATATATACACACACATACACACACATGTACACATACATATACACACATATATATACACACATACACACACATATAGAAATGAAAGAGAAAGAGTGGAAAAAAACATACCTTATAGAGAGAGAGAGAGAGAGAGATGAAATCGCTTAGAGAGAGAGACAGAGAGAGGGAAAACCAAAAAATGATGGGAAAAATGGCCTAGGGATTTTTTTACTGAAGACATTGTCACGGTCGTGTCAATTTCCTTGACCGTAACAGTTATTTTAAGAATTGTCACGGTCATAGACCGTGATAATTCTTTGTCACGGTCCTGTCACGGTCAATGACCGTGACAAGAGTGGCTGGCTGAAAGGTGATAATTTGGCCATTTTGGTGTAGTATACCTCCACCACCTCCTCCACTATCTGCCTCACCACCCTCTCTCCCAGGTACCAGACACACCCAAACTCGTATGCAATCAACCGCCGCATCAGCATATGCATGCTCGTAACCCCTGTATCCCATGGAGTCATCCTTAGGGGTAGAAGGTCACCTTAAATCCCTAATTGAGAATAATTCTCTACTCAAGTGATAAAGATGCGAAGAATAACTAAGAAAAGACGAAAGATAACCTAGTCACTCATTAGGGCATTCAGGACCCATCGCACATCCACCAAAGATTAGGATTGATTTGACCACCGATTGGACTTTTGCCACAGAACATTTAGTAGAAGTCCCTGATGTCCTGATCCTATCACCTCATAAAACCACGTCTACAAAAGAAAAGAATTAGAAAAAAAGAATAAAAGAAAATGTATAAAAATAAAAAATAAATCCAAACTTACCTCTAGAAGATACGTGGCTCTCGTAAAAGTTTTTCAGTAGAACCGATTGGAATCACATAAATAAGAATAAAGGGATGCCAAACTTAGGCTCCCCCAATCGTAGAATTGAATGTCCGAAATCATGATCAGATACAAAAAGAACCTTAGATAGACGACGTCGTTGCATATATCCCCTAACAAACCAACAAGAAAAAAAAAATAGACGGGTTGATTGTCTCACCCATCGCCCATCAATCACATCCACCCTCCTCCTCAAAAGTGCTTCCCTTAAAGAAAAACTCGAGTAGAATCCTTGACAGGATTGTACCCTTGTCCCCTAGAGCCTCCTGCACTGCCTCTAGTATAACCCTTAACATAGGGTCCACCACAATCTGTAACCCCTTGCAACCCATCCCTAATAGATGCTGGATGTCAATGAGAGTAACAGTCATCTCCCTGAATCTAACATGGAATGTGTGTGTAATGTCCCACCACCACTCCTCAAGAGCACATAACACCATAGTGGAATGGTATGTCTGATCGAGCGCCTTTGCCAATGGGCTAAACTCAGCATATGATACCATTTAGCACACAACATAAGGGAACTTCTCCAAAAACTCCGTTAACCAGTCGTCCCAGGGACCGAATGCTTGAAATACCTATGTCAGTCTGTAAGAAAATAGAAGAAAAACCTTTATTAAGTGCAAGGAGCAAAGAGAAAAATAAATTGGATGACCAAGAGTCATCATACTTACATAGCCACTAGGGTTCTTCACCTTAGAAGAAGGATGATATGTGGGCTCACTAGAAAGGTACTCTCATCATCAACAAGATCAAGAAAATTGAAAGCATTCTCATTGCCCAATGCAAGGGGCGCCCTAGGCCATCACAACTTAAAGTCTTAAGAATTGACCCCAACCCTCAGAATTGGTCATCCGAATATTAGGTCCTTATAATCGACCTCGGCCTTCAGAATCGATCGTCACAACTTAAGGTCCTTAGAATTGACCCCGACCCTTACAATTGGTCTTCACAAATTTAGGTCCTTAGAATTTACCTCGACCCTAAGAATTGGTAATCACAACTTTAGGTCCTCATAATTGACCTCTGCCCGCCGAATTGGTTTGCCCAACTTGAGGTCCTCAGAATTGACCTCGACCCTCAAAATTGGTCATCATAACTTTAGGTGCTCAGAATTAACCTCGACCCTCAAAATTGATCTTGGACATAGAATTGATCATCATAATTTTAGGTCCTTAGAATTGACTTCATCTCTCATAATTGGTTATTGCAACCTTGACCCACATAATTGATCATCCTCAACACAACCTTAGGTCCTCAAAATTGACCTCGACCCGACGAGTTAGTCATCTTTAGAATTCACCTAAACTCGCTGAATTTTTCACCCTATCCCCTTATAATCAACCTTAACACCTCCTCGACCAACTGAACTGGTCATCCTTATCCCATTAAGTCCTAAGAATTGACCTCGACCCTATGAATCGGTCACCGTCACCCTCTAGGTCCACAAAATTAATTTAAAATCCTCTTCCCTAATGTAGATGTAGTGTCTATCATTCGACAATATTCAATTATTCCAAGATCACCCGTCGGGGGGATCTATTTAGACACCCAATCCTAGGACCCTCCTAAGCACCTCCATAGGTCCCTAGAACTCACTCGTTCATCATGAACACTAGGTTATACTCCGAATTTTTATTTAGAGGCCATTAGGAGCTCTCGGACCTCATTTGAATCCGATCAACTTATTTCCTAAGAAACATCTCAATGAATCTTCAAAGTGCTATGAATACCTTACCCAACAGTCCACCTCGTGCACGAATCGGCCTTACGGTATGGACGAACGATCCATTTTACCCTAAAAACTGATCTGGAGGCCATCGGGTGCTCTCGAACCCCATTTAACTCCTGTCAACTCTCCATATTGAGATAATCTCAATGAATCTTTGAATGCATATGAATCCACATTCCAATAATTAACCCATGTGCGAATCAACTTTATGGTACGGATGAATGACCCATTTTACTCCGAAAGGTAACCGGGCAGTTCTGGGTCCTATTTGACCTCAATCCACACTTAGAACGTAATGAAGCTAAATGAAATAACAAAGGGCATTGAATACCTTTTCGAATAGTCCAGATCGTGCATGAATTGGTCTTACGATACGGACGAACAATCAATTTTCGTCCAAAAACTTCTTGTCAAGTGACCAATGGGCGCTTTCAGGCCCTATTTAACCTCAATCAACTCTTATAATCGGGAGTGGATCAATGGATTCTAAAATGTCTCTGAATACCCTTTACAACAGTCTGCCCTATGAGCGATTCTGACTTATGGTTTTCGTTTTACGACCAGTTTTTAAAAAAAAATATCTGACACTGTCAAATGGCACCCTTAGGACCCTACCATTCGGCAGTGTGTCTAAGGTCCTATGTCGATAGGAAAGTTCAATACCATGCCATTAGGACCATAGACACACCCTTGTCCCCATAGATAGAAGCCATTACCTTGCATAGAAAAGCACCCTCGAACATACATCTCAGTAATTCAGGGAACATCCTCTCGAATTCGGAGTTGTTCCATTCTTAAGTAGCCCATTTCTCACATTACATTCCATCACTTTTCTTACTTCTTTTAGTAAATTCCCCCCCCCCCCCCCCCCCCATCTGTTCAAACCACTTTCATCCCATTGTGAGAACAACATATCACACTCAAGATCAACATCAAGCATTCATAAGGAGGTCCGATTCTCCATCCTTCTCTCTATTCTCTTATTTTAGTATTAGTTTTTTATTTCTACTTTAAAACTTTATTTCATTACCCATCACATACATTAATCTCAGACCTTCATCGGTAGTATTTGCACATATGCTATTTTCATAAAAAAAAAACTCAAAATAAGAAAATAAGGTTTATCTAAAAATTCCAAAACAGGGATTCTCATTTCACATTCTCACTTTTAAAACATATTTTTTGTACACACACAAATAAGAGAAATCGCCCATTTGGTTTTATGGATTAGACCCCACCCTATGTTAACTCCGTAGTACGTGGACTTGGATGTTGTTTAGGCTACGTAGGCATCTTGGGTAAGTCCCGAGATTCGAGTCCTCCTCTATTCATGTTTATAATATTTCTTTCATATCATATACATATATTCTTAATGAATGTCATATTCTTGCATTATTGTGTTTCATCTGATATATACATTCATTCTTTCATAATGACTTGTTATTCAATAAACACTCATACTATATTTTAAATTATTATTTTCGGGAACAGCCCTGAGGATGAATTCACTCCGTCCTTTTCCATAACGCGAGTTGAATGATTCCATTCTTCATCTATATTATGCATATAAGAACACACTTCACGTAGTCTAATAGGACAAGATTAATACATGCCCATGAAAGATCAAAAGGGCAGAATGGGTGCCTCACACCTTCCCATTATGAGTCCCTGGACCTTTGAACTACTTGGTTTTGCAAGCATCAGTATTGTCTTTGATGTTGATCTCTCGAGGTGATGAAATTTCTTTTATTTTGTGCAAAATAGGTTGGCAACTCTATGTCTACAAATTATCCCACATTGACAACGATCGAGCGCCCCAAGAAAGGGCCCAAGAAAGTGTGAACGCATAGAATTAAAAAAGGTGGAAACCCCCGTGGAGGCCACACATCTTATCAAATTTGTTTTTAATTATCATTAATGATATTCCATCTTGATTATTTAAATCCTCTAGAGGATTAAGGCAAGTGGACACCTTGTCCCCTAGTCTGTTTGTGCTAGATACAAATGTTCTCACTAGTGGGATCCAATTTCTCATGGAAAAACATTCTATAGGCCAATTTTCCACCCAAGACACTGCCCTCTAGTCAACAATCTATGTTATGCTGATTATAACATCATATTCTTGAAATTCTCTAGTAAAAGTTTGAAAGTGATGATGAATTTCCTTAAATACTATGAAAAAGTCTCAGTATTAGTGATTAATTCTTCCAAAAGTCATTTCATTCTGTCCTCTAATGACCCTCCATAAAGAGTTATCTTAATTTCCTTAGTGACATGCCTGACATTAATCAAAGATCATATTAAATACCTTGGATGTCCATTATAAAAATGTACAAGGAAGTTAATCTATTTAAAATTCTGGTGAAGAAGATTAGAGCAAAGGTAGTTGTATGTCAATATAAATTCCTCTCCTTTGGGGGAAGACATATTCTAATAAAATTAGTTCTATCCACTATGCCTATATATACTTTAGCTTCCATACTACCTCCAAAATTAATAATGAAGAAAATATAAGGCATTTTCAGTGATGTCTTTTGGGGCTCCAGTATAGAACATGGGAAGAAGTCTCAATGGATTAATTGGAAAAAGTTATACTATAGTACAGTAGAAGGTGGTCTTAGGCTGAAAAGTTGGGGAGACATTATTATTGCTTCTAAGGGAGACTTTCTTGGAAATATCCCACTCAAGACAGTCTTTGGACCAAATTTTTGAGGGGCAATTACAAGAACGCCGAAGTTTCATCAGGATATATGGCTTGGATAAACATTAGAAAGGTTACATCAAAAATTGAAGGTTATATAGTATAAGTAGAGGGGAAAAAATACTAGTATATTGTTGAGGATGGAACATTTAGCTTCAAATCACCTTGTGACAAAATCCAATCCTACAAAGGTGCTTCATCAATCCTAAAGTCTATTTGGGAAAAATTCATCCCACCTAAACTATCCATAATGATGTGGAGATGTTGCTTTGACATTATTCTAATGGAGGACAAATTCAAGGATAAAAGAATACTTCTAGAAACTATTTGCAGATGTTGCTTGAATAGTAGTGAATATCTTAATCATTTATTCATTAATGGCCGTATGGCTCTTCAGGTATGGCCGTACTTTTCAAATCTATTTGGATTAAAATAGGCTCACTCCTATTTGAATTATATGCTCATGGAATGGTGGTACAAATTCTTTAATAACAAAATTCTAAGGTTCCTGTCTAAGGCTATTCCTACTAGTATTGTGTGGGAAATTTAGAAGAAAATAAATCAAGCTATATATAAAGGGAATAGATAGTGTGCAGCAATTATAATCAAAAAAGTATATTCAACAGTCCAAGACATGGCCAAACATATCTCATTTCTTAAGACTCATTACATGGAAGAGTGGATAAATAAGTTATATTTAAAAACTTTTTCAATTAAAGAGAACCTAGTTTAAACTATCCAATGGAAGGGACTAAGAAATGGGAGGGTGAAGCTAAATACAAATGGAGCTTTTAATGGAAATCCCGACAGTAGTGGTTTTGGGGGGATCATAAGGGATGAGAAGGTTACTTTTTTATGTTCATACTATGATAATGGTGGATTCAACACTAATATTATTGTGGAGGCTAAAGCTATCTTGCAGGGTTTGAATATTTGTAAAGACAGGCACCTTATAAATATTTAGGTGGAATATGATTCTAAGATAATTATAGACATTCTCAATCATATGTTCCTAAAAATCCCATGGGAAATCAATCACTTGATGCAGGAGATTGCTGAAGTTTCTAAAGAGATGGAGGTAAAGTTCATGCACTATTTTAGAGAAGCCAATTCAGTAGCTGATTCAATGGCTAATATGGGTGTCTTGTCCAAGTATCTTCAAATAATCACTAAGTTTAATGATCTGACTTATCAAACTAAAGGCTTCCTTAACATGGACAAATATAATTGTCCATCACCGAGGTTTCCTAAAAAGACTAGATCATGAGTTCTTTGTTTTTTCTTTGTAATGGGGACAATTATAAATTCCCAAGTTTAATTTTAAATTGTAACTTTCTTGTAATGAATATGTTTATAAATCTCCACATTTGTATCTTTCATGCTATGTTATTTGTCTCAACAGTTAGCATCTTGTATTTACCTATTAAGATCTTATACATGCCACTAGATAGTCTATTTCTATATGAATAATCAATAAAATTTGTTGGGGTAGTTTCTCTCTTTACCAAAAAAAAATACTTCACCAAATAGGTCGAGGAGGAATCTTACGCAGTCCTGAATGCTAAGAAAGTGGCCAAATTCATTCGATAAAATATCAGATGTTGGTTCAGTGTACCTCAAGAGTTAGTATCGGACAACGAGTCTCACTTAAATAAGAATGTTTCAAACCTGTTAATGAGTACGGTACCACTCGGTGTAAATCATTCCCGTAGAGGTCTCAAACTAATGGGGAAGTCGAAGCACTAAAATGTTATGAAAAAGATCATCAACAAGATGATCGAAACAAACAATGACTGGTTCAAAAAACTAGCATACTCCCTTTAGGGCTACCGTATGAGAAAGAAAAATTCCATTGGGTCCACTCTTAAATCATTTGTTTAACATTTGGAAGAAATCCTACCCACCAAACTCTAAGTTCCCTCGCTAAGGGTCATGCTCGAAAGCCAAGTAGTTGAAATCTATTGGATCCAAGACCATTACAAATAATTGGATCTCTTTAACAAAAGGAGGCTTAAATTTTCTTACCATAACCAAGGATACCTACATCATATCACTCGGGAATTCAATAAACAAGTCAACAAACGAAACATTCAAAAGGTTGATCTTATCTTGAAATAAAATCTCAAACTAACCCGTACTCCCAGAGGTAAATTTGCACCCAACTAGGGAGGAATCTACCTACCCCTCAAAATAAACTATCACAGGGAAGCTACATTATCTGATCTCAATGGGGTTATGTTTTCCCTACCTTTCAATCCCAACCGATTGAAGAAATTATTTCCTTTAACATTCTTATGGTAAAAAAAAAAAAGGCCGAACAATCAGTCGTCGGGGGGAGGGAAGAGTATGCAAATCCATACACATTCCCAACCCAACATTAAAACTCCCACTTGAGATACTAACCTTTTCATGGAAGTCAGCTAAACACATCAAGACCTAAACCATTTCTTTATTTAGAGAGAACTATGTTGGCCTGATTCTCTACTATATTTTTATCATAGGCATTCATATATAGACACCTAGTTGTCTTTGAATCAAGGATACATTAGCAACCGAATATATCAATTTGAGACCAATTTAAATAGTTATCGAAAAATCCCATGTTACGGGGTCTAATGTTATTGTTGCCTCACTCTAAAAGAGTTGGCGCAATATAAAACAAAATAATGCACTAAGGCATTTTAAAGACTCTTGGATCATATGCATTTAAACTGCACACAGTGGATAATCCCATGAAGGCACAAAAAAATATGCCTAAAAGGGAAAATTCACTACTCCAAGACACTTCTCCCCCAAAAAAAGAAGCAACAAAAACTCCTCTCCCCTCAAATCACCCTGCATCCTGGGACAAAGATCATCAAAATAGATAGACTCCCTAAGGGATATCCACAAAATGATACCCTATTATAGATAAAAGGGAGGCATTCCAATTCCCATACCAATCTTCTTCAATCACCTCACATATTGGTACAGATATCATCAACTAATAGTCTCACTAAAGGATATCCATAAAAGGCACCCTATTTCTGGCCAAAGGACAACACTCATATTTTAAAAAGCTAAGTCAAAAGGCTCTCGCCAATTCACGGAGAGAAGAAAGAGGGGACTTCCCAATTATGCTCAAACATTTGTTCAAAAAATGTTTCTCTCCATCAAGAAGACAAGGTTGTCTCTCTCCTAAAAAAAAGTATAAAAAGATGGGTCGCCTTTGTTTCCACATATACATTTTATTTATTTCATTATTTTTACCTTTTTATCACTAATTTTATTGTCCTCGACTAAAAATTGTATGTAAGTGTGTCGTCACTATTATAAAGAAAAAGATCTTAGGCTCACTAAATTTCTCCTTATGTTATTGTGTATTTTATTTTGTCCCCATTTTTCATAAAGGAGCCTCGGCCCAATTCTGCCCATATTTCACATCATTAATTCATAGAATACTGAAAAGCCAAAAACATTATATACTGAAGGAATCCCTTGAAAAAAGGAAATATCATTATTTATATAGAAATATACATAGAACGAGAATCCCTATACAAAACAAAAATGGATCAGGGATTCCTCGTGTTCCTCTTTGAGGAACTTACTACCTATATACCCTAGTATGTTCAAAAAATAACAAAAGACGTATTTTGGGGAGGTTATATTAAATCCCACCCAAAATACCAACCAAAAACATTATACTACTAAATCAACATATCTGAGGCTTTTTTCTTGGTAGACCAACTGTATAACTTCCGCCCTATGCTCTCGGGTGCAGCACGTAAGATCCGTTTATGAGGATGTTTCACCAACCAGAGGACCAAAACCATCAAAACACTAAGCAAGTCTCATGGATAATCATAAAGAATCAGTGGTCGCATTCCTCGAGGCCTCAGATGCCAATTGGCATAAGTCTAGGTGTGTAGACGACCCACACATTAGTATTTTTCTCAATTGTGCAGCATCAACCAATATCAGCTGGAAATTCATAAAAGTAAAAATTCAATCAAACACCAAAGGGCACGTCTAAACACACTATAATCAAATTAGTAAAGAAACATAAAACTCACATCATTTGATAAGAGAGAAAGGTAAAAGTTGGCTCTAACATCCCAAAAGAATCATCACGTTGGGGGATGTTTATGAATTGATCCTCATTGTGTAAGCCCACGATAAGCATATCTAGAAACACCACGAGCGCACAATGAACAACCTTGACACTGGTTCGGGAAGGAGAATTCAGAACCAAAGAAAGTGAAAGGGTGTCCTTTGTAAACACCAGAGAAAATGGCATAGATGAATAAGACATTGAACTTAGAGGGAGGCTACCTGAGAACAATAAAAGGAAAGGGACATTCAAAATCTGAAAGACGAGCAAACAATGTCGGTGCAACGATGAAATTTGCAAAAATTCGCATAGGGTAATTTTCCTTAAATGGAAAATTCAAACTGCATCTAATTGGTTTAGAATGTCAAAATGGTTAACCGGCCAGGTAACCATTCTGCGATTGTTAATTGATTGGTTAACTTTATAGGCCCCTAGTTAATCGATCACTTAGAACCTTGCTCTTGCCAAAAATCCCACTTATCCGCCTGAGTCTCTAAACTTTTACCCCTAAACCCCATTACTTTCCAACAATAGGCAAACATATTTATGGAGCACTTTTAATTTTGACCAAGAATACCCTTACGCACACACTCTTAAGCAACCGCCTTTGTGGACAACTCGAACTAAAATCGAGGTTCGAGGATTCTTTGTCCCATCACAAATATGCACTGAGCATGAATCTCGAAAGAACCCATGAAAATACTAACTTTCAAAACCTCTGACTAAAGTTCAAAGGGTCAAAAAGGCCAAGATCTAACGTATGTAGGTCCAAAGTAGAAATAATAAAAAAAAAAAATAATCTAATAAACAAGAAAAAATAAACCCTCTAGTAACATTAACTGATCGGTTAAAGGCATTCTAAATAGATAACCGGTTGGTTAACTAGTTACCTTTAAATAACTGATCAGTTAACCATCCTAAAATATCATAATTACAAAATCTTTGAAGTCTAATCTCAACCATCCACTTCGAACCTATCGAAAATAAAGGGCTTGGGAGTTTTAATCGATCATTTAAAAGCCCAGCATATACCCCTATAAATAAAGGTATACTTCATACATTTCAAAGAATTCCAAACCCAACCTCGAACCATTTTCCCCCCGAGAATCCGAGATACTCAAGCTTATTTAGAAATTCTGTAAGAATCTTGTACTTCAAAAACTCACTTTACTCTTAAAGAAATCTTTTACTTCTGTGAAGTCACTTCCAAGTACCAAAAAGAGGTCTGCACATATTGAACGTCGCCTTTGAGAAATAATTGAGTTGAACCAGTGCAAAAATTACTCCAAATATAACCTATCTAAATGAAGGTTTGTCCGATTAGAAAACACAATAAATAATAGTACAATTCCCTAGATAAAGGTCAACTTTCGCCACAAGGTTACTTAACATTAACACAAAATTTTGGGCAATACCACCCTACGATATATATATATATAGACCGTGATAAATTGTATATATCTATTTATCTTCTTTAGCTATCCCCCTTATTTCGGTGACTGGGTATGCAATTTACAAGGTTTATATTTTAAAACCATAGTTTCTAATCCATCAGATCAATTTGAATATTGTATTTAGATGATCATATGTTAAACAAATGATAATCTAATCCCATCACTAAAATGCGTCAACATGAAAACAGACATTTAAAAACCCTTTTTAGGAATGTTCTATTAAGATATGTTACCCTAAACTTTGTAGGCAAAGTCTGTATTCCGTTAATCTCATCATGTCTCTGGGTGAACAAACTATGTTTAAGCGATGACACCTCAAATATGTGTTCTCATACAAATAATTTTCAAACATAGGCATTTGTTGGATGTATTTTCTTAAAATGTAAATATATCAAACCAACACAACGAAAATGATATAGTAAGGAATAGGCTCCATAAATACCGTAATATTATACCTTGTGCACTAGGTATCCCAATGCCTACACTCGTAAACAGGCCCCCTTTATTACAACTATGTTGGATTTGATTCGATGGCCCCTTGGCTATGTAGGCTTTATACTGAGGTGAACTTGTGAAAACCAAGCCTTATTATACATCTCTTGACGTATTATTTCTTATGGGTGTCTCCATCCCAAGTCCAAACTCCCTGACTTCTACATCTACCTCCCCAACAACAGATGTTTAAAAGATGACATCCTTAACACCACACCTCGAAGCTAGTATGAAGGACATTTCCTTTCAGTTATTGATCACCCAATGATCGTAATATGATATGAGAATATCAGTGATCTTAGGTCCCACTCCTGTTTCCCTATTACAAAGCCAAGTCCTACACTTGCACACATTACGTTAGAATTTGTGTAGAACCAAACTAGACTTTGATACCAAGTCCTCTTGGGTATGTGGGCACAATACCAAGTATTTATTGTGATCTCGAGCCTTGAAAATATATCTCATGATATGATGTCTCAACCGAGATATACCCATCTCTTAACATTTATCCATTGCACTTAAGTAACTAAAATGAGATATCAAACTATCTCAAGGCGGGACCTCCCAAACATATCCCTACATACAAGAGTGAAAAAATGTATATACCAATTATATAACTGAACTACGTAGGATTTTATCCTAAGGCCTCTGGGGTATGAAGGCGTAATACTGAGTCCTTCTCGTGAGCTCGAGACTTGACATTACGTCTCTTGATGTATTGCCCCATATAGATGGTCCCATCTCCCATCCCCCTTTTCTATCATTCCTTTAAACCTGAATAAGATATAAAACAATCTCAAAGTTGATCCTTCTTGCACATTTACATATATGGGCACCTATTAAATGAATAAAAGTACAAAATCATGCAAAAGCACCTGCATCGGTTAAATCAACATTGTTATACCTCTCACAATTATCATTTCCAAACCTAATCAACCATTTACATTTTAATGAACCCTCATGTTAAGGTCTCTAAACAAATTCTAAAATAGATAAAAAGTAATCACTAATGTAAAAAGTAGTATTAGGCATATAATTAAGGAAGCATAGAAAATAAGTAGGGTGCCTAACACCTTCCCCACTCGTAACCCGGTTCATGAACCCACATAATAATAATCTTTTGACCAGCTGTAGATTTTAAAACATACCTTAATATTAGCATGAAAGGGCTAGCCTAAACCTTTTTATTTTTTTTTAATAAAACAAACTCGCGACTCTAAAAAACATACAAAATACCCTTTTCTTTGCATGAAAGCCACACTTAATGGGGCATTAACAAAAATCTAGACATAGTGTCAAACTACATCAAGGGGAAGTCATAAAGTCCAACATCGATCCATAACCCGACCTCGTGGGAAGGTGGTTGACCGAGAGACAAGTATTCTTGTGTCTATTATTAACTTTAGGAAAGTTCTTTTCGTCGAAAGCATCAATGCTCGGAGCCCATAACACCACATGTATGTCTTGGATTTAAAGGATAACAAAATAAAGTGGAATATGAAGCTCTCATTAAGGGATCAAAAGAGGACTTATCAATGCCCACTAGTTACCTTGACGTATTTCGTGATTCAAGGTTAGTATATAATCAGATATCAAGAGAATATAATGCTAGAGATAAGTTAAAGTCGACCTACCTTGAAAAGGAACTAGAACGAGTCTTTTAATTTTAGTATCTCCAAGTACAATAATTACCAAGGAGAAAAAATAGGCACATATACGCCTTGGCCACGTTGGCCTCCAATATCATGTCCGATCTCAAAAGAGTCATATAACTGGAATACCTAGAACGACTGACTATCTAGCGAAAATAAGATTTTGATACTGGGTGTGGAAAAAAGTCCTAGTTTAATGGAGCTGGTAGATAATTATCTAAAGGAAGACATATTTTCACAGAAAAAAAGGAGTCCCATTAAATTAGCATAAAAGTTTCTCACTTTTATCTATCCCTCGAAGGAAAGGTCTATAGGTGAACATTCACTCGACAATAGTTACAATGCATCGATCAGTTGTTGTATGAGAAAATTAAAGAATTTATAGTAGTCACGTCAGAGTAAGATCTCTGGCATTTTGAGTGATTGAAGAATGGTATTGGTGGATTTATGTGAAGAAAGAGTTTGTCTTCTATGTGAAAAATGCAAGAAGTTATAGACATTGTCTCCATTGATTCACTAGGTAGCTAGTGACCTCAAATCCTTGACTATCCCATGGCCTTTTTCTTATTGTGGACTAGATATCGTAGGAATTTGTCCTAATGCACCTGGAAATAGGAAGTACCTTATGGTCAGAACCAATTATTTTGATTAGTGGATTTAAGTGGAGCCACTAGGGAATAAAAAATATGACGACATGATGGGGTACAATTGGAGAAACATTATAAGCCATTCTGGTGTGCGAAGAAATCTCATCACCGATAACGAGACACACATTCTAAGTAATCCCTTCCAAGTTTTCTATATCCATTATGGAGTAAGGCATTTTAACAATTCAATAACATATCCTCAGATTAATGGACAACCGAAAGCCTCCAATAAAACGGTCCTCGATAAAGTGAAAAATAAATTGGAAAAGTAAAAAGGAAAATGGGGGGATAAGCTCCACCACATCCTCTTAGCCTATCGAACAACTCGCTAGAGGTCAATAGAAATACACCCTCCAGCTTAGAATATGAACTAGAGGACATTATACCACTAGACTCGGGAATTTTGATTATGAAAATAGCTATAGATGATCAATGCTTGAATAAAAATATAATTGGTGTCGAGGTTGAATTCACAAACGAAAGGAGGGAAGAAGAATTGACTAGGTTCACAGCATACCAGCAGTAGTTGACAAAGTAATACAACAAGGGCATGAAACCCAATTTATTTCAATAAAAAGAATTTTGTATGAGGACAACACAATTGATATAAGATCATACTTCACTATCTTCTCTATAATGTTCTTGAGTTTAAAACAAGAACTCAATACAATATGAGATATGTTACAAGGTACACATCAACAATGAAAACATGATTAGGAAATGCAAGTATAATTATAACACCGATCAATATAATGTTGACTCGTATTATGCATCAAACCATGACAAAAACTATCTACAAACTCCAAGAGAAGTTCAACGTCAACCAGTCACATAAGATAGATCATTACTATATCACACAACATGTGAAGATCAAGCTCATGCAATCATTATATATTATGTAGATATTTCATAACTTGTTCATTTCAAAAGAATTATCAAAAGTACAAAATATCATTACTCTATTTCTTGTTTTACATTAGGTCTTATTGTACAAAAGTAAAGTAACGTGTTTTAACCTGTATATGTTCAAAACAAACCCCACCTAAACCTACCCTAAAGCTCCTAAACCTTCCCAAATCAATGACCTAGAACCCAACATCATATAAACTAATTCCTGTGAGGTTTAAACTAAAAGTAAAGGTTTTATTACCTAAACCTTTTGGGACACATCACTAAAACTATAAATAAACTATTAATCTTTGGATGCCTCATAACACTATAAATATACCTTCAAACCTTCATATCAAATCTTGGAGCCTCAATCGAAGGTTCAGTATTCCTACTTTAGCTTTACAGAAATAAAAACAAACTTTCCAAACCTCTTTCCATCTATATGATTTAAAAACCCAAATTCCTATTGTATCCATAACTCCATTGAAGTAAATCTTGAAAGTTCATTTCCTTTCTACCTAAGTTCCAAACCAAACCCAATGAGTTGTAGGAATAAAAACCCATAATTAAGCCATTGTTATTTCTAGAGTGAAACCAAAAGAAATTTCATCCAAGTTACACACCTTAAACCCATTTAATAAAAGTACTTGATAAAGCTAGAAATAATGAATTCCTAGAGAATGAAAAATCCATCTACTACATAAGATTGTTTTTAATCAATAAATCCAACATACCCAAAAATCAACTTATGTTTCGAATAGATTTAAACATTAAATCACTCTTCAACCAAGATAACCAAAACAACATGTGTTCTTAAAGATTAAAACACAAATATCCTAAGACACTAATTCAAACCCAAATACCTCTTTGAGAAAAATACATGGGATCACTTCTTTGTTTACTTTACTAGGAATAGTAAATAAACAAATTTCCCCTTTGTTTTAATAAAGAAACTTTTATTTACATTTTGGTTATGAACCTGGTACTATTGATCACAATTTAGCTTTATTGTATCTTTACGTTCAGTAGTGCCATTATTGTGGGTAATCGTGGTATGCCTTTGGTCTCTTACTTGGGTACCGCGGCAACGATGAGTTTAGAAATTTTTTTTGTTGTGGTTAGCAATGTGTTATTCCTTATGAGGTTTTGGTTCCACCACAAGTGAACTAGAGATACTAAAGTTCTCGAGTACCATCTCGAGCGTGGACGTAGGCGGTATCGAACCATGTAAAAATCTCGATTTATAATGTTTCTTTAAACCCTCTCTCCCCCTTACTTTATTTACATTCATTCTTTAATTTAATAATATTAATATGTGTGGATGCTATATAGCAAAGGAAAATTAATTTTATCAAGAAACTAAGAAAAGGTTATTATGAAGTTGAAAATTTTATAAAATGACCATGAAAAGAAAGTAAGAAAGAAAGAAATGCTAATTTTCAAAAAGTTAGTCAAATGTCTTAATCCCAATTCACTTCTCCCTATTGTAATTACTTCAGGCCTACAATTGGTATCATATCCTAGATCATTGATACTTGTCTTAAAAGTATATTTTGAGTTTAAAGATCACTTTAAAAGAATGGATTTTTGAAAAATGATATTTTTCTAGATTTTTTTTTGAAAATGATGGATCTTGCTGGAAAAAGAAATAAAAGTTCTGAAATATTGATGTGCAAAATAAGAAGGGGGAAGTCTTTTATCTTTGAAAAACACAAAAGTTGTGATTGAGAAACAAGCTATCTTTGATACAAAGCAAAGGTCTTTAGAAATGAAATGGTCCTTGAAAAATGATTTAGGTAAAAATGAATTGATAAAATTATTATTGAAAAATGGCATTACACATTTACTCTTCCTTGATCGATTATGATTATATTTAAAGTTACTTATATCTCATACATGATATTTACACATTTGATGATTTATTATCTCAATGTAACTCCCACACCTTTTGAACACATATCACACCATATCATAACCCCCACTTGGTAGCTGAAATTGATATTGTTGCACAGAGTGAAATACTACACGTTAAGACATATCATAATAATTGAGGGCTTTGACAAACTTATCAAATTGTCCCCACTAACATAAGAGTCATTGTAACTTCAAGATAATAGACCACATATATTCCACATATTAAATTCCCAATTTATGAGTAAATCAAGCTTGATGTTCTTGAATCCTTATTCTTAAAGTTTATCTCATAAATAATATTATGGTAAAGAAAACAAAACAAGACTTTGAAAAACAAAAATCAATTTATTAAATAGATTGATAGTTCCAAAATGCAGTTGTACAAGTCATGAGCGATTATGGAAGAAAAATATTTTTGAAAAGGAAATAACATTGGAATTTAAAAAAAATCTTAAATACTCATTTAGCCATGTACACATTGGAAAATTTCTTTAAGAATTATATAGGCAAACTTTTTGTAAGGGAATTCTTGGAAGTTTAATAAGGAATTTATTTAGAATAGATACATTTAATTGTTTGAAGAATATTTTACACACCTAAACTTATATGCTTCCTTGATTTATGTCTAGATATTATCACACATGCCTAGGATGTTAACACCATCTTAATGTGATACATGCCATCATTAAGTGTTTTCACACATGCTTTGAATATGAATATTTATTTTCATGATTCATACCTCTTGTTTTCACTTACACATTATATCTCCATATCCTCGACACATGTTGTTCATATCTTCATCAAACTAATACGTCCATTATTTCTTTATGGCTCACGAATTAATATGCTTACATTCTATCTTGCTGGTGCCTAAAAATTCTTAAAAGTCATTAATAATATATATTTGATACGATTTATTGTAACCTACGAGAACAAAATGCTTCATCTATATGAACTTACTCACATCTATTTTATCATATGCTCAAAAATATGCTATAATTTGTTCACATGGTTATTTTGGTAAAATTTGACCATGTTTAAGAAAGTCTCATCAAGGACATAAAATCACATGATGGAGAAAATGCATAATTGAATATCTTTCTCATGAAAAGTCATAAATTATTATACACCGAATCTGTACTAATATGTGCTTCAATCTTACACACATAATCTTGAAAGGATGGCATTCCCCTTCACCGAGAAAATTTATGGCATTCCACTTATGGGACCAAGGTGGAAATCTTGCCTTAGTGAATATTGGATGGAATTTTCCCCCAACCATATGATATTTCAGTAACAATCCATTATTAAGTATAAGGAAATCCATTCTCATTTAAGAACATGCTTAAATTGAAAATACCTTATCATTTAAGACATGATGGAAATCCCATCATTGTTGCACAATAATGAGCCCAAATGATATACATGGTTAGTTGAATATTTATAATAATCCCATCACCATAAGGCATTTCTAATGAATTGAATCGATAAAAAATGGCATTCCCATAAATAGATGGTATATTAGAATACATGCGAGAAAATGTTTAGAATGACAATCCCATTATATAGTGAGAATACACGCATCAAATCATTGATCCATGACAATCCTAAGTACTTGATTACGACTTGTGACTAACCTTGGGATATAAAAAAGAGCATGTCTGATATTATTTACATAACATATACTTTGGCGACTAACAAAAATCTTTCAAGTGTACATGTGAAAATAACGATATTCAGGATGAATGATAAGAGGAAAATAGAGTATACATAAACCAAATGAGAAAACTAGAAAGACAAGTGAAGTTATCCTCATAAAGGGAAACCTTTTACAAAAGGAATATGAAAAAGGAAATCATATTAAGGTTGGGTACCGAATATGAATTTTTATGTCCACACGGATGTTAATTTCAGAACACATATTGATTGAGTATCATGCACCTTGGGATATGAATCGCACTCACACTTTTATGGGAGAAAGATAATTTTCAAAATCCCTACATACCAACCATTTTTTGTAAAACAAAATTAACACATTTTGATGAAATGTTCTCAAAAGGAAAGAAAAGATAAAACCACATTCCAAAAAACTACTTTTATTAAAGTTCGTCATGATAACAAGAAGTAAAATTGCACACACTCTTGTGTCCTACACTGATATTAATGAGTATTACAACAAATAAAAACCATTTTTATAAAGACAACCAAGAACCCACACGTGGAATAAATTATTTTGAAAGAAATGAACTCACAAAAATCTACCAAATAGCGAAATATCTCATACCATCTAGGCACGAAATGGATTTTCAAATATTTACTTACCAAAATTCCAATTTTAAGTGACAATAAAACAATAATTTTTTAAGCCAAAAATTCCATGCAACATTACCAAAACTCTTTCTAAATATAGGATTTCTCTAAACCAATAATTCACTTCTTGGACTAGGGAAGAAAATTAATACCGGATCACTTAAACCCACTTAGTTATAATTTACCTTCACACATCGTGTGATGTGGATATACTTACTACACTTATTGCATATGATACTCATTTTTTAAGTACCAATTAAAATACCTGAAGCATATTCCATACCCATTAACTCGTGCATTATGCACCCATTACACATAAAGGGGGGAAATATATTTTTTTCAAACAAACCATTACCTCTACTAGAATATAAGATTTCAATAAAACCTTTTCCTAAAGAGAAACTTTGGTCCATCCCATATAAACTAGGCAAAAAAACATACATGACACATGCACCACTACTTTTAATGCATATGAATTATATACTCCCGTAGATATTGTACTAACTATCATTGGAGCTAGTACACTTCCGCACCTGAAGGATACCCATTTCTTATATAATAAGAAAATATACTTTCAAAGGAACCCCCACCCTCTCCGATAATGACAAAGCGAGAGGAAAATGATATGAGAGAAAGATGAATGAAAAAATGATCCTACAACAAAGTGGGAGAAAAATAATTTTATGAAATCAAGTTTCAAAGAAAGGTGACACTACTAAAAAATTCTCAAACTATATCAATTGTATTGTCGTCATCGGGGGGGGAGGGAGGTTGTGAAACCAAATGTATTTCAACCAAAAAGAATTTGTATAGTGATAACACAATTTGTATAAGATCATAGTTAACTATCATATCTCTAATGTAATTGAGAGATTAATACAAGCACTTGATATATTATGATATATGTTATAAGAAACACATCAACCATGAAGTCACGCACAAGTAGTACAAGTACAATGAAGATACCAGTCAATAACATGTTGATTCGAAGCATGCATCAAACCCTAGTAACGAACATCTCTGAAACCTGAAGAGAACTTTAAAATCAACAGTCACACGAGCAATATCATTACCTCACAAAACCTATGGATATAAATCTCAAGTAAGAGGCATGCCTCAAGTCAACATTTCATGACTCATACATTTCAGAAGAATTCTCAAAAGTTCATAAGATCATTAATCTATTTCTTTTTACACATTATGAACTATTCTACAAAAGTAAAAAAACTTTTTTTAAATTTTATATCCTCAAAAGCCACTCAACAAACCTTTCCCTAAATCTCCTCATACCTTTCCAAATAAATGACCCAAAATCCAACATAATTTAGCCTTAAACCTAGGAGGTTTAGCCAAATAGACTTTTATTTAGTCGAATAAACATAAAAGTTTAGTCAGCTGAACTTTTGGGAAACCTTACTAAAACTGGCAAACCTGAAACCAATGGAGTATTAGGTGACTAAATGTTTCTTTTAGTCGAATAAAAGTGTCTGATATTTCAAAATGGTTTTTGTAAAATTTTCCAAATCCATATCCCAATACCCTTAACCTTTAACCACCTTTCCACCAACCTTTGGCTACCTCTTAGCACTAAAAGTAGACCTTCACATCAAACCCCCAAGCCTCAACCCAATTTTGTGTCTTCCTACTTTAGATTTGTCTGAAAAGAGAAACTAAGTTTCCAAACACCTTTCCACATATGTGATATTCAAACCAAAAGATGAATTGTATCCAAAACTTCATTAAAGTAAAGCTTCAAACTTCAACCACATTCTACGTAGGTTCCAAACCAAACCCCATGAGTTTCAAAAATCAAAACCCATTGATATTTCTAGAGAAATAAACCCAAACTCATTTCATCCAGGTTACACAATGCAACCCCATTTAAGACAAGTTCTTCATAAAGCTAAAAGTGATGCAGTTTTAGAGAGAAAAAGTTCCACCCACTTTAAGATATTGTTTCTAAGCAACAAAACCCACATACTTCAAACCCAACATGTGTATCAAAGTGATTGAAACACAAAATCACTCTTGAACCAAGATACCCAAAACAACATTTGTTCTTAGAGATTAAAACATAAATCTCCTAAGACATGTATCTAAAGACAAATAATCCTTTGAGAAAAATAAATATGATCACTTATTTGTTTACTTTTCAAGAAAGATAAAGTAAACCCATTTCACCTTTGTTTTAGTGAGAAAACTTTGCTTTATGTTTTCATTACAAATCTTGTACTCTTGATTACGGTTTAACTTCATTGTATCTTTAAGACTGATTGTGTCATTGTTGCTGGGAGTCAAGGTGTGCCCTTGGTCTCTTTCATGGGTAGCACTTAGTCAAGGACAAGATTAACATCTTATTAGTTTCGTTTTGTAAGGTTTTGCTCGTTATGAGGTTTCGGTTCCACGATAAGTGAAATCTAGATATTAAAGTTCTCGAGCATTGTCTCAAGCATGGATGTAGGCAGGGCCGAACCACATTAAAACATTCGTTTGGATACTTCCATTAAACCCTCTATAGTACCTTAATATATTTACATTCACTATTTACTTTAATATTCATATTACATTTATTGCTTGAATGTGAATATGATTGTGTGTGGATGCACTAGACAATAATGGAGAAGTCATTTTTATCAAAAAACTAAGAAAAGGTTTTTACCAAGTTGAATTGTTTATAAAATGACTATGTAAAGAAACAAAGAAATGAAAATTTGCAAAAAAAGTTAATTAAATGTCATAATCACAGTTCACCCCCACTTGGTATTATTATGGGCAAATAATTGGTATAAGAGCCTAGCTCATAGATACTTGTTTAAAAAAATTATGTTTTGAGTTTAAAATCGCATCCAAAAGAGGTGAATTTTAAAAAATTATACTTGTCTAGATTTTTTTGAAAATGATGGATCTTGTTGGAAAAACAAATAAAAGTTTTGAAATATTGATGTTAAAAAAAAGAATGGGGAAGGCTATTATCTTTGATTTTTTTATGAAAAAATTGTGTTTGAGTTGTAACTAAGAAAAGGTCTTTATAAGTGAAATGGGTCTTGAAAAATGATTTAGGTAAAAATGAGGTTGTAAAGTTAAAGGTCCATACATATTCACTCTCATATTGAACTACCACTTCCTGATTCTAGTATGATTATTGTTAACCTTTCTTATATCTCACACATTCTATTTACACACTTGAGATGATTTCTGAACATAATGTAACTCCTACACTTTTTGAACACATATCGCACCATATCATAACACCCACTTAATAGTTAAAACGGATACTCTTGCCCATGGTGAAATCCCACGCATTAAGACGTTAGAATCAATAAGGTCTTTGATAAACTTGTCACATAGTCCCCACTCATATAGAAGTCATTGTAAGTTGAAGATAATAGACCACATATCTCCAACAAATTAGATCCCCAATGTGTGAGTAAATCAAACTTGGTGTTTTTTATTCCTTATTTTAGATGTTTATCTCATAAAAAATATTTTGGTAAAGAAACCAAAACAAGGCTTTCAGAAACAAAATCAATTTGTTAACGAGATTGATAGTTGCAAAATCCAGTTACGCCAGTTATGAGTGATTAGGATAGAAACATATTTTTGAAGAGGAAAAAACTTTGGAATTTAAGTATAATATCAAATACCCATTTATCCATATATAAATTGGAAAATTGGTTAAAAAATTAAAGAAGATAAACTTTTAGTAGAGAACCCTTAGATGTTTTATAAATAAGTTTTTTAGAATAGATACAATTAAATGTTTAAATATTGTTTACACATATAAAACTATATTAACCCTTGATTTAACTTTAGATATGATCACACATTCCTATGGTGTTAATACCATATTAATATGATACATGCCATCACTAAGTGTTTTCACAAATTATTCAATTATGAATATCTATTATTGTGATTCATGTCTATTGTTTGCACTTCATGTTACATCTCCGTGTCCTCGACATAGCTACACGATTAGGTAATGTTGTTCATATCTTCATTAAACTATTACTTACATTATTTCTATATGACCTATGAATTAATATGTTCACATTTTACGGCGTCAGTGCCTAGACATTTTTAAAATTAATTAGTAATATACACTCGATATGATATATTATACCCCATGAGAACAAAATGATCCATTTCTATGATCTTACTCACACCTATTTTATCACATGCTCAAAATATGCCCTAATGTGTTCACATGATTATCTTGGCAAAAGTAGACCATGTTTAAGAAAGTCTGACCGGAGACTCAAAATCACATGCTATAGAAATTACATAATTGAATATCTTTCTCATGAAAAGTCATTAGTTATCATTCAATCTTACATACATAATGTTAAATTGATGGCATTCCCATCATTGAGAAACTAAATGGCATTTCCATTTTTGAGATAAAGGTTAGTAATCCCACCTTAGTGAATATCCGATGGCATTTTTTCCATCCATATGATATTTTAGTAGCAATCCTACCCATTATTATGTAGAAGCCAGTCCCTTTTCATTTAAGAACATGCGAAGATTGAAAATACATTCTCACATAAGACATTATGGAAATTCCATCATTTTTGCATAATATTTAGCCAAAATGATATACATTCTGTGTGGAATATTGATGGAAATCCCATCACCGCAAGACATTGCTTATGAATTGAGTCAATAAAATATGGAAATACCATATATACATGATATATTCCAATACTCATGAGCAAATTCTTGTAATGGCATTCCAATTACATTATGATTATACACCTATTAAATCATAAAATCATAGATGTATGCAAAGCCTATGTACTTGATGTGTGACTTATGAATAAGATCATGATGTTAAAAAGAACATGTGTGATATTATTGACATTAAATACACTTTTGTTACTATTGAAAATCTTTCAACTGTACATGTGAAAATGGGGATATTGAGAATCAGTGAGGAGATGAAAATGGTGTACATATAAACGAAATGAGGAAACTACTTAGACAAATGAAGTTATCGTCAGAAATGAAAACCATTTTAAAAAGGCGGGTGAAAAAGGAAATAATATTAAGATTGGGTACCAAATATTAATTTTTATGTGTACACACATCTTAATTGCAAAACACATATTGATTAATTCTTACGCATCTTAGGATAGGAATCTCACTAAATTTTTATAAGAGATAAACTTTTGAAAATCCCTACATACTAATCATTTTTTGAAGAAGAAAGTTAACACACTTTGATGAAATTTTCACGAGAGGAAATAAAAGGTAAGATCACATTCTTAAGAAATATTTTTATATAAGACTCTCATGATAACAAGAAGTACAATTTCACACACTCTAGTGTCGTATGGTGTTAATAATGAGTATTACAACCAAGTGAGATAAACAAGTAGAAACCTTTTTAAAAAAACAACTAAGAATCCATAGGTGGAAGAAAATATCGTTGAAAGAAATGAACCCATCAAAATCTACCAAACCATTGGGAATATCATACCATCTTAGGCACTAAATGGATTTTTAACTACTTACTTACCAAAATTCTAATTTTATGTTATAACCAAACTATGATTTGATTAAACCAAAAAATCTGTGAAACATTACCAAAACTCTTTCTAAAGATAGTATTTCGCTGAACCAATAATGTACATTCTTGAAGTAGGGAACACAATTAATACTCAGTCACTCATTTCCACTTAGTTGAAATTGACCTTCATTAAACTTGGCACATTGATATACTTACTACACTTAGTGAAGATGATACTTATATTTTGAATACCAATTAAAATTCCTTTAACGTGTTCCATATTCTTTGACTACTGCTTTAGGAATCCATAACTTAATAGGGGATAAAATATTTTTTCAAAGAAACCATGGGCTCTACCAAAATATAAGATTTCAATAAAAACTTTTCTTAAATATAAAGTTTCCACCATCCCACATAATCTAGGCATTAAAAACATACATGATATGTGCATCATTACTTTTCATGCATATGAATTATCTAATCCCGTATATGTTATACTAACAGTCATTGCATCTAGTGCACTTATCCACCCGAAGGATACCCATTTTTTACATCATAAGAATATATAATTTCAACATAACCCCCTCCACTTTTGATAATGACAAAGGGGGAGAAAAATAATATGATAAAAATATGTATGAGAAAATGATGCTACAACAAAGGGGGAGAAAAATAGTTTTTCTAAACTAAGTTTCAAAGCTAGGGGAAACTTTCAAACATTTTCTCAAATTATATCAACTATATTGTCATCATAAAAAGGGGGAGATTATGAAACCAAATGTATTACAACTAAAAGATTTTTGTATGATAACAACATAATTGATATAATATACTTCATTATCTTCTTACTAAAGCAATCGAGATTAAAACAATCACGATATATATCACGATATATGTTACGAGGAACACATCAACCATGCAATCATGCTCAACCAGGACAAATACAATGAAGATCCCAGTCAATAAAATGTTGACTCATAACATGGATCAAACCCTAAAAAATATCATATCTCAAACCTCTGGAGAAGATCAACATCAAAAATCATATAATAAATCTCGTTACCACATCACATGACCTATAGATATCAACCTCAATAAAGCATAATCTTTAGAGTCAATATTTCATAACTCGTGCATTTAAAAAGAATTTGCAAAGGTTAATAAGATCATTACTCTATTTCTTATTGTACATTAAGAACTATTTTAAAAACTAAAGTAACATATTTTAACATGTATATGCTTAAAACCTACTCACATAAACCTAGCATAAAGTTTCCTAAACCTTCCTACATGAATGTCAAAAAAACCTAACATCATATAACCTAAAACCTTAGAGATTTAATCAACTAAAAGTAAACGTTACACCTCACTAAAACATTTACACTTGAAACCAATAGAGTTTTAGTGTACTAAATACTTCTTTTAGTTGACTAAAAGTGATTAAGATTTCAAAATTATCTTGGTAAAACATTCCAAACTCATATCCTAATACCCTCAACCTTTACTAACCTTTGTCAACCCCTTATCACTATAAATATACCTTCAAACATTCGTTTCAAATCTCCAAGACTCAACCCAATATTATGCCTTCCTATTTGAGTTTTCGAGAAAGAGAAATCAAGTTTCCCAACCTCTTTCCACATATGTGAGATTCAACCCAAATCTCCAATGTATAAAAAAACTCCATTGAAGTAAATCTTCAAACATCAAGCCAATGCAACCCATGTTCCAAACCAAACCCCGTGAGTTCTAAGAATAAAGACATATAATTAAAACATTTCTATTTCTATAAAGAAAGAAAAACCCATTTAATCCAAGTTACACTCCTCAAACCCATTTACATCACATTCTTGATAAAGCTAGAAATGAGCAGATCTAAAAAGAGAAAGTTCCACCCACATCACAAGATTGTTTTTAATCAAAAAACTCGACATACCAAAAATCCCAATTTTCTGTCAAAGTTATTTAAGCACAAAATCACAATTAAATAATGATACCCAAAGAAACATATGTTCTTAGAGATTGAAACACATATGTCCTAAGGCATGGATTCAAACCAAAATACCCCTTTGAGTAAAATACATGGGATCACTTGTTTGTATACCTTTCTAGAAAGAGAAAGTAAACCCATTTTCACATTTGTTTTAGCGGAGGAACTTTACTTTACATTTTCCCTGCAAATCTTGGACTATTGATTATGATTGAACTTCCTTATACTTTCACGACTGGTAATTTCATTGCTACGGGGAGTCAAGTGCAATACCCCGTAATTTTATTGATTTTTATTTAAGGGATTAATTGAATTAAATGAGAATTAATTAGGAATTAATCCGGATATAAATACTAGAGAGATGTGAGTTGGTATTTGATTATGATGTTAAAATTGAATATTTCTAAGTATATATGGTAATATACGAGTATTGAAAATATTTAAATTGTCAAGAGACAGAAATACGACAATTTAGAAAATTTAGTTGGAACGCGCGTGTCAGTCGCGTCAGGAATAAATTTATTAAAATTAAAAAGTAAATTATATTTTTATCAACCGAATGATCATTTTGAGTGCACCAACACGTTCGAAAGGGTCGAAATAGTCAGAAAACACTAGCCAGAGGTTTAGTTTGTGTCTCGGGGTATTTTTAGGCCAAACCGATAACCTAGAAGGGTATTTTGGTAATTTTAAAAAATTGAGGAATTAAAACCCACGAATTTTAGAGTTTATTTTTATATTTTTTAAAGAGGCCACTATGCCCATTACCAGCAAAAGGCAAGAGAGTGGGCTACGGGAGTTTTGAGAGGAGTTAGAGAGAAGTTAAAAGAAGTTCCACCAAACCATCTTCCATCACGAGCATTTTGAAAGGAAATTGTGATCGGAAAGAAGGGAGAGCCAACCTTGATCATCAATAATGAATCAGAACATCGGATTTAAGGCAAGTTATTTGATGTCATTAATTGCAATGAATATTTCCTCCATGTTTAGTGTAGAAACCTTATGCTTTGAAAGTTTTGGAGAAAACCCAATGGGATTGTTGTATAAACTCTTAATTTTGGTTAGGAATTGCATGTAGAATGATTTTGGAAGAGATTGGTACCCTAAAACTTAACTTGGATGATTTAAAAAATGGATTTATGATGAGTATTTAGGTACAATAAAATTATGTGTTCATGTTCATAGGGTTTAGGGTAAAATTTGGGGATTTATGATAATTGCATGTTGATTAGGAGGATTTGACCCCAAAAATACGTTAAGAAGCAACCTAGGAGTACTTAGAGTAGTTTAAAAACAATAAAATGTTATTGGGATGATTTTAGAATGGGACTAGAGAAGAGAAAAATGAAGAAAAACGAGTTGGAAAATTTCTAGGCGTATTCTGCCATCTCCTTAGAAGACCTGCCCAGGTCGTTCGAACGAGCTTCTAACGAGATGATAGTATCCCTTCTAACGAGTTCATTCGAAGACTTCGTTTGAATGACACTCGTTCGAACAACCTCGTTCGAACGATATTTCTAATGAGTTGACAGAATGGCCTTTTGGGCCTGATTTTATTTCGAACTTCCAGTAGACTTATTTTAATCGAGTGCTAACCTTCCCTTGTTGACTAGTGGGTATAGTTGTGAGATTGGAGTACGTTGAGGATTAAAACTTAGAATTTTCTATTAAACTGGATGACATTTATGGGTTAAGGAATAAGTACCTAAAATTACGACGTGAGAGGGGTTGACAACTTTTAATGTATATTATTCGGGGATTTGTAAACGTGT
This sequence comes from Sambucus nigra, assembly GCA_949130495.1. Classification (NCBI taxonomy): domain Eukaryota; kingdom Viridiplantae; phylum Streptophyta; class Magnoliopsida; order Dipsacales; family Adoxaceae; genus Sambucus; species Sambucus nigra. The sequence goes on along the minus strand of OX422217.1, from coordinate 245,820,387 downwards.
AACATTTAATGACGATATAGGAATGTAAAATATACCTCTATTGATATTATAAGATATCTAAGATGTGTGAATGCTTAGTATATGTGGTTATCTATGTATAACATACCTACTATACTTGCTATCACGGGAGGTTGGCGTACGATCAGGTCCATCTAATCTTTGTGTTCCTACGGGGGGATTTAGATTGGTACCTCGAGGACATAGGTCAGAGAATGACGTATTGAGGAGTTAATATGTCTGCTGATCATGGGAGCGTAGGTATGTGCATGACCCATGTGATGTGAACTATGTTCGCCTCCATTCTGTGTGATTGTTACTTATCAAAAAGGTTCCTGGGAGATTCGGAATACGTGATCCTTATGTACGTGATGTACCGGGATTTGATAGCAGAGTATGTGTGCACCACAGCTTAGTCTAGGGGTGCCATTATTGTATATTTATGATGATAATAATGTACTAGAAATACTGAAATGAACTGTTTATATAAGTACAAATGTGAATTAATGTAATATCTTTATAGAGTTAAAAATGGGAAAACTCTTAGTAGTTATTACAACTAATCCTGAGGAATGAAGGTAAAACTCTATGTTTATATTAAATTGCTGGGAATTAAACTACGAATAGTATAGCAAACTCAGATATTGTAATAGAATAGTTAGATAGTGGAATAACTAGAATGGGTACACACTTAGTTGAGAGGTGAGGGACTCATGTGAGTGTACGCACTATCATGTATTTTATATTCACTGTTTAATGATATTAAACACTTGCTGTATTTTGAACTGTTTTCACAATCGGGCTCTGACCCGTTTTCTTTCAAATCTATTTTCTTGTAAAAACCTTTTGGGTGCCCATCCACAAGGACACAAAGCGTAGGAGTTCCATTCTAGTGACGTGTTGTAGCTGCTGTGGAAGGTACATGACCTCGATAGTAGACGCCTCCACTTTCTATCTTGACTCTATTTCAGATTTACTCACATGTAGGGCATGTCGCCCCTTTTCTTTTAGAGACATCCTAATTACTCAGTTTTATTTCAAATTTTGGGTTGTAATTATTCAGACTTTGTATTCGGTTTTATTCAGTATTTCGAATTATTTTCGAGGAGTGTTCCTCCAGATTCATATATTTCTCTATTATTGTAATGTGACTATAATGTGGTTGTGATATCATTATTTTATAATGTAATACTTATTGCATGGTAATCGGATTTAATTAAAATTGATAACTCACTTTTTAAATATTAGTTGGCTAGTAATTTTTAAAACGTTTTTCGACAGTGATGCTATGAACTGAACCAACTTGGCATTTTGTATTAATTTGAATAAAGGAGTAACTACCCTGTATTTAATTAGTCAGGATGTCACAGGTGGTATCAGAGCATCAGGTTCTAGTGTCCTTAGGATCTGTACGGCTTGTTATGTTTCCGCTAAGCGTTCTTTGATGTATAGCCCTATATTATAGGATTGTTGTACTCTATTGTGTATTTTTCGCCCTTCAGCTATTTTGAGATAATAACTGCGAACTTATAAGACTTTACACTCATTTCAAATGCCTCCACGACGTGCACAGCGAGTTCCCAGGGATGCTCAGCCTGAGCCACGGCCTGCACCAGTTCAGGGCTCCATGAATGCCGTAGACGTTGCCGCTATAGTAGCCCAAGCGGTAAATGCCGCTCTAGCAGTCGTGCAGCAGTCACCGCCTCAGGCACCAGTAGTAGCGCCAGTACATGCTCATGCATTCCCGTCTACTTGGGAATGTGTTCGTGATGCTTTCCATAAATCACACCCTCTTGAGTTTGCAGGTAGCTCCGATGTCGTTGTGTCCAGCCAATGGAAGAAGGACATTCAAAGGCATTTGAGGATGTATGAGTGCACGGAGGTATAAAAACAGATACTGGTTACTTTTAAGCTAGTAGGATCAGCGTTGCAGTGGTGGGAGTCCATTACCACCACGGAGGAGAGAGACATCCTTTCTATTTAGGAGTTTTAAGTGCGGTTTGACCGCAAATATTTTCCATCAGCCATTCACACCAAAATGAGGAGGAAGTTAATGAAACTTAAGTAGGAGGGGAAAACCGTGGTAGAGTATGAGGCCGAGTTCACTAATCTCTTGAACATCGTTCCCGATGAGATTTCGACCGAGGAGAAAAAGATTCATAAGTTCATGGATGGGTTGACCTGGAGGATTCGTCAGCACTTATTGTGTAATCTCTTGTTAGCCACTTATTCTGATGTGGTTAACACAGCACTGCTTCACTGTTATGACCACCGCTTTCACTTATCAGAGGGTAAGCGATCAGGAGAGTCCAGCCATCAGGGCAGGACAGGGGGGAATGGTGCCAGCGGGGCACAATCTGCTCAGGGTCAGCACAGACAGGGTGATCAGGGTTCCCAGCAGGGGGATTTTAAGAGGTTTAGATCTGGGGTTTTCAGAAATGGTGAGGGAGGTTTTCGTCAGGGCCAGCAGGGTCAGCACAGCCATCGGGGACAGCAGGGCCAGCATGGCCAACTGCAGCAGTTTCATCAGGGCCAGCACGGCCAGGGGAGGAATGGCAACGTCCACCAGGGCCGTGGGCAGCAGGGTCCGAGAGGGGGGAATATTCTGTGGAAATGTTTCACTTATGGAAAAATTGGCCACAAGCGCCAGGAGTGTCCTGATAGGGGCAGGGCCCCGCAGCAGCAGCACCAGGGTGCTTGACACGAGCCCCAGAGACCTATGTTTCTCGCCGACCTCCCAGCACCACCACAGATGCCAGCGTTGCCACCCATCCCAACAGTCCCAGTCCAGCAGGGATATCTTTAGTATGGGCGAGTTTATCAACTCCAGCAGGCCGCAGTCCCACATGATCCACCTGCTATTGAGGGTATGTTCTTTATTCAGGGAACTATGGGGCATATTTTATTTGATACGGGGGCCACACACTTTTTATTGCCACGAGATTTGCACGCACTTTGGGGTTATTAGGCACTGCAGAGAGCACGATTAGTTGCGTAGATTCACCGTAGAGTAGGCATTCTGTGATTTCTTTTATTTGTAGGGATGTGGGTATAGAGATTGGGAGATTTACTTTACCTGCTAATATGTTAGTATTAGAGATGACTGAGTACGATGCAATTGTTGGTATGGATTGGCTAGTTGTGTACCGAGCCATGATTGAATGTTTCAGTAGGAGTATTATTTTTGACATACCCCGGCGGGAGATGTTTTTAGTGGCGATGCCTCGCCCTGAGGGAGGATCGTCCCCACACTTGTATTATATAGAGGAGGAGACCTCTAAGGAAGTGGTAATACCACTTGATTCGATTCCCATTTTTAGTGAGTTCGATGATGTATTTCAAGATATACCTTGATTACCTCCTAGTAGAGAGATAGATTTTGTTATCGATTTGACGTCGGCCACTCGGCCAATTGCCCGCGTACCGTACCATATGGCTCCAGCGGAGATGAAAGAGCAAAGGGAACAGATAGAGCAGTTGTTGGGTCAGGGGTTTATCCGTAGGAGCACTTCGTCGTGGGGTGCCCCTGTGTTATTCGTAAAGAAGAGGGATGGATCGTTGAGGTTATGTGTAGATTACCGGGAGTTGAATAAAGTCACGATACGGAATAAGTATCCGTTGCACCGAATCGACGACTTATTCGACCAGTTGAGAGGAGCTTCCTTCTTCTCGAAGATTGACTTGCGATCGGGATACCATCAGTTGCGTATCAGGCAACAGGATGTCTCGAAGACTGCTTTCTTGATGAGATATGGTTCCTATGAGTTTCGAGTTATGCCTTTTGGCCTAACCAATGCTCCAGCCGTGTTTATGGACTTGATGAATAGGGTGTTCAGAGAGTTCCTAGACCAATTTGTTATCGTCTTTATCGATGACATCCTGGTTTACTCCCAAACAGAGGAGGAGCATGCCGAGCATTTGAGACAGGTTTTACAAATGCTGCGTCAGAATGAGATATATGCGAAGTACGAGAAGTGTGGGTTTTAGCTGAAGGAGGTACAGTTTTTGGGGCATATCATTTCAGACAAAGGGATATCAGTTGATCCAAGAAAGGTATAGGAGGTGAGGGAGTGGGGACAACCCACGACACTGACTGAGATCCATAGTTTCTTAGGCCGAGCAGGATACTACAGGAGGTTTATTCGGGGTTTCTCTAAGATAGCGGGTCCTTTGACACATCTGACTCGCAAAGGTGTGCAATTCATCTGGAGCGATGCCTGTCAGTTGGCATTCGATGAGTTGAAGGACAAGTTGACCTCAGCACCTGTGTTAGAATTGCCCAGACCGGGAGTTGAGTATCTAGTCTACACCGATGCGTCCTTACAAGGACTTAGAGGTGTATTGCAACAGGAGAGTCAGGCTATAGCGTATGCTTCCCGTAAACTTAAGCCTCACGAGAATAATTACCCCACCCATGATTTGGAGTTAGCGGCAGTCGTATTTGCTCTTCGAATTTGGAGACACTATCTCTTGGGGGAAAATTTTCGGCTGTTCACAGACCACAAGTCTGTACAATACCTCTTCACGCAGAAGAAATAGAATATGCGTCAACGACGGTGGCTTGAGTTTGTGAAGGATTATCAGTTTGATATCCAATATCACCCAGGGAAGGCTAATGTGGTAGCAGACGTGTTGAGCCGTAGGCCAGTAGATGAGGTGGTCGAGGTGTGGAAATCTAAGTGGAAGGAGTTGGGACACCAGGATGCAGTGGCCCGATCATTCATGTCTGTGATGACTGTTACACCTCAGATTGTTACGAGGGTGATAAAAGCCCAGGAAAAAGACTCGTTCTGTCAGGAGCAGATAGTTCGATTACTAGCAAAGGGAGTCGATTCCTATACCATTAGTTCAGACAGCGGATTACGATTCAATGGGAGACTGGTCGTTCCAGAAGTGGAAGACTTGCGACACGAGGTAATGACAGAGTCACACGGCTCGCGATTCGCGGTACACCCTGGTGGGGATAAGATGTACCAAGACATGAGACGACAGTACTGGTGGAGCGGGATGAAGAGAGATATTGCCGTGTTTGTTTCTAAATGCGCCACTTGTCAGCTAGTAAAGGTGGACCATCAGAGACCGGCAGGACTTCTACAGCCGTTAGAGGTTTCGATATGGAAATGGGAGGGCGTATCCATGGACTTTATCTCGGGGTTACCTATGTCACAGAGGGGTCACGACTCCATATGGGTAATTATGGATAGGTTGACCAAAGTTGCTCATTTTCTGTCAGTGAGAACAGACTACACTACGGGATAGTATGCCCAGATTTTCATTGCGGAGATAGTGAGACTTCACGGGGTGCCTCAAAATATCGTGTCTGACCGAGACAAGATATTTATTTCACGATTTTGGGAGAGTTTCCAGGAGGCAATGGGTACGGAGTTACGGCTGAGTACGGCGTATCACCCGCAGACTGATGGGCAAACAGAGCGGTCAAATCAGATGTTGGAGGACATGTTGCGTATGTGCATCTTAGACTTTGGAGGTGGTTGGGAGCAGTACCTTCCACTGGTGGAGTTTGCTTATAATAACTCCTACCAGCTCACCATTGGCATGGCTCCATTCGAGGCGTTGTATAGTAGACCTTTTCATTCCCCAACATGTTGGTTAGAGGTGGGGGATAACAAACTCCTTGGGCCGGAAGTGATTCTGGATACTTCAGAAAGGATAGAGATGATACAGAGCCGTATTTAGTTAGCTCAGGACCGACAGTAGAGCTATGCTGATGGCAAGAGGTTCTTCAAAGAATTCCATGTAGGGGACCAGGTGCTACTCAGAGTATCTCCTATGAAGGGGATTATGCGTTTTGGAAAGAAGGGGAAATTGGCACCAAGATATATGGGGCTATTTCCTATCATCGAGCAGATTGGGCCAGTTGCGTATAGACTTGGGTTACCGGAGCACTTGCATAGGATTCATGATGTGTTTCATATTTCCTCGCTAAGGAAATATCTTAGGGACGATTTTTCCCATACTCACATTTCTTTAGAGGACATCGATCTTCATCTTGATAGTTCCTACGAGGAGGGGCCAATTGCTATTCTGGACCACAGCGAGAGGAAACTGAGGTCGAAGATAGTACCATTAGTACGCGTTCAGTGGCGGCATCATAATGCCAAGGAGTCCACATGGGAGCACGAGGACGAGATGCGCGAACGTTATCCAGAGCTATTTTTACCAGGTATTCTATAGTTCTGAATTTCAGGACGAAATTCTGTTATTAGGGGGGAAGTATGTAATACCCCGTAATTTTATTGATTTATATTTAAGGGATTAATTGAATTAAATGAGAATTAATTGGGAATTAATCCTGATATAAATACTAGCGAGATGTGAGTTGGTATTTGATTATGATGTTAAAATTGAATATTTCTGAGGATATATGGTAATATATGAGTATTGAAAATATTTATATTGTCAAGAGACAGAAATACGGTAATTTGGAAAATTTAGTTGGAACGCGCGAGTCAGTCGCGTCAGGAATGAATTTATTTAAATTAAAAAGTAAATTATATTTTTATCAACCGAATGATCATTTTGAGTGCCCCAACGCGTCCGGAAGGGTCGAAATAGTCAGGAAACACTAGCCGGGGGTTTAGTTGGGGTCCCGGGGCATTTTTAGGCCAAACCGACAACCTAGAAGGGTATTTTGGTAATTTTAAAAATTGAGGAATTAAAACCCACGAATTTTAGAGTCTATTTTTATTTTTTTTAAAGAGGCCACTAAGGCCATTACCAGCAAAAAACAAGAGAGTGGGCTACGGGAGTTTTGAGAGGAGTTACAGAGAAGTTAAAAGAAGTTCCACCAAACCATCTTCCATCACTAGCATTTTGAAAGGAAATTGTGACCGGAAAGAAGAGAGAGAGACAACCTTGATCATCAACAACGAATTAGAACACCGGATTTAAGGCAAGTGATTTGATGTCATTAATTACAATGAATATTTCCTCCATGTTTAGTGTAGAAACCTTATGCTTTGAAAGTTTTGGAGAAAACCCAATGGGATTGTTGTAGAAACTCTTAATTTTGGATGAGATTGGTACCCTAAAACTTAACTTGGATGATTTAAAAATGGATTTATGATGAGTATTTAGGTACAATAAAATTTTGTGTTCATGTTCATAGGGTTTGGGATAAAATTTGGGGATTTATGATAATTGCATGTGGATTAGGAGGATTTGACCCCAAAAATACGTTAACAAGCAACCTAGGATTACTTAGAGTAGTTTAAAAACATTAAAACGTTATTGGGATGATTTTAGAATGGAATTAGAGAAGAGAAAAATGAAGAAAAATGAGTTGGAAAATTTCTGGGCGTATTCTGCCATCTCCTTAGAAGACCTGTCCAGGTCGTTCGAACGACCTCGTTCGAACAAGCTTCTAACGAGATGACAGTATTCCTTCTAACGAGTTTGTTCGAAGACTTCGTTCGAACGACACTCATTCGAACAACCTTGTTCGAACGAGATTTCTAACGAGTTGACAGAATGGCCTTTTGGGCCTGATTTTATTTCGAACTTCCAGTAGACTTATTTTAATCGAGTGCTAACCTTCCCTTGTTGACTAGTGGGTATAGTTGTGAGATTAGAGTACGCTGAGAATTAAAACTTAGAATTTTGTAGTAAACCGGATGACATTTATGGGTTAAGTAATAAGTACCTAAAATTACGACGTGAGAGGGGTTGACAACTTTTAATGTATATTATTCGGGGATTTGTAAACGTGTAACATTTAATGACGATATAGGAATGTAAAATATACCTCTATTGATATTATAAGATATCTAAGATGTGTGAATGCTTAGTATATGTGGTTATCTGTGTATAACATACCTACCATACTTGCTATTATGGGAGGTTGGCGTACGATCAGGATCATCTAATCTTTGTGTGCCTACAGGGGGATTTAGATTGGTACCTCAAGAACATAGGTTAGAGAATGACTTATTAAGGAGTTAATAAGTTTGTTGATCATGGGAGCGTAGGTATGTGCGTGACCCATGTGATGTGAACTATGTTCGCCTCCATTGTGCGTGATTGTTACTAATCAAAACGGTTCCTGAGAGATTTGGAATACGTGATCCTTATGTACGTGATGTACCGGGATTTGATAGCAGAGTATGTGTGCATCGCAGCTTAGTCTAGGGGTGCCATTATTGTATATTTATGATGAGAATGATATACTGGAAATACTGAAATGAACTGTTTATATAAGTACAAATGTGAATTAATGTAACATCTTTATAGAGTTAAAAATGGAAAAACTCTTAGTAGTTATTGCAACTAATCCTGAGGAATGAAGGTAAAACTCTATGTTTATATTAAAATGCTGGGAATTAAACTACGAATAGTAGAGCAAACTCAGATATTGTAATAGACTAGTTAGATAGTGGAATAACTAGAATGGGTACGGGTACGTAGCAGTGCACACTTAATTGAGAGGTGAGGGACTCATGTGAGTGTACGCATTATCATGTATTTTATATTCACTGTTTAATGATATTAAACACTTGCTGTATTTTAAACTATTTTCACAATTGGGCTCTGACCTGTTTTCTTTCAAATCTATTTTCTTGTAAAAACCTTTTAGGTGCCCAGCCACAAGGACACCAAGCGTAGGAGTTCCATTCCGGTGACGTGATGTAGCTGTTGTGGAAGTTACAGGACCTCGATAGTAGACGCCTCCACTTTCTATCTTGACTCTATTTCCGATTTACTCATATGTAGGGCATGTTGCCCCTTTTCTTTTAGAGACATCCTATGTACTCAGTTTTATTTCAGATTTTGGGTTGTAATTATTTAGTGATTCAGACTTTGTACTCAGTTTTATTCAGTATTTCGGATTATTTTCGAGGAGTGTTCCTCCAGATTCATATATTTCTCTATTATTCTAATGTGACTATAATGTGGTTGTGATATCATTATTTCATAATGTAATACTTATTGCATGTTAATCGGATTTAATTATATTGACAACTCACTTTTTAAATATTAGGTGGCTAGTAATTTTTAAAACGTTTTTCGACAGTGATGCTATGAACTGAACCAACCTGACATTTTGTATTAATTTGAATAAAGGATTAGCTACCCGGTATTTAATTAGTTGGGGTGTCACATCAAGGTGTGCCCTTGGTATCTTGCATAGGTACATCTTGGGAAATGACGAGTTTAGCAACCTATTGATTGTGGTTTGCAAGGTGTTGTTCCCTGTGAGGTTTTGGTTCCAACATCAGTGAACTAGAGATGTAAATGTCTCGAGTGACGTCTCAAGCATGGACCTCAGTGGGTTTGGATCGTGTCAAAACCTAAGTTTTCAATGTTCCTTTAAAGCCTCTCTCCCCTAACAATATTTAAATTCATGCTTTACTTTAATATTCTTTATAAATTTATTGCTTGAATATGAATATGAATTTTTGCAGATGCTAGACAATAATGTAGAAGTTATTTTATCCGCAAACTAAGAACAAATTTATATCAAGTTTCAAGGATTATAAAATGAAGATGAAAACAAAGAAAGAGATGATAATTTGGACAAAGTTAATTGAATGCCATAATCCCAATTCAACCCCTCTTTTGGGATTATTCTTGGTCAACATGTGGAAATTTTAGGTCGGTGATTACGTCCTAATAAATATCATTGAAAGCATGGGAAAACTATCAGACAAAAAATTCCAACTAAACTGGGAAGCTCCATTAAGAGTTATCAAAGACGACCCATACTGAGCTAATAACATGGAAACAGTGGAGGGAAGGGTAATAACCAAGGAATGAAATGAAACCAAAGCCAGGAAATTTTATTTTTGATCTTAGATTTGAATTTTTCCTTTCCAATTTTCAATTAATCTCATTTGGGAGTTGAATGTTGCTTGTTTCTTAATTTAGTTACCTTTGATTGGTCCACATGACAAGTGAGTAATAAAGAATTTTTTTTTCTAAATACATCATATTTGACTTCACTTCTTTACTTATTTCTAATAATACCTTAGTATTACTATTTTCGTTCCTAGTCACTATTCAAAGGCGCCACATGTTTCATCAATAAAACACGAAAATATAAGATATTTCTCAACAAATAAAATATGTATAGTGGATTCGTTGTCACTTCTCAGTCCGACCACATTGGTTGGATAGAATCTTGAGTGAGGGAGTATACATACAAATATGTGCGTTATTACAAAAGAATGACACTAAACCTAAGGAAGGGTGTGGTGACACCTACTAATAGGCAAGACCCATGAAACATATCAAATAAATTGAAAAATATCACTTTCATTTCATTTTAATATTCATTATTAACATTGCAACACATGAAATGTATACTATCAACGAGGACCACCATATGGCGCATCCCCGTCATCACTGTTATGGTTGTCATTGTATTCTTAGATAAATGGTAGAGGAACAACATCAATTGACACCCATTAATCCTCACTTCTGAAGGTGGTGGCCTATAATAATGAAAATCCACAGCATAATAGTATCGCAACTCGGAATCACTTGGGACATTAAGAATAATGAAGTTATGTAGTCAGCTGTGCTTGTAAGATATATTTTTGGCTTCATTCAGATGGATTAGGTCCTTCATGATATCTTCATAATACCCGTCCATCTGAACCTAGCGAGGCTACTTACGATACTGGAATCTCAACCTCATGATCCTCAAGACCCTTGTTATTGACTCATTATCATGAAGGGCATTGTTAAATTTGTCGAGCTCATGCCTTAGGTTATTTCTTCAAGATCGGATTGAAGACCAACATACTTTATTCTTTTGTAGTGAAAGTGCAGGCTATATGTAATGGTCTAAATAAAATAAATTTTTTTATTTTTTCAAATTAAGTATCAAAGTAAGTGAATTTATTACTAATTTTAAAAATAAGTTATAATTAAACATATTAACTAATTTTATCTTAACCTAGAACAGATATTTAGGTGAGTCTACGAAAAAATATTTAAATCAAAACACACCGCTCAATGTACGAGGAAACTTAAATGGGAAAAACCTCGAATTACCCATCCACGCAAATTCATTATGTTACAGAATTACACAAGAATAATAAAAGACTTACATAATGACTCCAAGACCTCGTTAACCTTGATACTTTCTTCAATCTTTAAGCTCTCCTCATTAAGACACGTAGGACTTCATATATGTAGTTAAGATAATCCTGTGAGTCTACACAGGCCTCGATATCTACCGATCTAGGCTCAGAAATCGTCACACAATACGAAGTACCGTATGTGAATAGATCAGGCATAGAATCCACCGCATGAAACCTATCCATATCAAGATGATGAGACAACTTCAAAACATAATATGATGAACACTTGGATCCTAAACAACTTGGGTGAAAGCTAGGGTTTTGAAGAGATTTTTTATAGAGTTTGGGAACTGGAATTATAAGTTTTTGTCTCAAATAAAACTTCTTCCCCACACTCCTATTTATAGAAGGTTTTCAAAAAATGAGATTAGGATGAAACACTTTGAAGAAAATCTAAAAATCATTAAAAATGTTTCAGCTCGTTCGAACAAAGTACATATTTTTCGAACGAATCCTCGTATCTCATTCGAACGCACTTTTAACGAAACATACGACGAGATTCCATTAGAAGCAAAGATAACACTCATCCAAAGTTTCGTTGGAACCTTGTTCTAATGAGTTAAGGTAACTCATTTGAACGACATACCATATGTTTTTAATGACCTGACGAAAAAAATATTTTTCTCTGAAAAAAATATTGAAAACGATGAAGTAGTATTAAATCAATTTTTATAAAAACCTAACATCAAAAACTAAAATCTCCAAAGATAAAAATATTTATCCATTCCTAAATGAGAGATCCTTGGAACATGAAGAAGAAATGTGGCATTAAACATAACACGATTATGTAGATCTTCTATCTTGGTCGCTGCATCTTCATGAAAACTAGCCATAGGCTTGGAAAATAAAAAAACTCAAGTCCAAACCTATGACTCAAACAGTTTCCTCGAAACACGAAATAAACCAAAATATTCAAATTAACTTTATTCATAAATTTCTCATAAAAAAACTCCCCCTTTGGCTATTCTGGTACAAAAGAAAAAATAAAAACTCCTATGGCCATCAAGCTCATTTAAGATTCAATCCACAACCCCATAAGGAAAAAAATACAATTGGACTGACTTATAAACCTTGAGTAGCTTTGCTCGCTTGAACTTTGCAGTATGTTTCAAACTTACACACTTAAACACATTTTCAAATGAAAAAAGAATATAACAATATATAAAATCTGCATAAGAATAAACTCCCCCTATGTCTAAAGATCCCCATAGGTAAGATGTCTCACCATATGATAAATATCTCCTCGTAAAACTAAAGTGACAGATACCATTTCTCCCTTTTTAGTCTAAGAATAGATAAAGAAAGAAATTTATAATAAACCATTTCTCCCCCATAAACCATTTCTCCTTAAAAATGTGACAACGTATTATACCAACTGTAGTTACAAAGGAAAGAATAAGATCATGCAATGGTGTAAAGTGCAATAGACACATCATGACAACACAAGCACAAATGATCCAAATAATGACCAATTAATACCAGTTTTGATGCAAAAATGATTCAACTTAAATACCACATGAAGCATGCGATACCGATGAAACAAAAACAAGAGATACAAATATGATCATATAGCATGCCAATTTGATTCAGTGATAAAGCATATGGAAAACATGAATTAAATTTAAATGCAAAGACTCAAAATAAACGATACTATATGTATAAATATGTGAAAAATATCAATAACACACAGGCGCGCCCCCGCACGCGCACGTTCGCACACACGCACGCACACACGCACGCACACATATGTATATATATATATATGATATCTTATGTATGTTATAAAATATATGTATGATATTTTTATTTTTTTATGTATGATATTTCATGTATTTTATGTTACATAACATGCATAGGCATGCATAAAATATCATGCTAAAAGAATATATATTATATACTATTATATATACTATTATATACCATTATATATTATTATACTATTATTTTTTAAATACATGTTATTATTTTTTTTTAATAATTGCTATTAAATTTAATTTTTTTAAATATTTTTTTAAGAAAAGTATTTATTTTTTCATTTTTTAACTATTTCTTTTTATTTTTTATTTTCGTAAAGGTGTATTTTTTTTTAAAAAAAAGACGGGTTATTATTAACTAGGTTTTATCACGGGGGTAAATTTATCGTCGTGCCCTCGGCACAGGCATCCACTAGTATATATATATACCACAAACACCATAAGGTTTACATAGTACTATAGTATCGATGTGCATAAATGAACATGTGGTAAACAAAGTGAAAGAGGAGAGAACTGTAAAAAAAATAACTTTGACCCAATCATTCAAAAATGTTTAAGGAGTTATATTTGACAACTTCAACTTTATCAATAAAACATTTAGCCTTATAGTGACAAATAAAGTGAACTCATGAATTGATAAATAAGCACAATTTACACTAACATAGAAATTTTTGATGATAATCAAATCAATAATGTCAAACATTAGTTAACAAGGACTAATTGTGCAAACCCATTGATCTTCAACTTATAAAACCTTAAAAATTATAGATATATTATTTTTTCACTCTCATTTTGAAGATACCAATTTAGGTGAATAATAAATCAAATAAAATTTGGCCTCGGCAATACTTTCTTTTCTCTTGCCTCTTAAATTTTTTAAACTCTTCCCAGTGGTGGCCTTTCATTCAAGGAAGATTTCTCCATTCGTAGTCGTTTCCCATGCACACACATATTTTCTATAAAGCACAAACTCACGAAAAATGGTTGTTACATGAAAATATTCCTCCAATCAAATATACATATATAATGACAACATTTTTAGGAAGATAACTCGCTTAGGTCATGTCACATATGAAGTTAAAATACAAAAGAACTCATGCATGTGTGTGAGGAGGCATATGTAAAGTCAATCCATTCAGCGAGTCATTTTCAAACTACTCCATGAAAGCATGATTAAGAACAATATAAGCATTTAAAATCATAATTAAATATTCTAGACATATAAAAACATGAAAGGAAGTTGATTAAAAAACACCAATATGCCATACAAAATGTGTAAAACCATAAACAAATGTTTTTGAGTTTTTAAATGATTTTTTAAAAGACTCAAAAAACAAACAAAATATTTTTGTATTTTTATTGACAATAAGACCGAGTAAATGAAAAATAAAAATATAAAAGACTCAAATGACATAGAACAAGCAAACACATATAACATGAAGTAAAAAGTCTAGTGTATTTAAATATGCAAACACAATCAACCAGTAGACTTAACATGAGAAATATAATGTACAAGCATCCGAGAATTAACAAGTATAACATCCAACGCCTCTAAATCTGATTTCCTAACCCACGTAGGTGGGATATGATGCTCTTGGGTTTTGGGAACCTCGATTAATCTAGACTTATACTTCCTAGGACCATTTCTAATATCAAAATAAATAGGCCTAAGGTGATCTTTCCTACTACAATGTCTGCATGTGTAGACAAAAAGAATGTTACACTTGGGTTGATCATTTCTAAGGTTCCAAGAAATAATTGACTCTCTTAAAATAATTTTTTTGCCTATAGTAGAGAAAGCATTTGGAATATTGAATCCAATACCATAATCATCATCTTTAATTCAGATAGTGCCTAATATTTTATCTAACTTTTTCTAAGCTAGAATTAAATCACATTTGACATTACTCAAGTCTCTCAATCACTCTTTGAACCCCACAATCATTGACTCGAGCAAACAATAAGACTCGTAAAAAATAAGGGAATCCTTCTTCAAAGTCTTCACTAATCTTTAAAGACTATCTTGCTCCCCATAAAACAATGTGAGCTTTTCCCAACGAATCTTCTCACATGCCAAAAGATCTTGAATAAAAACACTTTCATCATTACCTATGGTACGTTGTTTTAACTTAGCTTCAAACCTTAATTTATACGTATTGTATATCATCATTTTCGCATAAAAATCACGGAAGGGGATTGAAGCTCACTCTCCCCCTTCTCCCCATCCTCCTTCTCATTTTCTTCTTTTTCTTCTATGCTCTCTCTACCATCACTCACTTGGGAATAACAAAGGATGGACTTAGAATTATCACGTTTAGAATTATCTTCATTGAAATTTTTTTCATCAATGATCACGTAACTAACCTTGAATGCGGTGTAATTGCGCTCAATGGGGAATTGGGTTCCTCTTTCCGATCACTATCATTAAGGGTGGCTTCTACACCTTCAGTTTCTTGCCCTCCATATGAAAACCTCTTAGATTTATGCCTACACATGGACCTAACACAATAACTGAGTGTTTTAGCTCTGTTACAATTTTGAAAAGGAATGATATATGAAATGGTCTAAAAAGGCCAATTTTTAATTGTTTTAAAATTAAATATTAAGCTAAAAACCTAATTTATCGAAAGTAAATGTAACACCAATTTTAAAAAAGTTATGATTAAACAGATTAACAAATTTTATCTTAACCTAAAACATACATCTAAGTGAGTACAGGATAAAAATAAGAAAATCAAACCCCAATACCGGATGTATGAGGAAACCTAAATGGGAAAAATCTTGGATGACCCAGCCACGCAAATTCACTATGATACGAAATCACACAAGACTAACAAAAGACTTAGAAATTTACTCAATGCCCTCATAGGCTTTGATATGTTCTTCAATATTCAATAAATCCTCCACATGACACATATGAGTCCACCTGCGTAGGTGCCACAATGTGTGGGTCCACACATGCCTTGGTATTCATCGATCCAGACTCAGTAATCGTCAAATAATATGAAGTCTACTATGTGTAAACATGTCATGCACAAAATCCAATGCACGAACTTTTCTCTATCAAGATGATGATAGAACAAACCATTGGTTCACAAAATAAGATCTTCAATGCATAATATGAAACATCTGTATCCTAAATAACTTGGGTGTAAAATAGGGTTTTATAGTGGTTTTTGATAGAGTTTCATAACTAAAAATATATTTTTTTGTCTAAAATAAAACAGCTTCTCTGCACAATTATTTATAGGATGTTCCCAAAATCGATATTAGGTTGAAACACATTACAAAAAAATTTAACATCTTAAAAAATGTGAAAACTCATTCGAATGAAGTACACCTCATTTGGACGACTCCCCTTATCTTTTTTTAACACTATTCTAAAGAAACATATAATGAGATTTTAGTGAAGGTAAAGAAAACACTCGCTCGAAGTTTCATTGGTACCATATTCTAATGATTTAAGGTAACTCGCACAAACAACATACTAAGTTATTCTGACGACCTCACGAAAAAAATATTTTTCTTTTAGAAAAATATTAAAAATAATAAAATCATTTAAAAATCAATTTTATAAAAACCTAACACCCAAAACTAAAATCTCCAAGGATAAAACTATTTATGCATTCATACCTGAGAGATCATAGAACAATGAAGACGAAACATGGCGTGATGCTGTAGATCTTGTAATTTGATTGCTGCATGTTCAAGAAACCACACCATAGTCTTGAAAGGTAAACATACTCAAGTAATAACCTATGAATTAAATAGTTTTGTCCAAATACAAAATAAGACAAAACGTACAAATTAACTATATTTGGATTTTTTCCTTACAGGTAGCCATAAATTAACATCATCCTATGAAGCCCTGGGATAAAATTCGAGAAGGACATCCTAGCTAGATCAGATGCATCAACCCTCGAGCACAAAATCGAAATCATCATCAACTTCAATAAATGATAAAATATCAAAGAAATTATTAAGCTATAGAGATGGATAAAATCAACTAAAAATAAGATGTAAGTTAACATAATCAATGTAAAAAGTATCCAATCCATAAAAATAATGCAAGCGAAAAAACTATTTTCATTTGACACACGCATTATATTAGGACAAGGCCCTTATATGTAGACGAGTAAGAAAATAAGGGAAATATTTAAGGAAAATACAAAATGTCCCTAAATGATACTAAATTTCCAAAGCCTTGTCTTGAAGGTCCTCTTTAACTTTGGATTTCTCGATCGTTGCCTCTTCTGTATCCTCACATCATTTCAAATTTGGATGATTAATGGGTCATGCCCCTCGAATAGTTTAAAGCTTTTAGAAACGTTGACCTTCACCAGATCCCTATCCCATAGTTTTTTGAAAAAGGATTACAGGACAAATAGCAACTACTTTTGAACATTCTCAAAAGCCTTATCCCAAACTTTATCATAGGCAGGGTTAGTCTTTTCCAAAGTTTCCACATTGGCCTTTAATTTTAGGATCTCCTAGTCTTGGGACTTTAGTTTGCACTCCCTTTAAATCACCCTTTTAATTATCTAAATTAAGGGCCTTATAAGGACCGTCCAAAGTGGCCCCAGGTTATAAACCTACTTCTTTTACTTGGCACTCTAGTCAAGAATATTGAGAAAGTGAAAAATGAATTGCAATGATAGATATCCATAGTAAAATGAATAGAAATTAAAATACTAAACTCGCAATAAGAATTGAATAGAAGTCAAGAACTGACAAGTGGAAGTGTATGGGTATCTTTCAATCCCAACCATTTCGAGGTCAGCCCAACGACTAAGGTTTGATCACCATGAGGAAATCTCCCATTAAAATTTGAAGTGCCAACATTGGCTGCTGGCAATAGATATATTGATAGTACCTTCCCCTTGTCAAGAACATCATCCTCCAACCTCGAAAAGGTGGCATGGAAGATAATGTAATTGACCAAGTCAATCTTATACACACAATGTGCATGTGCCTTGTTTGGAA
This sequence comes from Sambucus nigra, assembly GCA_949130495.1. Classification (NCBI taxonomy): domain Eukaryota; kingdom Viridiplantae; phylum Streptophyta; class Magnoliopsida; order Dipsacales; family Adoxaceae; genus Sambucus; species Sambucus nigra. Next base: position 245,802,548 of record OX422217.1, on the reverse strand, counting down.
AATCATCCCCAACAAGGGATATGAGCATCCCCACCTCTTTTCTTTTCATTGGGCGAGAAGTGGTGGAAGTGTTGAGGTTTTATTCTTAAAATAATGTAATGAAACTTTATTTATTAAAAAAATAATTATCTAATTCATTTGAAATAAGAATCATGTTTATGATAATGATTTATATTCATGTTTTAAATATTTTATTTTATATATGTTGGTCAATTGTGCTTAGTAGGAATTAAAAATCTAAATTCTAGTTCTAATAAAATTTAACAGTTCACAACCGAGATAAGAATTTGGCATCATATTGGATTTTTTGTGTATAGAATCCTAATAGTTAATACCAAAATACATGAACATGTCTGATTGTTCAAAAACTTATATGACAATTCGAGAGAGTATTGTGATTGGAATATCCACGAATGTATTGATTAGGACGACCTGTGAGATTTAAGTCTAATGGTTTTCTTGGTTAGACTCAGGTAATATCATGACATTTTCAAAGGGTTCATAAATAATTAATCCTGAGAGTAATGAATATTGGAATGCTTGCAAAATTGTTGCCTCGATTGATATGAAAGTGATTATATATTATATTAGGTCAATAGATCCCCACACGTTGATCAACCGTTGTGTAAGTAGGTCGGAGATCATAATCCGAAGGAACCTGCATCCAAGAAATATCTTGGATTATAATACCCCCTTGATATAATTATTAGATTTGTTTCCACCTGCTAAACATAACCAGTGGATGATTTTATAATCTGGTGGAGTAGCCCAATAAGTTATGTTTCTGAATCAAGGAATTGATTAAATGTTGATTAAAATTCATCTTAGGTAAATTTATTTGACCAAGCGGGTATTAGAAGCTTAACATGGGGAATAACATTATGTATTACAATCAACATCACAAATAAAACCCCATGATACTCGAGATATTTTTGGGATAATTAAATTAGAGTGGCGCTGTAATTATTTATTGAACTTAATTATGATTAAATATAGAAAGGAAATAAATTTTGAGGTTGTAATTTAGAATTTTCTAGTTTTTATTTGTCAATTTAATTATTTATATTGGGTCCCTAATATAGTCTACATGCCTAAGGAGTTAAGCCCAAACTCCGTGGAATCCTAGTTTATCCCAAGTCCTCAACTTATACTATTATATATTAGTATAAGCCATTGTTTTAAGGTTCACATTCATTATCAAGGTTTAAAGAGTGGGAGATAAACCACTATTCACTTTTTTTGTGAAGAGGATTAGAGAGTACGATCCATATCTCACTCAAAACCAAGTTTTTTTTTATCTTAAAAAGGGGCCCACACACCTACCTAGATTTGGTAGGATCATATATGCAAATATCCAAGAATTTGTTTTAACACAAGCAAGCTTTGGGAGAATGAAAAGAAGGTTGCCCCTTTCATCCTCATAAATACCCTTTCTCCATAATCGGATTGCAACCGAATCCAAAATGGTATTCTATTCATAACCTTAGGCTCAATCTTTTAAACCTGGTTTTTCATTTTTCACTTTGTGTAACATGATCAATCAAAGGATTCGTGGACTGAAATTTATTATTCTGTGTATATCGATATCCAACAATCATTATCAGAGCCATTAATTTAGATTTATCGTTCTTTGAAAAGAATAATATTGTCCCCCATCCTAGGTTTATATGTTAGAAATTTATTCATGGATGTATATATTTATGTCCTAAGATTGTTTATTAGCATTTGTATGTTTATATCCCTTACATCATGTCAATATGAATGTTATATGAATTAATCCTACAGTGGTTTACCCATTGTAATTGTCTCTTAGATTCGATTTGGTTGTAATAATTAGGGTTTTATTTATTGAATTTAATTTATTTATTATGAGGAGTTTGTGAGGGGTTGAAATCATTAGATGTTAGAATTTTATATTCCTCATAAAAATGGATGGAAGATCCATGGTTTTCGATTGAATTTTTCTCAAGAACGGACGCTCATTAATGGACTTTTGAAGGATCTGGAAGGTCAAAATAACGTAGTTTTGATAAATTTTCATGAAACCTAAAGAACAATAAGATAAAAAGCGATGGTCCAAATGTAACACCCCATAATTTTAATGATTTTTATATTGGGATTAATTAGGATTTATTAAATTGAATTGAGTAATTAATCCGGATTTAAAAAAATATTAATTAGCGAGGCAAGGGTAAATATTTATTTTCATTGAATATTACTTTGTTAATAAGTAATAAATTGATAAGAAAGTATTATGATTCTCGTGAGTGAAAAAAATACGGTAGTTAGGGTAAATTTAGTCGGGACGCACATGCCAGTCGTGTTGGGACTTAATTTTGGGAAATAAAAGGTCATTTGATTTTTTAAAATTCAAATGGTCATTTTGAGTACACGAGTGTGTCCGGAAGGGTCGAAATAGTCAGAAAAGAGTACTCAAGGGGTTTAGTTTGGATCTCGGAAATTTTTAGGCAAAATCGGCACCCCAAAGGGGTATTTTTGTCTTTTGAAATTTTGTGGAATATAGACCTACGAATTTTATAAGTGTATATCAAATTATGTGTTGGTTAAGTTAGGATTACGAGTATCAAAGCAAAGATAGGCTATAGGAGGAGTAATGATAAGGGTTTTGTCGGAGACTCTAAGGCTTTTCCACCATTCTTGCACCACAACCACCACCGTTGGGTAGATCGGAAGGAGAGGAATGCCACCCAACTAAAAATCTGTAGAGATTCAGACCTAGATATAGAGGCAATTGTTTATCTTGTTGATTTATGATTTGATATAACATCGATGTTAGAGTATGATGATTTTCTTATGAATGTTATGGATTTTAGCCTTAAATTGGAAGATATAGCAGATGTTCCTAGGTAGGAAATTCGACATACTTGATCTCTTGTACATGTAGTACAAAATTGATGAATTAGTATGATAAATTTATAAAAAAAATATGGTGATTTATTAAGCTTGTTGAACAAAAAGAATAAACTAGGGTTCTTAAAGTTAAATCTTGAATTAACCCAATTTGAAATTGTGCATTAACGATTTTATTATTCTATCACATTAAAAATTGTTTATACTTATTGCTATGATGTTAGAGATCTTTGGTTGGGAGTTTGGGATAGTGCAATGGTGGTTTGGATGATTAACACTGATGAAATCACATAACAGTTAAAGGAAAAAGATGATACCTATTCAGTGAATCGATTTAGCTCTTTGGCCTAATCGATTCAGAAAGCGAATCAATTCTATTTTTGAGATTTGCATAGTTTTTCCCTTTTTACTTAGAACTCATGGCAAATGATTCGGTTGACCTTTGAAGTAGTTCTTAATCCAAATGAGGGATATTCTAATTTTGATTAGGCTAATGTTAGGATTGAGAATTGTTAAACGAAGATAACTTGAGGCTATAATCAATTAGGTAATGTGGTAATCAATCCTAATTCAAAGAATTACATCATTTCACAAACAATTTAAAGGAACGTATGATCAGACTAGTAGGGCAAGAGAGAGTTACCTATTGAAATTACTTATGGGACAATTCATAACCTTTCGGGTATTGGGAAACAATCGACATTATATGGTGAGAAGTATAATGGTAAAGTAACGATACGTACAATATTCGAGGGTACTATACTATGTATGGGATATCTGAGACAGATTATTGTATACCTATACTTAATATATGTGTATATATGGGTGGTGTGAATGCCCATTATTTGATATATTATGTGTAAACATACCTAGGTTGCTTGATATCATGGGATGTTGTGCGTTGGGGACAGTCTTTTTCTGACGAGCCCATTGGGGGGATATTGACTTGTACCTCAGGACATAGAACTTAGGGACTGAGCACCACTTGTGTGAATAAGGGTGTGACGGGTCAGTTGGGTGCGTTGCGTATTTGCGTAGCCCAAGGTCTTAGAACTATGTTCACCTCTAATATGTGTGATTTGATTTATGGTTCGAGGGAGATTATTCGAAACCTATGTACTTATGTAGTACGTGATGTACCATGACTTGATAGCAGAGTAGGCCCGCACCGCAGGTCTCCACCTAAGGGTGCTATGTACATATATATAGTAAGAGTGATGAATATATATATATATATATATATACACACACACACGTGTGATTGATTTTACTACGAGTGTATTAGTAGACAAGATAAATAGTGACATCTGAATTACTCAAAGCGTATGAGAACTTAATCATTAACTGGTAATCCCTTAATGAATATAAAGAATTGAAAAATGTAGCATCGTATTGTATGGGCAACACGGGTGGGAACCATAACTTATTAGAAGGTAGATGAGATGAAAGTTAAACTAGTTAGGCGGGTAGCATAACTAGGTGGGTTAAAGGAGTACGTTAGGCATGCACAATAGCTTAGTGGTGAGGATTTCAAGTGAGAGCACGTGGAGCTAACATGTGTATAATATCTTATTTTGTCACATTTCAAATAGTTTCTAAAATGTTTTCAACCTGTTTTACTTAGGCTCTGACCCGTTTCAAATCCATTTCTGTAAAAAAATTTTAGGTGACTAGCCACTAGGACGCCAGGCATTGGAGTTCCTTCATTTGACGTGCTGCATCTGCTGTGGAAGTTACAGGGCTTTGCTAGTAGATGCCTTCACACTTATTCATTTTTTTATTTATCTCTATCTATCTCAGTCGGGCATGTCACCCATTCCTAGTTGGACATTATTTACAAAGACATCATGTTTCTAGTTATTTCCAGCATTTAATGTAAACTTTAGTTATAGATGACTGCATTGGGATTTTATCTGGAGTTAATTTTCCAGACCCATTTATTTATTGATTCCATTATATTATCATCCATTATTTTGTGGTTGGAGTGGTGAATATTATTTATTCAATTTATATTAGATTTCATGTTAATAATAAATATTAAAATTTCTACACTGGGCCATTAGAGTTTTAGTAATTAATTGGATTTTGACAGTGTTGCTAAGAATGAAACCATTAATGATTCATGTTTAATTTAATAATTTACTGATCACCCAGGATTAGAATATGCGGGGTGTCATGAATGGTATCAGAGTATCAAGTTCTAGTGTCCTTAGGATCCGTGCGGCTTATTGCATTTTAGCGTCAAGCGCTTTGATATAGAGACCTATTATATGATTGTTGTATTCCTCTTCATACACATTTTAACGTTCTCCTACTGTTAGTGATAGTTGATATGAATCATATACGACTTTGATTGGGTTTCATGCAGCGAACAATATAGGTCAACTAGCGAGGGCCGTTGGAAGGATTACAGGAGGAGAGGCTCAGTAAAAGCCATAAAGTATTTCGGGAACGGTGGCTGCGATTCTAGTCACCGTGATTATTGTTCAGGTAGAAGGAGATAGTATAATAACTAGGGCATATTAATTTCCCCAAACACCATCATAGAGAACGGTGGTACAAATATAGACTCACCCAACGTACTCGATAAAGGGGGAAGTCACAGGAGATCTTTCAAAGAGCTATCTATAAGGATTTGGGTAAGAGAGGAAGTGTGATGCGCCAAAAAAAGGAGATAATCCAATGGCAATTGCATATGGTGGAGTGCAATGACTTTAGGATTTGAATTTCGGTTCAAATTTTGCTCATAGGAGAAGTTATGCCATGGTGGGAGATAGTAACTACATATAAGGAAGTAGATAGGAAATTAATCAAGAAATTTTGGGTGCGATTTAACCACAAGTTCTTTCATCTGTTGTTTAAACGGAGATGCGAAGGAAGTTTTTGGAGTTTTCTCATTAGGGATGAACAAAGGATGATTGTGATGAAGAATTTATTTATTTAAGTGAACTTCGTACCCATGGAGGTAGGCAGTGGAGAGGGAGGTTGTTAAAGGTGATGATTGACTCACAAGTAGGAGTCACCAGTAATTATGCAAAATCATTCTTGGACGACTTATTCACATGGCATCAATGATGTACTTTTACAATGGTTATATCAACGCTTCCATGAGAAGGGAGCCAAGAGAGTTGAAGAGGTAAGCCAAAAGGGCAAAACCGGAGGTAATTAGTGATAGTGAGGCGCCTCAGAGGAATAATCGAAAGAGGACCCATTTAAAGGATCTAGATCAATGGATTTCTTACCAAGTGACTCAGGGTTGAGTGAGGGCCATCACGGCGAGCGGTGTGTTCCACAAGGCCAGTAGAGCCAAGGGAGCAATGAGGGTAAAAATCGGGGGTCAAGACTATCAGGTCTAAGAGAAGGACATCCCCAATATGTCCAGTGGGGCTGGAGACCGGGGGAATAACACAGAATGGCATCCTAGGTGTGGATGGGAGGACTACATGTATCGTCCATGTCCGCAACGAGTTTGGAGACAAGAGCGAGATGCCAACAGCGGCAATTGTTATAAAAGATTTTGATCGGGTTGGACAAGAGTGTCATGTCAAGGAAGAAATCGGACCTATAGCCCTATTAGCAATTAAAAGTGTGAATTTTATAATTGAGTATGTTTATGTGACACGAGTGAGTCACATTATTTCGTTAAGCACTAGATTTATGCATGAGACGGGTTTAATGAGTGTATTGTTAGTATTACATTTGTGTGCCTATATTTTACCATTTAGTAGTGGGGCTATGTCGTCCCATCTGCATGAAAGTGGGCATAGTCATTGAGTGGATATGTTTCAGTGGAATTACTCATTTCGAGAGATGATATTCGAGTACGTGTAACACCCCGTGTCTTTATGCATTTTAATATTTAATTAATTTGGATAATTTAAAATTTCTTGTGCGTTGTAATTTAATTGAATTAATTATGTTAATATTTATTTAAATATTAATCCAGGAGAAAATGGTTATTATTTATGGAAATTAAATTACTAAGTGAACAGTAATAATTTATTTACGTCATAACGTGTATAAGTGACGTGGCATTTATTTATCTAAATCGGAAGTCGGATATAGACTAAGTTGGGTGTGAGATAGGGACTTTTATAAATTAATTTGGATGTCAATTCTGAGAGCACGGTTGAGTCTGGATGGGCCGAGATAGTCGAAAAAGTGTACTCGGGGGTGGTAAATGGGTCACAGGGTATTTTTGGAAATAATCGAGCCCACTCGATGGTATTTGGATCATTTTAATTAGGCCCATATGATTAAAAACGGGATTTGGAGATAAAAACCTAAGTTTTGGAGGTGTGGTCATTCATAACTCATTTGAGAGAAATCTGAGAATGTAAGGGACAAAGTGGGAGGACTGTTGGGAGCTAAAGAGGAAGAAGAAGGAAGGTGTTCTTCATCACACAACGATCTCTACACAAAATGATAATAAGACACTACGAACTCTTATGGCTAGTGGTTAAACTTGCTTTTAATTTAATTGTAGTCTTTAATTCATATCATAGTAGGCGTGTTAAACTAATGATTTTGGGTTGGGTAGAGACAAATTGGTATTTTAAATTTGTGGATTTTACAAATAAATTTTGAGATTTGAGAATGATAATTTATTTGTATGAATTACGGAGAAACCAATTGATAAATTGAAAGTTTTTTTTATCTGTAAAGAATCCGGGAAGAATCATGGTTAATGTCATATTTGGGATGGCAATTATTATATTGGAATTTGGACTTAAGTTGGGTTAGAATTAATTTTGAACACTTAAGGATTTACAGTGGAGAATTATGGGTAAAAATCTACACAGAAGCTGTTAATGGCGATTTTATTTGCATGGGCCTGTAGAAAATTGCGTTTTCTAACTTTTGTTATTGAATACATTTTCTCCAAAACGGCTTCAAAATGCCCCAAAACAACATTTTAAAAATCTGGGCAGATTGAGTAAATTGAAAACCCTAGATTAATAATCATGCAAAATTTATTGAGGAGAATTTTGAATAATCAATTCGGGATATTATATTTTTGGGCCAAGGGAGCGAGTTCGGGTGACACCAAGGTATTTAATTAATTATGGAGAGAAATAGATTAATTTAGAGTCGAAATATAAACTCGGGTAATATTATGATACGGGCCAAGTGAGCAAGTCCAGGTATATTGGTTGAGTTACACCAATGTAATAAATTAATTAATAGAAAAATTAATTAAATTAGGGTCGGACCATAGACTCGGGAAGGCATTAATTGAATTAATTTGTAAATTAATTAATTAGAGTCGGACGAGAGACTCGGAAATTTATTAAATTAATTAATGGTGTTGATACCAAATTTAGTCTGCTGACATGGCCCAATTGAGTGAAGACACATGGCAATCTACGTGGCAACAACAAACACTTTCGAGGAACTCACACGCTCCGAGGAACAAGAAATCTTCGAGGAACTCTTGAGTACCGAGAAGCTTAGGCGGTCCAAGAAACTCAGGCGGTCCGAGCTGCACCTCGAACAATGCATTAATAGCAGGAAAACTAATAGTCTGACTGTTCATTAAATGCTTATCATTCAGCTGTATACGCTCCGAGGAACAAGAACTCTTCGAGGAACTCTTGAGTACCGAGAATCTTAGGCGGTCCGAGCAACTCAGGCGGTCCGAGCTGCACCTCGAACAAAGCATTAATAGCAGGAAAACTAACAGTCTCACTGTTCATTAAATGCTTATCATTTAGATGTATACGCTTAAGGGGCATTTAATATATTACCCTTTCATATTACATCCTCAGGGCTATAAATACATTGTACAATCCTCATTGTAAGGGGACCGGAATTTCTTGATAGAACTTGTAATCGAGAATTCCCAAACATTCAGCAATAACATAACAGTGGACGTAGGCCATTCTTATAAGGCTGAACCACTTTAAAATCTTTGTCTCATTTATTTATCTATGATTAAAAAATTAGATACGATATAATTTTTTACATCAACAGATTGGCGCCATCTGTGGGAACGACTGGTAATATAATTTTTCATCAAAGACAATCCACCGCAAATGGCTGATATTCCAGAATCTAGTGATCGAAACACTGGAAGCCCTCCAAATCCACCTGCTCCGCCAAATATTCTAGATCTGGCTGGAATAATGACAAATCTGGCTCAGGTCCAGACCGTCATGCAAGAAACTATGCGACAACTCATACAAACCCTCCATGGTGGTGCACCAACCCATTCAGAACTGCGAAGTATTCAAAGAAATACCCGTGCGCCTTCTTCGCGTACTAGGCGTACCAATTCATATCGCAATGAGGAGTCTGAAGATTTTTCTTATCAACCTGGATGAACTTCGTCAGTGCGAGCCACAGATACTGAACAACGTATCACTCTCTCCCCAGAAAGGACCAGTGTGATAGAAGGATTAAGCAGAGTATCTCCTTTCGATCGATTAGGTCCTAGGAGGAGCAAAAGTCCTCCTAGAGCCCCATCGAGGAGTTTTCGACGACCATCAGACTTAAAGGAAGGATCTGCCCAGTCGCGACCAGTTGCTCGTCAAGATAGATCCCAGGAAGCCACCTCAACGCGATCAGTTGCTCAAACCAACAGGCCCGAGGAAGGAAATGATGCATGGAAAGGCTCTATTCAAAGGCTGGATGATAGATTGGGAGAAATGGTTAAAGCTAAGAACCCTCTACAACGAACCTTTGTTCGAGGAACACATTTTGTCCAGGCCATTGTAGATTTTCCAACACCATCAAAATTCAAAGCACCTGTTGTAACCCCCAAATATGATGGAAATACTGACCCCGTCCTTCATATAGAACAATACCAAGTTACAGCCGACATCTATGTTGTTCCAGATGAGATGAGATGCAGGGCATTCTCGGGAACTCTTATCGGATCTGCTCAAATATGGTATAATAATCTTCCTCGGGGTAAGATCTCAACTTTTCTTCAACTGGCCGAGTTATTCATTGGGAATTTCTGTTTTGGGGAAAAGCCAGTTAAGCGAGTAGCACATTTGTTAAGTGTTAGACAAAAAGCTGGTGAGAGCACCAGAGATTATATAACTCATTTTAATAACAAGAAACTTGAAGTCATTGATTATGAGGAGAAGACAGCGATTACCGCCTTGATGAGTGGACTACTACCAAACAAGTTGTACTACACTTTGGCCAAAGATCCACCTAGAACCATGTCAGACCTGATGGGAAAAGCGTCCAAGATTATGAATGACGAGGAGGCTATGGCTGCGAAGAAGAACATGGATGCCAAAGAAACCAAGGTGGAAGGCGATAAAGCTAAGAAGAAAGAGCATAAGAACAATGGTAATGACAAACATTCAAAAACTAGGTCAGTATGGGACGTAATGAAGAAATTTGATAATTATACTCCTTTGAAGAAGGATATCAACCATATTCTAGAAGAAATCAAGAACAACGAGGAATTAAACTGGCCAGAGAAAATGAAGGCAGACCCTGACAAGAGGAATAAGGCAAAGTATTGCGAGTTTCATAAAGATCATGGCCATATGACCAAAAATTGCATAGCTCTTCAGAATGAGATTGAAACACTCATCAGACGAGGAAAGTTGGCAAATTATGTTGATCGTGGAAGAGAAAGAAGAAACAATGACCGAACAAGAGAGAGGTTTAGATCTCCTCGTCGAGTAGAGGAGAACAAGAAAAGAAACCATGAAGTTGATCCCGAAGACGACCCCGATCTTCCCAAGAGACCAAGGCAGCCAGAACGAGAGGTATTTTCAATACGCTTTGGGTCATTTGACTATAATGTTATAATAGGTGGAGATATAGTAGGAGGAGACCTTACTGCCGAGAGAAAAGCTTACATCTGTGAGGCTCAAGCTTGCTCATACATTCAACGAATAAATCTAGGTGAGGAGGATCGCCCGAGAAAGGTAAATAAAGAGAAATTGGTCATTGGTTTCTCAAAGAATGACCTCGCATGTGTTCTATATCCTCATGATGACCCATTGGTGATCAAAATGAGGATGAAGGACGTAATAATTTCAAGAGTATTGGTCGACAATGGTAGCTCGGCAGACATCATGTTCTACTCGTGCTTCGATAGTTTAAATCTAAAGCTATCTCAATTGGAGCCTTATCATAGACCCCTCACCGGTTTTGCTGGCGAGAAAGTATTTCCACTTGGGATGATCAAGTTGGATATATTCATTGGTACGTGGCCTACTTGTCGAACAGAAAGAATACGTTTCTTCATGATGGATAAGAATGTTCAATCATCATACAATATCATCATCGGAAGAGTAGGATTGAAGAAGTTCGAGGCTGTACCATCTACAGTACATCAATGCCTAAAATTTTCAACAAATTTTGGAGTAGAAGTTGTGAAAGGTGATCAGAAAGTAGCTCGGGAATGCTATTATTCATTCGCCGAGCAAGAAGAACTGGAGGAATCAAGGAAAAGACTACTACCTATCAAGTGGATGAAGGTGCAGAAGTTGAAACATTGGATCCTAGAGATGAGTCTCAACTCGTGAAGGGTCAAGTGGTGGAAGCTACTGAAAACATCATTCTGGATGACGAGCACCCTAAGAGAACTACTCAAGTAGGTTCGTCGTTGGAAGCCTCACTAAAATATGAATTGATAACTTTCCTAAGAAGCAGAAAGCAAACTTTTGCGTGGAGTCATGAAGATATACCCGGAATAGATCCAAATTTCTTATGTCATGAACTCAATGTGAATAAGGAGATCAATCCAGTGAAGCAGAGAAGAAGAGTGTTCAGCCCCGAGAAGAATCAAGCTATACAGGAGGAAGTCGAGAAGCTCCAGAAAGCTTGCTTCATTGAAGATGTTAAATATCAAGACTGGTTAACCAATGTGGTGATGGTAAAGAAGAAAAACAATAAGTGGAGGATGTGTGTAGACTTCACCGACCTGAACAAAGCATGCCCAAAGGATCACTTTCCACTGCCCCGAATTGATCAACTAGTCGATGCTACCTCGGGACATGAGCTGCTGAGCTTCATGGATGCTTATTCTGGCTACAATCAGATTAAAATGAAACCTGAAGACAGGGAAAGTACTTCTTTCATTACCCCTAGGGGAACTTATTGTTATAATGTTATGCCTTTTGGTTTAAAAACTGCAGGTGCGACATATCAGCGGATGATGAATAAGGTCTTTGCTGAACAAATTAGTTGCAATATGGAGTCTATGTTGACGATATGCTGACAAAGAGCAAGAAAGCTGCCGATCATCTAGTTGACTTAAGTCATACTTTTGATCAACTGGATAAATACCAAATGAAGCTGAACCCGACGAAGTGCATATTTGGAGTACGAGAAGGCATGTTTCTCAGTTACATTGTCAATCAACGAGGCATTGAGGAAAATCCTGAAGAGATCAAAGCTCTATTAGGGCTGCGATCTCCAATGACGAAGAAAGAGGCGCAAAGTCTTACAGGACGAGTAGCAGCACTCAACAGATTTGTATCACGAGCAACTGATCGATGTCTCCCATTCTTCAAGACACTCCGAAAGACTTTTGAGTGGAATGATGAATGTGAGAAGGCTTTTCAAGACTTGAAGAAATACTTGGGAGCACCTCCACTGTTGTCCAGGCCGGTGATAGGAGAAAAATTGTACTTGTATCTAGCAGTATCGGAGAATGCATTTAGCTCGGCGTTGATAAGAGTGGAGAATGAAGTACAAAAACCAATCTACTACACAAGTAAGGCCTTCCTAGGAGCAGAGATGAGATATCCAATGCTGGAAAAGTTAGCACTAGCGTTGATTGAGGCGAGTAGGAGAATGAGGCCATACTTCCAGGCTCATACTATAGTCGTATATACTGATATGCCGTTGAGGCAAGCCCTTCATAAACCAGAAAAATCAGGGAGATTGATGTACTGGGCAATAGAGCTCGGTGAATACGATATAGTCTATGAACCCAGATCATCGCTTAAAGGGCAAGCTGTAGCAGATTTTATAGCAGAGTTCACCTATCCTGATACCCCCGAGGAGCAGAAGTTTCTCACTGATCAACCTGTGGATGTTACAGGATCAACAAACACAAGCTCAGACCAACTTAGGTTGGTAAAAGGGCAAGTGGATGTTATAGGATCATCAAATTCGAGCTCAGACCAACTCCGGTTGGTAAAAGGGCAAGAAAAGATGATCGACGAAGAGTGAGAAATATCAGGGGAAGATGAAAGGAAGAAACAAATATTTCACCGAGGAACTCTGACAGATCAAAAATTTGAAGACGAGTTACCTATATGGAGGCTATATGTAGATGGCTCATCTTGCACAACAGGCTGTGGGGCGAGGATAGTTTTGAGCACTCCGGACAAGGTCGACATGGAATACGCCCTATGTTTCCAATTCAAAGCTTCTAATAATGAGGCTGAGTATGAGGCCATGATTGCAGGTCTTCGTTTGGCAAAAATTATGGAGGCACGGCAAGTTATTGTCTTTAGTGATTCTCAATTGATCGTAAATCAAATATTGGGAGTATATGCAGTCAGAGGAGAATTAATGATCAGATATCATGTAAAGGCAAAGAAGCCGGTGTCAGAATTTACTGCCATTCAGCTGGTCAGAATACCGAGAATGGAGAATGCGAGAGCAGACGCCCTAGCTCGATTAGCCTCAACTACTCATACCGAGCTTCGGAGAACAATCCCAATTGAAGTTTTAGCTGGTCGGAGTATAGATGAAGATCTGATGATGAACTTTATTACCCCTGATTTAGGACCATCTTGGATGGATCCCATCAGAGCATATATTGAAGAGGGAGAATTACCAATTGACAAGCTCGCAGCCAAGAAATTGAAGTTTAAAGCTGCTCGGTATGGATTAACTAATGGTATTCTATATAGACGAGGAATTGTGGTAGGTTTGCATAGATGTGTGTATCCCACTGAGGTGAAAGATTTAATTGAAGAGGTCCATGAATGGTCCTGTGGAGCCCATGTAGCAGGTCGGACGCTTTTGCAAAAGGTGATGACGCAGGGATACTACTGGCCAACGATGAGGGATGATTGTATAGCCTATGCTAAGAAATGTGACAAGTGTCAGCGCTTTTCCTCCATCCGAAGAACTCCACAAGCATTGTTGACACCCATAACTTCCCCTTGGCCATTTGCCATGTGGGGAATAGATTTGGTCGGACCACTGCCAACGACCAGAGGAAGATTCAAATACCTCATCATCGCAGTGGATTATTTTACTAAGTGGGTTGAAGCTGAGCCTCTCATCGATATGACGTACGACAAGGTGTACAAATTTGTTTGGAAGAACATCATTTGTCGATATTATCTTCCTCATGCTTTCATCACAGACCATGGAACACAATTTGATAACGAGGAGTTTGCTGCCTATTGTCATCAGTCAAACATTTTGAAGATCCACTCCGCACCAGGCCATCCTCAAAGCAATGGACAAACTTAAGTGACAAATAGAACACTGCTGAATGGCTTGAAGGAAAGACTACACGATGCGAAAGCAAATTGGATCAACGAGTTACAGTCAGTACTGTGGGCTTATCGTACTACTCCCCGAGCACCAACTGGAGAATCTCCATATATGCTAGCGTTTGGAAGTGAAGCTGTTATACCTGCCGAGTTGGGCCTCCCAACACAGAGGGTACTGAATTTCAATTCCCCTGTCAGCGGATTAATGAGAAGATTGGATTTAGACATGTTCGAGGAAGTTAGAGAAGAAGCAGCCATGCATACCAATAACGAACAGCTTTGTTCTACAACAAGAGAGTGAAGAAGTGCGACCTGAAAGAAGGAGACTATGTGCTGAAGAAAGTGATTCAAAAGCACAACAAACTAGAGGTAAACTGGCATGGACCATACCGAGATACAGAAGTTGTTCGACCAGGAACTTACCGAATAGCAACTTTAGAAGGGGAGGAGTTTAAAAATGCATGGAACGTAGAGCACCTGCGCAAGTATTATCAATAATGGATAATCTCTCTTTTTATTGAAAGTTTTTCGGGGAATACTAGTGCTACACACTACTTAGTAAAACTCGGAAAAACTCGGACTACTCAAATTTATTCTCGAAAATGCCAACTAAGGCTGGTCGAGAAACAAATATATTCCTCCGGGAAGTAAAACTTATATTCCTGTGGGAAGTAAAGCTACCTATATTCCTCCGGTAAGTAAAACTTGTATTCCTCCGGGAAGTAAAGCTACCTATATTCCTCCAGGAAGTAAAACTTTTATTCCTCCGGGAAGTAAAGCTACCTGTATTCCTCCGGGAAGTAAAGCTACCTGTATTCCTCCTGGAAGTAAAGCTACCTGTATTCCTCCAGGAAGTAAAACTTGTATTCCTACGGGAAGTAAAACTATGTGTTCCTCGGGAAATAAAAATATTCCTAAAAATGCCAACTTATGTTGTTTAGGAAGTAAATACATTCTTGAAAACGCCAACTAAAGTTGGTCGGGAGGTAAAATTATTCCAAAAAGTGCCAAAGCTCCTCGTAGAGGAAAAATCCACTATGGCTGGTCGGGGATAAAAACCCACTAACTGTAGTTAGTCGAGAAGGAAATTTACCGACCTTAGTAGGTCAGACACATTTTATGAATACAAGAAAGTGATCGAGCAAAAGTTTTGATACTCGTAACTTTTTAAAGTTGATCGAGAAACAAAACATCATTTTTGTCAAATGATTACCACAAATTCAAACTACTCGACAATAAGTTGGTCGAAGAATAACACAATATCATTATCTTTTTAACAGATACACATGAACAAATATAAAGTGTTTTACAAGACAATAGTAATTAAGATTGCGAACAAAAATAAAAGTCTTTCATTAAAATCAAAAACAAATTACATTGAGAATGAAATGTGTACTAACTATTACATCAAAATTCCTACTCTATTGGTTTCTTTCCCTCTGCTTTTGAAACAGGTTCCTCGCCAGCAGGCGGATCATTTAAAGCAAGAGGAGAGTTTATAAAGTTCAAAACTTTTAACATCCTGATATTCATCACGGATGGTCGATCTAGGAGATGCTCGGGACAAGATATCTCGACATTTGAATGGAGATTATAGTCACCGAGATATTTGGAAATTAAGCATCGAGGAATGGCCCGAGCAGGGATCCAACTCATATCAAGTTTGAATGGTGGCACGGGTATGTTGAGCAATCCAAGATCATGGTAGTCCCACAGGTAATAACCCTATTCGAGTTGCAGCACACCTAAGGCATTCAACCAGCCTTGCTTGTAGCCCTCATTATTGGCATTCTGGATACGATCGTCCAAGTGGTAGAGACCCTCGTTGTACCCAGCCATCCAGAACTCTCTGGGCTGTTTGTGGAATTGATATGTCAATCTTTCCAGCTGCTTATGGAGATTTTTGATGAAGAGTTACTTATTCTCTAGGACAGACTTCTGCGTAGAATGCTGCTCTTCCAGGTCCCTGATCTTCTTTGACATTTCAGCCATCGCCTGGTTCTTTGCCATCAATTGGAAAGCTTGGTTCTCTAAAGAAGATTGAGTCCTCTGTTCCTCGATAGGAATCCGAGCTGATCTTGCTCGTCCCCGAGGAGCTCTTGCTCGTCCACGAGAAGATGTAGTGGGGCCAGCTCTCTTCAAGGTCTCTAATTCGTCCCTCAAGTTGGCGTTATCGACCTACAAGAATGAGAATCCCTCATCAGTCACTGGGATCAAGGATTTTGAAGTGGAAGCTGCAGACTTCAACTGTGACAACTCTCTTTGCAAGTTGTTATTCTCTTACTCCAACAACTCGGCTATTTGTCTACACTCCTCGACCTTACCCTTCAGAGTTCTCTCCCTCACATCGTAGCCAGCAAAACGCTTCTCGTATCCTTTGTCGGCAATGATTTGCTGATATTTCTTCTCATACCCCTCGTGCAAAAGGGCAGTGGATTCTCTGAATTGTAGATGAAGGTCTTCAAAAGTGTCTTGGAGATCCTCGATCATATCATAATAAACCACATTATTGGCCACTGCACGATCAAGCAGACACTTCAAGTATTGGTAGGCCTCAATTGCCTGTTCCGAAGCATCTTGGCCGAGGATGTCGATGACTTGTGCTGCACTCAGATCTGTGTGACCAACCTTAAAATATTCATTGCATTGCCACAACAACTTTGTATCATGAGCAGACAGTAATTCCATCCTGGCCAAAAAATAGTAAAGGAAGAAAAAACAGTAATAAATAATCAAAACAGAGCATGAAGAAGAGACAACAGTATGCAAAAACAAAAGTTCAAGTTTTACTATACCACAAGGTTTAGAGTTACATGGTTCAGGATTACATTTGTCAAAGAAAAATAAAATAGATGGAAGTCCGAACAACTCTACACCTTTTCCTTGTCTCCCAAAACTTTCTCGGGAGGCTGGGACGAGGAGGTAGGTTGCTCGGATGGAGCAGATAGTAGCTGGGGAAGTGCTCGAGGTTGCTAGGAAGAAGTAGTGAGCTGCTGAAGTTCCTCGTTAGCAGGATGGATGGATGGGGGATGATCTCCCATTACCATGGAAGACTCTTCGGAGGCAGCTTCGTCCTCTTCTTCCTCTTTGAGAGTTGGAGGGGGACCAGGGATGTGTCGCTAAAAGAGTTCAGAAGTTTCATCAACTTGCATTTCTTGTAAAGCAGCGACTCACCCATCTCTAAAGTATTTTAGGCTACCATATTCGATTTACGACATCATGGCAACCAAGCCCTTGTTCCACCCCTTGTCCCAGCCAGCGCTGAAAGACTTATTCACAACCATTTTCTTCTTTAACTTCTCCAAGGAAAGCTTCTCGGACAGAAGACTTTCAGCAGTCTTCAGTTTATTCTCAACTTCTTCCTTCTGGCGACTTACTTCGCGAAGTTGGATTAATTCTTCCTCAACAACCTTGAGTTTATTTTCAAACTCTTCAGCATTCTTGAGCTTCCCTTCAAGCTCTTTATTTTTATCCTCCAAGTCCTTTATTTTCTTCTCTAACCCCTTGGAGACTTCAACAACTTGAGCCTTCTCCTTCTCGGTGGAGGCAAGTTTCTTCTCCCAAATAGCCTTGTCAGCATCGTACTTCTGACGAGAATCTTCCAAAGACTGCCTCACGCCCATCAAAGCTTCCTCCACACCAGATGAGGAGCTTGAAGCTTTAATAGCTTCATCTTTCTTCAAAATTATATTGAAGCAGCTCACCAACTGTGAAGAGAAAATGAAAGCAAGTCATAGACAGATATAACAAGGGAAAGATGAAAAGTTCAAAGCAACAAGACTTACAGAAGTAATATGGCGAGCAGCCAATGATGTAACCATGTCCCGAGAAAGGTTATCTTCAATACCTTGGATCTCTGGAATGATCCAAGTCTTCATCGAGCTCATTGCAGAGCTCGGGGGAATGAAAGTAGGAACACCAGTTCCAGTAGTTGGGGGATGGGAGATGGTTTTAGCCAAATTGACGGAGGAGCTCTTCTTCAGCTTCCTCGGGGGAGGAGGAATAGATTCAACCAAGGAGGAACTCTTGGTCGGTGATATGAAAATAACTTCTCCTGAAGCAACAGCCTTGCTCGAAGCCACTGGGGGCTTCTCTACAACCTTCACAGGAGCAGCCGAGGAAGGCGCATCAACTTTCTTGGTCCCTTCTGGGACGTCAATCTTACTTCTTTTTGCCTCTCCAGCACCAGAGGCAGGTTTCTCGAAGAGAGTGTGAGGTCTTCTCTTCTTTATCCTTTCACTTAAAGGAACGTGTGACTCATGTGAAGAACTGGTAGAGGCTGGTACTGGCTCTGCGTCGCTTATTACCGAACGAGCAGTAAAAGAAGTGGTGTAGCTCTTGTACTGCAGCAGATATGAAGCTGAGCTAATGTGCTCATCGGCAACAGACTGATGCAAACTCCAGATAAGTTTCAAATGTCTTATGTTAATGTGTGCCTCTTTTGGATACTTTCTTTTACTGTCAACTGGAAATAAATAAACATTGAAATATCAGTGGCACATTTTATCAAACATAGAGGAAGCATAATTTCAAAATAAATAAAATAAAATAAAAATAACCTATCCCATTGCCATAAGGAGGACATTTGGGACCCTGATACATTTCATCTCCAGATAAAGGAGCATGTTGCCAATTTTTTATAACAACTCCGTGCTCAAAATAGTCCCTATTGGCATCCGGGAGATTGACCACTAAAGCCCTATTTAAAAATCTAGTTTTTAAATAAAAAGTGTTATCACCCACTGCCCATCTATAACAAAACATGATTTCTAGAATTCCTATGTGAGTTCCATGAATTTGATTTAACCTATGAACCCCATTAACTATTCTCCATGTATAGGGGGCTATTCTTGCAGGAACAACGTCAAAATATTTTTTTGTATGAGATTATGTTTTGGTTAAAATAAAGATTAAAATTTGACATCAGCTTTTTGAATACTAGGTGGTTAGTAATTTTTATAAAATTGCGATAGTGATGTTAAGGATGATCCATATGAGATTCCTGTTTAATTTGATATAAGACTAATCATTCGGTATTTTATTGGGAGGGGTGTCACATTATGATGATGTCCTATGTATAGGTTGGTTAACAACGGGTTGAGCGATGGTGGGCTATTACATCAACGCTATCATATCCTCTACTCCAGGGTAGGATATGTTGTTTAGCAATGTGTCACCTGGAAGAGGGAGAGTTCGTGTTTATATTACATTATAGAGGAGACTTCATAGGTTATAGTCATCTCATTATATTTGATCCCAACGTGCAGGGTGATACTAACATGATTCGGGGTATACTAAGTTTACTGTCGAGCGAAGAAATTTAGCTTGTTATGGACTTAGTGCGGGAAAACTAATGATAATGAGAGGGTCATGTTGTATAACTCCTTTAGTGATGTGGGAGTGGACGATTAAACTGGTATGACTGGGGATATTATGTGCATAGGACCTGTGGATCTTGATGACTGACCCTTCTAGGTAGTATTGTATCGGGAGGGTTCCTTATTTGGATTTTTCTTGTGAGATGTCCCACGGATGAATCACAGCGAATGTCGAGAGTTGAGAGAAGTGTTGGTCACTAGGGAATGAAGTTATCACTTTATTTATTACACGTGTATGTGGATGAAAGCATGAGCGGGGATATCTTTCATGATATAAGACCTGAAGAGTCAAGTAAAACTATGTGGGAAGCACCGAAAAATATTTGTCAACACTAGTTGATGGGTGGGGCAGTCTCGGAGGGGAATTAAATCATTTTATTAGGGTAACTGAGGTTATCCATACAGTATATCCGTGCTGAAAATAGGGGGTCGAACTTGTGATAAGTATGTTACATGTGGAACATTAGGGATGATTGTGTACTTGTGCACGGGATATAGGGTGTATGGACGCTCTAGTTCATTTGACTTTTGGAATCGTCTGTGATAAGAAGTCTTATAAAGATGTTGTAAATGTGTCGGTGGGACAGTATAAAAAACAAGTGGAAATGTAGGAGAAACTGAACTTTGTTTGAGGAAAGCAGATAGTCTGATTATGTGTAGGTCACGAGAAAACTTCCACAACCGAGGTGAGTTGAAAGGTGAGTCAAAATATGTTGGGAACAAATGGAGTCTCACCTATTCGAATGTGTAGAGTGGTTCACAAGTAGATGGGTTGCTAAAATTCTAATAGATGGAAAAGGGTCAAGAAAGTGTGCAGTCTTGGAGCAAATGCACGGGCCATAATTTTTTGATATCTCAGAATAAGGGGAGTAAGATGTTCCACGTGACGTGAGATGTTGAGTGTGCTGATATTGGGTTAAGTGAGTTATAGTAAAGTTGATTCCAAGTGCGCCACTCAAAAAAGGAAAAAGTTTGGTCTGATACTACCAACCCGAATGTTGTGATTGATTGAAGATTCTAGGGACGGAGTGGATGCACAAATTAATAAAGTTCATTATTGGACTATCAAGAATCGCAGAGTGGGTATGATTTTCTTTGGGTTGTGAAGTGAATTGTTCGGGAATAAAAAAATTATTATTAGTTTGAGGTGTGTTATATTAATGGGTAGTGTGCTCAGCATGTTATTAAAGAGAAGAAATGAACTGGCATAAGGTACCGCCCAATATTATTGTAAATCAGGATGAGATCCTTGAGTCCCACCTATAATAGGGAGTCTTAGGAGGTGATGGGGGCGAAGTTGAGCCTTGAGCTAGGTGTGTCAATCATAGATCGATGGATAGTCGCGGAGGGTGACATAGAATGCGGCGAAATATGAGAATGCATGTTTTGGATATTTGGAGTAATTAAAAATATTACCTACAGCTGGTAGGGATGCATGTGATGACTTATATCAGGATATTAATCGCGAAGAGACCTTTGAGGCTTAATAGGAAGGAAATTTTCATCCACCCTTTTAATGGTTATTAAAAAAAGGGAAATAATCAGTTTCTTGGACCCAGAGTGATCCATGGTCCACCGATAAGGATTGAGTCACTCCAAATCCTTTTTGTATAGTTCAAAAATGTAGTGAGTGTACGTTGATGTGATCCAAAGTTTTGAGGCCTGACATGAGTAGTCAGGGATTGCTGAGGGTGTGTCTCTCGCAAGGAGAGACGGCTTAGTACGACCATAAGAGAATTGGTGCCTATAGAAGTGAGGCCTTTTCTAAAATAGAGATGATAGAGCCAATGGAGTATAGGCTCATCTTTTGGGACATTAAGGTCAAATTCATGATAGTTCTGCAGGTCATTATATAAGTGAGACCTTAAGCATAAAGGAATAAGGAATATATCGATATGTAAGGGCTAGAATGAACTTGTCACTAATCTGGGTTGTAGTGAGTAAACCTTCGATCCAAAAGGTACCATTAGTGTATGTATAGTGGGAATAACAAAATATTATTGCGAGTAATTTTTTTAATACGTTCAAATACAGTTGTATTCAAGAATCTCGGGTGTTAATATGGGGTATCATAATGCTAATGAGCCTATTTGGGAGCACGAAGATGAGATGCGCAAAAAACATCCATAGTTATTCATACCAGGTATTTCCTTTCCCCAAATTTTGGGACGAAGTTCCATTATTAGGGGAAGTATGCAACACCTCATAATTTTAATGATTTTTATATTGGGATTAATTGGGATGTATTAAATTAAATTGAGTAATTAATCCGAATTAAAATAAATATTAATTAGCGAGGCAATGGTAAATATTTATTTTTATTGATTATTACTTTGTGAATAAGTAATAAATTGATAAGAAAGTATTATGATTATCGTGAGTGAAAAATATAGGAGTTACGGCAAATTTAGTCGGGACGTGCGTGTCAGTTGTATCGGGACTTAATTTTGGAAAATAAAAGGTAATTTCATTTTAGAAAATTTAAACTGTCATTTCGAGTGCTCCAGTTTGTCCGGAAGGGTGGAAATAGTGAAAATTGTGTACCCAGGGGTTCAGTTTGAGTTTAGAAAGCATTTTAAGCGAAATCGGCACCCCAAAGGGGTATTTTTGTCTTCTGAAAATTGAAGGAATATAGGCCTATGAATTTTATAAGTGTATATCAAATTATGTGTTGGGGAAGTTAGGATTATCAGTTACCAAAAAAAAGAGAGGCTATAGAAGGAGGAAGGAGAAGGGAAGGCTTTTCCACCATTCTTGCACCACCACTACCATTATTTGGTAGATTGGAAGGAAAGGAATGCCACCCAACCACCAATCTGTACAGATTTAGACCTGCATATAGAGGCAAGTGTTAATCTTACTGATTTATGACTTGATATATCATCCATGTTAGAGTAGGATGATTTTCTTATGAATTTTATGGATTTTAGCTTAAATTGGAAGATATAACTCATGTTCTTGGGTAGAAATTTTGATATACTTGATCTCTCGTACATGTAGTACGAAATTGATGAATAAGTATGATTAATTTATGAATAAATATGGAGATTTATTGAGGTTCTTGAACAAAAAAAAATAAACTAGGGTTATTAAAGTTTAATCTTGAATTAACCCAATTTGAAGTTGTGCATTAAGGATTTTATGATTTTATCATGTTAAAAATAATTTATACTTGTTTCTACGATGTTTGAGACCTTTGGTTGGGATTTTGGGATAATGTAATGGTGATTTAGATGATTAAAAAAGATGAAATCCCATAACAGTTAAAGGAAGAAGATGGTACCTATTACAGCGAATCGATTTGGCTCCTTGGCCGAATCGATTCGAAAAGCGAATCGATTTGAACTAAGGCCGAATCGATTCGGTTTATGATATTTTCACAGTTTTTCCCTTTTTACTTAGAACTCATGAAAAATTATTGGGTTGACCTTTGAAGTAGTTCTAAATCCTAATGAGAGATATTTTAGTTTTCAGTAGGCTAATGTTGGGATTGATAATTGTTACACAAAGAGAACTTAAGGTTATAATCAATTTGGTAATGTGGTAAACAAGCCTAATTCGAAAAATTGAATCGTCTCACGGACAATTTAAAGTAATGTATGATCCGACCAGTAGGGCATGAGTGAGTTACCTGCTGAAAAATCATTATAGGACAATTGGTAACCTTTAGGGTATTGGGAAACAATTGGCATTATATGGTGAGAAGTATGGTGGTAAATTAATTATACGTTGAATATTCGAGAGTACTATACTATGTATGGGATATCTAAGATAGATTACGTGAATACCTATACTAAATATATGTGTATATATGGGTAGTGTGAATACCTACTGATGAGCCCATTGGTGGTGTGGGGGAATATTAACTTGTACCTCATGACATAGAACATAGGGATTAAGCACCACTTATGTGAATAAGGGTGTGACCAGTCATTTGGGTGCGTTAGGTATGTGCGTATTCCAAAGCCTTAGAACTATGTTCTCTTTCAATATGTGTGATTTAATTTATGCTTCGAGGGAGATTATCCGAACCGATGTCCTTTTTTAGTACGTGATGTATCAGGACTTGATAGCAGAGTATGTCCGCACCGCAGGTCTCCACCTAGGGGTGTTGTGTAAGTATATGTAATAATAGTGATGAATATATATATATATATATATATATATATATATATATATATATACATGCGTGATTGATTCTACTATGAGTGTATTAGTAGATAAGATAGCTAGTGATATCTAAAATACTCAAAGCGTATGAGAACTTAAGCATTAACTGGTAATCCGTTAATGAATATAAAGAATTGAAAAATGTAGCATCGTATTGTATGGGCAATACGGGTGAGCACCATAACTTATTAGAAGGGAGATGAGATGTAAGTCAAACTAGTTAGGCGGGTAGAGTAAGTAGGTGGGTGGGATTAGTACGTTAGGCGTGCACAATAGCTGAGAGGTAAGGATCTCAAGTGAGACCACATGGAGATAAAACATATATAATATCTTATCTTATCGCATGTTTTCAAACTGATTTACTTCGGCTCTGACCCATTTCAAATCCATTTTTATAAAAATATTTTAGGTTCCCAGCTACATGGATGCCAATTACATGAGTTCCTTCACACTTATTCAGTCTCTATTTATATCTATCTATCCCAGTCTGGTATGTCGCCCATTCCTAGTTGGACATTATTTACAGAGAGTTTGTATTTCTAGTTACTTTCATTATTTGATGTAGACTTTACTTTTGGATGATTGCATTGGGATTTTATCTGGAGTATTATTCCCGACTCATTTAATTATCGATTTCGTTATCTTATCATCCATTATTTTGTGCTTGGAATGGTGAATGTTATTTATTCAATTTATATTAGATTGTATGTTAATAATAAAGATTAAAATTTTGACACCGAGCCATTAGAGTATTAGTAATTAATTGGATTTTGACAGTGATGATAAGAATGAAACCATTAATGATTCATGTTTTAATAATTAACTTATCACCAAGGATTAGAATAGGTGGAGTGTCACACCAACTATACCAATCGAACCATCCGTGATCACAAGTCACATAACTGTGGGACTACTAATCATGATCGCTCGTATCGTCTTGGTGTAGCAGGGAGATATATGAATTTTGGGACTCTTTTCGCCATTATTTGACTTTGTATGGGACTATTATTGAACAACTCTTCACAGGAAATGATTTTTCTTCAAATAAACCATTATTTTCAAGGAGTATTCTTAAGGAAGATGTTTAGGCCATGGCATTATTGTCCTTTTATTTCATATTTGCATGTCTCTTAATTATTTTCATGCATAATTTCGTGTGTTAATTAATTGGTTAATTTGGGACACATATTTGTAATGTATAACATGGTTTTTTTAGACTGACCTGGTTAATGATTATTCATGGAAAATATGTTTTTTTATTCTTTTCAAAACTGTATTTAATCGGGAAATTAATTTAAAGGTATAAATTGAATTAATATTTTTAAGTTATATTTTAATTTAAAAGGAGTTTTATTTTGGGTTAATCAAAATAGTGATATAGGCAAATTTCATTGGTACAAGCAAATTTTAAATTACCAATTATTTAATTTGGTCTTTTAGAAATACATAAATTAGTTTTCCAAAAACACTTAAGTTTTTAAATAAAAGTGGGAGAGATGTTTAAATATAAACTCCATGGTCTCCGTCTATATTTTCAAATTATGTTGTGATTAATTTCTCCTATCATATTTAAGCTAGCCCCCCCCCCCCCCCCCCCCCCCCAGATGGTTATAATCGCAGAATCACAAAACATTTATAACTCTTAAGTGAGAGTTGAAAGAAGAAAGTGTTTCTAGTTTAAGGTGAAATGGTTTAAACTTGCATCGAGAACTATCACTTTATAAAGGAACTAGGATACTCAACGAGACTTTATTTTCATTAGGCGGTAGAGGGATTACAAAATAAAGTTAAATTGAAACTAATTCTCACATGTTTATTTTGAAATGAATTTTTATTTTCAAAATTGATGATTATCGTATTTCAAAACAAGCTCAGTATTCAATCCACTTGCTTCATTCTTAAAGGATGACGAGTTAACTGTAATGAACTATATATAAATGATAAGAAACCTAAACATTGTTCTAACTACTAAGAACTACAAGTTCGTTTTGAATAAAAGATGCCTTGCTAAGACTGATGAGGAGGCACTCGAAAGTATGTCTAAGCTTATTAGAAAATACAAATAACTGATTAGATGGCTCGTTGATACATATCGACCTCTATGACCAGTGTGTTGCAACACCAACATAAACACATATCAAGATATATTGACATGATTTTGGACCTCATGGACATGTTTTTAGATAAGAATCATTTCGCAAGGGATATAATGGTATGATTGGTTAACCCTAAGAGGATAGATGGTACTCCCATACCCGAGCATGTTCTTATGATGATGTTTACCTTCGAAGAACCATATGTTCTTGGATCTTTACTCTATGGGAATACAAAGGTTTATTTTGTGATCCAATCACTGTCGGAGTCCTTTAAATAGTTTTACTTAAACTATTATATGATCAAGTTTTATTACTCTCTTGTGTATTAGCTTAAAGAACTCTGAGCCATAGAGAATTTCACCAAAAATAAAGGTGTGTTTTAGGTCGTTGACAATGGCCTATCTCTTCCTACAAGGTAATAATAATAATAATAATAATAATAATAATAATAATAATAATAATAATAATAATAATAATAATAATAATAATAATAATAATAATAATAATAATAATAATAATAATAATAATAATAATAATAATAATAATAATAATAATAATAATAATTGTGGGTACCCGAAATTAGAATGGTGGGCCTGGACGAGTAGCCCAATTGTAACGACCCAAAGTCCAGACCCCCCATCTTAACCGGTTATAATTTAGTCTTCTCCCATGTTCCCATTAAGAGGGGTACTAGGAGAAGATGGAAAACGTGGGGGAGTCCAACACCCGCACTCCTTGAAATGGACATGTATATAATGAACCCTAGGTACGGGGCAAAAGACATATTGTATTCTCTGTAATCGCCCTCCGGAGTATATAGAAATAATACTGACAGCACCACCGTGGATGTAGGCATTTTTTCTGAACCACGTATATCTCTTGTTGTGTGATTTAGACATTTTGTATTCCTTATTCTACTTGGTGATTGGGCTTCTCTTATCTCTTTGTATTGAATAATAATTGACACCACAATTGGCGCCGTCTGTGGGAACGTTTATCTTCCTTGAGAAAACCCACGCCCAGAAAAAAGCTCGAAATGTCTGGTCACAATAGTAATGCTCCCCAGGCGGGAGATATCCAAGAACCACCTGCTCCTCGCAGGATTAGATCTGAAGTTAGATGTTCAGATCAGAGGGCTCGCTTAGAAAGTCCAGCCCCAGAAGAAATCCAAGGACCAGCGAGGTCCACGCAGATATCAGACTGATTGATGCATATGAGGCGAGGCTCCACAAGCAAAGGGAGTTTTCTCGCAGACATGAGGTTGACAATGCTCGACTGAAAGAAGATTAAAAAGAATGGAGAGAGAACTCTATCGTGGTACCAAGAGACTCCCATACCACACTCCTAGCCCTCAGGCGAGCAAGTCTCGCAGCCGAGGAAGGAGTCCCAGGTGAGGATCCAAGAAACCTAAGGGGAACGAGTCAGAGGATGACCTGCTCGAGCAACTGCGACTAGCTCGCAATCATAGGAACCCGAGTCGCAGCAACGAGAACATACGAAGTATGGTCCGAAGGGAGATGGACGAACACCCTGCACATCACGGTGCCAGATCAACCCGAGAACTCGCAAGGCGAGCTCTCAAAACTCAAATGAAATCACCCTTCTCGAGGGAAATAGAAGAAGAAGCCCCCAAGAAGTTTTTTATTCTAAGGTTCAAGATTTATGATGGCAAGACTGATCCCATTGATCACGTCAGGTAGTACCGACAGGCCATGACTCTCTGGAATAATCGAGACACACTAATGTGCCGAATTTTTCCCTCGAGACTATATGAAGTGGCACAAAAATGGTTCGAAAGGCTCCCCCACCGGTCCATCAGGAGTTTCAAGTCCCTGGCTGATCTTTTTATGGCCCGGTTCATTACTAGTAGCTCCTATCCCAAAAGGATGGATGCTTTACTGACAATAAAAAAGACGCCTCAAGAGACCTTCCGAGACTACGCGAAGAGGTACTGGGAGTTATTCAACGAGGTCGAGGACTGCTCGGAGCAAGTCGCAGTGGCCTCTTTCAAAATTGGGCTACCCAGATCTTCCCTTCTATACCAGTCCTTGACGAAGAAGGAAGCCATGACCATCGACTACCTAATGGCCCGCATCGAGAAGTATGCCAAGGTGGAAGATGTCACCCTCCTCAGCATAGGGGAAAACGGTTGAGCTAAGCTCGCTGCCAAGGGAAGTGATAAAAATGATAACCAGAAGAAAGGAGGAAAGAACGGGGGCAAAAATGGCTCCAAGAACGGAGGCAATAGTGATGTGTCAAAAGCATGTCAGGTAGTTAACACCGTCTTCAGAGAACCAATTTACAAAATTCTCTCAAAAATCAAGGACGAGCCATTTATTAAGTGGCCCAGGAAGATGGGAGGAGATCTCTTAAAAATAAATAACGCGCTGAGATGCGCTTTTCACAAAGAAGGAGGACATAAGACTGAGCATTGCGAGGCTCTTAAGTCCCACCTCGAAGAGCTGGCCCAATCCGGGCATCTGAACGAATTCGTGGTCAAAAGGGCAGAGAAGGTTATTGCCCATAAAGGAGCCAGGACTGACAACATTCTCGAAGACGATGTTGGCCATGAATTTGTAGTAATCCCTGGGGAATCTGACGCAAAATAGATTCAAGGAAATTCAGCCTGAATGGAGGTGAAAAAGCTTACGGCAGTGATGCAAGCTTTTCAGATCGATCTAGTAAAAACACAGTCAGGAAAGCATCGGCGAGCAGATGACGTAGGCTATAGTAAGCATATCATATTTACAGATGAAGATCTGGTGGGAATGAGAACCCCACATAATGATGCTTTAATCATTACTCTCAAGATAGCGAACTATGACATCGATAAATTTCTCGTCAACCAAGGGAGCTCGTCCTAGGTGATGTACCTTGACATGTTCAGAAAATTAAAATTAAGCATTGCCGACCTGAAGGAAGCTACTGTCCCTTTGGTTGGCTTCAATGGAAAGATGATTATGCCCTTGGGAAAGATCGTGCTGCCAGTAAGGGAAGGAAATGTTTCTAAAATGATCAAATTTCTGGTGGTCGACATTGACTCGCCATACCAGGCTATCCTCGGTAGAGGGTGGTTACACGCAATGAAAGCAGTCTCCTCGACCTACCATCAAAAACTCAAGTATGTGACCGAGAGTGGAGTAATGGAGATCCATGGCAATCAAGCGATGGCGAGAAGATGCTTCATAGCAGCCATCAACCCAAAACCAGAGAAGAAGGCCGACAAGCGCAGTGAGAAGGTTGAAGAACAAGGAGGTCTGATACCTTCGAAATAGAAATTAAAATAAGGAAGGCCCGGAGTAGAGGAGACCAGGCTCCTCCCCTTTGAACATGTCATCAAGGACCTGGAGGAAATCACAGCTGCAGATTGCGATGACACCAGGAACTTCTTGATTGGAGCTTCTCTCAAAGATCAGGAGAAGAAGGAATTGACTACCCTGCTAAGAAACAATGTAGACGTATTTGTGTGGGAGCCGTACGAGCTGCCCAAAATTGATCCTAGTATGGTTTGTCATCAGCTTCACGTCGATCCCACCTTCAAACCAATCGCGCAGAAGGCACGATGAACTGCACCCGAGAAGGTAAAAGTCGTGCAAAAAAGAAGTGGAAAAACTTCTGGATGCAGGATTCATACGGGATGTACAATTCCCCAAATGGTTATCCAACCCAGTAGTAGTTCCAAAAGGCAACGGGAAGTGCAGAGTTTGCATCGACTTCACTGACCACAATAGAGCGTGCCCGAAAGACAGTTTCCCCCTCCCAAAAATTGATCAACTGGTAGACGCCACTACAACTCACGAGAGGATGAGTTTTCTGGACGCATCCTCAGGGTATCATCAGATCCCTCTGTATACCTTAGACCAGGACAAAATAGCATTCATCACCACGGTTGGGTTATACTACTACAAGGTCATGCCCCTCGGGCTTAAAAATGCAAGGGCAACCTACCAGCGGCTGGTCACCAAGATGTTCAAGGACCAAATGGGAGACACCATGGAGGTATACATCGATGATATGCTCATTAAAATCTAGAAGAAAGAAGACCACCTCTTAGACCTATCAAACACCTTCGAAATCCTCAGGAAGTACCGAATGAAACTTAACGCGGTGTCCAGCCAGGAAAATTTATTGGGTACTTGGTCAGAAAGAGAGGCATCGAGGCTAACCCAGACCCGATCGATGCAATGAATAGGGTACAACCTCCTCGCACAATCCGGGACGTACAGAAGCTCACCAGTATGCTCACTGCCTTAAACCGCTTTATCTCTAAGTCCTTCGAGAAGTGCGAGCCTTTCTTCCATCTTTTAAAGGGAAACAAAACGGTAGAATGGAACCAATATTGCTCGCGGGCATTGGACGAGATCAAATCTTACCTCAGTTCCCCACCACTGCTCGTCATACCACATGAAACAAATTCCTTGTACTTGTACCTCTCCGTTTCCAACCACACTGTCAGTTCTGCATTAATGTGCGAAGTTACATGAATCCATCACACTATTTATTACGCAAGCAAGACCCTACTAGACGCCGAGCAGAGGTACCTACCACTGGAGAAGCTCGCCTTTGCACTAGT
Organism: Sambucus nigra; assembly: GCA_949130495.1. Classification (NCBI taxonomy): domain Eukaryota; kingdom Viridiplantae; phylum Streptophyta; class Magnoliopsida; order Dipsacales; family Adoxaceae; genus Sambucus; species Sambucus nigra. Next base: position 245,772,025 of record OX422217.1, on the reverse strand, counting down.
AGTGGCTTCGAGGAAGCAGAAGCACTATTTCGAAGCCCACACTATAATCGTCCTTACATCGCACCCCCTTAAAGCAATCCTGAGGAAGGCGGATTTGTCGAGCAGACTGTCTAAATGGTCAGTCGAGCTTAGACGATTTGATATCCAATTTTAACCAAGGAACGCAATCAAGGGGCAGGTCCTTACTGATTTCATAGCCTAATTCACAGGAGAGCAACCTTCCAACCAACCTCAACTAGCAAGACAAAAGGAGAACGACGCGACGAAGGAAACCTGGAAATTGTTCATTGATGGAGCCTCCAACTCAAAGGGGGCAGGAGTAGGCATTGTCCTCATTACTCCAGAGGATACAATCCTTGAACAAGGAATCAGGCTTAGATTTGCAGCCTCCAATAACGATGCAGAATACGAAGCCTTAATAACCGGCCTCGAGAAGGCGCACACTTTGGGAGCAAAGCATTTACAGGTGTTCGGCGATTCTTAATTAGTCTCCAATCAGATAAGTGGAGACTACAATGCAAAAGATGAAATAATGGCAGCTTACCTCGCCTTAGTGAAAAGACTAATGGCTAGCTTCGAAGAGATTAATGTCCAGCAATTTCCCAGAGGATAGAACAACCATGCTGACGCCTTAGCAGCCCTAAGTTCAGTCGTCAATTCTGACCTAAAAAGAATAATCCCCATCGATTTCCTCGTTGATCCGAGCATTAACTGTAGTAGCAAGCCGCCAGGCGTGGAGAAGATGCTCCAAGTGGAGTCAGCACCCAGCTGGATGAACCCTTTAAGAAACTATTTAAAGGATGGCACACTCCCAGATGATAAAAAGATTGCCCACCAGATAAGAGTCAAAGTTGCTCGCTTTCACTTATCACCAGAGGGCAAGCTATATAAGAGATCTTTTTCCGGTCCATACTTTCAATGCGTTCAACCAAGTAATGTCGAGAAGGTCCTACATGATCTTCACGAGGGAATCTATGTAAGACATATTGGAGGAAGGTCCCTGGATTTTTGAGCAATGAAGGAAGGCTATTGGTGGCCATATATGCAAAGGGACTCTGCGATGTATGTTCGCAAGTGCCTAAAATGTCAACTTCACGCTCCTATGGTCCACCAACTTGCTAGAGACCTAAAATCACTATCCAGCCCATGGCTATTCGCCCAATGGGGAATGGACATTATAGGACCACTTCCTACTGCCATCGGCAATCGCAAATATCTATTGGTCGCAACTGACTACTTCACCAAATGGATTGAGGCGGAACCCCTAGCGAACATCCGAGATGCAGATATGATAAGGTTCATATGGAGAAATATAATCACCCATTTTGGCATCCCCAGAACCATCATCACTGATAATGGAATGTAGTTCGAGAGCGGCTCCATTCAGAGTTTCTGCGACGAGCATGGAATCAAACACCATTTTAGCTCGGTGGCCTATCCTCAGAGCAATGACCAAGCTGAGGCTTCCAACAAGACAGTGATCGACGGATTAAAAAAATGATTAGAGCGAGCCAAAGTCGCATGGGTAAATGAATTACCATATATTCTATGGGCCTACCGAACCACTCCACGATGAGCAACGGGGGAAACCCCATTTTCGCTGACATATGGAATGGAAGCAGTCATCCCATTAGAAGCAGGCTTGCCAACAATGAGGTCCCGCCTTATCAACCAGGGCCATAACGATGCAGCATTGCTCACTGAGCTCGACCTAGCCGATGAGCGCCGAGAGCTAGCCCTAGTAAAACTAGCGAGCTATCAGTAACAGCTCGCAAGGCATTATAACAAGAGGGTCAACCCAAGGGCATTCCAAGTTGGGGACTATGTCCTGAGGAAAGTCCTAGCCAGCGCAGTAAAACCATTAGATGGAAAGCTAGGGCAAAACTGGGAAGGACCATTCAAGATAACTAAAGATGATCTGCAGGGAGCCTATCACTTAGAAATGATGGAAGGCAGAGAGATACCCCGAGCGTGGAATGCATCTAACCTTAAGAAATTCTATTTTTAGATTCTCCTTTTGATCTTTAAATTATGAAACCGGAAGTTCATTTCCATATCATTAATGAAAAGTTGTTTGGCAATTGCATTCTACGAAGTATCAGTTAACTAATTTGCATTTTACGAGGTGTTAATGTACACACTTTATAACCCACACACCCTTTCTAAGTAACAGGCACACTGATCATTACACTATAGCAGGGAAATGATCCTCCTTAGGTTTTCATTATGAAATAGGAAAGACCTCATAAGCATTTCCCTTGGCAATATATGAAGCCCTACAGGATATCCTTAGGCAATATGACCAAGTCAGAATTGGTCACCAAACAATGTTTGGTTGAATAAAATCCTGATCGGATAGAGCATCCAACACCAGGTGTGTCCTCGCCAATTGCCACACTTTGGCCTAAGGGAGTGTGATGACACAACCTAAAAGGTAAAGTGAGGCAGAATGGTATCTCGTTTTCATACTGGACTGGAAGGAAACTTACTTGATAATGCGAACATACGAATCTAGTCAGCCAAGATAGGCTCAATATTTTTGAACAAAAATGTGGAAAATATAAGACACTTGTTTAGTAGGAAAATTTGCCCAAAGCATAAATTTTATATTAATTCATCACATTTACAACAAATACAATACATGTTTAGTCGGCGAGCTCGCCCAAAATATCGAGATTACATCACTTCAATAAAAAATATACAGAGTTACTACTGGAAAAATCTTAGTGAGGGTGAGGCCTCCGAGCAAGATAATCAGCCACTTGAGTTCTTCGACCATCATCGGGAGGGGGAACTAACTCTTCCTCGACTTTGTTAACATTCGACTCCAATAGCTTCCAAGGGATGGCATCAATGGGTATCCACTGATCATCTCTCCGGAAGGGGTTAGGCATCCAGGTGGAAGGAGATATTTTATGGCGATACCAGAGCATTGAGTTTCTTAGAACTTGCATCTCCTTCAAGGCACTCAATAACCCACTGATGAAGGAGAGATCCTCAAACTCTATCAGCCTCGTTGGAGCATCTAACCAACCCTGGTCGTAATCGTCGGCCCATACTCACCGAGGTCCTTTTTTAAACAGGTGCCGTAGCCGAGTAACGTCCCTTTGAAGCCCGACAGCAATCACGTATGCTCATCGGACATCATCACGGAGCTCTTCCATTTACCTAGCTGGGCACCTAACACTTGTACCAGCTCATGGAATAGTTGACGGGGAAGAACCTTGCAGCACCGGAGGAACATCACTTGATCTTGATCCAGCTCATGAAGAGGAAGAACCTTGTAATACCCCAGGAACAGTGCTCGGCGCATGTTCCCTGAGTCGTGAGACTTCCCTACTCAAAGCTTCATTCTCCCACTGAAGAATATCCCCGACCTTATTGATCTCAGAGGCATCCAGGAGCCTTGCTCTCAATGTATTCACCTCCTCTTGGACTAAAGCACCGACTTCTTCCATCTCTTAAAGCTTGTCCTTCAGCTTGGTCACAAGCTTAGACTGATCCTTATACTTCTGATTCCTTGATCTAAGAGATTTGCAAAGATTAACAAAGGTTTGACGAACCTCAGGACTTGCATTGGGACCAAGGGTCCTACCCAATTGAGATGTGGCAGGAATATACTCTTCTATATCAATCAACTACAAGACATAAAAGAGCAAGGAAAGACAGAATCATTCAGCACACTAAGGGAATGAGAAACCTTTTTATTTCATTAACAAGGGTCAAAGTACATCGAGCAGCAAAAAGGAAAATTACAACAAAAAATACAAAAGTAGTCCTAGAAGTAAATTAACTGGCAACCTCAGGCTGCTCAGAAGTAGTTGGTTGGTTCCCCTTGTTAGCAGCAGTAGAGGCATCCCCCTCTGCAGGGATAACCTCAGTCGCCTGGGCAGGGCGAGCATCGACAGGAATTATTTGAGAGGCAGAATTAACACCTTCGATGGCTGGGGCAGGGGCTTCTTCATATATAGTTGGCTTCGGGCCTGGGTCATGCTCATCAAAAAGAGGAGAGTCAGCATCGACACCAGCAGCTAAGAGGGCCTTGTTCCAGCCCTTCTTGAAGTTCAGACGGCTGATGTAGCCTATCTGAACCTCGGCGTCTTCATATGCAGCAGCCCACCCGGAGTTATATGAATCCTCCTTGATGGTGGCTACGTGGGACTCTTTCTCCTTCAGCTGCTCAGCCAGTACCTTGTTCTCCTCTATGACGGCCAACTTTCTCGAGCAGACCAGATCATAGGACTGCCTCAGCTCGATTAGCTCTTTAACCGTTGCATCCCTCTCCCGGTTGGAATTGACGAGGGCCAGGTCAGAAGAAGCTCGGGCAGCATCATCAGTCTTTAGATCAACCTCCAGTTGAGTGCCCCTCACTTTCAAGGCAGCACTTTACTGCTCCAGCTCGTTGTTTTTGCTCATCAGCTCGTCGTGAGAGCGATAGAGCACAGCGAAGTCAGTCACAAACTGCAAAAACAAAGAAGACATCAACAAAAGGAAATAGCTAACACTTAATAAAGCATTGGAAAAAATAAAAGGTCTTACCAAATCTAGCCTCTTGCTAGCCTGTAGGGCTAATTGATCAGACCCCAGCGCCCTTTGGTGATCAGTAGGAAGAACTGCCCTCTCGAGCAGTGCGGGGGACAACTGAGGAGAAATAGTAGCTGAGGCCCCCTCGGGCAATGCGGACACTGGGACTAAGGCCTGCCCAGCCTTCACCCTCGATTCCATCCTTCTGCTCTCCTCCTCTTTCTCTTTCTCTATCCTCCTCTTCTCCTCCATCCTTTTCTTCTCCTCCATCTTCTTTCTCTCCTCTTCCTTTTTTTTCTCTCTCTCTTTTAACTGTTCTTCTTCTTTCCTCTTCCTCTCCTTATCCTGAGCAGAAGACCGATAGCCAGTGGCAATAGCCCCAGTACTGGACTTCTGCTTCTTTGACCACTGGGTGAGGAGCATGTGATCATCGTCGTCATCATCCTGAATCAAGTTTTTCCTGGGAGGAACCATCTCCTCACTTGAACTGCTGGACGTGCTCGAAGATCCTCGAGCTTCAGAAGCCTCTTCTGAGTCAGAAGAACTATCACCACTGGAGCTCTCCTAACCAAAATTTCCTTCAGCACCGCCTACAATGTCACTCTCAGAACTGCTTTCCTCCTCGTCCAACTGGATAGGATTAGCAGCAGTCTCTTCAGAGGTATCAAATTTAGGGATACTGTCTACCGGCCTCGCTATAAAGCTAGAACCAACATTTTTGTATTCAAGCAAGAAAGAAGCAGATCGGGGATGCTCACCGTCGGCTAAAGGCTCCCTGATATTCCAGGCCTTGACCAATTCAGAAAGACGAACCTCACTGAGAGCAGGTTCCAAGTTCTTCGACCTCGCTGAAGAAAAGATAGGAAAAGTCAGAAAGATCACAAATAAGTAAAGAAATTGAAGGAACAGAGCAAAGTCTACCTATGAATTCTTCCCCATAAAAGGGAACAGAGAACCTATCAGACCTCGACCCCTCAGACTGGGGAGAAAACTGCCAATTTCTAGCAAGAAAGCCCTCTTGCCAATAGTCCTTATGGGAATCAGGTAGGTTTACTACCAATACCCTGTCAGGACTCCTGGCTTTGAGATGAAGAACACCAGAACTAGTTCGAGAAAAAGAATAGCAAAAGTAGACCTCGGCAATCCCTAACTTGGTACCATATAACTGATTTATTCTATGAACACCATTGATTATCTTCCACACATTGGGCGAACACTGTGCAGGAACAATGTTGAAATAACCAAAGAAATGCAAAAATAGGTTGTTGGGAGGAAAAGTTAGTCCCCCTTGGGAAAGTAGCAAGACATGGATCCAATGGGCACCCTCTATCTCTCTAATATTTCTAGGGGGGACACACTCAATCTCTACCCACTCTGGGATATTATAAAACTTCCTAAACTCAGACAGTGACCTATTACCGATCTTTGCCATTGGGAAACCCTAGAAAACTACAAATTCAAAGAGAAAATACAAAGAGAAGGCACAGGAGACTTACAAGATGAAATTTCGACTTGAACGATGAAGAATCATGAGCCCAAATGACAAGGAAGCAATAAGAATGGAGACTGAGAGAAGAGAATGTGAATCTCTAGAGCTCATAGAAAATAGGAGAGTACTGAGAAGGTTGAAACGACGATCGAGAAATGACTGCTCTGGATAGCTTTTGAGTGCTGCTAATCATAATGCACAGACCACGAAACAAGTGATGCCTAAACCCAGTACTCGAACTTTGGGAAGAGTTTCACGGTATACAAATGAGCCATTATGACAAATCATTTAAATTTATTGAGCCCAAAGTATGGCCCAACAAACTTAGGGGAAATTGTGGGTACTCGAAATTAGAATGATGGGCCCGGACGAGTAGCCCAATTGTAACGGCCCAAAGTCCAGACCCCCCATATCTTAACCGGTTATGATTTAGTCTTCTCCCATGTTCCCATTAAGAGGGGTTCTATGAGAAGATGGAACACGTGGGGGAGTCCAACACCCCCACTCCTTGAAATGGACATGTATATAATGAACCCTAGGTCCGGGGCAAAAGACACATTGTATTCTCTGTAATCGCTCTCCGGAGTATATAGAAATAATACTGATTGCACCACCGTGGACGTAGGCATTTTTGCTAAACCACGTATATCTCTTGTTGTGTGATTCAGACATTTTGTATTCCTTATTCTGCTTGGTGATTGTGATTCTCTTATCTCTTTGTGTTGAATAATAATTGACACCACAATAATAATAATAATAATAATAATAATAATAATAATAATAATAATAGTAATAATAATAATAATAATAATAATAATAATAATAATAATAATAATAATAATAATAATAATAATAATAATAATAATAATAATAATAATAATAATAATAATAATAATAATAATAAGAAGAAGAAGAAGAAGAAGAAGAAGAAGAAGAAGAAGAAGAAGAAGAAGAAGAAGAAGAAGAAGAAGAAGTGAAAGTCTCGGGAACAACTTGTGGTCATTAGAATTGCTTTCAAATATCAAGTGGTGGGTGAAATATCTTAACGAAAACTATTCTATCCAAAAATGGTATTGAGATTTGAAGAAGTAATGCCTAGTCTTATTAGCAAGGAGAATAGAAATGGTAATTTCATCTTAGTCATTAAGAAATGTTTTGTGGTGTAATCTAATGGTACCCAATGTTTAAATTCATGATCCACTAATTGTTTTTACAATTCTTTGGAAGGGTTCTAGGTACACAGGGAGCCTACTGATGGAGAAATCTTTTTGTTCATGCGCGATCATAGCATGGAAGCAGTAGGAAATTTAGTTTTAAATTTTTGTGAAGATAGAAAGTTAATATTAGTATATTATTTTTAAGTTACTCAAATTAGAATAATTTTTATTTATGTTTGTAAAATAGTTTTTAATGGATATTTGGTTTATTTTAAAGATGACATTTTTATCAACAATGCCAAATCTCTCATCTGTCCTGGTACATTGGAAAATAATCTTTACATTATAAGGCTTGTATCACTATTACCACTTAATACTTAATTGAATAACTTAACGAAAGATAACCTTAAGAGTAAGTAACTTCTAAGTTGAACCAATCTTATCTTTTGCACTTAAACTCAGGTAGTATTAATGTAAAAAGAACTCAAAGACTCGAATAAAATAGATAGTAGAGTTCATTTAAAGTGGATGTATTTCTAGTCCGTGAATCCTGTTTAGAGGGTAAAATGACTAAGGGGATTTTCACAGCCAAGGGACATAGATCCAAAGATGTGTTGAAAATGGTTTATTCTAATTTTTGTGGCCCTATAACTATCTGGACAAGAGGTGGTTATAAGTACTTCATCACTTTCATTGATGAATACTATAGATTTTTGTATGCTTACCTTATGCATCATATATCTGAAACATTTGATAAGTTAAAAGTGTATAAGGTTGAAGTTGGAGCATAGAAATATTAAACTAATTGAAACTCTACGATTTGATCGTGGTTGGAGGAATCTCTTGACACAATTTAGGAATCACTAATCATAGATTGGAATGAGATCCCAATTATCTATATAATTCCCCAAAGCCCGTGCTATTAGGTTGTGGCCGTTAAGTCACTTTCTCTCGCATGGAACTATTTAAATCTTTAATCAATAGGAAAACATACTATGTCGCGACCTTATTGAGGCCTCGGCCTCACATATCAAAGTTAGTAAATAAATTAATCATCATAGTTTAGCATTTTACATCATATAAAGAAATGTCAAATAACTACTAAGTCCATTGATAGTAAGTGTTTGTATTACAAACCTCAAATCCATAATAATCATTCATTTCATACAATTTCTTACATAAAAGTCCATATGATGAATTAAATACAATTAAGAGTGAAAATCTATAAAATAAATCTTGATACAAAAATACTATCCACGGACTCTACTATCCTTCGCGCTCTGTATATACTTTGTGGATCCTGTCTTGAGAAATACAAGGAATAAAGAACGGGTGGTCTTAAATATCCCAGCAATGGTAAAATCAAAGTCATCAAATGACCAATCAGTGTTAGTAATGGAAAATAATAGTTATACTAACAATGCAATGGAAAACAATAATACAAATACGCAATATTGTGAAATAAGCAAATGAGAAAGAAAAAAAATAAGTTTCCTAACTCCTTAGATAACCCTGATGACCTAAAGCTCAATCTCCATTAGATCACCATCGCACGACTTGGCCAAGTTTTTCCATTATGTAAGCCCCATAGTGAGACATGGGCTCAATATCCCTAGGAATAACCATCTTGACCTTAAGGACTAAGCATGATTCCCTCAAATAGAGAATTATATCTCAAATTGGTGACAAAGTTTCATGTCCTCGGAATCTAATGTCATCTCAAGTTATCCAGACACAATATAGTAATGCACACAAAAATCCACAACCTCAAATTAGGAGTAGGAACTCCTAATCATCAATCAATAAGGTTATTTTAGTAAAACCTTGTTTTTAAAAACTAATTATTGCATAACTTAAATCCTTGAAGCTCAAAAGTAAAACCATAAATAATACCTCATAAGATCAGTAATAATATCCTCAAGAACCCTTATCCTCAAATTTGAAGTATCCAATCAAGAAACTTTAGAGAAAAATACTAAATGAGTGAGTTAAGATGAACATTAACATTACCATGTCTCTAAATAAGTAATGAACAATAATTATCCATTGAATATAAACCCGTAAAAGCTACATCAATAGTAAATGATAATGGCCTCTAAATCCAAAAAAATAAATGAATATAAGAACTCCATGGCCTAAACCTAGAATGTAAACAATGGCTCATCTAATCAATTAAAAACATGGAAACTAGGGATTTATCAATTAATAAAAGGTTGAGGACATATCCCTTACCTTAATAGATTTTAATTTGATTAACAGTAAATTTTTTATGCCTCAAACTACTTCTTCGGTAAACGATTGGTGTCCATGGCCTTCTTACTCACTAGTACCTCCTCTTTCTAAAAAATCTCACCTCATCTCTCTAAAGTGGGAACTAGGATTTTAGAAGTTTTGGGAGGTGTTTAAAGAGTTTCTATTTGTAGGAGTTGATAGGGAACCTAACATTTCTTTTATAACGCCACCTTTCCAAAAATACTATTTTAAAAAGGCTTCTAGAACCTCCAAGACTTGTTTCTCAAGTTAGAACCTAAATAAGCCACAACATCACCATACACCTAACCATAAATTATTAAATGACATGAAACTTTTTCCTTTGGTTGTGTCTTTAGTCTCTACCTATGCGATTTATAAGACCAAGGATTCATCCCCTACTTAGGTCTTTACTTATGGTCGTGGACTCTTATATGTGTTCGGCCTCCTAGGGTTTTCAAGTTCATTAAAATCTGGACCCAACACTCCACACCAAAATGGTGTAGAAGAAAGGAGGAACATGACTCTTTTGGACATGGTTACATCCATGATGATTTATTCCAATATCTCGTATTCTTTTCAGGGTCATTCATTAGAGATGAATACTTATTTACTAAACTTCGAACCTTTTAAGTTTGTCTTAATAACTCCCGCAGTACGATGTACTGGGTGCAAAACTAGTCTTGGGCATGTTCAGATTCGGGATTTTCTCATAAGATTTAATTTATGATAGAAGTATGCCTCATTATAAGACACTTGAAAGGAACTAAATGTGATTTATTTTATAATCCTTATGACCAGAGGGTATTGGTTACCATCAATGACCGGTACGATGAGTAAGACCATATGTAAAACCACAATCCCAATAGAAAGATTATCTTTTAAGTTCTAAGAGGGAAACACCAAGTAAATTCTTCTAAACCACACATAAAAGTTTAAATGCAACCCTATATTTATAGTGATCTACCTAGTGGTAGTAGGGCTATTATCGATGATCGCGATACTAATGTCATTTATATGGGACTACAAGTGGATCTATGTGATAATGTCATTTTAGTGAACATTTTGGTGAGACATCAAGGGAACACGAGTTGAATCCCAATAATTATGATGAGGCACTTCAAGACAAGTACTTTGAGTTTTGGTTATAGGATATTAATACCATAATGTATTTGATGCAATCAAATTATTCTTAGGAACTAGTAGACTTCCTGAATGAAATAAAACCCATCGAATGAAAGTGGATACAAGAAGAAAATATGGGTAGTTGGGAGAGTGGAAACCTTCAAATAAAGGCTTGTTATGAAAGTGTTTACTCAGAAAAAAGGGATCTTCCTTGAGGAAACATTATCTTTTATGGCAATGAAAAACTCTAGATAGATTCTTTTATCCACTATAATTAATCTCGATCTCAAGATTTGGAAAATGGACATTAATACTATGTTGTTTAATGGTAGTCTTGATGAGTGCATCTATATGAAGTAACCTAATGGATTCATATAAAATGCAGACTGAAACAAGTTGTGCAAGCTTAATATATCCATTTACAGACTTAACCAAGAATTAAGGTCTTTGAATATCCATTTTGATTATGAAATCAAATCTTTTAGTTATGATCAATGTTCGAATGAAAGTTGTGTGCATACAAATCATGATGGAAATGTGGTGGTATTTCTAGTACATTACGTGGATGTTATCATAATCATGAATGATATGGGTGTATTGTATAATATAAGAGTGTGGTTGTCTAGTCAATTTGATATGAATGACTTAGGAGAAGCTAGTCACATCTTTGGGATTAAGATTATGCCTAATCGAAAAATAGGATGTTGGGATTATTGAAAGGCACATATATCGACGATGTTTTAAAAATGTATAGCATGAATGATTCCAAGAAATGGTTTATCCATTTCAATCATGGAGTCTATTTATATAAGAATAAATTTCCTAAGACATCTAATCCGATATAGAGGATTATGAAAATACCTTATGCTTCGGTGGTGGGAAGCCTCATGTATGCTATGCTATGTAAAAGACCAAATATATGTATTTTCTTTGATATGGACAGTGTCTTCTAGTCTAATCCAAGTGATGAGCGCTATATTGTTGTTAAGCACATTCTCAAGTACCTAAAAATGACTCGAGATTATGTTTGGGATTTTATATTAATTAAAAATTATGAAATTATGAGAAGTTTTTGGGATAAAATAAATTACGAAATCATTGACAATGAATTATTATATCAAGATATTGAAATAAATTATGCAACTGTGATTTACACAAATTTTTGGGATTTTATATTAATTAAAAATAAATTACATGAGTTTTTGTAAATTGACTAATATGAAGATTATATTGAGAATTAATTTCTTCTGACTTATAGTGATGGGTGTTGAAATCTTATGTGACCACCCATAGGTGATCCCGTTTGGACCTTAGACATGTAAGAGGAGAGACTTGTTAAAGTGTGAGACAATTGTTGAAAGTGGTGCAGGCCTCAGTTGGGGGTCCTACGTCCACTATCAAATGTCATTAGACTATTTATTAGACCATAAAAGAGTTATTAAAATGTATGAGACCTCTTGAGCTTTTATCAAGAGAGTATGAGGTCCTTGAATTTTGTATCAACAATCTAAATGACCTTAGGAAGTAACTGATGGACTTCTTTAACGGTTCATTAGTATTAATTTAAGACTCAACTAGGTATGCAATGTATAAGATGACTAGAAATGATCCAAGTTACATTTTTATCCTCACAACGGTGGCTTGAGATTATAAAACACAGAGTAAACCCTTATAAATTCTAAAACTTTTAGTTCCATGAAAGTATGATGACTTCAACATGTCTTCAATCTTCAACCAACCTCCTATTTCTATGAAAAATAAAGTAGAAATAATGAGTGGACTATCACAACATGGTTGTGGTGACTCTCAGGTATGATAATGTCATCAAGGTAGTGGAGTGTTGGTGAAAGGTTTTGTCGATGGTGTAAGGTAGTTGTTGAGTTCGTTAAATGCAGATAAGATCCTTCAATTAAAGTGGGATTGAGTTGTGGTATTTAGTGACATATTGTTGTTCTTTTCACCTACATGCCACACAAGTTGAAAAAGCTTTATTGGAGGCTTAGAAGCTTTAGAACTGTTCGAGGACTGCCACAGGTGAATCAAAATTTGTTCCTTAATGATATACCTCTATATTGACGATTGAGGAACCTTAGGAGGTTATTTTTCTTTAGACTATGGTATGTCTTGGGTGCCAATCATGGTAGGACTCTCTTGTTCTGGTATATAAACTTAGTGGCGACTCAAGTTGGAATGACTAGTCATTCTAGGAGGATCAAAGGAGGTGACTGAGCTCTGTGATAGCGTTGTGGCCTTTTCTTGGGGACAACAGAGATCTTGGGGTCAAGAAGTGGACATTCTGAGGTAAGAGATCAACCTTGGGTCCTCTGCTCTGTCCATGGGTAGTGGAGGGAAATTAGAACCTTTTAAACATTAATGATTTAAATAAGGTATCATCAAATATAGTGATTCAATTATTCAATATGACATTATAAGTTTATTAGGGTATTTTATAATAATTAAACGGATCAAGGTGCAATTTGTTTAATTAAATTTTATTTAGGGGTAAAAGGCTAATTGAACATAACATGGACTCCAAACTATGAAAAATGAAGGGCTACAATAGGCACACACACACACACACACATATAAGTGGAGAATAAATGAAGATAAAAGAAAGAAATACCGAGAAAAAAGAAGAGAAAATAAAAAGAGGGGGGAGTGTGTTGGACCACTATGGCTACTCCTAGGGCCATGATAGTGGGGGCATTAGGCCGCTATACCGGTGCTACAACCTTTTATAATGGTTGGATGCTTGGATTGGGGGCACTGGGGAGATTTTTAGGGTCTATGATACACAAATTTTGAGTTTCGACTCCATTTTGAAGACATTCTATTGGGATTTCAGAATGATACAAAACATGGACTTGCCTCTATTTTACACTCATATTTCTTTTTTTAAGTGACATTTTTTAGATGTAGAAATCTAGTCCCATAATATTCAACATTTCATAATCTATGTCTAAAGGAAAGTATATTTCCACTTTTCCCTTAACTATTCAATGTGTTAAGTATTTCCCAAGCTCCATATGAATTGAGAGTTTAAAATTTTTTTAGAAAAATAAATAGGGGAAAAATAACCTAATTACTCATGCACGTATCTTTGAATGAAATCAAAAAAATTTGGGACTTATGACTATGAAATGGTGTTTTTAATTTGGAATCATAATGATGTTTCCATATATGAGGATTATCTTTTTATGTTGTAATTATAGCTTACAAGGTATTGTAGCTATATAATTGATTAAGTTATGGAGGAAGTATACATTGTATGAAAGTTAGAAGAGACATTTGAAATTATGGAACCTTGTGTATACTATTTTGGAAATCAAGAGAAGTGGTGTTATTTTATATGAACCAATTATTACTTGAATTGTGGAATGAAAAGACACACAGTAAACCCATAGACATGTCAAGTAATGACAATGATGTTGCAAACTCTTATATATAATTGAAATATGTTTAGTTCCAAATGGATTATATGATTTCGTAAATATGAAGATGTTGCGTTTATTATGGTAATATACAATTAAGTTTGATGACGTGTTTTCATAATATTAAATGGGTGGTATATGTTCTAACATAGTATGTGATTGATAAGCGAATTATGACACAAACTTGTGATACTAAAATATGACTGGCAAAGAAATGAAGTGTAACACCCCGCCTAATTAAATACCGGGTGATCAGGCTTTTATTAAATTAAAACAAGGTTCCCATTTGGCTCATTCTTAGCATCACTTTTGAAAACTTTTTAAGCTTTACTAATCACATAGTATTCAAAGAGCCGGTGTCAAATTTTATCTTTTTATTTAAACAAAAGAAACCTGCTAAAACATATAATAACCAAACCATCAAAGTATTAATAATTAATCTTAACAAACCATTGAAGCCATAACTGAAATAAAACAATACCGAATAAACCATCAGTTCACAAATATACAATATAGAAGTCCAACATAAAAATCTAGAAATACTGTCTAACTAAAATGAAATAAGTGAGGACGACATGCCCGAATGTAAACTGCTTGCAATTTCTTTTTTGTGTAAACTTAAACACGAAGATGATGCGGAAGCGTAAGGATGATGGTTCACAAAATTAATCCAATTAATGTTTTCACTTAAACCGGTTAATTAATCCAAATCCTAGTCCTAGAATTTGCCTAAGTCATAATTATAAATTATCTAAAGTTAGGCGAAACCAATTTTAGCAAAAGACTTGAATAAACCAAATTTACCCAATATTTAATTTAGTCCCAAATTAAATTAGTGTGATAAATTAAACCGAATTTTATCTTGAAATTATCCTAAGCATGGATTCTAAATTATTGTGCAAGATAAAATAAACAATATCACACTACGCCGCGATGTACGAGGAAAAACCCAAGACGGGAAAAAACCTCGGACGGCCCTAGCCACAAGTCCACTAGATATGGAATTACAATTACAAGACAAAATACTTACATCCTTGACTCGAACCCTCTCAAGCCTTGTTGCTCCTTCTTGTAGAAACCTCTTCCTAGCGGACAACCACGGAGCTCCACCGCGATCTCGGAATCCACCGATAGGACTTTGTATGGTCACCGTCACCCAAGCTTGGATCCTTTCTCCAAGTGAGTAATACCGCAACAAACTTCTTCTTCTTTGTGATGGGATGTAGAAGGAAACCCAAAACGTCTCTTTTTCAATTCGGTAGAGAAAACCGGTGCCAAAACAAGTAAAGATATGTATATAGAACTTGGATAAACAACTATTGGGTGTAAACACTAGAGTGTGTAGGATTTTTCATTAAAGAATAACACTCAAAACTTGATCTTTTTCCTTAAACAAATTTTGTCTCAAAACACTCTCTAGGAGTTTGTATGGTATGAAAAAGATTTTTCTTCAAAAGTGATTCCCGTCCTTAATTAAGCCTTAAAAAATCAGTTAAGAAACAAGTGGGATAATGGGGTGAAAACTGCCAAAAACTGCTCAAAATTGTTCCCGCCTGGCATCTCGTTCGAATGAACTTGACTCTCGTTCGAACGAGACTTCTAACGAGCGACCAGACTGGGCTCGTTAGAAACTCGTTAGATATCTCGTTAGAACGACCAAACTCGTTCGAACGACATATCGAACGACTGACCAGTTTAGGTTCGTTGGCAAACTCGTTCGAACGAAACCTGGTTCGAACGAAAAACTCGTTCGAACGAGACTTCGAACGACTTCCAGAAATTTTTGATAAATTCAATTTTTGGCCCAAAAACTTTATGTACTTTATTTTAAAGTTTTAATTAAATTATTCTGAAAGTAAAACATGGTTTTTTATTAAACCTAACACCCAAATAAATTTTTTTCCAAGCTCCTATATAAATATAATTACATTCATACCTTGGGAGCATGGTACCTTAGTTGATGACATAGAAACGAGGCACGCAAACCGGCATTTTGATGAAGCTTTAAATTCTTTGCCGCTACATCTTCAACACATACTTCATAGGCTTTAGAATATTACAATAAAACACTAACCTATGAAAAAATGTTTTTGTCCGGAATTGAGTCAACACAATACATGGACTCAATTGGAAATTTGTGTCCTTACAAATCTCCCCCTTTGTCTATTTCGGGACAAAAACCAAAACAAAAATCCTAAAGGGCCGTCAAGCTCTACTAGACTCACAACATGACCCGCCCAAACTTGACTCAACCCAAGGATCAAATTCTTTGCCATTGAAGGATGCCGCTTTAGAATAATTCCTGCACACTTAAGCAAACTCATCAAATGCATAGGGAATATCAAAATATTAAATGCAATTAATTAATTACTCCCCTAAATTAATTCTCCCCTTTATCAAACAAATGACCTACTTAGAAAGACGTCTCCCCCTAAGATAATTCTCCCCCAAACTAAGATACGATAATAATAGGATTAGATACCATTTCTCCCCCTATCATCTTCTCCCCCTTTTTGTTCAGGAATAGGCAACGGATAAAGAACTAATAAACAGCATGTTGAATCTTAAAGTGATAAATCAAGAAAGCATATGGGCAATAAAATCAAGGCAAAGACAAACGAATATCATATATATATAAACTAGAAATAGACCAATGAAGCACTTGCATATATATAGATATAAACACACATATAACACAAAATACAATAAGTTTGCACACTCGTATGGCAAAAATGTGTCACATGGAAACGGAAGTGTAGGGGTGTGAACTAGCAACAATTAAAATTAGACCCAAACACTTAATAAACGTTCACAGAGTTCTCATTTGATTGCAAACTTCATCACATTGAAATATAACCTCATGTGATAATATAGATTGAACTCAATGAACAAACATGCACAATGCATACAAGCCTAGTATGATGATGATTCTACAAACCAAATAGAGTCATGACATTAAAGACAACTAGGATAAACGGACATTGTGCAAACCGTTGATATACCATCCAAAATTCCCTCAATTAACATATATATTATTTTATTTTTGAATGAATATATCAAACAAACATAGGCCTTGGCAGTTGTATTCTTTTGAATGCCAAATATTCTGTTTTTAGGCCTTTGGATCACGTATTTCTTTTAGATCCAATAAACGGTGGCTTACAATCGCAAAGGATTTAATTCATCCTTTCGGAGCCCTTCCCCGTGCACATTTTTATTTATCATGTTTTCATTTTCACACAAATCTCACATGCAACGGATTTTGACATGCACTAGTCCTCCTAGGTCATAGATATGTAGATGACTAGATTGGTAGGAGAACACCTCAAAAAGCTCAAATATAACATGTGACATTAAGATTTCAAAAGAGCTCGTGCATGTGTGAAAAAGAGGCATATAAAAATAGAATCCATTTAAACAACACAAAATCCAACTACTCCATATAAAGCATGGTAAAGAACATTTTAAGGATTGACAATCTAAACCAAAAGTTCTAGCCACATGGGAGCGTAAAAGGAGGGATTCAAACACAAATATATGCCACATAAAGTGTGTCAAACTAAAATACACACAAAAATATAAAATATTTTTGAGTTTTTAACATTTTTAAATAAATATTTACTCAAAAGGACAAATGCACGAGCTAGCCACATGGGTACAATTAGATGTATAATGATTCGTTGGGTATGCGGTATAGTTGGAAAAGTTAATATGTAATTATTCTTTGAATTAAAATGGTAATCATGATAATATGATAATGGTACAGGAACGAGATATCTATCAATCGGACTAAACAAAAAGAGGTAAAAGTATAATTGATTTTTGGCTTAGTGCTTATGGGAGAATGAGATGCTTGGCACTCGTTAGATCGATAAAACTAAGAAGGATAGATAAAAGGGTATCATTGGGGGGGACTACTTATTTGAATTGGCTTTATGATAGGTCCCAACACAAAGTCTAGTTCGATTAGGAGTTTGAAAAAATGAGGTAAAAATAATAAGATAATCTGTAGTGGACAATAGTGTTTTATAATGGGAATGAAATATATTTAATTGATGAATTTGATGTTACATTAGGAATATGGTAAAGAAAATTCAATCAAGTATTTTTTCTAATAATGGTACTTGTGGTTATTTATCTGTGTGATAAGATTCTAAAGAGAAGTATATGTAGTAACACAATTGTTTTTGCAAAAGGACATGATTTGTGTGTGTGTGTGTGTATATCCGCACGCGTGTGTGCATGTGTGTGAGAGAGAAATATGGTAAAGATGCCTAAGGACAGTAAAATCCTAAAAGTGGATAACATGGAAGTATGATTTTAAGGTACATACCTTTGTTAAAGTGGTAAACAAAATGCCATTAGAAATTCGTAACCAAATTAATCGGGAATGTATACTAATAAGTAGTAATATACTAATACAAGTTTGTTTGACGAGAGGGAACACTCTATTCAATTATGCATGAAGCAATTCAAGGAGCCATGGTTATTTATTATGGTATTTTATGGTGCTGCAAGTCTACCTCGGGAGTCGTGGTTTTATATTTACTTGTACTATGGAGGTGGGCAAAGTTGGAGATGCCAGTTTATTTTTAGTCCACTACCGATAAAAACAACTTAAATTTGCACTAGTCGTCTTGGTAATTAGTTAAGGTCTAGTTGCGATTGATTTAGTCCGATCTATATAAAAAAAGGAAGACTAATGTACAAGTGTGCATTCAGTCGGGGTCTAGTTATGGTTTATTTGGTGTAGTAGTGAATCCATTAGTTAGTTGGGGCTAGTCCAAGTTTTATAATTTGTTGTACTATCAACCATGTGGCAATTAGGGGATAGTCACAATTTGATATATTAGTAACCTTGTGAATAGTGAGGGGTAACCCTTATTGATATTGTGATGATAATAATAAGAAATATTTGATATTCTATTTTCCAGCGACCTCATGATTAGTGGGGCCTGTGTGGTTTAAAAAGATATTTTTAATTAATCATGGAATAATATAAATAATAATAATTGGAGGATTCGAGTACTTAATGTAGACACATATGGACTCGTTATTTATATGTATATGACTGTCTATGAAAATGGACTGTGAGGACTCATGTATTATCGATTTTCTCTTACTTATAGGAACCCTTTTTTATTCTTTATATTTATATGTTCTTTATTTGATTACAAGACTTTATTATGGTATTTAATGAATCTAAAAGTTATGACTGCGTTCATCTACACCTATTTGAGATCATGTAACTCGTATACTTGTGGGGAATCTGAACCACCTTTGTTGAATAATGTCTTATGTTTGAGTTACGTGTGAAGAAATATTAGATTTAAGAGGCATGAGTAGTATTTGGGGGTGTTATCACATTTTAGATACTGGGATTACTTGTTTGTACTATTTAGTTTCCATTTCAATCATCTTATATGAGATACAATTTTATGGTTCAGTCGTATTGTAAAAATTGGAGATAATAAACTGGATGTATTCAGAGCATTTTAGTTAATGGAAAATTTTATCTGATTCAATTCAATGGTACATGGTTATTTACCGTGTCATTTATAAATCTATTATTCTTGTTCAAAAATTTTAAATTTGTCTCATATTTATGTTACTTGATGAGAATGATATTTTAATTTGTTTAAATTCTTTGTATTTATTAATTAAGTCTTGCCACATTAATTAATATTATTCAGGATATTACAATGTGTTGGTTTAATCAAAGGATAGTTTAATGCCCATTAGGTACACGAACATGGATTTTTAGTCGATTAGGAATTTTAGGAGATCGACGTCGCAATATGTATTTACCCGATGAGGTGGAGCCATAAGTTAGAGGAGTACCAATCAATTATGCATTATTCATTCCACCATTGAAGTTAAATATGTTGCCACTTTGGGGGTAGAAAATTAGGATGTGTGGATCTGAAACTTCCTAACGGACTTTTGAGAAAATAATAGTGTAGTTGACAATTAGAAACTACTAAGGACTCAAAGGAGGGAGAAGCACATTGAGTGCAAATATCACTTGATTCTGGAGATCGTGTAAAGAGGTGACACAATTATGACCAAGATTTTATCTCAAGCTAACCTGGTGGATCCTTTTACATAGATCTTACTAGATAGGACTCTTAACGGTAATGTAGAGGGAATGTGAGTCAAATGCATATGCACATGGATTTAAGACTAAGTGAGATATTACTAGGGTTTTATTATGAAAATCTTGTAATGACATTTTATTTATTAGTAAATAATTGTCTAGTTCATTTGAAATAAAAATCATTTTTTTGAGAATTGTTTATATTTATATTTTAAATCTGTTTTTTTTATATATGTAGGTCAATTATTCATAGTATGAATTCCATTGAGTTGGGTTTGCCTTGATCACAGGAGATCAGAATTCCGATTCTAGTACAATTGAACAGTTCACAAACTTGATAGGTAGTTGGCATCCTATCATCATGGTTTTGTGTACAATCCAATTAGTTTATCTCAAACTATAGGAACCCGTCTGGTGGCTTGAACTCTTGTATGATAGCTTGAAAGAGGATTGTGACAAGTACATCTAGGCATGTAATAACGAGGGGCACCCATGAGATTTAATTCTAAGGGTTATCTAGATTTGACTTTGGTAATCTTAAACCACTTGCAGAGGGTGAATAAATACCTAATTCCTATAGTTATGAGGATTGGAATTCTTTCACAATTCGACTTTATACCAAGTTAATATATCCTCTCAAGTTGGGAAATAATTGTGTGAGTAGGTATCATATCATAATTTGAAGGAATTCACATCCAAGAAACATCTTTGATTGTGATACCCTATAATAGATTTATAATATTTTTTCACAAGTTAAACAAGTTCAACGGATTATTTTATAATCCGATGGAGTACGAAAATAAGTTAAGTTTGAGAATCAAGAAATTTATTATATATTGGTTGAAATTGATTAGAGAAAAATTGATTTGACCAAGAGGGTATCAGAATCTTAATGTGGGGAATCACATTATGTACCATAATCAACTTAGTAAATTATACCTCATTATATCAGTGTTAATTTTTGGAAAATTAAATTGGAGTACAATCATGTTTATTTAGTGGAATTAATTATATTAAATAGAGAAAGGAAATAAACTATGAGTTTGTAAATTGGTATTTTTGGGTAGATATAACATTATTCACGTTTTTATAAAGAGGCTTAGAAAGATAGGTATATGGCTTACTTAAAACTAAGGGTTTTGCATATCAAAAGTTGCCTACATACCTACCTAAAAATGGGAGGATCATATAGTAGAAGATCTAATAATTTTGGTGGACACGAGAAAGATTTTTGAGAACCAAAACAAGACATCTTCTTTTATTCTCATAAATTACGACACCTTGTAAAATCCATAACTAGATTTATTAGTTCTAATAGGAGTCTAACAATTTGTATCATTCTAAGCGTTACTGAAATACAATAAAATGATAATGAACTGACATTAATAACATGAGTAAAATAAATATAACTCTGATACCAATGACAAACATACTAAATAATACCCTATAATTGGAAAAACAATAATGTGTCAACAAAATCTAGCTCTGAATGTAAATAGACGACTCCAACATAAATAAAACCCAATACAGTAATGTGACATTAACTACTGAAATGGAAATACGATAGATAAAGTTGAGCATGTTGGGTCGACACCTACAACCTAGATCTATAACATTCAATTGAGAAGTAATGCAAGAAATCACTAGGACCTGAAAACATATTTTCACAAGTAATATTAAACCTAGAAAATCTATAGCGAGTAATACTTTGACTAAATTTGGTCCATAATAATAATACATCACCTTCCTCTAATTTTTTAGTTGTTTCTATGTTAACCCAAACCAAATAACCAAAATATAGCATGTAGGTCTAATCCTAGGCCGAAGTCAACCCAATGAGATATAATTATATATATTCTCAGTATTTTATAGTTATAAGGTTCCATAATAAATATTTCAAATATAGATTTATCGTATAATCTCAGTAAAGGAAAAATAATCACAAAAGGATAATATCTAAGTGAGTATGCCCCACTCACATATGGATAAGGCCATACATAAAATGTAAAAGAATTAATAAGGGAAAATAACTATACCTTTCAATATATTTTATGGACTCCATACCCATGGTTATACGATAGAACACCCTCGTTTATCCCACTCGAGACATAAATACGTCAATAATAGGATCAGGGTAAAAAGTACCAAGGTAATCATGCTACTATCATTGAGATACCCGTGTAGTCAATGTCATACGTGCCTAATCAAAATACCTTCTAGTATATCCCCCTCAATCATATATGCACCGTTGATATTATTAAAATGAAATTCACATAACAAACAATCATCATACTCTAGGGTTTCTCAAGCATTTTATTAAAGTTACGATTATTATTTCATCATTTAAGTTTAATGATTTCTCAACTTAAATACGAACTCTTAAATTCTTAATCAAAGATTTCTTAACCTTAACCGACTGGTTATAATGCTTCCTAAAGTTCTAAGGTAAAACGTTTCAAAAAATCCAAGCCAAAACCCAAAAAAACATAATTTGGCTAACCACATTGGATCAGATTACTTCGGACCCAGGTTGAATCGATCCAATAGGTCTATGGGACTGGCCGTCTTCTTTGGTTGCCTCTTTGCATCCATAACCAAATTGGACCCAAATATAAAGGTATTAAAACATTAAATTGGTTATTGTCCCTCCAATAAAATCAAGAAATAATTATTATAAACCTATAAATGCAAGGTTTTCATAATTAAAACACGAATTAAGGTTTAATTTCATATTTAATAATCTATCCCCAGGTTCATTATTAAAAAAAATTCAGCAAATTAACATACAGTTTCATGAAAATAATCCTTAAAAGTGAGGTGTTTTACATATCAAGGTAGTTAGATTAGATATTAAATGTTTTTATGTCACGAACATATGATTTCATCAGTAAAATTAAAGCAGCCCACAACAATTTATACTAGTTCATGAGCATGAGGTTAAGTTTTCAACATGTAATTAGTTTAATTATGAACTTTGATAACAATATTTTACAATTTAGATTTCATTGATAACTTTTAGAGTCTAATGAATTACTCCTATGGACATCCACGGGTGATCTCTCCCTTCCCCAGTGGGGGGAAAAGATGAGAGATAGGTCTCGTGCCCTCTTTCTCTAGGAGTGCTTCAGTCGTCGTCGGTGTGGGGTGAATGTAAAGAGATGGAGTTGCCAACCTATCTTTCACAAAATAGGCAAAATAACATGTCTTCGGTTCGAGAGAGCGACATCAAAGACAGACTGATAGTTACAAAACTAATAGTTCGAAGGTTCGGGGTCTAAGTTACAGAATGGGAAGGTGTTAGGCACCCATCCCTCCATTTCCATATCTCATGGTCTAGTGTTACTTTTTCCTTAATTTCTCCGTTAAGTATGTGTGCATGTATATATAAATGGAGATCGAAATCGTCCAACTCACATCATGGAAAAGATGGAGTGGGGTCATCCATAGGAATGCTCCCAAAATAATATTTAAAAAATAATATTTATGCGTTTATTGAGATATTAATCATTAGAATGAAGCGATAATATACATTGTATAAGACGCCAAAAAGGATCATGAATATAATATGTCTCAAAATAATATATAGATAAAAAATATATAAATACAAGAATGAGTAAATTGAAAAAAATTGAAAATTGGTCTCGAGTCTCGGTTTTTTTTAACCCGAAATGCCTACGTAGCCTATAAAGCCATCAAAGTCCACGTAGTTCGTATGCGGCATAAGGGTGGGGTTTATCCCATAGATTATAATGGGAATTTATTATATATGTGTGTGTAGAAAATGTATTTTAGTTTTGAGAAATTATGGTGGATAATCCCGTTGAAATTTATAGGCGTAACCCCCTTTTTCTTTGTTTTGGTTTTTTTATAGAAAATAAAGTATGTGCAATATAACTAATAAAGGATGAAGTGTTTATGTATATGAACTAAAGTAAAAACTAAATTAAGAATTGATGTAACTAATGCAAAAATAAATAATTTAAAGAGAGAGGAGGATTTTTGGATCTTTTTTGGAGATTTGAGGCTTGCTCTTGATCTTTGATGAGCTCCCTTGAATGTTGAGATGAATGATGGATGAGAGAGCATCAGATTTTTTTAAATTGGGTATGAAAAGGATGGGAATGAAAGATGGAAAGGATTTTCAAACAAGGAAACTTCGCTGATTGCAAGAGAATGTTGATGACATTACTGATATTGATGGATCTGAGGTGTGTCTTGGGAGTGAGGTCATGCCCTCTATTTATAAGGTAAGCGGGTGCCGATCATCATAGCTTGATCCATACCAATCGGTCGATACCCCTAGACACACTACCGATGGGCAAGGAAATGGACCTGCCAATTGGTAGTCTCATGCATATTTTTCAAGAAAAACGATTGTAGAACGCAATTCGTAAATAAAAATCGTGCACATGGCATACCGTTAGAAAGATAATTGAAACACCCTCAAGAGTCCTTTGGGTTTCTCCTGGGTTTGAGAGTTGACTTTGGGTTAAACGGGGATGGAAATGGATCTTTCATCCAAACTGTAAGTTTGAATCATGGATGGGGTGGACCATTGGAAAGGTTATTCAAGGTACTTCGGCATTCCAAATATCTTTACTTGGTTCAGAGAGTTGATTTTGGTCAACCAGGGCCCAAAAGTACCTGGTGACCTTTCAGAGTAAAATGGGTCATTCGCTCGTACCATAAGGTTGATTTGTACATGGGGTGAACCTTGGAAAGGGTATTCAATGACCTTTGAATATTGATTCAGTCTCGTTCAATCTGAAGGGTTGACCTCAGTCAAATGGAGCCCGAGAGCGCCGGATGGCATTCATATCAATTTTCGGGGGAAAATGGATAATTCATCTAAATGGTTATGCCATTTGACGCACAGGGCAAACCGTTGGAAATGGTTTTCAGTGTCTTTAAAATATTTAAAGAGTATTTTCTCTGATGATGAAGTTGATCGGCAACAAATTGGGGCCCGGGAGTGCTCGATGACCTCTAGATCAATTTTTAATGGTAAAATGGTCCGTTCATTCGAATCGTTATTCCAATTAGTGTGTGGAGAAAAGCCTTGGAAAGGGGATTTTGAGACCTTTAAATATTCATTGAGCTTTCATTTTGACAATAGAGTTAACCGAAGTCAAATGGGACCCGGGTGCAGCCGATGGCCTCTGTATCGGTACTCAAAGTATGACCTAGGGTTTATAAATATATGGTGAGATTTTAGGACCTAAGGAGAGACTTAGGGGGTCCTAGAATATGGAGTCTATAAACCCCCTCGATTGGTGAGCTTGGAATAAGTGAAAGACATCGTATATACACCACATGATGTTTTGGGAAAGTGGTTGATTCTATGAACCTAAGGGATGAGGATGACCGAGATAGAGGGTCAAGGTTGATTCTGAAGTCCTAAGGTAATTCTAAGTATGTCCGATTATGTGGGTCGAGGTCAATTCTGAGGACCTAGGGTAGGTAGAGACCGATTCTGAGGGTTGAAGCCAATTCTGAGGGCTTTAAGTAAAGCAAGGTCAATTCTGAGGGCTGAAGTGGGAGTGACCAATTTTGAGGGCCAAGGTTAATTCTGAGATCTTAAGAAGGAGTGACCAATTTTGAGGGTCGAACTCAATTCTGAGGGCTTAAGTAAAAATGACCAATTTTAAGGGCAAGGTCAATTCTCAAGACTTTAGTAAAGCGACCAATTCAGAGGGTCGAGGTCAATTATGAGGATCTTAAGTAGGAGCGACCAATTCTGAGGACTGAGGTCAATTCTGAGGATTTAAATAAAAGCGACCAATTCTAAAGGTTGAAGCCAATTCTGAGGGCTTAAGTAGATGAGACCAATTCTGAGGACCGAGGTCAATTATGAGGACCTTAAATATACGTGACCAATTCGGAGGGTCGAAGACAATTCTGAGGGTCGAAGACAATTCTGAGGTCTTAAGTAGGGGGCGACCAATTCTGAGTGTCAAGGTTAATTCTGAGGAACTTAAGTAGAAGCAACCAATTCTGAGGGTGTAAGTAGAGGCAACCGATTCTGAGGGTCAAAGCCAATTTTGAGGGTTAAGTAGAGGCGGCCAATTATGAGGGCTTAAGTAGAGGTGACCAATTCTGAGGGTCGAATCCAATTCTGAGGGATTATGTAGGGGCTACCAATTTTGAGGGACTAAGTAGGGGCGACCAATTCTAAGGTCCAAGGTTAATTTTGAGGACCTTAAATAGGAATGACAAATTCACGGGCTGAGGACCTTAAGTAAGATATCGGGCATTGTTTTCTTAGGGAAGTTTGGAGACTCCACTGGGGAAAATAAATTAATCCGAGGATTGGGTGCGGCCCTTTAGGGGAATTTTCTTTAATTTCTATAGTGTCCTTTGGAGACATTGCTAGGGAGATATCCAATTGGATTTGGGAATTCCTCTGGGAAATAATTCTTAGGCGAAAATGTGGTACTAATAAAGTTGGGTATTTGAGAGGCCTGAAAAATGTTTTTCTTGGTGAAAAAAATGTTCTGAAATTCATTTGGGAATTTTAGGAATTTAGGGGGGAATTTTATGGATTTTATGTGATTTTCTGGGATTTTTTATAAGAAATTTCAGGGAGGTTTTGTCGCGACATCGTCCACTTATTGGTTTTTCCTTATTTGAGGGTATTTTTGAATATTCCTCGCTTTGAATGGGGGAGCCTGACTTTGGCAACCCTTTATTCATCTTTGGATGCATTCAGTCGGTGTTGTCGGCAAACCTTTATTATCACCACATATGTTTTCGAGGTATTTTTGCATTTTCCTTTATGCATCTTTATGCAATTTCCTTTATGCATTTGATTTCTTTGTTGATTCCAAATTGATGACCCTTGTCCTTTGCAGACGTTGTTTTATGATGTGATTGGGCTTAATGCCCATTTGATAGGTTTGAAGGATGAGTCACCGGGGAACTTCTGTTGTATGTACTGGTGGCGAAAGTCCAACAGGAAGTCGAGACAATCTCTCTCTTTGGCAATGGTGCGCCAAGTCTTGAATGGCCTGACGAGCAATCTGGTAAATTCTTCTTTCCTTTTGATACCATTTTTTTCTGATGACCTTTTTTAGATATTGATTTTTCGTTGGGGATCTTTCAGGTGACCTTCTATCCCTGGGGGATGGCAATCCAGTACATGGGGGTGATCAAGGGGAACGGGTAGTTGTGTTCTCTGTTGGCACACGAGTTTGGCTACTCCTAGTATCTGGGGGAGAGAGTAGTCCGTAGGTGGTGTAGTATGAGATTATTGTGCCACCTGCGATGCCCTCGAGATACATGAAGTAGGGTAAAGGAGATGCCGAAGGAGGTGAGGATGGCGGCGATGGTCGGCGAGACTTATTCGTCATATATCGACACGACGGTGATCTATTGTTATCTGGATTTTTTGTTGACATGGATGATGTCACCCAGCATATATGATGTTATGCCTCTTCCCATGAGGTTTCTGGTAGGGGCACGAGTTGGCCAGTGGGGTCTGCACACAATGCAGGTTGTCCGTTGACATCGGCAGCAACGATGACATCAAAGGTCCCGCTTCTGCGGATGGATCCTCCTTCCTATAACATTATATGACTTGATGGAGTATTGGTGCATATGATTAATCACCCCAAAGTGATGGATCTGGAGGTGCTGGGTCTTACAAAGGATGTCCTTCAGCCGAAGGTATACTTTAAATTCTAAGGAGAAAGCTTTGATGGGCAAACATTTTCCTTCCACCAAACCAATTGAGGTTCCTTTAGCAACGGAAGAGTTGGAACCAAGAGAGGTCCCCACCACCTATTATGATCATACAACTTCTGATACCAGATGGTACATGAGTGATGTATGAGTTGAGGATCTAGCTGATCTAAAATGTTTATACTCCACGCAAGATGATGTGACTATTAGAATTCATAATTCATAGTAGAAAGCTTTTGAGAAATGCCAACTATCCTCTTTGGTCACTTCAAGTGGGAGTTCGTCTTCCCCTCCATCCTTCAATAAAATATATATTAAAGGGGTAGACCCTTACCCATCTTCCTCTAAGTGCATATAAGTCTACAGTATGATCTATGATATACTTGAAGAAATATAGTGGGTTTGACATTAATGGAGACATATCAAAGTTTGTGTAAGGTTTAAAGGATAACTATAAAAGAGGATTTGATACCAAATTGAGAGTTTACAATATTTCAATATAGTTAACTTATTTAACTAGATGTCAATCCACACCAAATTTTAATTAACCCTAAAACATGCAACAACGTGATTCGAGATATTAATCAATTTAAAGCATGCAATCACAAACACAATATTTTAGGAAAAAACCCAAAGGGAAAAACCATTTATTTTACTAAAGTTTTTCAAATCGCAACTTACAATACAATAGAGAAATATTGAAATAAACTCCCATGAGAATCCACAAAGATCGCAACCTTCAATTAGCAATGATTCCCTCGAGAATCACAAGAACCACAATCCTCCTCCTTCAGTAGTGAATACCCTCGAGTATCCCCAAGTCTAGCAGTGAAAAAATCTTTTAACAACAATAACTTCGATCTATAAGTGCTTGGGTTCCAAAGATGATTCACAAAAGTAATTACTATTGATTTGTGTGAATTAAAAACAAATTTTGGCATAAAAAGTGAAGACTATTTTGCAACTGTTCTGCAGTTTGCATAAAATAAAAGGCTTATTCAAAAAGCTTCAAAAATAGATTTTTTTATAGGCAATTTTTTTTTAGGCGGTGGAATCTCGTTAGAATGAGATCTCTAGATCGTTCGAATGACATTGAGATGTCTATAGATGCTGCTTCGAAAGATCCATCAAACGGCCCTTTAAAAATCGAAACAGCATGCTCTCATTTGATTCATATTATATCCCTTCAAAAAACAAGTCAATGTCATTTGAACGACAAGTCAATGTTGTTTGAACGACTTAAATGAAATTTTATAGTTTTAAAAACTATGCCTATAGGTATCTCAGAAAACATTTTAAGTTTGAAAAATGCCTCATTTTGATAAAAACTAATTCATAAAAAGTATCCCAGCACTTAGTAAAAAATATAAGTAACACAAAACAAAATCCATACAAAAGTATACCTCATGGCATGTAGATGTTGAAGATGCTCGATATTCGGAATTTCTTCTTAATATTGTGAACTTGAATGCCTTAAGGGATGTAACGGGATACGCCATACACGACGTTAACTAGGAACTAAGGACAAGATGGAAAACAGATCCTTACAAATCTCCCACTCTAGCTATTTTGATACAAAATAAAAATATCCAAATTATCAACAAAATCCCTACACAAATCTAATACACTCCCATAAAACCCAAAAGTGGAAAGATACAAAATATTTAAGTCTTTAAAAAATCTTCAACTTTCAAGTCTTGAAATCTCCTTGATTTCTCTTCTTCTTTTGTGTGCTTTTAAAATGTTCATGAAATCCCTACACACAATAAACAAAGAAAATATCTTCGTGATGTATCAAGTTTGAACTGAGATAATAAATCATAAATCAAATCAATTAGATAAATTCTCCCCCATAATTCATAATTTGTTCTCCCCCTTTTTATTTGTACGAGATAGACAAGGACAAGAATCAAGCATAATAAACCAGAGTGGGTCACAATAAGAATTGAAAATTATCACAAACACATATCAATTAAGCTAATGCAAGGAAAATCTCAAAAGGTTCACAAACTGTTTTTCAATTTTCAAAATTTTCAAGCAAACTAATTTTATAAAAACAACACACTCCATGAACTAACATTAAGATAACCAAATCTTGGAAATGGAATGAATGAGTGTGAACAAATTCAATAAGAAAATCAACTCATATAATCATAACATATGTGCATGATCAATTTTGGATACTCCTAATGAATGAACTCAAAATTGCCTGATTAGGCTCAAATTCTTTCGAATTTATAAAGACTTCTATCATCTTGAATAACGTAAAATGAGTGTAATTATATCATTTCCTTGCTACTGACTCCTTCTAACAAGTACATCTAGTTTCATGTATTTCTCATGAGTTTTTCAGGTATTTAAAGCATTATGGAAGAAAGAAGCTGGAAAAGCATTGAAAAAAGTCAAAAGGGCAATTTCATAATTTTTTAAACCTAGTTCAGAGGTGGGGCCAACTGGAAAGTTGAATGTATTTTATTTACAAGAACACTAGAAAAAACGGCACCTCAATCCGAGCTACGGTGAAGAAGTTACGAACATTTGAAGATCAGAAAATTCCTAAAAAAGATCCCTGTATGAAAAAGGCAGGAGGTCCGGACCGCCCAGAAAAGGGTCCGGACCGGGTCCCCAGAAATTTCTATATGAAAAATGAAGGGGATTCGAACCTTTTATTCAAAAAGGGTCCGGACCGCCCTTCCCTAAGGTTTGCTGTTTGAAATAAAGGGGGGTCCGGACCGCCTGGCTCGATGGGTCTAGATCGCATGCAATTTTTCTCATATTTTCTATTCTTTTCTTAGAGTTTTCTGTGGGTCAAACTCTTGTAAATTTTGGAGCTGTTTGTTCTAGTTTGTTACATAATAATAGGATTTCGATTTTTAGGTTAGCTAAGTAGGAGTAGAGGTTTTTTGTTGTCAAAAACCCTAGTTTTCCTTAAGATGATTTTGCTGTAAGGATTCAAGTTTTGGTTTCTACAATTCAAGTAACATTTTTCCTTTAATTTTCGATTGCTCATTAATTTTAATTGCTGATTTTGAATTTGAAATTATGTTTTCAATTAGTTTCTTTAGACTTAATGTTTTATTTCTTAAAAATCCTATTTTTCTCTAAGTTAATTATGTCTAGCTAATTTTCTATGGATTGGGGTGCATGAACCCCACCCGATGTAATTCATCAGCATGGAAATAGACTTTTGAATTAAAATAATAGATGAATAGTGTTGCATGACTGTTGAAATCGTCGTAAGTTAATTATGTCTATCTAATTAAGAATGCAACGCGCGTATTGGTTAATGCGACATCGCTTTACTCATCCTTTGATTACATACTATGCGGGATATGATCCCTCATATGTGTAATGCTTGGTTGTACTAAAGACCGGGTTCATTTAGAATTCTAATTTCGAATCTAGTATCCTACAAAGTGAATTGCTATGGTGTGGGGGATTGTGACCCGACCTATTGTTCTCATTTCATATTTAACTTGTAAAATCATTTGTCATTAGCTTTTCATTTAATTAGCGTAGTTGCATTTGTTCATTCTTAGTTTCATTATTAATCATTCTCAAATTTGCATTTAGTTGTAGTTGTTACATCTCCCCAAATCATCTTTTCGTTTCTTTTAGAGTCAAAAATAGGATTATCTATCTTTCCAACGCCGTTACGTTTATTCGTCCTATTTCCCCGTGGAGAGGATCCCGACTTATTGGGTTTATTACTAACGCGTCATGGTTTCACTTGAGCATATATCAACACAACCACTAGATACACATTTGTGGTCGCGTCATTGCCCTTAGGTGCAAAATATGAATTTATACGATATTGACTCAATCTAATCAACAAATCAAAGTCTAAAATGATTTTCATACCAATAATATCTATAACTACGTAATACCTTTTTCAAAACTTTGTCAGGACGTGCAAACCCGTTGATTTCCAACCAAACTCCCTCATAGATAATAATTCTTTTCATATTTCTATTGAGGTGCTAATATCTCTTGAAGAGATTTTCTATTGGCCCCATTTTGGCATATTTTCTTTTTATTGCCTTAATTTTTTCATGGGCTCTTTTTAAACGGTGGCTTTAACAGTGAGTTCACTTGCCTTTCGCAGCCCTTTCCCATGTTCACTCATTATTTTTTGCAATATTAATTAAACTCTTATGGGAAATGTTTCTCATATGCACTACTGTCATTGTCTCATTTTATCGCATTTGGTTTGTTATAAAGACGGAATTGAGATGAAATCACTTTGACCAAAATGTGATAGACAAGTATGAAAATCAAATAAATCCGTTCATATGTGTATTAAAGTAAATAATGAGTCAAACATGTAGAAAGTACTCACAAATCTCATCTTAATGACTTTAAACATAATAAATCACATGGATGAAATGACGTCGTGTGATAAGAAGCTTTTTGCGTGCAGTCGTTGTCTTCAAAAGAAACTCTCAAAATTCCCTTGAGTACCTACAAAATTTGTCTAAAAATAACTCGTATTGCGGTAAGTACGAGTATCAATCCAACTTTCAAGGTGAAATAATTGACATGAAAACTTGCAATCCAATTTTTTTATTAAAATATATTTTTTTTAATTTTTAAAACAATTTCAAGGGAAAAATTAACTAATTAAATGCTAAAATTACTAAATGACAAAATAATAAAACAAAAGTGTGCAACCGAGTGTGAAATATGTGAGAAAGTCAAGAGATGGGATTACACTGCATTTTTAATTATTTTAATTTCTCAATTTATTAATTTCAAATACTTCGAGATAATATTAAATTGATAATCTAACTCTCGTTAAAATTATAAATTTAATAAATTCTTTTTCAGAAAACTAATTTAAAAATGTCACACAATGAAAATTAGGAATTATATTATTTTCAGAAACTTACCCACTAGGATCAATTTAACGAAATCAATAACAATCCTCAAATTTCAACACCGAATTAATATTCAAATATCGAAAAAACCTATCCCTAGTTCGATTCCTAAATTCAAACATTAATTTGTTCAATTAATTTACTAACTCTCGTTACATAAATTATTTGGTGACAGTCAAAAATTAATTTACCTAGAAATATAAAATTAATTAAATTGATTAATTAAATTAATATCATTTGCAGTGCATCCCAACCCTTGAACGGGGTGCTTAGCCAAACATTCTCATGTTAGAATAAACAACAATCACAATAGCATTAATAAAAATTGAAATAAGAGGGAAAGAATACAATACGTAATAATTCCATGTGTCAATTGTGAATGAACATGCCTCTCAATCTTCTCACAAATCCAGTACTTGATTACACCAAAAAAGAATAAAAACAAACCTAAAAATTTATCCTAAACTAAACTAATTTTCTTTTTTTGTATTTTTTTTGAAATTTTGTCATGACCCTAAACTGTACATAATATACACACTATTTCTCTCTCTATGCGTCTCCTTTTTTCTTATATTCTGAGAGTTTTTTTTTTTGAGTTGCCAATCTCTTTTTTTTATATGCCATGAATAGTTTTCTTTGGAAGATTTTTGTGGGATTTACTCTTGGCTCAGTCAAAAGTGATTGGCCTGTTGATTTCTTTTATTTGGCTTGTTGAACTTTGTTCCTATTTTTGTTAAAGAGATAAGGTGGTTGATTTGGATTCGTGGAGGTGGTTGGCGGGTTGCTGAAATCGGGTCGTGGGGTTTAACTGGGTTCGGAGTTGGATTCGGGGTGGAAGGGGGTCCGGTTGTGGGTCGGTAGGGGTCGAAATGGAGCATGTAGGGATTTGGTTCGGACAGCAAGTGGACTGCCGATTTTGTCGGGTCTGGTTGGCGGTTTTACCAGCGTGGGTTGAGGGTTGGTTCAGGCCGATTAGGTGTCGACTCAAGGTCCGAGTTGATAGGGGTTCGATGCAGGTTCTTTTTCGGGTGTGGATGATTGGGTTTACGTGGATTTTGATGGACATAGGGGGATGTTGGATCGACCATGGCTCGGGTTTGGGATGGTGAGATGGGTGGGGGTTAATGTTGGTTATGTAGGTTTGAGTTGTTTCTAATGGTGGAATAGGATGGAGATGGGGTAAGGTTGTGTTGGTTATGGTGAATTGATGAGAGAGAGTGTTGTTGGGTGGAAGATAAAATGGTGGGGTTTATTCGTGTGAGGGTGTAGGTGAGTTTGATGAGGGTGAGGGATGTGTTTGAGTGTGTTTAGGTGTATGGGTTTAGGGTGTGAGTGGGTTGTGTGTGTTTAATTTGTACTCCTAAAAATTAACAGAACCTAAAAAATAAAACTAAAATAAAACAAAAACAACTTAAAGTCTAATAAACCTAAAAAAAAAAAAAAAGCTAACATCTCAAAATAAAAATTAAAACACACTAAATAAAAAAAAAACTCTATTAACGCTAAAAAATATAATCCTAATAATATAAAAGGATCAAATACTAAAAAATATATAAAATGAAATCTAATAAATCTATTAAAATTAATTCCTAATAAAAAATAAAGATTAAAAATTAAAAACTAATAAAAATCAAAATGAAGAAATAGAAAAATAGAAAATAAATCCTCCAAATTCTAATTAAATCTAAAATAATTCTTAAAGATAAAAACAACACAAATAAAAATCTAAGAAATAATAAAGGTACAAACTCAACACACAACGGGCTCGAGGTATGGATTGGGCTCGGTCAGGGCTAGGTTAGGGTTACGGAACTGGTTTGGGGCATCGGAACACATCTCGGCATGCTCAAATAGGACTTCAGACTTCGCAATCTCTTTGATATCTTCGATGCATGATTTTGACCTCTATTGTGTCACAATTGGATGAATTTAGTGCTATTTGTACCGCAACTACGTACTGACCTGCAAAATGATAAAATACGAACATAAGGCCAATTTTATTAAAAACGAGAAACTAAAATGCATCTATTCGGGGCATAAATTATACACTTTTGGGTGTTTATCACACCACCCCCAAACAGAACATTGCTAGTCCTCGAGAAAAAATAGAGAGAAAACAGAGATAAGTAACCAAAAGTGTGCCACTTTCGCAGGCACTGGCGATTGCACTTAGCATGTGTAACAAGACGTTAAACCTATAGGTTGGCCTATAGGATGAGTGGTGTCTCCTGAGGGTTTTCAGTGATTATACCCACAGAATTTAAAAACTTATTTTCATGCAGTATCTGAGTAAATAATGAAACGCTATACAACCCAACTTTAAAAAGACATCAAGAAACACTGTATTCAACTATCAAAATGTGATATAAAATTACATATTACCACAAGCGCAATCCTTCCTAAAATTCAACGTGTGTTGTGTGAAACAATTTTAAGTGTCATTAGAGTAATTCCTAGATTGCCTTTATAGAATCAAAGCTCTGACTTCAATTCTCACTGGGTATATCTATCAGAATCAAACTCTCTGAGAATTGGGTAAGTGTATCTATCTAGTGTGTGAGGATCTGAGTAAATGTAAACAATTTCAAACGTCTCACACACTTTATAAAAAATGACGGATACATGAAAGAAAATCTGATCTCATGAAGGAATGTTAACCACTATAGTTGAGAATATCGAGTTATTCACCATATAATCTTCTCGTTTGCCCGAACACTTTACCTAGGATGAAAATAGGTTTTATGACAGGTATGAGGGGGAAATGAAATGAAGAAGATGAATGATAGGGTTTTTTGAGAAGAGTGTGACACACTTTGAATAACTACTGTCTTCATCTTTTGAATTTATGATCGCATCTTTATTTTCTTCTTTTTTATTGTTTTCTTTTTCTTTTTCTGCTTCTTTTTTTTGCTTCTTTTTCTACTTTTTTTTGCGATTCATTTTTCTTTTCATAACGAAAATGAAGACAATTTACATTGAAAATTTCAAACACTCTTTTTTCTCAAAAACGATGGCAATGATGGATAGTATTTGGGACATATGGATAAGGGTAATATGGAGAATGATAATGGGTAAATGATAATGTGATAGGGAAAGAGATGAGTGTATAGGTTTAGTGCCCGGGACAAACTACAAGACACATGTTTCTTACAACTCAAAAGTAATGTCATTCTCCGTGATTAAGCCAAATTTGAAAAAATAATGAGACCATGCAACGACTAAATGTAGTACCCAAAGAAGGTTGAGTCAACTTGTGACTCGGAGATACGTAAAAACCCTCAAAAAGGTGAAAAGCTCAAATCTCACTAGTTTAAGTCGCCACTAGTGATCTTTTCAGACTCTCTTGAGAATATAGTCACTCTTCAACTTTTGATTGTAAACGTGATAGTGAAAATTGCCGAGTTTAGGAATTCATAGTGCAAGTGCGCTTTAAGAGGTATTAATTAATTTAAGGTTAATAGCGTAATTTTTTGGGTCAAACACAGGTATTTTGAGATTTCTAAAAGAGGGATAATAGATAAATCATGTCATAAAAATTTATTTTTAACTGCACAAAAAGTTTAAAATCAATTGTTTCTGAAAATTTTCAAAAGAGGTATGACTTTGATAAATTTCCCACCCCCCCCCCCCCCCAAAAAAAAGAGAACATCGTCCTCGATGTGTAAAACTATATATAAAACATGAAAAGCACAAGGGAGGAAATATATTACCATAATGAACCGTTTGTGAAAAGTGTATCGCATGATGGAGCAGAGATGAAACCTCAAGAACAAACGCGACACAAAAACATACAAGTCTATAAAGCATGTGAAAATCAGTGGGTGGTGTGAAACATCACCCCCAAACAGGATAAGACTCAGACTCAGAAATAAAGAAAGATGGGTTGCCTGACAGTAGCGCTAAGTTTAACGTCTTCAGCCAGACCGAACCAATCTCACCCTAAAGATAAGAACTATGAAAGTCCGGAGCGGAAGAAAAATTTGGGTGATGAGAATCACCCCCAAACAAGACTGAAGCATCAGTCTTGTTGGATAAAGGGTCAATATGGGTCAGTGCACTTGTATGGAAAAGTGCATCACTCGATGCAAAGCATCGGTGGACCATGGAAGGGTGGGAATTAGGTTAAGGGTGAGAAAGGCATGAGTGATTAAGCATCAATTACGGGCCTTATTGAGCCGAAAGGTGTGGGAAACAAGGGCCCTATAAGTATGGTGCTCAAGTTGGTGGGGTCGTCAGAAGGGTTTAACAATAATGATAGGGAGGGCCTCATAGAAAGTGCACGATGATTCTATAAATGGATGATGATAATGGTCACCTCGTGACATGTCAGGGAGCTATAGATGGAAAAAAATCAACACCACAAGGAAGTGGTGTTCATAGAGTAACAAGCCCAGTGTCACGAAAGATACGAGTAGCATACATACTCACATGGATGGTGGGGTCGATGAAAAGTGCACAAATGGGATTGTGGAGAACTAGGGTAGAGGGTGGGTGTAGATGAGGACCTAAATGCTTAGATGCAAACAAGGAAGGTGCTATAACAAGGTCCAAGCCAAGTGGTGGTGTGGTATGGATAATAGGAGGGTCGGGTGAGACAAAGGGTGGGGGAAGTGAGACACCCTACCTAATTAAATACCGGGCGATGACTCCTTTATTAAATTAAATCAAGGTGAACAGTTTGGTTCATTCTTAGCATCACTGTCGTAAAAATAAACTTTCCAATTTAACACCCTAAATAATTAAGCTAAGTGTCAAAACCATATTTAAACATTACTTTCCAAATTTTTTTATTTAAATAAAATGATTTATTTATTTATTAACAACATTTCAACAATTAAGAATCACACCACAATAAACCTGGAACACAATCCAATTAATTTAAAACATTCGTCAATCGAATGTCAACATGCGAAATATAAAGTAACACAATTCAAACTGAATAAATCCCATAATGACAATACTAGAAATAACTGAAATACAAATGTCCCAATAACAATGAAATAATGGAAAGGGCGACACATGCCCAATAAATGAGAATGCTAGAAGTGGAGTCAATAAAGGAAGCCGTCTACGTAAGTGACCTGCAACTCCCACCTAAGCTGCAACACGTTCCTTTCAAGGGATCCTAAGCAAGACGCCCCTGTGGCTGGGCACCTCAAATATATACATATATATACAAGAGAGAGGGAGAAAAAGAAACGGGTCAGAGCCCGATAGTGTGTATGATTTAAAATTTGTTTAGCAAGTATTTAAATTGATACAGGCCAATGCAACAACATATTAGAGCGATTCTCTCTTGAGAAATTCTCACCTCTCTTCTAATGTGCATGCCTATCGTACTAACCCTCCCAACGGTTTATCTTATCATTTTATCATACTAACCTTCCCAATAATTTAGCTTATCTTAACTTACTCATAAGATTTCAAAACCGAACAATATCATTGTTTAAAAAGAATACTTCCAATTAGCAGCACAACTCTCGTTTTAGCTTTATTAATTTATAAAGTTTCCCAGTGTCATATTATACTTTCACAAAACAAGTATTTACTATTTGAGTCATCAACCATGTCCTACTTATCAAATCACAGTAGGCAGTTTCAAATTTCCAAATCTCATATATATATATTAACTACTCGTATAATATATATAAAATAACAGCACCCCAAATAGAACTATGGTGCGTGCATACTTCTACTATCCAAACCCCATACCACTCATATCAAGGGGAATACAAATTTGGAATCACTCTCGAACTGTATTAACACATACACAAACAATATCGAGGCGAAGCATAGATTCCAAGTCTCTAAGAGGATGGCACATACTCGCCTCTCTTAGGACCGTCTGAACTATCAATTTGATAGCCTGTACCAAGGATATCTATCTTCTAGGATACAAGTCAATATCCCCCATAAAGGTTCCATCGAGATAAGACTGTCCCAGCGCAGTAACCTCAAGGATAGCAAGTAGCGCGGTATGTTTTTCACATGTATATAATATATGTACACACAATCATATAAATATACCACTTTTATCATATTAACATAGGTTCCTCTCGTCACCCATAATTACAACATTTATCCTTAATTTAACATTATTAGTATTACGTATAAGGTTTCATCTCTAACCTTAACTCGAAGAGTTTTCTCACGTATTACATGACACTCGTGGACTCTATCCTTCCAAGTAGAAAATTCAGTAGGTATACCTCTATTCACTATCGCAACTATTCTTCATAATCTCTCACTTGAAATACGTAGTTTCATCGATCATTATATAATTATCCCAAAAGAAAAATTCTCGTCTTATAATAAAGTTCCCAACACTTATTCATATGTCCTACTGGTCTTTCCTATCTCCCAAAACATTTTATTAAGAATACCCAAGAATTATTTCACGATAATTTAATTTAACTAATTAAACAAGGGAAATAGGAGTCTGCCAGGAGGGGTCGATGGATCGAGGTCTGGGACTCGATCGATCGAACCTTCGATCGATCGAAGCTCTATGCTCGATCGATCGATCAAGCAGGTATTTTGATT
This sequence comes from Sambucus nigra, assembly GCA_949130495.1. NCBI lineage: Eukaryota > Viridiplantae > Streptophyta > Magnoliopsida > Dipsacales > Adoxaceae > Sambucus > Sambucus nigra. Next base: position 245,732,852 of record OX422217.1, on the reverse strand, counting down.
TCTGCAGAATTGCAGTTACGGGTTCTACCATCTATCTTCATCCAAATCCATATTTTTCAACTCCAAACGTCCCAAAAATTCTACTACTAACATTATAACATTATACCAGATGTTTTCAACGTAAGGCATGTGTATTTCTATCATTAAACATGGATAATCAACCCAAAATCTTATCTAATCATCAAGAACCCTAGAGTTTTCTTAATCATGGTTCTAATCTATTTTTACCAGAATTTCCTTCTAATACATCATCAAAATTTTGTGGGTTATTCTTCTACATCACAAAAGAATTCCAGAATAAGGTTTAAGTCTTTACTACATGCAAATTCCTATCAAAATTTGGGTTTTCTTCCATATATTTCATCCATAATCATTCCTAAACTAATATGGAAATTGCACCAACGAAAATAGCAAGATAAACACTTGCCTGGTATTTTTGGTATTCTGATTTACGGCTGATTTTGGTATGGTTGCGTTCCTCGTCTCGCGATCTACGCGTTGGCAGTGACGGCGGTGCAAACGGGTGGCTTTTTGGCCTTGAATTGCCTTGAGAGCTCTCTCCTCTCTTCTCCAATGGCCATTCTAGGGTTCTGAATATTCTAACCCTAAGTGACAACCTCAATATCAGATATAGTCCCTCTAATTTTCGTGGGTTTAATTACCCATAAATGTAATATGACTAAAATGCCCTCCCGATTTACTAATTAGGCCTAAAAACGCCCCGAGACCCAAACTACACCCCCGGGTACACTTTTCTAACTATCTCGATCCTTCCGGACGCGTTGATGCACTCAAAACGACCATACGGGAAACTTATAAAATATTCACTTTTTATTTATCTAAATTTAGTCCCGACGCGATACGAGCACGCTCCGACTTAAATTTCCGAAATTGTCATTTAACTCACTCATGACATTCAGTATAACCAATATAATATATTACTTTGCTCATTAGTAATATTCAACAAATTTCCCATAATTACTAACTCTCGTTACGTTAATAATTATATCATAATTAATTTTCAGATTTTTATTAAACAATTCATTCACATTAACTTTAATAAATCCCCAAATTAATATAGCATAAAAATACGGGGTATTATATACTTCCCCTCTAATAACGGAATTTCGTCTCGAAATTCGGAAAATAAGGCATACCTGGTAAAAACAACTCTGGATATCTCTCGTGTATATCTGCCTCGCGCTCCCAAGTGGATTCCTCCACATTATGATGCTCCCACTGGACCCGCATAAGTGGAACTATCTTCGACCTCAATCTCCTCTCACTATAGTCTAGGATAGCCACCGGTCTCTCCTCGTAAGAGCTATCAGGCTGTAAGTCGATCTCATCTATCGCAATGTGAGTATGGGCCATATCATCCGAAAGATATCGTCTCAACGACGAGATGTGGAATACATCGTGGATGCGATGTAAATGTTCTGGCATTCCCAACCTGTATGCAACCGGCCTAATCCTCTCGATAATGGGAAATGGCCCCACGTACCTCGGAGCCAACTTCCCCTTCTTCCCGAACCTCATCACTCCCTTCATAGGAGATACACACAATAACACTTGGTCCCCCACACTAAACTCCCGGAAGAACCATTTCGCATCGGCGTAGCTCTTCTGCCTGTCCTGGGCTACCCGAATGCGACTCCTGATCATCTCGATCCTCGCGGAGGTCTCCTGAATCACCTATGGTCCTAGCAACTTGTTATCCCCCACTTCGAGCCAACAAGCTGGGGAACGACAAGGCCTGCCATACAAAGCCTCAAATGGAGCCATCCCAATCGTGAACTGATAAGAGTTATTATAAGCAAACTCTACCAGTGGAAGATGTGGCTCCCAACCTCCTCCAAAATCAAGAACACACATGCGTAGCATATCCTCCAACATCTGATTAGTACGCTCTGTCTGTCCATCTGTCTGTGGGTGATAAGATGAACTCAACCTCAACTCAATACCCATAGCCTCCTGAAAGCTTTCCCAGAAATGTGACACGAAAATCTTGTCCCTATCTCACACAATATTCAGGGGCACCCCATGTAATTTGACAACCTCAGCAATGAACAACTGAGCATACTGACCCGTGGTATAGTCTGTCCGCACCGACAGAAAATGAGCCACCTTGGTCAAACGGTCTACAATCACCCAGATTGAGTCATGGCCCCGCTGTGATGTAGGCAACCCTGTAATAAAATCCATGGAAAAGCTCTCCCACTTCCACGTGGGTACCTCCAATGGCTGAAGTAACCCTGACGGTTTCTGATGGTCTACCTTCACCAGCTAGCAGGTAGAACACTTGGACACGAACTCAGTAATGTCTTTCTTCATCCCACTCCACTAGTATTGTCTCCTCATATCCTGGTACATCTTATCCCCTCCAGGATGCACCGTAAACCGGGACCCGTGAGATTGGGTCATCACTGCATGACGTAATTCATCCCCTTCAGGAACTAACAACCTCCCATTAAACCGCAAACCTCCATCGGAACTAACAGAATAGGACTCAGCACCCTCGTCTAGAAGTCGCACAATCTGCTCCTGGCAAAATGGGTCTGTGGTCTGGGCCTGTATTACCCTCATAACAATCTCGGGTGTGACTGACATCACGGATATGAAAGAACGTGGTACTGCGTCCTGGTGACCCAACTCCTTCCACTTTGCTTTCCAGACGTCTGCTACCTCGTCTACCGGTCTACGACTCAACGCATCAGCAACTACGTTGGCCTTCCCCGGATATACTCTATATCGAACAGGTAGTCCTTCACAAACTCTAGCCATCTGCGCTGATGCATATTCAGCTCTCGCTGAGTGAATAGGTATTGCAACGACTTGTGGTCTGTGAACAAACGAAATTTATCTCCCAACAAATAGTGCCTCCATATCCTCAATGCAAAGACGACCGCTGCTAACTCCAGGTCGTGGGTGGGGTAATTTTTCTCATGCGTCTTAAGCTTGCGGGAGGCAAAAGCTATAGCCTTCTCTTTCTGCTGAAGTACTCCCCCAAGTCCCCGTAAGGACGCATCGGTGTAAACCAGGTACTCCGTACCCGGCTTTGGTAACGCAAGGACTGGCGCTGAAGTAAGCTTGTCTTTCAGCTCGTCGAAAGCCAACTGAAAAGCGTCATCCCAAACATATGGTACTCCCTTGCGAGTCAGATTCGTCAATGGACCCGTTATTTTGGAGAATCCCCGAATGAATCTCCTGTAGTAACCAGCTAACCCCAAGAAACTATGCACTTCTGTCGGTGTTGTGGGCTGTCCCCACTCCCTCACCGCTGATACTTTACTCGGGTCAACTGCTCTCCCCTGCTCAGAAGCAACATGCCCCAAGAACTGTACCTCTCGCAACCAGAATCCGCACTTGTCGTACTTAGCATACAACTAATGCTCTTGTAGAGTCTAAAGAACCTGCCTCAAGTGCTCGGCATGCTCCTCCTCGGAGTGTGAATATATCAAAATGTCATCTATGAAAACGATGACAAACTGATCCAAGAACTCTCTGAATACTCGGTTCATCAAGTCCATGAAAACGGCTGGAGCATTTGTGAGTCCGAACGGCATCACCCGAAACTCATAAGACCCATATCTCGTCAAGAAAGCAGTCTTCGAAACATCCTGCTCCCTAATACGTAGCTGATGGTACCCCGACCTCAGATCTATCTTCGAAAAGAAAGTTGCTCCCTTCAACTGGTCGAACAGGTCATCGATTCGAGGCAACGAATACTTATTTCGTATCGTAACCTTGTTCAGCTCCCGGTAGTCCACACATAACCTCAGTGAACCATCTCTCTTCTTCACAAATAAAACTGGAGCGCCCCAAGGTGAGGTACTCCCGCGAATGAAGCCCTGACCTAACAGCTGCTCTATTTGATCTCGTAGCTCTCGCATCTCTGCCGGAGCCATACGGTACGGTGCGCGTGCTATAGGTCTCGTATCTGGCAATAAATCTATGACAAAGTCTATCTCTCGACTGGGGGGTAGGCCTGGTATTTCCTGAAACACGTCAGAATACTCCCTGACAAATGGGATCGAATCTAAGGGAATCACTACCTCCTTAGAGGTATCCTCCTCTATGTAATACAAATGAGCGGTCGAGCCTCCCTCTGGGCGAGGCATCGCCACTACAAACATCTCTTGCCCCGGAATGGAAAAAGTAATGATCCCACCGAAGTAATCAATCATGGCTCTATAAGCTGCGAGCCAATCCATACCAATAATCACATCATGTTCGTGCATGTCTAAGACTAAAATGTCTGCAGGTAATACCAAGCTACCAATCTCTACCCCCACTCCTCGGCATATAAAGAAAATAAGTGACCCACTCCCCAGTGGTGAGTCCACACATGTCACTGTGCTCTCTGCTGTGGCTAACAATCCTAAGGACTTCGCAAAATGCATAGCTATAAAACAATGCGTTGCCCCCGTATCAAACAAATCCCGACCCATAGTACCATGGATAGGAAACATACCCTCAATCGCGGGTGGTGCCTGTGGAGCTGCTGCCTGGTGGACGTTATAGACACGTCCGTACTATAATTGCCCCTGCTGCACTGGAGCTGCTGGAACTGCTGGTAGGGCTGGCACCTGGGCTGGAGCTGGGAGTGCAGCCGGAAAAAATGGTCTCTTGGGCTCATTACGGGCACCCTGCTGCTGTGGGGCCCTATTTCCCTCTGGAAAATCCTAGCGCCTATGGCCGTGTCTACCACATCCAAAACATCGGCCCTTGAAGTTGCCTCCCCTCTGTCCTTGCTGACCACGGCCCTGCTGGCCGTTACCTCCTCGCCCCTGGCCCTGTTGGCGCTGATTAGCACACTGCTGGCCCTGCTGTCGGTGTTGGCCCTGCTGATTAGGCTGGCCCTTCTGGCCCTGCCTATAGCCCCCATATCCCTGCCTAGAATCACCTGAACGAAATTTCTTAGCAGGGTCCCCCTGATGGGAACTCTGCTCGTGCTGACGAGTCTGTCCATGAGATGGTGCCCCACTGGCACTATTACCCCCGGTCCTGCCCTGCTGGCTGGACTCTCCTTCTCTCTTGCTTCCCCGCAGATGGAAGCATTGATCCTGGCAATGTAGCAATGCGGCATTGAGTACATCAGTGAAAGTACTCAGGGATAAATTCCCAATAAGGTGCTGACGGATCCTCCAAGCTAACCCGTCGACAAACATCAAAATCTTTTTGCTCTCAGTAGGTGCCTCATCTGGCACAAGGGTGAGAAGTCTCGTGAACTCCTCCTCATACTCTGCTACGGTAAGACTCTCCTTCTTCAGATTCAGTAATCTCCGCCTCATCTCAGTCTGCACGGCGGGTGGAAAATACTTGTGGTCAAACCTCTCCCAAAATGACTGAACAGGGATCGTGTCCCTCTCCTCCAATGTGGTAGTGGACTCCAATCACTGCAAAGCGGCTCCCACCAGCTTAAAGGAAGCCAATAACTGCTTTTGCACATCAGTGCACTCATACATACGGAGGTGCCGCTGGATGTCTTTCTTCCATTGGTTAACTGTGACAATATCGGAGCTACCAGAAAACTTAGGGGGATGCGCTTTCTGAAAAGCATCCCGAACCCTCTCCCATGCATATGGAAGCTGTGCTGGTACTGGCGCCACTGCCTGAACCTGGGGTGGAGCCTGCTGAACCACCGCTAGTGCGGCATTCACCGCCTAGGCAACAATGGCGGCTACTTCATTTGCATTCATCGTGCCTTGTGCCGGAACTGCTGGCTGTTCGGCCTGGGCACGCCTATCCTTCGGAGCACGTCTCGGAGGCATCTGAAACGTGAAGAAGTTTATTAGTCTATAGTTATTATCAAATCTCAAATAGCTGAAGACTTAAACATAAAACAAGAGTACAATAATCCTAAAATAGGGCTCTACAGCAATAACGTTAAGCTGAAAGCGAAAATAAGCCGTACAGATCCTATGGACACTAGAACCTAATTCTCTGATACCACCTGTGACACCCCGCCTAATTAAATACCGGGCAATCACTCCTTTATTAAATTAAATCAAGGTGAACAGGTTGGTTCATTCTTAGCATCACTGTCGTAAAAATAAACTTTCCAATTTAACATCCTAAATAATTAAGCTAAGTGTCAAAACCATATTTAAACATTACTTTCCAAATTTTTTTATTTAAAGAAAATGATTTATTTATTTATTAACAAAATTTCAACAATTAAGAATCACACCACAATAAACCTGGAACACAATCCAATTAATTTAAAACATTCGTCAATCTAATGTCAACATGCGAAATATAAAGTAACACAATTCAAACTGAATAAATCCCATAATGACAATACTAGAAATAACTGAAATACAAATGTCCCAATAACAATGAAATAATGGAAAGGGCGACACATGCCCAATAAATGAGAATGCTAGAAGTGGAGCCAATAAAGGAAGCCGTCTACGCAAGTGACCTGCAACTCCCACCTAAGCTGCAGCACGTTCCTTTCAAGGGATCCTAAGCAAGACGCCCCTGTGGATGGGCACCTCAAATATATACATATATATACAAGAGAGAGGGAGAAAAAGAAATGGGTCAGAGCCCGATAGTGTGTATGATTTAAAATTTGTTTAGCAAGTATTTAAATTGATACAGGCCAATGCAAATCCATATTAGAGCGACACTCTCTTGAGAAATTCTCACCTCTCTTCTAATGTGCACGCCTATCGTACTAACCCTCCCAACGGTTTATCTTATCACTTTATCATACTAACCTTCACAATAATTTAGCTTATCTTAACTTACTCATAAGATTTCAAAACCGAACAATATCATTGTTTAAAAAGAATACTTCCAATTAGTAGCACAACTCTAGTTTTAGCTTTATTAATTTATAAAGTTTCCCAGTGTCATATTATACTTTCACAAAATAAGTATTTACTATTTGAGTCATCAACCATGTCCTACTTATCAAATCACAGTAGGCAGTTTCAAATTTCCAAATCTCATATATATATTAACTACTCGTATAATATATATAAAATAACAACACCCCAAATAGAACTATGGTGCGTGCATACTTCTACTATCCAAACCCCATACCACTCATATCAAGGGGAATACAAATTCGGAATCACTCTCGAACTATATTAACACATACACAAACAATATCGAGGCGAAGCATAGATTCCAAGTCTCTAAGAGGATGGCACATACTCGCGTCTCTTAGGACCGTCTGAACTACCAATTCGATAGCATGTACCAAGGATATCTATCTTCTAGGGTACAAGTCAATATCCCCCACAAAGGTCCCATCGAGATAAGACTGTCCCAGCGCGGTAACCTCAAGGATAGCAAGTAGGGCGGTATGTTTTTCACATGTATATAATATATGTACACACAATTATATAAATATACCACTTTTATCATATTAACATAGGTTCAATTACAACATTTATCCTTAATTTCACATTATTAGTATTACGTATAAGGTTTCATCTCTAACCTTAACTCGAAGAGTTTTCTCACTTATTACGTGACACTCGTGGACTCTATCCTTCCAAGTAGAAAATTCAGTGGGTATACCTCTATTCACTATCGTAGCTATTCGCCGTAATCTCTCACTTGAAATACGTAGTTTCATCGTTCATTATATAATTATCCCAAAAGCAAAATTCTCGTCTTATAATAAAGTTCCCAACACTTATTCATATGTCCTACTGGTCTTTCCTATCTCCCAAAACATTTTATTAAGAATACCCAAGAATTATTTCACGATAATTTAATTTCACTAATTAACAAGGGAAATAGGAGTCTTCCAGGAGGGGTCGATCGATCGAGGTCTGGGACTCGATCGATCGAACCTTCGATCGATCGAAGCTCTATGCTCGATCGATCGATCAAGCAGGTATTTTGATTTCTGCAGAATTGCAGTTATGGGTTCTACCATCTATCTTCATCCAAATCCATATTTTTCAACTCCAAACGTCCCAAAAATTCTACTACTAACATTATAACATTATACCAGATGTTTTCAACGTAAGGCATGTGTATTTCTATCATTAAACATGGATAATCAACCCAAAATCTTATCTAATCATTAAGAACCCTAGAGTTTTCTTAATCATGGTTCTAATCTGTTTTTACCAGAATTTCCTTCTAATACATCATCAAAATTTTGTGGGTTATTCTTCTACATCACAAAAGAATTCCAGAATAAGGTTTAAGTCTTTACTACATGCAAATTCCTATCAAAATTTGGGTTTTCTTCCATATATTTCATCCATAATCATTCCTAAACTAATATGAAAATTGCACCAACGAAAATAGCAAGATAAACACTTGCCTGGGATTTTTGGTATTCTGATTTATGGCTGGTTTTGGTATGGTTGCGTTCCTCGTCTCGGGATCTACGCGTTGGCGGTGACGGCGGTGCAAACAGGTGGCTTTTTGGCCTTGAATTGCCTTGAGAGCTCTCTCCTCATTTCTCCAATGGCCGTTCTAGGGTTCTGAATATTATAACCCTAAGTGACAACCTCAATATCAGATATATTCCCTCTAATTTTCGTGGGTTTAATTACCCATAAATGTAAAATGACTAAAATGCCCTCCCGGGTTACTAATTAGGCCTAAAAACGTTCCGAGACCCAAACTACACCCCCGGGTACACTTTTCTGACCATCTCGACCCTTCCGGACGCGTTGGCGCACTCAAAACGACCATACGGGCAAGTTATAAAATATTCACTTTTTATTTATCAAAATTTAATCCCGACGCGACACGAGCACGTTCCGACTTAAATTTTCGAAATTGTCATTTAACTCACTCATGACATTCAGTATAACCAATATAATATATTACTTTGCTCATTAGTAATATTCAACAAATTTCCCATAATTACTAACTCTCGTCACGTTAATAATTATAACATAATTAATTTCTGGATTTTTATTAAATAATTCATTCACATTAACTTTAATAAATCCCCAAATTAATATAGCATAAAATTTTTGGGGTATTACAGGAAGATGATGTAACTCACGAGTAGGAGAAACACACTCATCATAAGGCTCGGAGTGATCCTCCAGGGAACTCATAGGAGGAGGCATGAAAGTGAACGAGGGAGTGATCAACTTAATCACCTGAAAGTCAGCATCCGAAGTGGTGGAAAAATCTAACGAGACATCCAAATCTGAGATAGACGAATCAACATTAATATCTTACTCAATGGGAGTCAAGCATGGTAGGATAGGATCCATATCTAGAGAGGTAGAAACCATCTCAGATTCAATCTCTGGACAGTGGGTAGCACTCGCAGCCGGAGCTAACCTATAAATAAATGGTTCCTCGGGAACACATAGGAAAGGATCGAAAGGTGTAAATGCGGGCGTAAATAGGGAAGATGTGGAAGGGGAAAGGAAAACCTCAATGGTGGGTTCAAGGGGATAGGGTGGTGTGGGATCAGTCTCACAGTCAATGGATATGTCAACACAATTGTCAACTTGGGGCTCGGACCACTGGGTCGTCCTAATGTCGAGATTCTCAGCAAGAAAGGGTTGGTCACACTCAAAATTCGTGGCACAAGATGACACATCATCGTCACACATAGGTGTAATAATGGGTCGACTTGGGGTGGAATCCGTCTCGTTCGCACACTCAAAATCATATAATCGTTGTTCAAGCCTTTGAAGTGATTCAGTTTTGAGATTAAAGAGTGTGCGCGAACTTGTGCAAGAGACTTTTGAGAGTGGATGTGCAAGATGGTGTTGAAGTGGTGGCGGCGGTGGTTGAGGTGGAAACAACTCGCTATAGACACTAGGAGGCGGATAATACTCATATAAAGTGGGTGGAACGGGGTCAAGTGCAACATTCACTGGAGAAGCATCTTCGTGAGGGACAAACGTGTGATCACCATGAGGAGCATATGAAGGGGACTGATAGGTATGAGGTGCACAAGGTGGCGATGACGACTGTTGGAAACCATAAGTATCCAAAATATGGCATTGGGATTCATATTGCATGGAAGGATGATCAGGCTTCCATGAATAGCTTGGGTACTCATACCCCTCGACATTAGATATGTCGTGACCATACGTTGAGGGTGGTTCCAAAACAATGTCATATGGACGCACATGTTCCATGGTGGATTCAGATGGAGAGAATATAAATGGACACTCATGGCATAAGTGATCAATAAGAAAGCAGTGTGTGCACGACGAAGCATGGGAGGGGGTGACACTCGTCACCGGAGGCGATGGAGTAGGAGATGTGTGTGTGGACGATACACGAGTATCAACGGTGGGCGATTGAGAGTTAAATCCATGAATTAATGAATAGAGGTTCGAATCGGGCTTAACTTCAAACAATGAATATTGGCCAAAGTACTCCCGTAAAGGACATTCTTCGACCATGAGGATAAAAATATTTTTGGGTTTTGAAATATTTTTCAAAAGAAAGGAATTTTTTGTGGTTTTTGAAAATAAGAAAAGGAAAATCTTTTTGGCATTTGGAATATGGAAAAAAAAATCTTTTGTGGATTTTTGAAAGTATTGTAAATTTTTTTTTTGGAATGTTTCGAAAATGGGGAGAAAATGGACTATTAATTTGGTCGAACTAACTAAAATCGACTACCTAAAGAAAGGAATTGGAAACACACTAGTCAAGAAAAAATCCTAAGGAGCACATATCCAATTATTATCTTTAAAATTAGTGAAAGGGGTGGTCAAATTTTAATTAAGTCCGCGGGCGATAAAAATCACGGAAGTTATCTTGTGATCGCCTATTGCAAAAATGTGTTCCTATGGGGCTAGTTAGTTAGTTGATTGATTTTAAATTTAATGACAACTAGGGTAGCATACACTGGATAAGCGAGTGAGTCGGGTGATGAAATCCCTTCTTGTTGCAATGACTGGGTCCAGGTCTTAGGTAAATTAATTCATCAAACCATTCAATTTAAGTGCGATGCAAAAATTAAAAGCACACAGAAGGAAATAAGCACACAAAAATTAAACTCGCTGACAGGAGATTCGCGAGTGATAAATAAATGTACCTCCTATGGTTTTTACACACGTTGGGTGAAGACCGAGTTGAATCGACCGGGGGGAGATCTTGCCTATCTCAGTCATCCCCGAAAGTCCTACCGACCCAAAGTAGAGAGGCTTCAAAAATCCTCGCCCTGGACGCCCTTTCTCTACCTTGTCTGGTCTCCCTTTTCATTTTTTTATGAATAATTATTACAAAAATCGGTGTCAAAATGCACCAAATATATACAAACCTTCAAAAATCATATACAACCAGTCTAATAAGGAGGGAGGAGGAATAAAAAATACAAGTCTTCAATTGCTTCCAGGCCAAGAAAGCGGCAATGGCGCCATTTGATAAGAAGCTTTTTGCGTACGGTCGTTATCTTCAAAAGCCACTCTCAAAATTCCCTTTAGTACCTACAAAACTTGTCTGAAAATAACTCGTATTGCGGTAAGTACGAGTATCAATCCAACTTTCAAGTAGAAACAATTGACGTGAAAACTTGCAATACAATTTTTAATTAAAATATATTTTTTATTTTTAAAACAATTTCAAGGGAAAAATTAACGAATTAAATGCTAAAATTACTAAATGAATAAATAATAATAATAAAGTGTGCAATCGAGTGTGAAATACGTGAGAAAGTCAATAGATGGGATTACACTACATTTTTAATTATTTTAATTTCTCAATTTGAAATATTTTGAGATAATAGTAAATTGATAATCTAACTCTCGGTAAAATTATAAATTTAATAAAATATTTTTCAGAAAACCAATTTAAAAATGTCACACAATGAAAAATTAGGAATTATATTACTTTCAGAAAATTACCCGTTGGGATCAATTTAAGGAAAACAATATCAATCCTCAAATTTCAACACTGAATTAATATTCAAATATCGAAAAAACCTATCTCTAGTTCAATTCCTAAATTCAAACATTAATTTGTTCAATTAATTTACTAACTCTCGTTACATAAATTATTTGGTGACAGTCAAAAATTAATTTACCTAGAAATATACAATTAATGAAATTGATTAATTAAATTAATATCATTCGCAGTGCATCCCACCCCTTGAACGGGGGAATTAGCCAAACATTCTCATGTTAGAATAAACAACAATCACAATCGCATTAATAAAAATTGAAACAAGAGGGAATGAATACGATACGCAATAATTCCTTGTGTCAATTATGCATGAACATGCGTCTCAATCTTCTCACAAATCCAGTTCTTGATTACACCAAAAAGAATAAAAACAAATCTAAAAATTTATCCTAAACTAAAATAATTTTTTTTGAAATTTTTTTATGACCCTAAACTGTACATAATATACGCATTGTTTCTCTCTATGCGTCTCCTTTTTTCTTCTGTTCTGAGAGTTTTTTTTTTTGAGTTGCCAATCTCTTTTTTTTATATGCCACGAATAGTTTTCTTTGGAAGATTTTTGTCGGATTTACTCTTGGCTCAGTCAAAAGTTATTGGCCTCTTGATTTCTTTTATTTGGCTTGTTGAACTTTGTTCCTATTTTTGTTAGAGAGATAAGGTGGTTGATTTGGATTCGTGGAGGTGGTTGGCGGGTTGCTGAAATCGGGTCGTGGGGTTTAACTGGGTTCGGAGTTTGATTCGGGGTGGAAGAGGGTCCGGTTGTGGGTCGGCAGGGGTCAAAATGGAGCAGGTAGCGGCTTGGTTCGGACAGCAGGTGGGCTGCCGATTTTTCCGGGTCTGGTCGGAGGTTTTGCTGGCATGGGTTGAGGGCTGGGTTAGGCCAATTAGGCATCGAATCAATGTCCGGGTTGACAGGAATTCGATGCAGGTTCTTTTTCGGGTTTGGACGATCGGGTTTACTTGTATTTTGATGGACGTAGGGGGATGTTGGATCGACCATGGCTCGGGTTTGGGATGGTGAGATGGGTGGAGGTTAATGTTGGTTATGGAGGTTTGAGTTGTTGGTAATGGTGGAATAGGATGGAGATGGAGATGGAGTTGTTGGTTATCGGAACACATCTCGGCACGCTCAAATAGGACTTCAGACTTCGTAATCTCTTTTATATCTTTGATGCGTGGTTTTGACCGCTATTGTGTCACAATTGACTAAATTTAGCGCTATTTGTACCGCAACTGCGTACTGACCTGTAAAATGATAAAATACGAACATAATGTCAATTTTATTAAAAATTAGCGATTAAAATGCATCTATTCGGGGCATAAATTATACACTTTTGGGTGCCTATAATCGTGTCTCAAAACACTCTAAAAAAATCACGTGGATAGTGGAATGATATTGTGATTTGGTCATCCTAAATCTCCATGCATATATGGTGTAAAAGGAAATACACAATTCTTTTTGTGTTTTTTAAAATATTTTATCAAAATAAAATCTTTTTGTCCTTTTCCCTTTTTCCAAAAAATAGAAAATCTTTTCGTATTTTTCAGAAAAATTTCTCAAAAAAAAAGTCTTCTTTGATTTTTTGAAAATTTATCAAAATGGAAAATAAATACAATGGTAGTACATACTAGCAATAAGCATAAACATATGAATATGAAATCATCTTATGTTAGCAAATAAGTCTAAACCTCAATCATTAGGTCCGGGGGAGTTTTCCAAAGGTTGTGACATCCTATAAAAACATCCATAAAATCTTGTCAAGTCTTGGCTATGTACTCAACTTTCTCTCGAAAATGCTCAAAATATCTCATGTGATGTGTGGGAGCATGCAAAGTATCATGTGTGGAAGTGCGTGTGGCAACATGTTGTAATAACCCGGATTTTTAAATGGGTATTTTTTATTTAATTTTGGAAAATCGAGGAAAATAAATTTTTGGATTTAATTGGTGAGGATGTTTAGAATGGATCAAGGAATTTAGAGTTGTGATTGTTGGGAGATATAATTGAGTAGCATTTTATTTCGAGCGTTGGGTTTCGTCCAATTTCGAGGAAGAAATTCCTTGTTAGTGGGGAAGTATGTAAAAATCCGAATTTTTAAATGGGTATTTTTAATTTAATTTTAGAAATTCGAGGAAAATAAATTGTTAGATTTATGTATGTTCATAATTAAATATGTTGAATTTGCTTTTAGTAAAATTTTATGGGTATATTCACTTCAAACCTCACGAGACACAACTCGTCCTACTAGGGTGACCTAGGGGTTTAAAGGCTTGTTACATACGCTAAATGGAATCGCTTGCCAGCGAAAGTGGTAATCTATCCAAATAAAGCAATTTTTTTTAGAGTTGATCCATAGTTGAATTCTTTTACATTGCTTAGGTCGCGCAAAGTTCTTAGTTGGGGGGGTTTGATTAGGCTCAAATTCTTTTCAATTTATCCCCTTAATTTAGAGACTTATATCATCTTGAATAAAGTAAAATGAGTGTAATTATCACATTTCCTTGCTACTGACTCCTTCTAACAAGTACATCTAGTTTCATGTATTTATCATGAGTTTTGCAGGTATTTAAAGCATTATGGAAGAAAGAAACTTGAAAAGCATTGAAAAAAAGTTAAAGGAGAAAAGTCAAAGGGCCATTTTGTAAATTTTCAGCCTTAGTCCAGATGTGGGGCGAACTAGAAAGTTGAAGATATTTCAATTAAAAGAACACTGGAAAAAAGGGCACCTCAATCCGATCTACGGTAAAGAATTTACGAACATTTGAAGATCAGAAAAGTCAAGAAAAACATCCCTGTATGAAAAAGGCAGGAGGTCCGGACCGCCCAGAAAAGGATCTGGACCGGGTCCCTAGAAATTTCAATATGAAAAGTGAATGGGATACGGACCTTTTATGCAAAAAGGGTTCGAACCGCCCTTACGTAAGGTTCGTTGTTTGAAATAAAGGGGGATCCGGACTGCCTGACTCGATGGGTCCGGACCGCTTGCGATTTTTCTCAGATTTTATATTCTTTTCTCAGAGTTTTATGTGGGTCAAACTCTTGTGAATTTCGGAGATATTTATTCTAGTTTGTTACATAATAATAGGAGTTAGATTTTTCGGTTAGCTAAGTAGGAGTAGAAGTTTTTTGTAGTAAAAAGCCCTCGTTTTCCATAAGAAGATTTTGCTGTAAGGATTCAAGTTTTGGTTTCTGCAATTCAAGTAACATTTTTCCTTTAATTTTCGATTGCTCATTAGTTTTAATTTCTGAGTTTGAATCTGAAATTCTCTTTTCAATTAGTTTCTTTAGAGTTAATGTTTTACTTCTTAAAAACCCTGTTTTTCTCTAAGTTAATTATGTCTAGATAATTTTCTAAGGGTTGGGGTGCATGAACCCCACCCGATGTAATTCATTAGCATGAAAATAGATTTTGAATTAAAATATTAGATGAATCGTGTTGCGTGACTTTTGAAACCATCATAGGACTTCTGATCCCATTTTTTCCTAGGTAATCGGGATGCTTAAGAATGCAACACGCGTATCGGTTAATGCAACATCGCTTTACTCATCCTTTGATTACATACTGTGCGGGCTACGATCCCTCACATGTGTAATGCTTGGGATTACTAAAGACCAAGTTCATTTAAAATTCTAATTTCAAATCTAGTATTCTACAAAGTGAATTTCTAGGGTGTGGGGGATTGTGACCCGACCTATTGTTCTCATTTCATATTTAACTCGTAAAACCATTTGTCATAAGCTTTTTGTTTAATTAGCATTGTTGCATTTTGTTCATTCTTAGTTTCATTAGTTAATCATTCTCAAATTTGCATGTAGTTTTAGTTGTTACATCTCCCCAAATCATGTTTTAGTTTCTTTTAGAGTCAAAACTAGGATTCTCTATCTTTCCAACGTCGTTACGTTTATTCGTCATATTTCCCTGTGGAGACGATCCCGACTTATCGAGTTTATTATTAACGCGATAGGCTTTCACTTGATCCTATATCAGCACGAACACTAGATACACATTTTTTGTCGTGTCAAGTTTTTTCCACCGTTGTCGGGGATTTAGGTAGACTTCGGATAGATCGAGTCAATCTAAAGCTTAGACAAAAAAAAAAACAAAAAAATGATTAGTATAACGAGGGAGATGCCGAATGAGAGCAAATGTCAAGATATAATAGATGAATTCCTTCATAGTATCCATCCATCCACATCACAGAAGCCTTCGAAAGAGAGTGAGAGAGAGTATTCGGATAATGAGCAAGAAAGAGCGTTAGGAGATATGGGCCTAGAGGACTTTGAGAACGAATTCGGGTCGGTGGATGAGAGCTTCACTATTGAAGTCGAATCTCTATTAGACTCATTTTGTCACTTATATGAGAGCGCATGGAAAGATAGGATGGATGATTTCCTTTTTTATGACCATCAACCCATGCCACTAGAGCTCTTAGATGCAATCAAGGCCATGGTTAGAGTTTCGTTCGATTTTAGAGCTCGATCCATGCATTATCAAGTTTAGGGACAATATAGGACATTCCAAAATTCACTTTGATATTCTCTCCAAGTGGGCCCATTTGGACTACAAGGTGATTAAGCACCTCGTTGACTTCACTCACCTCATTCATCATATGCCTAGAGGTGTTCATTTTTTCTATTGGGTTGACTCCCAATTGTTCCGAATTTTGGTTTATGATGTGAGGAAGATGAGCGAGACAAGAAGAGCATCGCTCCCCGTGCAAGGGGTCGGGTGAGTTTGTATAAAGAGATGAGTGGTTGTCGCACCCCCGACGCGTATGGGGTGATTTTTTTGTATTTTTGAGTCGTGTATAAGTGTCATATAGTGTCTTGTTGCATTTTGATAATTTTCTTGTTTAATTTGTCGCACTTATTCTTTTTCTTCTTTAGATTTTAGTCCTTTTGATTGAGGACAATGCAAAAGTCTAAGTTACGAGGTGTGATAAGTGAGTCTTTCTAAAACTTCACACCTTCAAAAAATGTCCAATTTTTTTTTTTCAAATTTTCAAAAAAAAAAAAATTGAAAAACAAAAAATATTTTTCTTTAAAATAAATAAAAATTGGAATTTAAATTTTTCAAAAGTATCATTAAAATTCCATTTAAAGTCTCAGATTGTAAAAACATAATGCACAAAGTTGAAATTGACCAAAGATGGAAATTGAGCGAACATGGACGACTTAACGAATAAGTGTGGAGATTAACCAACACGGTGAGATTCGAGCCTTCCCGTTTTTGTGAGTTTATAAATCAATCCGAGATAATGGTTAACTCAAAACTCTATTTAGAATTTACGAAAGTCATTGAGGATCTCAATTCCTTTGATTTGATCGGTTACGAGGAACGTGTGAGATGTTGTGTTGAAAAATGCGCTAAATGAATCTCTAAACTAAAATTCACCTCAAGTCGCATATGGTAACACAATTAATAATTTGAACAATGAAGTAGGCCCTCGTTTGTTACCCAAAAATATTGGCCAGAAAAAGTCGTGAAATTTTTTCCCATTTTCTAACCAATTGGAGCCAACTAAAAATTTTCTCTTTTCGTTTGACTACCCGAAAACCTAAATGGCCCGGAATTGAGAAAAGTGAAACCCTAGAATTTTAGTCCAATTAGTGCAAATAAAAAGGGGAAAGAAAAATATAACATGCTTAACAAAAATAGCAAGATAGGAAAAATGTGAAAAAGAGAAAAATAAAATAAAATAAAATGAGCAAAAGCACGAAAAAGCCTAATGGACATTTCAAGGAAAATTTTCAATTCCAAAGTACCCAACCATATCCTTTTACCAAATGAACCTCAAAAACTCGAAAAGTCCTAACCGAGTCCAAATTGCAAATTTGCCTACCGGTTGGAAAGCCTCAAGCACAGAAGATAACAAAAGAGATTAAATGTATAAAGTATATGCGATGTTTCCCATTTCCTTGTAACCGTATTTTAATGATGAGATATTTTTACCTCATAAATTTCCGCCTTTTGAATTTAGTGTGCGTGAAATTGTTTTCCATTGCATTTACTCTTATAAATTACGCACACCGAGAGAACTAGCCACATTTCTGAGTCATTCGTTTAAGAGAGCACCCAGTGAGAATTTGATTCAAAACGAACTTTCGGATAAGTAACATAATGGTCAACCGGTGGAAATTCGAGGTTAAATTTTTAGCTTCGCACACACGCACTATGATTTGAGACTCTTCAACAAGAATAGATGATGACTATTTTCTAGAAAATTTTGAATTATAATTTTTTTTATTATTTTGAATTTTCTTTGACTCGAATTTTGTGAGTATATTCACTTCAAACCCTCACGAGACACAGCTCGTCCTACTAGGGTGACATAGGGGTTTAAAGACTTGTTGCATATGCTAAATGTAATCGCTTGCCAGAAAAAGTGGTAATCTATCCAAATAAAGAATTTTTTTTGAGAGTTGATCCATAGTTGCATTCTTTTACATTGCTCAGGTCGTGCAAAGTTCTAACTTAGGGGGGTTTGATTAGGCTCAAATTCTTCCCAATTTATCCCCTTAATTTAGAGACTTATATCATCTCAAATAACTTAAAATGAGTGTAATTATCGCATTTCCTTGCTACCGAATCCTTGTAACAAGTACATCTAGTTTCGTGTATTTCTCATGAGTTTTGGAGGTATTTAAAGCATTATGGAAGAAAGAAACTGTAAAAGCATTGAAAAAAGTCAAATGAGGAAAGTCAAAGGGCCATTTCATAATTTTGCATCCTAAGTCCGGAGGTGGGGCCAACTGTAAAGTTGAATATCTTTCAATTACAAGAACACTGGGAAAATGGCACCTCAATCCGAGCTACGGTGAAGAAGTTACAAACATTTGAAGATCAGAAAAGTCCTAAAAAAGATCCCTGTATGAAAAAGGTAGGAGGTCCGGACCGCCCAGAAAAGGGTCCGGAACGGGTCCCCAAAAAGTTCTGTATGAAAAGTGCAGGGGATCCGGACCTTTTATTCAAAAAGGGTTCGGACCGCCCTTGCCTAAGGTTCGTTGTTTGAAATAAAGGGGGATCCGGACCGCCTGGCTCGATGGGTCCGGAACGCATGCCATTTTTCTAAGATTTTCTATTCTTTTCTAAGAGTTTTATTTTGGTAAAACTCTTGTAAATTTGAGAGCTATTTATTTTAGTTTGTTTACATAATAATAGGATTTTGATTTTTAGGTTAGCTAAGTAGGAGTAGAGGTTTTTTGTAGTAAAAAACCCTAGTTTTCCATAAGAAGATTTTGTTGTATGGATTCAAGTTTTGGTTTCTGCAATTCAAGTAACATTTTTCCTTTAATTTTCGATTTCTGATTAGTTTTAATTTCTGATTTTGAATCTAAAATTCTCTTTTCAATTAGCTTCTTTAGAGTTGATGTTTTATTTCTTAAAACCCCTATTTTTCTCTAAGTTAATTATGTCTAGCCAATTTTCTAAGGGTTGGGGTGCGTGAATCCCACCCGACATAATTCATCAGCATGGAAATAGACTTTTGAATTAAAATATTAGAAGAATCGTGTTGCGTGAATGTTGAAACCGTAGTATGACTTTTGATCCAAATTTCCCTAGGTAACTGGGATGCTTTAGAATGCAACACGCGTATCGGTTAATGCAACATCGCTTTAGTCATCCTTTGATTACATATTATGTGGGATACGATCCCTCATATTCGTATTGCTTGGGAGTACTAAAGACGGGGTTCATTTAGAATTCTAATTTGAATCTAGTATCCTACAAAGTGAATTGCTAGGGTGTGAGGGATTGTGACCCGACCTATTGTTCTCATTTCATATTTAACTCGTAAAACCATTTGTCATCATCTTTTTGTTTAATTAGTGTAGTTGCATTTTGTTCATTCATAGTTTCATTAGTTAATCATTATCAAATTTGCATTTAGTTGTAGTTGTTACATCATCTTTTCGTTTCTTTTAGAGTCAGAGCTAGGATTCTTTATCTTTCCAACGTCGTTACGTTTATTCGTCCTATTTCCCTGTGGAGACGATCCCAACTTAATGGGTTTATTACTAACGCGACAGGCTTGCACTTAAGCCTATATCAGCACGAACACTAGACACACATTTGTGATCACGTCATTGCCCTTATGTGTAAAAAGATGGATTTATACAATATTAACTCAATCTATTCAACAAATCAAAGTCTAAAATGATTTCCATACCAATAACATCTATAACTATGTAATACCTTTTTCAAGACTTTGTCGGGACATGCAAACCCGTTGATTTTCAATCAAACTCCCTCATAGATAATAATTCTTTTGTATTTTTCTATTGAGGTGCTCATATCTCTTGAAGAGATTTCCCATTGTCCGCATTTTGGCATATTTTCTTTTTATTGCCCTAATTTTTTCTTGGGCTCTTTTTAAATGGTGGCTTTAACAGTGAGTTCACTTGCCTTTCGTAGCCCTTTCCCGTGTTCACTCATTATTTTTTGCAATATTAATTAAACTCTTATTAGAAATGGTTCTTATATGCACTACTTTCATTGTCTCATTTTATCTCATTTGGTTTGTTTTAAAGACTGGATTGAGATGAAAACACTTTGACGAAAATGTGATAGACAAGTATGAAAATCAAATAAATTCGTTGATGGGTGCAATAAAGTAAATAACGTGTCAAACATGTAGAAAGTAATCACAAATCTCATCTTAATGACTTTAAACATTGTAAAGCACATGGATGAAATGATGTCGTGTCTCAAAACACTGTCAGAAAGTCACGTGGATAATGGAATGATATTGTGACTTAGTCATCCTAAATCTCCATGCATATATGGTGTAAAAGGAAGTACAAAAGTCTTTTTGTGTTTTTCAAAATATTTTATCAAGATAAAATCTTTTTTACCTTCTCACTTTTTCCAAAAAAATTAAAATCTTTTTGTATTTTTCCAAAAATTTTCAACAAAAAAAAAAATCTTTTTTTTATTTTTCAAAAAATTTATCAATCATTAGGTCCGGGGAATTTTCCAAAGGTGGTGACATCCTATAAAAACATCCATAAAATCTTGTGAAGTCTTGGCTATATACTCAACTTGCTCTCGACAATGCTCAAAATCTCTCATGTGATGTGTGGGAGCATGCAAAGTATCATATGTGAAAGTGCGTGTGGCAACATGTTGTCATAACCCGGATTTTCAAATGGGTATTTTTTATTTAATTTTGGAAATTCGTGGAAAATAAATTTTTGAATTTAATTGGTGAGGATGTTTAGATTGGGTCGAGGACTTTAGAGTTGTGATTGTTGGGAGATAGAATCGAGTAGCATTTTATTTCAAGCGTTGGGTTTCGTCAAATTTTGAGGAAGAAATTCCTTATTTGTGGGGAGGTATATAACAATCCGAATTTTTAAATGGGTATTTTTAATTTAATTTTTGAAATTCGAGGAAAATAAATTTTTGGATTCAATTATTTTTATAATTAAATATGCTGATTTTTATTTTTAAAAAGTAAAATTTCAATCGGCTTTGAAATTGGATTTAAAATGAAGTGTTTAAAGAGGTTTTAGTGATAGCATTTTCATTTTAACACGCTGGCAGAATCATTTTTCCTGAAGGGTCAATCGATCGACCTAGGGAGTTGATCGATCGACTATGCCCAGATTTGAGTCGGCAGATCTGTTTTAAAGAGTTAGAGGCTTTACAAATTCTTTTTTTCCTTATAAAAAAAGAGGTCATGGGTTGTAGTTTTTAACCAACTTTTTATCACCTAAAAAATGAAGTAGACCCTTTATATTTCCTCTCCCTCTTTATACAAACCCTAGCCCCTATTTTATTCAATGTTAAACCTTAGATTTGGAGGCCTGTTTTAGGATATCTCGTGTTGGGGCGAGAATGTGATTTGATTATTTTTGCGAGAGGAATATGATGGAGCAATTTTATTTTTGAGGCAGAATATATGTGAGGATTCATGTGATGATGTTGAGGTATGGGACTTACACAATATGCTCCAAAATTCTCTCGAGAGTATTCAATTTGTTTTCTATGTCGATTGGACTGATAATTGAATTATGATATTCATTTGAAATCTGAATAACTATTGGAATCTATAATATTATGATATAGTATATTGTGATTTAAGCATCATGGCACGGAGAATGGGCACCCGCCAATAGTCCCACAAACCGATATATGGCTTTGAGATGCCTAGGGGAGGTGAGGTGAGGCCTGGTGACTCATTGATGTGTTGTTGAGAAATTACTATTGATATAATGCTTGAGTATTGTATTTGATTTGTATATGCGATTCCTATTGTTGCAATTTATTCATCGTGCTAATTATTTTTTAGCATCTATTCGTGTCATATTATGTACTTCCACGTATTTTCTTTTAGTTGGCAAGTTAGCGTGGATTGGGACGCTATGGACTATTTTTTTAGATCATGGATTTGGAAGATGTATTTTGATGTATAAATTAGTGGTGTAATTTTAGTTGGAATTTTGTTATTTGAGAGAAACTTTATGGTGATCATTATTGTGGAAATAGAAGACTTGTGAATTTGTTGTATTTTAATTGTGGAAATTTAGATGATCTATACTCGTTATTGATGGTTTTAGTTTAGTTTTATCGTGGTAGCACATCGTGTGTCTCTTTTTGGGTGCACGGAGTGTTACACACGTGTAGTAGCATAACGAGATAAATACCTATGAGAGACACTACCCAACTTAAGTAAATTTTTTCTAAGTTGTTCTCTTTTCTTGCAATGATAGCAAATATGAATGTGCCTAGGAACACCTCTCTCAAAACGTCTACGATGCGCTCCCCTATGGGGAAATTTACGCCTAGGTAGGTTAGGATGGGAGCCATATGAATCTATCACAAACTCGAGAACCGGCTCGAATGCAACATGAGAAATGGATGCACCGTCATTACCTATTCCTAGTCTCTTAACATTACTCAAAGAGGGACCGATGAGCATCTTTCTAACCTTATTAAATGTGTCCTATATACTGACCTTGACCTCCCGAGGATGTTCAAGATCTCTCTCAAGTTGGGATACATGGGCTGTAAATTTCTCATGGGTCTCCAATGAAGATTGAATATCTCTCGTAAGACTAGGCACAGTGTTGCTCAATTCACTATTTTCCCGACCTAAGATGATTAACTGCTCACATAAAGAAACTCTCACCTTCTCTAGTTGACTCCTCGATGCCTAACAAACCCTGAAAACTTCTATATCTCTCTCTCTCCAAATCTAACACCTTATGACCTAACTCTTTATTCAACTTTTTGGTTTTCAACGTCTCGGTGTACAAATCTATAAACATATTTTGGAGATCCCCTTTTCCCTCACTTGCGGTCTCATCCTAATACACACTATCTCTCGAAAGGATCGAAACATCATCGAGGACTTCACATGTACAAGTGTCCTCATCGTCGCGAGATAAAGTAGATGTGATCACGTGAAAATCCATGGAAGCAATGAACTTTTGATTTGGTGACTTATTACCAGAATCATCGAACTTGATGTTACTATCTGTAAGAGTGGAGATATTAGCAATTTTCTTACCCTTTCTCTTTAGCATAGTGGGACACTCAAATGCCTTGTGCCCTTTCTCCTCGCATTCATAACATATCACCTCTTCCTTTTTCTCACTGCTATCCTTGGCCTCATCTTTCCTTTTGTTTTTCTCAAAAATCATTTTATTGGAAGAATTTTCTTTGGAAAATTTGAGAAATTTTTTTAAAAAATTCGCAAATAAGGCCAAATCATCTAAATTGATCTCACCTTCAAAATCAGACTCACAAACTCTCTCTTTTTTCTTTTTCTTAACCTAAGTCTTTAAAGTTATCCATATATCCTTGGGCTTAACGTCTTTGGGAAACATTTCGATATAATAATTTTGAAGGTCTCCTACGAGTTCTTTAAACCCAAGTGTATCCAATATCCCCAATGAGTTCAAAACAGTGACTTTAGGAATAAAATGGCATGGGAATGACCTCAAAATCTTTTTCACAACTTTTGACTCCTCAATTTTCTCATCCAAATTAAAAATCATGTTAATAACGTTTGACTACCTAGCATGAAACTCATCAAAACGCTCGGACTCTAACATAGTGATAGTCTGAAACTGGGTGGTCAAGTTTTGCAATTTTGACGCCTTAACCATGTTGGTACCCTCATGTATCAACTGGAGGATATCCCATGCCTCTTTTGACATGATGAAAATCATAATGCGGTGAAACTCGTCGGGTGTGATGGCTCCAGAAATAACACTAAGTCCACGGGAATTATAGTTTCTCCATTTATAATCATCATTAGTCTAATCAGACATAGGTTTGGCATTAATGATATTTTGAATGGTGACAGTGGCAGGAGTCCACCCTCTTTCACATATGAGCTAAACTCTTTCATCGATAGCTTTTAAACAAGATCTCATCCAGACTTTTCAATAGGAATAATTTGTGCCATCAAAGACGGAAATCCAATTATATAAGTTATCCATCGAAAAAATTATGATTTTTCAAAAATCAATTTTTCAAAATTCTTGATATCACAAAATAATTTTGCATAAAAAGGATCTCACGATAATTTGGTGAAACCTTATCTGATACCAATTTGAGAAAGTTGGATGTGATACCAATTTGAGAGTTCTCCATATTTCAATAGAGTTAACTTATTTTACTAGATGTCAATCCACACCAAATTTTAATTAACCCTAAAATATGCAATAATGTGATTCAGGATATTAATCAATTTAAAGCGTGCAATCATAAACACAATATTTACGAAAAAGAACCCAAAGGGAAAAATATATTATTTCACTAAAGTTTTGCAAATCGCAACTTACAATACAATAGACAAATACTGCAATGAACTCTCATGAGAGATCACAAAGATTTCAACGTTCAATTAGCAATGATTCCCTCGAGAATCACAAGAACCAAAACCATCCTCCTTCAGCAGTGAATACCCTCGAGTATCCTCGAGTCCAGCATTGAAGAAAGATATCCCCAAGAATAACATTGATCTAGAAGTGTTTGGAGTCCAAAGATGATTAACAAAAGTAATTAGGATTGATTTGTGTGAATAAGAAAAAATTCCCTAAAAGGTGAAGACTATTTTGTAGTTGCTCTGCAGTTTGTGTAAGAAAAAGTCTTAATCAAAAAGCTTCACGAAACAGGTTTTTATAGGCAAATTTTTTTTTTGAGGTGGCAAAATCTTTTTAGAACGAGATCTCTAGGTCGTTCGAACGACAATGAAATGTCTTTAGATGGTGCTTCGAACGACCCATCGAACAACCCTTTAAAAATCATTACAATATGCTCTCGTTTGATCCATATTAGATCATGGGCTTCAAATGACCATTCGGATGACATGCCAATGTTGTTTGAACGTTAAGTCAATGTCATTTAAGTCATTTAAATGAAATTTTAAAGTTATAAAAACCTCACCTATATGTATCTTAGAAAATATTTTAAGTTTGAAAAATGCCTCATTTTGATAAAAAACACTTTATAAAAAGTATCCAAATATTTAGTAAAAAATTTAAGTAACATAAAACAAAATCCATACCAAAGTATAACTCATGTCGCGTAGATAGTTGATATTCGGATCCGTCTTCTTGATCTTGTGAACTTGAATGCCTTGATGGATGTAACGAGATATGCCACATAGGATGTAAACTAGTAACTAGGGACATGATGGAAAATATATCCTTAAAATAACTACAAAACCCTAAGGTATTACTATTTTTCTCCCAAAATGTCCAATACCAAAATAGTCCAAGTTTCCTAAACCAACAACCATATTTGGAAAACTAGGTATTTCTAAATCTCTAGTGTGTGGGAGTTAGTTTCCAATGACCCAGGGAGAGTAATTAGCATTCCCAATGATTTGCGCTCCTCAGATTTTATTTCCAAAAGGTTCCCTCACTGGATATGATATTGGTGAGTCTGATTAGAAGAGTCTGGGATTCGGACCCTAAATACTTTGAGCATGAGTACCATCAATCTTAAAACTTATAGGCCACCAAGGCAACTGATGATGATGCAAAAAATTATGAGGAAGAGGAGGAAAATGGGATGGATGTTGGCCAAGTTGAAGGTCACTATGAAGAGGCCAACCAGGAGGTCGAAGAAGGTGACACATTTTCACAAGTCTTAGGTCGTCTTACTTTTTTTCATGCATTTGTACTTCATATCAACCTGATTATTAACTAAGTTTATCCTGGTTTTGTGGAGAATCAAACACAAACTCTAGCTCTTTTGTCATGCCTATAACTAATGTTTGAAGGTATAAAGTGAAGGAAATCCAAGCTAAATAGCTAGAATAAATGGCTCAATGAGTAGTTGCTAAAAAATCAAAGGAAGAGGCTCCCACAAAAAAACAACAATGAAAAATATCGGCTTACAATTATGGAAGCAATAAAATTGGCCACTGAAGAGGCCATAAAGGAAAAGGTTACTGACAAAGAAAAGAGGAAGGTGTCCAAAGAGAGGCAGAGCATCCAAAAAATACCCTTGAATTACCCATTTATTCAGGATCCAAAACAACCTAAGCACAATGCCAAAAAAAGAATTTCCATCGATGGCAGACCTGTTCAGAGGTTGTTCAAGGGGGAACTCTTTGTCTCCTTGTGGTCTTGTTGAACCTTATGAGCTTGAACTTATAATGGCCAAGGAAAAAATACTGGAAGATAAAATTTTCATCCTTCTAAATTCTTCTAACACTTCAGAATTTCTAGGCTATGCTGGCTAATGTTCTAATTTTCAGTTCCTGCGAACTCTGGATGTGGTTAACCTTTGGAATTTTACTTCCCATTAGGCATTTGAAGTCATTTTAATCAGATAATATTTTATTATTCGTCCACCTATCAACCTATTTTCTTTTATCTAATTTGTTCCATTGTTTCATTTACGGATTGATATGTTCACAGCAATTTTTAGGGAGAAATATCAATTTACCCTCAATTCTTATAATGAACTTAGGAGTGTCAAATGGAGACTTGAAGAAAAAAATCAAAATTCTTGATCCAATCCATATAGGGCTCATACTCAGCTTCAAGAAAGTGATGACTATATTGTGAGTAAAGTGGAGGATCTCAGCAAGGCTAAAGAAAAGATTAAGAACTCGTAACAGTATCTTAAAGTGGCTAAAGACCAGCACGATGTTTTGAAGGATAAATTCTCTAAGGTTTTGGTTACTACTTCTATGGATGGAGAAAAACTATGATTTACCTTGACTCTGAGGAATACATCATTGATACAATCATGGCCTTCCAAAAAATCTATGACGAGCTAAAAAAGGAAGGTAACAGAACATTAATTGGATATTATCGAAGTCATCATGGCTTGGGAAGGGTATAATAATGAAAAAAAAGCCGTAGATGAAGAAGATTCTACCCAAAGAGCTGAATCAAGGTTATTTTCATATGATGATCTCCAGGTAATCGAGGAGGAAAAGGTTGTTAAAGAGGAACTTCCTACTTTTGGGAACCTAGAGTTGACTCTAAAAGACTATGTTACTTAGCCTATGTGACACCCCGACTAATTAAATACAGGGTAGCTACTCCTTGATTCAAATTAATTCAAAATGTCATGTTGGTTCAGTCTATAGCATCACTGTCGAAAATGTTTTAACCATTACTAACCACCTAATATTTAAAAAGTGAGTTATCAAGTTTAATTAAATCTGATTAACATGCAACAAGTATTAAATTATGGAATAATGATATCACTACCCCATTACAGTCACATTACAATGATAAAGGAACAATAAATCTGGAGGAACACTCCTCGGTAAAAATCCGAAGTACTGAATAAAACTGAATACAAAGTCTGAAATTTCTAAATAATTACAACCCAAAATTTGAAATAAAACTGAGTAAGTAAGATGTCTCTAAAAGAAAAGGGGGCGACATGCCCTACAGATGAGTAAATCTGAAATAGAGTCAAGATAGAAAGTGGAGGCATTTACTATCAAGGTCCTGTAACTTCCACAGCAGCTACAACACGTCATCGGAATGGAACTCCTACGCTTGGTGTCCTTGTGGCTGGGCACCTAAAATGTTTTTACAAGAAACTAGATTTGAGAGCAAACGGGTCAGAGCCCGATTGTGAAAACAGTTTAAAATACAGCAAGTGTTTAATATCATTAAATAATGAATATAAAGTACATGATAGTGCGTGCACTCACATGATATCCTAACCTCTCAACTAATTGTGTACTCCTATCATACCCGTACCCGTTCTAGTTATTCTACTATCAAACTAGTCCAATACACAATCTAAGCTTACTATACGATTCACGATTCAATTCCCGACATCCTAATTTTAACAGAGAGTTTTACTTTTCTTCTTGGTTCCCAAAATTTATAATACTAATCACTAGGGATTTTTCCATTTTTAATTATACTACAATGTTGCTACTATTCACACTTACAATTATACATGACAAACCATTTAAATTAAGAGTATATTATTCTCATTATAAATATACTATACTGGCACCCCGAGACTAAGCTGCGGTGCACACATACTCTGCTATCCAATCCCAGTACATCACGTACATAAGGACCACGTATTCCGAATCTCTTAGGAATCATTTTCAATAAACAACAATCACACATAATGGAGGCGAAC
Source organism: Sambucus nigra (assembly GCA_949130495.1). NCBI lineage: Eukaryota > Viridiplantae > Streptophyta > Magnoliopsida > Dipsacales > Adoxaceae > Sambucus > Sambucus nigra. The sequence continues at coordinate 245,704,392 of OX422217.1, read as the reverse complement.
ATAGTTCACATCACATGGGTCACGCACATACCTACACTCCCATGATCAGCAGACTTGTTAACTTCTCAATAAGTCCTTCTCTGACCTATGTCCTCGAGGTACCAATCTAAATCCCCCCGTAGGCACACAAAGATTAGATGGCCCTGATCGAACGCCGACCTCCCGTGATAGCAAGTATGATAGGTATGTAATACACATATAACCACAAATACTAAGCATTCACACATCTTAGGTATCCCATAATATTAATATAGGTATATTTCTCATCCCTATACCGTCATTTAATGTTACACGTTTACAAGTCGCCGATTTATATACATTAAAGTTATCAACTCTTCTCACGTAGTGATTTTAGGTACTCGTTTCCTAACCCACAAATGTCATTTGGTTTACTACCAACTTCTAAGTTTTACTCCTCATTGTACTCCAATCACACAACTATACCCACTAGTCAATAAGGGAAGGTTAGTACTCCATTAAATAAGTCTACGGGAAGTTTGAAATACAATCAGGCCTAAAAAGGCCATTCTGTCAACTCGTTAGAAATCTCGTTCGAACGAGGTCGTTAGAAATCTCGTTCGAACGAGGTCGTTCGAAAAAACTACCAACTCATTAGAAGGGATACTATCATCTTGTTAGAAACTCGTTCGAACGAGGTCCTTCGAACGACCTGAGCAGGTCTTCTAACGAGATGGAAGTAAACGCCCAGAAATTTTCCAATTCATTTTCTTCATTTTTGTCTTCTCTAAATTCATCCTAAGATCATCCCAACAACATTTTAATGTTCTTAAACTATTCTAAATCCTCTTAGGTTGTTTCTTAACATATTTTTGGGGTCAAATCCTCCTAATCAACATGCAATTATAATTAATCCCCAAACTTTACCCCAAACCCTATGAACGGAAACCCAGAATTTTATTTTGCCTAATTACTCATCATAAATCCATTTTTAAATCATCAAAGTTAAGTCTTAGGATACTAAATTCATCCATAACCATTCTAAATGCAATTCCTAACCCAACTTTAGAGTTTCTATAACAATTTCATTAGGTTTTCCTAAAAACTTTCAAGACAAAACAATTCCTACACTAAACATAAAAGAAATATTCAATGAAATAAAAATATCAAATCACTTGCCTTAGATTCATTCTTCAGATTGTTGTCCGCATTTCGAGGTTGATTATCTCCTCTTTCCGGTCACAAATCCTTTCCAATTGTGATGATGGGGAGATGGTTTGTTATAGGTCCTCTAGCCTCTCTTCTAACTTCTCTCAAAAACTCCGTAGCCCACTCTCTCACTTTTGGCTGATAATGGACTTAGTGGATCTTTTAATAATCTTTAATTTACTTCAAAATTTTTTGGGTTTTAATCCCCTAATTTTTAAAATTACCAAAATACCCTTCTAGGTTGCCGGTTTGGCCTAAAAATGCCCCGAGACCCAAACTAAACGCCCGGCTAGTGTTTTCTAACTATTTTCACCCTTTCGGACACGTTGGCGCACTCAAAATGACCATTCAGTTGATAAAAAATTAATTCACTTTTTAATTTAAATAAATTCATTCCTGACGCGACTGACACGCGCGTTCTAACTAAATTTCCCAAATTGTCGTATTTCTGGCTCGTGACAATTTAAATATATTCAATACTCATATATTACCATATATACTCAGAAATATTCAATTTTAACTTCATAATCAAATACTAACTCACATCTTGCTAGTATTTATATCCGGATTAATTCCCAATTAATTCTCCTTTAATTCAATTAATCTCTTAAATAAAAATCAATAAAATTATGGGGTATTACAACCTATTGATTTTTTTCTTTATGTAGTGAATGGGAGTGAAAATTTATGAATTAGTATCAATGAATGTAATTTATAGCGTTCATCGGATACTATATTTTCCTTTTCAAGTATTATTTGTTCCAGGATTTGCATAATAGGATGTAGTTAGTTTTTCATTTTAATCCAAGTTTTATTTTTAGAATTACTAATTTTTCTTAACCTTGGGTTCCTAGATCCCTACGGGAGAACTATTTTACTTCTCCAATTAGGAAAGTTATATAGTCAGATCTTGTCATTACACCCTCTTCGTAACATTTTGTGTTGTCAAATACGTCCACTGACTAATTGGGTTAACTTTAATTGACTTTGTCAATCATTAAATAACAGTGAAGGACGTGCTTTTGGTTAATTGGGTTGGCTTGAGCAAGCCCGACCTATGATTTTGGTGCATTCAAAGTTGTGCATTGATTAGGTAGGTAAGCTTTAACTAACCTGATCTATCATTTTATAGTAGTTAAGGATGAGCTTTTGGTCAATTAGGTTGTCTTGAGCCGACCTCGTATAAGATTGTTGTGTAGTTACAGCATGCATTGATCAATTGGGTTGGCTTTAGCTGACCTGATCTATTATTTTTAGCAATCAAAGATGTTCATTTTGTTAATTAGGTTATCTGGAGCTGACCTAACCTAAGATTTCCGTGTAGTAAAATACGTGCACTTATTTGTACAATGATATGTGTTCGACTGAAGCCTCTTGCCCATCTCTTTGAAATAACTTTAAATTAATGTTGACAAGAAATTAATAGCCATAAAACTTAAATTTGTGTAACATGTATTCTCATATAATTATTTCATCCCATATAAGAATTGTAACTTCTCACTGCATTCTTCAACCAAAAGACTTTTTAGTGATAATACATCTTGAGGTTTGACGAGATCGAAGGATTTTTGAATAATTACCCTTATAGAGTTTTAGGTCATACAACTTTAGACACGTGGTAGGGACCATGCCAATTTTCTTCCAACTTGTTGGACTTCTGTGTAACCTTCTTCAATATGTATTCTTCTTCCTTGAGTGTGCTAGGTTTGACTCTTTTGTACTAGAATTTTATTGTGCACTGTTAATAGGCTACTACCCAAAGCATTATTGCCTCCCCGACTTCATCTATCAGGTCTAGATCCAATTTCTTGGAAAATCACTCATGGAGGAATTGAATTTGAGGACCTCGTGGCTTGGGAGGCCGACCTCAAGTGGACCATGGCTTCAATGCCAAAGGCCAATATGTAGGAAATTTTTCCATTTCTTGTTCACGGTGTTTCCTATATTCCCAAAAGATACTTTGTAGTTAATTTATCAAATTTCCCTTAGCTAACTGAAGACTCTTCTTCATTCCATCTAGAAAGGTTCGCTTCATGACCTTTATCCCCCCATTGCATCGTGGATTAGTTAGTGATGAATGTAATTTATGATTTTGACGTTGTTGTAATACTTTTAAAACTCATCACTGTCAAATTTGGTGTCATGTTTGGGAATGAAGGAGTGAGGGTCCCTATAACTTATTATCACATTTTCCATCTTAACTCGGAGACTTTTGCATAGGTCATTTTTATGAGTGTTTCTTCCTCCACCAATTTTTGTGAAGTAATCTACAGTTACTACCAGATACCTGAATCTTCCTTTAGTCCTCGATAGTAGGCTGACTAGATCCATACTTCGAATGGAAAAAGGCTAAGGTGATGTGATCATCTCTATATCGACTCTTAGTCTCATATGTACCACTTTGAATCTCTAGCATATGTCACACTTAGGCATGTACTCTTCACAGTCTTCCCTCATTATTGGCCAATAATATTCTTAGATGGCTATTCTCTTTACTAGTGTCCAAGCTACTGTGTGGGCTTGGTTTGATCCTTCATGTATTCCTTTGACCAAGTTTTGCATTTCCATAGGGTCTACATATCTTATCATTGAGAATGTAAAACCTCTTTTGTATAATACTCACTTATCCATGACAAAATGATCTACTTTGTAATGAAATCTTCTCGCCTCCTTTTGATTGGCGGAAAGGATGAATTCTTCAATATATCTTCTAATTGGGTCCATCCAATATGGGCCCATAGTCAGCTCCAAAAAATTTACTTCTTCTACGCCAATGCTCCTTTACAACAATATTTTTGCAGGCACAATTCTCCCCAGATCGACCCTGGTGGATGATGATAGACAAGCTAATGCACTTGCCCGGATATTTCAATTTTTGAGATTCTTATCATTTGGACGGCTTTTAGATTTGATAGTATCAATTTCACCCTTGAAATATATTCTAACATATTTTCGTCTCTTGCTTCATACTCTCACAGCACCTGGTTTACCACTAGGTGTGAATCACCGCGATGCATTATTTGCTCGGCTTCAGGTGACACAACCAACTCCAATCTAAAAATCAAAGCCTTGTATTCTTATTCATTGTTGGATGCTTCAAATTTGAAATAGAGAGCATATTATATCCCAGCTCTAATAGGTGTGTTGACTATAAACAAGTTCCACTACTTCTTGCACATGATGATCCATCAAAGAATATCTTCAACACTCACAACTTATGCTCAACCTTTTCTTTTACTAAAGAACCATATTTAAATAGTTTTGTTGTAAATTCTTCCTTTTATCCAATTTTGTCTTCTTCCAATGAAAACTTTGCTAAGTTTTGGATCTGTTAAGCTAGCACTTCAACAGGTTGCTCGACTGGTCTTTGGATCATCTTGACTAGAACAATAATTTTTATTTAAGGTGGTATTTTCTCCTCTTAGGTGACATGGAATTTAATTGAAGTACTTGTCTCATATGTGATTCCATATTCACCCATCTCTATCCCCCATGCGATAAACCTCGCAGATTTCTCGGGTTTATGAATGGTTTGTCGAAGTGGGCGATCAGTGTAGACCACTATAGAGTGGTATAAAAAATACTGCTTCATCTTAATGGATTCCACTATCAAAGCTAGAGACAATTTTTGCATTCTGGAATATCTTATTTTTGCACCAGAAAAATCTTTTTTCGTGTAGTATACCGACTTTTGGACCCCTTCGTCACTTCTGAACAGAGTCAAGCTGACCACTGACAAGTATAATTTTCCCTTAGAATTGGTCGTGACATCAATGGGGTCATTCCTAGGTAACTTTCCAACTCTAGAAAAGAAACTTGGAATTCCTCTGTCCATTCGAAAGAGTTATTAATCACTTTGAAGAATGGGAGGAACTTATCCGTGACTCTAGATATAAATTTTTTTCAAAGCTTTCACCCGACTAGTTAGGCTTAGGATTTACTCCCTGGTCTTGGGAGGTTGCATATTGATTAAATCATGAATGTTGTCAGGGGTAGCCTTGACTCCGAACATTAATTTGGATGGATTTTGTTTAATCCATTATTTCTTTAACTCGTAGAATGTAATATCCCTCCCCCGTAAATTAATTAAATTATATATATAAATATATGGAATATGATCAAGGAGAGTTAATTGTAATTATGGAGGAATTATGGATAAAGGTGGAGGAAAATGAAAAGAAAAATCAATAAGGTTGTTTAAACGACACGTGGCTGTCATTCAAATGATAGTGTGAAGGTCACGAGAAGAGTCGCGAGTAGCAAGACATCTAACGACGTGTTACTGGTTTACAATAGCAGGTCATGCGAAGGGTCACACGGTCCACAAATCGAACAACATTAGAAGTCATTCTAACGACATATGTGGCCTTGTTCGAATGACATGGAGGAAGTCATTTGAACGACCTCAGTCGAGTTTTTAGATATGATTGCCCTTGTGCGTTGTCATAATTTGGAGCATTGGATCGTTGAGCTGTCGAGCCGAGTTTAACTCAGGGAGGGTAAAATGAGGTTTTTTGTATTAAGGGAGGTTTTACAAGGATGTGTTTGGTTTGTTTTCGGTTATTTGTGTATTGGGAGAAATTGAACAATGAGAGAGAAAGAGCGAGTTAGGCGGCAGTCCACCTACACTCACCACCATTCCACTACTAAACCTCCACTCTCCCACCATTTTTAAGGTGTGTTCAACCCCAAATACCCATTTCCACCTTTGACAAATGAGAGATACGAATTTTTGGGTGTTGTTGGGAGTTTTTGGAGATGAAGATGGAGTTTTCATGGAGTGTGAAGTGGGTTTTGAAGGATTTCTTAGCTTGGAGCCCACATTGGAGCTTTGAGGATGCATTTGAGGCCACCATTGGAGGTGGGGGTTGATCCTCCTAAACCAACACTTCCATTTGAGCCATTAGAGGTGGGGAACCTTACTCTTAGGGTAATATCTTATCTTTGCACATTGTAGTCTTATAATTAGACTAATTGAGTAGGGTGTATTTAGTAAAATGGTTAATAATTATGTAGAAGAAAATAAACATTTTTATGAATAAAGAAAATGTTGGAAAAATAAAATTTTGTTGAAAACAAAGAATATGTAAATATTTCATGGTTTAGAATATTGAAAGTTGATGTTTTTATGAAAATGAGCTTTTTCTAGAAATATTGGTGTTAAACATTTTACGAAATAAAATGTCTTGTTATAATGATTTACTTTGGTAAATGTTTGGTGCAATAATAACATGTCAATGTTCTTGCAAAAATGAGGGTTTATGAAAAATAGACATTTGTGGAGGTTGAAGAAATAAAAATGTGTTTGGTGCCTTAAAAATGTAATTTTTGCATATGTAATGATTTTTCAAGATGAAATGTATGTTTAAACCAAGTAATGGGATTTTTGCGTTTAAAATCCACATTCTCATACAAGAAGACTTGTAGTAATTTGACATTAAATTTATAAGAAAGTTTAGAGAAGGTTTTGTTTGGTTTAAACATTAAATGAGAAAAGTAGAAATTCTTGGCTTTAAAGTGTATGGAAAATGGGTTGAAGATGTGATAAGGATAAAGTGTAAGACTGCATGTAAAATTAATTAAATGGTAATTTCTTATAAAAGTAGTCTATAGTGTAAATGGATTTCTTAAATGAAGAAGTAAAGAAATGTGTGTTTGGGAAAATGTTGATAAATGTATTCATTAAGTGTTAATGGGTAAACATGGAAAAGTAGTGTGTGACTTAATAATGTTGAAAAGGATTCACACTTATGGAATTAAAGGGATTAAAGGTGTAAAAGTGTTTCCAATTAAGAAGAATATTAATGCATGGTTAAAAGGGTGTTAATGTGTTAAAACACTTAAGAAGTTACGATGAGTAACCTAATAGTGTTTTGTGGGATAACACTTCTGAGAATGGAGTAAAAAGTAATTTTTGGAAACAAGTGGGTAAAATGGTAATTTTACTTCAAGTGGAACATTTTTATTTCATAAAAATTTTGGAAAGGTGATACACAAAGTGGTTCTAAATGATTATGATTTTTGGAATAAAAATTAAGGCTAAAGTATACAAGACATGAAATGGTATAAATTTCAAAGTGTAACACAAATGGGGCAGTAAAGTCTCGGGTTTTAACTTCATTCATGTAAAAAGGATAAGTGAAGTAATCTGGACATTTGTAAAATATTAAAGCACATTAAAAGGAGCTCAGATGACACGGAGATAAAGCAAGAAGGTCCCAGAGCCCTTGAGTGAAAGCCCTAAATCACTGACCAGAGCATGTGGTGCACATAGCTGGCGGTGTGGAGCCCGTGGAAGTATGCGGTATATAAAGATTTTGATAATAGATAAAAGGGAATAAGGAACAAGTCCAGAAATAATTTGTGTGGTAAAACTATTAATACAACCTAACTCAAATAAATATAATGAATGTTCTGGTTAAGATTAACATGGACAAGTGAATGTATAATTGATTAATGTCCATTAAGGAAGGAAAAAGTGTCAAGTACGTCATTAAATTGGTGATTAAGAAACTTAAGCAGTTAAACCCAAAATTAAAAAAAAGAATGTGTTGTAAAAAGGTTTTCAAAGATTAAAGGAGTATTTTCTAACACGATGATTGCGCGTGTTGAAATGGCGATTTTCAATGAAAATAATAAAGTGGATTGAAATGAATAAAATGGTTAAATTCCGGTAAAGGAATGTGTTTGGATAAAATAAACGTAATGGTTTCAAGTGTTTAATTGGGTATTAAATAAAGCGAGAAATACTAGGTACGAATAAAAGAAGCCTTTAATAAGATTAAGGTCAATTAATCTGGACAAGTAAGGTTTTCGAAAGTAAAACGGTTCGTGCATTGGAACATGTATTTTCAAAGGTATCTATATATTAAGTTACAATGGTGTTTTCACTATTCATAAGATAGGAAGACACTTCACGGTTCAGATCGAAGCCACCTAGGCAAGAAATGGAGGGTTGAGATTAACTTATGTCCGACAATACCCTTTTTGCCCCTCAATTTTTTGGTTCCCCCTCTTTTGTTACTTCCCAAAATTACAATTTCATTCAAAATTAAGGGTATTTTTGTAAAAATAACAATGCTTCTCTACTTATCTCACAAACCCTATCCCTATTATCTCATTCTCTCCTCCTCAGGTTGCCTTCCTCGAGATCGATTATCGGCCCCGTATCCAAGCTTGCCGCCTAAGGTAATCTCTCTCATACACTCACACATGCACATACACGAATCCACCTCCACCATCATCTTCATCCGCCTCCGCCTCCGCCTCTGCCTCTGTCTCTTGCTCTCACCCTCTTACACGCACACACATAAACAATCGCATGTCTGGTGGATTTTTTTTAAATTATGATTTAGTTTTTTTAGTTATAAACATAGTTGGTTTTCGTGAAATATTGATTTGGGGTTTTTGCAATAGGTATATATAACTTGCAAGAAGTATTTTGATTTAGGACTTTTTGATTTAACATGGTTGATTTGGGGTTTTGAAACAGGTGGTATATTGAGCCTCTAATGGGTATACGCGATGGGAACATTCAAATCTAAGTTTTAGGTTAGATTTCTAACATTTTAATAATAGTTTGTGTTCATTTTAATTATATACACATTGCGTGTTGTTTTTTAACGTATGATTGCGTGGTGTTTCTGAATGCAGGAGTTAGTGACAATTGCATGGTGTTTCTAAATTCACGATTGCGTGGTGTTTCTGTATGGATGTTTCATTTCCCTATTTGTTTAGAAGGGTATGTTATCTTAATGTTTATGTTCCTCCTTGGTTAGTGATTTTGTATTTTGAATAAAAAATATTAGGGTAATAAATGGGGTTTACATTTACGTGTTAATTTATTTATTTATTTTAGTAAATTTACTTATACTTTCATTGACATATTTTGGTTTTGTTTTGCTTAATGTTAAACACTAATTTATATATAACTTGCAAGAGGTATTTTGATTTAGGGTTTTTTAAGTTAACATGGTTGATTTGGGGTTTTGCAGCAGGTGGTATATTGAGCCTCTAATGGGTATACATGACGGGAACTTTCAAATCTGAATTTTAGGTTAGATTTCTATCATTTTAATCAAAGTTTGTGTTCATTTTAATTATATACACATTGCGTGTTGTTTTTTAATGGACGATTGCGTGGTGTTTCTGAATGCACGAGTTAGTGACAATTGCATGGTGTTTCCAAATTCACGATTGCGCGGTGTTTTTGTATGGATTTTTCATTTCGCTCTTTGTTTAGAAGGGTATGTTATTTTAATGTTTATCTTCCTCCTTGGTTTGTGATTTTATATTTTGAATAAAAAATATTAGGGTATTAAATGGGGTTCACATTTACGTGTTAATTTACTTATTTATTTATTTTAGTTTGCTTTAGTAAATGTATTTATACTTTCATTGACATATTTTGGTTTTGTTTTGCTTCAGGTTAAACCCTAATTTGAATCTTTGAAACCATGTTTTTATATAGAACTAAACACTAATTTGGGCATTTGTTTCATTTTCAAATTTCCCCCACAGAGGTAGCTAATGATGGTGGTGGATACGATTCTATTAATTTTTGTTGATTTTTGTACGCTCTCCCTCTATTTTTAGTTGTTAGATTGTCTATATAATAAATATTTGTCAGCATTAAGTATATTATAGATTTATGAAATTAGGTTTGTATCTGTTGTTGTTGGGTTGTATGTACATACGGTTGGATTAAAGATTCTCAAAACACATTACGTTAACAAATATCTACGTATGTTGAATGGAAATGAGGCTAAACATCAAGAAATGGCTATGTATGTTCTTTTGCTATTTCTGAGAAAGTCTCCCCTTTTGGTAAGAAAATATTTATATGTTTGCAGCTATGGTTTCCCCCGATACAATTTCATTTGATAAATGTTAAATGAGTTGTGATACTCTCTTATGGATGTTTTAAACCTTCATTTTCATGATATGTACTTGACTATGCACTTTATGTTGGGGTTTGAGGTACTTCTAATAAAGAAAATCTAATGTTAGAGTGAATGCATTAGTTTCTCTCCATTTGCTAAGCTTAATTTATCTTATTTAACTTCTTATAGTGTAACGCCGGACTACTTTATTGTAGAATTTCAAAGTTAAAATTTCAATTTTGTGTTGTATGATATTAACTTCTTATTGGTATAATGCTACACTACTTTGTGCAAATGATATTGTAAGTTGTTCAATGATTATTATCCAATTGTCTTTAAAGAAACTTTCACTTTCTTTAATGCTCGCATTATAAATGTATTATGGGTGGATGTTGAGGAATTTGATGGAAATGACCTTTTCATAGGTGTTTGCGTTACTATATTAATACATTTGTATTTGTTTAAAACAAAGTTGTTATGAATTGCATTATGAGGCCACAACAATGGTAAATGTAGTATAGACATTTTTCTACGTGCAAGTTCATGCGGCCCCCATTTTAACTGGTATATTACTTCAATATTATGACAATTTGATGGGTAGTGTTTGAAGCCTCTTAAAGTAAGATTGGTGAAGTGTGTTTATATCTCACCAGAGTCTTTATATTTGGTTCATATCTCATGTATAGACTCTCTTGAAATTAATTTAGTGGATTTTACGAATCTAACCAGTGTTTGGATTTGATGTATTGTGGTTAAATAGGGTTCTGAATTTTGCCGTGATGGAGCACAATGTCCACCAAGTAAGATAAGGTTCTTCATTTTTTTTCATTTTATCATTTTGAATTTTTAGTCATCATATGCATTCATGTACTATGATGCTAATTTATATGTTACAGCATGAACCGTTTTGTTCATTTCATCCCCTTCCAAGTTTTGCGATGTGACCTTTTCTGGATGATGCAAGTTCGACATTTTGAATTTTATGACCCAAGGACACCATTCTGCACTTCCCCTCGATTTCTTTTGCCTACAAAAATTGATTAATGCAAGGTAAATCTGGTATAATTGAGATCGACCCGTGGCTATGTTGAAATTCTTTGGGTTGTTATTATCTACTTGGGTTTTGCATATTAAAGATGCAATAATATCCCATGGGTGTTTCTTATAAGAGTGTGGAGTTGAACACTCCATAATCGGTGAACACTCACGCTTAGACTAGGGTGTTGAGCTCAAGGTGATATATCTAATAACCCTTAAATGTGTTCTTAAATGTATTTATACACAACATCCTGTTTTGTAAATGGGGTCATTGTACTTGACGATCTAGGCCACGAGCGAACGCCATTGTCAGTAAGATCCATTCTCTTTTCTTGCGGAGGAGTGTTTTCATGGACTCACAATTACTTTTTTTTTCATTTATACTGGCAGGAAATCTCAGAAACCTTCATGTTGTTGAAAATGGTGAAGTCATTGTATTGTTAGATATTCCAAAGTGCCTTTATTGATGCCATTTCGAGAATGGAGAAGGCTGCCGAGGAAGGGGTTGCAATTGTTGCTATTAGAGGAGTGGAACGATAATGGGGAATTAATTTTTCTGATTTGTTTAAACTTCTATGGATTTACAGTGCATAATATTGGTGTTTTTTCTCCTTCTTTTCGAGTAACCCAACATTATGTGGAAAACACCTTTTTGACACAAACACGACATGGACTGACAAGCACCATTTTTATTCTCTTTATATCATTCATCTAAAAATCATTTGTCTTTTAAATTCATTTGGCATCTGGAAATCCCCCCAAATATGTCTCCATTTATGTGGAAAGACCTTGCAAAAAGTGTTCCAATAGATAAGCTTATTCAAACTGTTAGAGTTAGAATGGCAGATGTCAGTGCTGTAAGTCTGCAATAGAGATCAATTTTCTTGGATTTATTTTTGGGGTGTGATGAAAGTTTCTACGTGGCTTAATGATCTGAATAGAGATCAAAGTTATCACCATTTATAGGTGGATCAAATAAGTTATGTGAATGGTGATAACTTCACATAAATCGCTGATTACAGGTGGATCTGAATCGAGATCACAGTTATCTCCATTTACAGGTGGATCAAATAAGTTATTTTATCATTTTATTATTTGGGTGTATGGTATAACATATATTTGGTAAGTAAATTTTTGAGTTTTTCTATTGGATATATGGTATGATAAGAGATATTAGGTATGGAGTAGGGCTAAAACAACTTGGATATCTGTCTGAAAATTTAGTAAGTTGACACATTTTTAACTATCAACAACGTTTCATCTATCAACAATGTTTTAGTAATTTGTAGTTGACATCTATCAACAATGTTTCATCTTTAGTAGCTTTATTATTTGATTCTTCACAACGAACTTCAAATCAGGTATACTTCTTTGATAAATGACTAATTTTCAACATAGTTTTGAATATCATAAAATTACTTTAATGGGTAATAGAGCATATAATTCTCCTTAATAAATCTTTTCATAACTTTACATCTTTTCACTCATTTGAGAAAATGTGGTTCTTACTTCAAATAGATAATTAGGTAATGTTACTTTTTTTCTTCTTTTTTTGTAAATCACTTGAACTATATGTTGTTTACAGAGTCTACAGTTCGATGAATTAGCTAATGTTGTTTGAAAACTCGATTTTTTGTTCCCCATCCCTTCTCTAATTATTTTGGCAATAGTAATGTAGGATAGTTAATGTCTGTTATTGGGATAGTCACAGTGATAGGTACGACCATCTATTTTTATTTCAGACATAGAATTGTTCTTTCATTTGAAAGTTATGATTATGATTTGCGATAACATTAGCGATACCTTGCAAATTGGAACCTATTTTTTTGATGCACTTGTCCATTTATATTCATAACGTAATCAACCCATTATTATTTTCCTTTTATGTTGATACACATGTCCGTGGTAGTTCTGAACAGATAGGAACTGTGTTACAAATATAAAAGCTATGGAGAGAAGGTATTCAGAAGTAAACAACAACGAACCAATGGATTCCTAGCATCGAAAACAACCATGTGAGTATTTTATTAATCTTGATCCCTATTGTAGAGGTTAAGCTTGGATGAGAATGAATTTTTCTTGATCCCTAAAAACCTCTACTTAGATTTTTGTCGATATTAAGCTCTCGATTTTTCCAAGCTTCCATATCAATGACATAAAGTGCTGACGTGGCCTTACAACATGTACCACAATGGCTTTAAAAATGTATTGTTAGTAGGATACCTTTTAAAATGTACTGTTAGAACTTTGGACTTAAAGATATACATCTATTTCTTCTAGAAATAAAAAATAATAATGCGGATCTAGATTTTATTAATAATTAGGTATGGATTCTCTATTTTGTGATAATCAGGTATACACTTGTTTTGTAATAATCGGATATGCACCTGTTTTGTGATGCTCTAAATTATTAGCTGTAGAGTGAAGAAAAGCAAATGAAGGAGGTCTTAGATTCTTTTCTTTTCATCTATTAATGGTTTTTTTTTTCACATCTTTGTTTTACTTTTTTGTTCCAATGCCCCTATTCCTTCTCATAAACACATCAAGCATATATCTTCTCCCAGAGGTTACAAAGCTCCCACACATCTCAATAACCTCATGAGTATTTTTTTAGAAATACGATGCTGCTTCAGGTCAAAATATCAAGAAGACAAAATCGAGAGTATATATTGGCAAAGGTGCTTTAAATAAACAGGGCAAATTTCTAATTCACTGGGCATCCAAATTGGTATGTCTCCATTTATGTACCTTAGAGTTCCCATTTTATAGGTAAACTAAGAATATGTCACTTGCAAGCAATTACAGATAAAGCAATGTCTAAACTTGAAGCTGGCAGGCAGGGTAGGCTTCTTTCCATAGCAGGCAGAGTTGAGTTAATTAAGACTGTTGTGCAACTAATTATTTTATAAAATTTCATAGTCCATTAATTATGGCCTCACTCTATTCTCAAGAAAGTACAGGGATGGATTAGAAACTTCATATGGACTATGTATGTTATTGAATTTGTATTTGTATATGGAGTTGTACTTAATTTTTTGCACAGTGTTTTATATCCATAACGTTATTATATATATATATATATATATATATATATATATATATATATATATATATATATATATATATATATATATATGTAGGGAGAGGATCCTATGCGGACTTATTTAAGGACCAATTGGTGCAAAAATGTTTCACATTTTCGCACACCTTTGTTCATCTAAAACACATTCACAATATGAATGTTTGTTCTACTTTGCACATATATGCATAGATGTATAGATGTAGTAGCAGCAACTCTTATGCGTAGATGAAGTGATGAAGTAGAAGTATCTCTAATATAAGACACGAGGAGGTCTTAGATCTGTGTAATAGCAGCCCTGATGCATAGATGCAGTAGAAACAGCTCGGTCAACTCGGCCATATATGGCAGCCCTGATTCATAAAAGTACCGAAGGCCTTTTTCCACCCCCTCCAGGATTTTGACAAGCCTCTCCCCAATCCTTAAGGTGAACCAAACCTATATTACTTTCATGATTATTTTAATGGATTGATATCTCACGGTTTGATTGATACGTACATGATTTGATTCGTTTGAATCTGTATAATTGAGGCCAAGGGACTGTGATTTGAATTTTGTGCAATAGTTCACATCAAGAATTTTGTGAAATTCTTGATGTATAACACTGTACTATTATAACAGGACATATCTTGACTTATACTCTATTTTATATACGAGGCATATACACTGTTATTAATAGGGTATTGTGTAACGCCCCGACCCGGATTTAGATTACCGTTGGAATAACCCGAATCCGAATTAGGGTGTTAAAGGGGGAGGGGAAAAAATTTACTTTATTATTTAAGAAAAATATTTATTTAATTGATTTAAGGATATGATATTTATTTGTCAATTTCAATTTAAGAAGAATAAACGTTTAACATGCATAATAAATCCAACTTATAAAATTTTCCATGAAAAACCATTTAATACCACAATTAATCTATCGAAATGAAGTTCACTGTGTAAGACAACACAATAGTTCAAATCCCATAATAGATTTCCAACATATTAATTAAGGTACTTCAAATATAAATCTTAAACATATTATGGAATGGCCAACAGAGCATCTAATGTCGAGTCGCACACTCAGCTTACTTACCGAGATCCTTTCCAGTGTCACCAACTGAAGTTCCCGGGGGGAAAAGTAAGGGGGTGAGCGAATGCCCAGTAGGGTGGGAAATACTAAGCAATAATTTGATAAACAAAATACTATACATATACAATGTCTTTCAGTGTTTTGTAAAACAATTTCCATTTCATTAAATGTTAGTACAACTACATGCAATGCACCCGGGCTATGTGCCCAACTCACACTTAAGTATTTTCATGTCTCATGCCAGAGACTTAATTTATTAATTCAACTATGTTGTTATCATAATATTAATAAATTCCATTTATTCAAATTCATTAATCCATTCATTTTCTCAATCTTTGATGGATATTACTTTTATTGCTTTGGGATTTGCCAACATCCACGATTTCACGGCCTTTCACCATCGGTATCGAGCACACATATGCTACACTGGCCAGGTTGTTTGGGGTTTTTTCACCACTAGGGACGTCATGCCCTCCTTAATTATTCTTTCCGGCAACATCCGAATATCATTATCTTTTCATATATTCACATTCTTCCAAATACTCACATTCTTACAATTATTCTCATTATTCCAAGTACTCGCTTTAATCTTTCGGTGTCACTTCTTTACTCATTAGTTGCCTTACTTTTAAAATAGCCGAGGAGGCCAACTAATACTAACACCGTACTTTGAACACTTATATGCAATCATCATTTACTTTATTTATTCATTCATGCCTTAACACATTTTTAGTATCTTAAAAATGATTTCACTAGCATTTTAATGTAAAGAAATATTATCTTTCATTAATTTTCACATAATTGCCATCATTCCATTTTTTATACCAAAATGCATCCTTTTAAGAAAAATATCCTTATAATACCTTTCTATTTTTTTTTTATAATATTTTACCCATTCTAACATTTATTTAGTAATTAAAATCATCATTTTATTATAGACATTATTATACAAAGTTTAAATAGGTTTTCTACGTCATTTTTACACCAATTGTCATCCTTTTAACGGGTTTTCAAGTGAGAATCATGATATTATATTTTTTTTTAACAAGAAATCATCTTTCATTAACATGGGTGTTTTAAGCTTTTGAAAACATAATTTTAGGGAGAGGAAAACCCTACTTGATTTATGAAGAGGAGATAACTTTGGAGAAGAAATCTTCAAGTCCTCCTAGATTGCTCCTAGACTCCACTCCTATGCTCCTAAATTCAAGCTTTCAAGCCACACCAAGTTACCCCACCCCTTGTGTGGTGTTTTAATGGAGTTTTGAGATTCTTTAATGGATTTTGAGGATAGATATTATGAGTATAAGGGTGAGCTACGAATTTTAGAGGTATTTTTGCTCTTGAGAATATAAGAGAGAGAAAGAGGATGGAGGATTTTATGTTTATTTGGTTAACTAGGTTCATTGAATCTTCCCACCCTTAATTATATCAATTTTAAGCTTCCTTTTTCAATGTTTTGACTTATTTATGTCTCCTAGGCTTGAAAATATAAGTGAAATACGTTTTTCCCAAGTTTGGAAAATACAAAAACCAACCACCCAATAAATGAGCCAACCACACCATCTAAAATATTGTTTTTACTAGAATTTCGACATAAATCCATCTAAAACGGGTTCTAAACCATTTGTTTTGAGGATACCGAAGAAGGAAAAGTTGTTCAAAATTAAATTTTACATTTGTATGAAAAATTTCAGATTTTTTTGAGCACTTTCATTTTTTGATGAAATAAATGATTTATTTATTTTTTGACATATAAATAGGTCGAAATACAAGTACGTAATAAAAAGTGCGGGTATTACATATTGAAATGCATAGACACAACTAAGAAATAAGGTATTGAAACGCATTTGCACTGTTATTAATAGAATTGAAATGCATCAAGAAAAACTGTCATAGTTATTCACACATATACACTGTCATCAACAGTGTATACACAACTCTATTGACTGCAAATTGCAGTCCCATACACAACTAAGAATTTCCACTGTTTGCAAAAACTAAGAATAACGTTAAGAACTAACAATATTCCACCAATAATTATTTCCTAAACTAATGTACGAGTATGAATGACTTGGTTTCATTGTTATTAGGATTTTATGCTCTTTTATTTGCACAGGTATGTGTCACAGGATAAGATTTAAGTAGTGCCAGCGACACGGGCAAACGGTAGATGACGATGATAGGTATGAAGTTGACGAAATCTCGATCCAAGATTCTGCTGTAGAAGAATAGAGATAGAGAAACAAAGGAAAGATGCAGGTCGATTGGTTTGGATAGTACACTACTCTATTAGCGAGGGAGGCATTGCTCTTGCTGAGGCTTTTTATGGTTCAGCAAAAACAAAAATAAACAATCATATGCCCCCAAAACTGGTACAGTTGGACTATTTATCTCAGATAAATACCAATTTCCGATTCGAATACTTATATATAGATTGTTTGCATGTAGCTTATATGCTATGTTTTTCTCCATTATTTTTTGGTTTATATGGATTTAGTTCCCATTATATTCTTTTCCTTTTTTATGATGTTTCCTATAAACAATCACATGCCCATTTCTATGTTTATTAAGGTCTTAGTAATCACCACTCATTTTTATTTGTGTATTTGTATCTTCGTATGCATATTATTTCAACCACATTAAACAAAATGGGGACTATAGTGCCAGTGATTGTAAATGACTTTCTTGCTTGACTTGGAGTAGGGAATTATGTTCAATTTTGTATAATTATATTGAATATGAACCAACAAATAATTATTCTATTGTTTATGTTGGAGATTTATATGAATTGGAATAAAATATGCAAAGTTACAACCTGAATTTAGGAACCGGTTCAGTGTTAAAGAGGCACGGACAAAAATCTCAGCCACCAAACAAGTTAATATCTATGTTATAATGATGTGGTTTTTGTTTTCTTTGAAATTCAGGTAGCAAACCATTGTGATCCACATAATACATTGATGCATGTGTATATTATCGCGATCACGGAGAGAGACTTGGGACCTAAACCGGACACGATGCATACACATCGAGCATGCCTTAAACCCCAACACTGGACATCATTGAACATGTAGTGTTGAGATTACTTCGCTAGATTTTGCGGGATTTCATGTCGACACATATTAGGATTGCGTACTTTATTTTATTTGAGTTCATTTGTGATGACTTTATAAGGTAAATGTTGAATATAGTTCCCTCTTTTATGTGTATGTTCTTGGGATTGAATATTGTTGTTGGAGTTTTTTATTTCTTAAATAGGGTGGATAATCCTATAAACAAAGGGGGTTCTGCCCAAATTTTCTAAGCTGTTTACACATTTTAATGGCTATTATATTATTTATATGAAGTCCTGGATGGACTATTAATACTATTATTGGAGTATTTTTTATTTTCTAAATATGGTGAATAGCTCTATAGTAAAATTAGCCAAAATTTTAAAAAATGTTTAAAAAATTTTGTTGTAAGAAGAATTGACTTAAATTGAACGTATATATGCATGTATGCAAAACACTTTCAACAATTGACATAAGTTGTATGTATATATGTATGTGTGTATGCATGTATGTAAAAAAACTTCCAAAAATTTTCCATTTTTTAAAAACTAATATGTTCGTACAATAATTTTTTTTTAAAATTGTTTATTTGCTACGAACTAAATATGACGTATGGGCCAATGTACGACGTACACTTTTGAAAATTTGCGTCGTGCCTTCAGGCACGGGCATACCCTAGTATGTATATGTATATATATATACATATTTTTGCATGCATGTTGTTGTAGCATGTGAATATTATTTCTCCCGTTCGTTTCTTATACTGCCTTGTAAATTCCCGCTGGGCATAAGCTCACACTCTCGCTTTGTTACAGTACGTTGGGATCGGTTTCGTATTTTGAGGGCGATATACAGGTAAGTACTTTATTTATTTCTACATTAGTAGGTCTGTTTACTTGAACTTCGAGGTGCTCCCCATGTGTCCCTCACGTAGTTTGTCTTGAAACAGGAATTACGTGCTAAATAAGTGAAACGTTAATTAAAATAAAATTGGACTAGCAACATTATATAGGTTGTTCCATTGCACTTCACACCTAACGCTCAGGTTGGATCGGGTTGACTCACGAGTAACCCATAAATCTTAGTCGGGGCATTACGAATGGCATCAGAGATCTAGGTTCAAGGTTCCTTTCGGGAGTGACCTTGTGAGGTCGGTATTGGATCTTTCAACGTCAGTGTTAGGTAGGGCAAGTCATTCTAGTTTGACGATGGCCTAGTTCGTGTCCTCGATAGTAAAGTCAATTAGGTTAGCAAAATAAGTAAGTTAGTGCCAAATGGCACGCGATCAAGTTAATATTTATTAATCGTTATCACATTTCTGATTTGAATTTTAGTTATTTACAAGTGTCCATGAAAGCCTATAGTTGTGACACCATAGTTGTTAGTGTGAGGTGCTTGTGTTGAAATTTTCATGACATAAAATCATTTGAGATGTCAATCGAATGGAATGACGCTCATTAAGCAAGTGGCACGAGTTGCATATAGTCAACAGTGGAGGTTGATGGTTAGAGTGTCTCGACTTGGCACCAATGATTGTTGATTGAAAGGTATATAACCTTTTGGTGTGGCAATTACGGGTAATTAACGCTGGTGGCATAATTAGGCAAATATATTTCGCAGGTGATATCTTAATTGATAGTATTTCAATGAACACATGAAGTTGTATAGGCTAATAGTGGCAATGTTGTAATATTTTGTGTGAGATGTATCGTGAGATGACTGTGGTGATGATAGTAGCCTTATTAGTGGCAACAGTGAAGAGTATTCGTTGGGACCAAGATATAAGGGTTGTGTATCTCATGCATAGAAACCAGATAGCTGAATAACAATCACAAGTACTGATTTTGGGGTGAGAACATATTCTTTCCTTTGGTTGAGGAATTGGGTTTAATATATTTAGTGATAATGTGGTATCGAGGAATAGGATCTCGTGCGGAATTTGTGGTGTGGGCCTTGGTATTTGTAGGCAATACCCGACTCCCATATCCTACCAACATTAATATAACCATGTTAATGTGTAGGTTATCACACAATATCATGTTTTCTTAGAAAGAAAATTTTGGTGATGCAATTAAACAATCATTTGAGGATTGGGTGAGGTAAACCTGGAGGTTTATAGGCTGCATGCGACGTCCTGTATCATGCCATAACCCGTACTAGCATTAATTATGGTTTGTACGTGACTTATAATCACAGTCATTTGGAATAAAGATAAGATTAGTATCCTAGTGTTGAAAATCATTTTAGCCATTGAGGTAATGTCTAGGTGAGAGGAAATCCAAGAGTGTGAGTGGTTCAAAGGCACGTTGAGTTTCCCGTAAGACAAACTGTGAGTGATGTCATTGAGGATAAATATTGAATGTTGTGATGCATTAAACTATTTGATGACTAAGGTTCACTATAGATAAAAGGTCGTAGAGTAGTGTTCTTACAAGCACCAAGTAATATCAATGTGGGTATTTAAAGGTTTATAGAGTGAACCTATGATGATAAAGGTATACACGGCGAAATCTCGTCGGTATTGGGACTTCACATGAAATGTGTCTGGTGTTATTAGGAGACGAATTAAGTCCAATAAGAGAAAAAAGAAGTATTCTAATGACGATAGTGTTAAGGGTCAGGTGATGATCCTAGATTGTTAGTCACGTAGTATACGTGTTGGGTATGGCTTTCTAATCAGCATAAATGGGTGGTGTAATCCCTAAGGAAGGTTGATAGTGGTGTCCCTATGTGGTGATACTTAATTTTGGGATGTACTAGGAAATTTATTCGAGGTTAGAATGATGACGCCAGGTGGAAACCTGAAATAACAACCGAGGTGGGGTATCATCAAGACATGATTATTATGTCGAGGTGTCCAGAGTGCATTATAGGGTAGCCTTATCAATGTAATGATTAGTTATTGGAACGTATTGACAAGTTGGTACAGGTTAGAAGATGTATCCCAATGTGATATTACTTAACCTTAGGGTGCCAATGACGACGGGTGTGGTTGTCACGAAAATGCCGTGTGGGTAGAAAAGGTAAGGTGAATTGGTGACAACCTTGTGGTAAAAAAGGGCACAGTTGGGTAAGTGCCTTGACTGAGCTAAGTAAATTTCATGAGATTTTGGGATCTTGATCACGACATGGTAAGGCGGGTAATGAGCAAGGTGTAATAGGTTGGTGACATCATCACATGTCATTAGATAAGGTCAATGTAGACATAGCGTGAGGTATCTGCCAATCAGAATGATTCATTTACACCAAGGGTGTAGGTAGGGCCTTGCTCCCAAGGAGGGATGTAGAGAATTGACTTCCTAAGGAACTAATAATTCATAAATTGCACTTGTATTATGAGTGTGAAAGGTTGGGTTTCTATTGGTCAGGGCTAGTGACCTAGGCCAGGGTATATGGCCATAGGTAGTGCTCGGTGAGAGTTTTGAGAATGAGTGGCATGATTTTAAGTACACGGTGAGGGTTCACTCCTGTAAGTCAGATTCGAACGCTTATAAGAGAATTCCTTGGGACGATTGCTAGTCCCTCTGACTCAAGTGTGCCCCTTTCTATTTTGGAAATTGGAAATTGGAAATCAGTATTCTCACCTATGTGGTGACTCAGATTAATGCCATGTCATGGTACGACGCGGTTGAGACTTTGAGAATGCGGTGGGCTGGGTTTGGTCAATGCATCTCGGTAACTGGGCGCACCCATCTGAGGTATTAATGATTTTTCATAAAGTTTTACGTACGGGTGGATACTCTTTCGGCCACTTGGTTTGCTCATAGTATCAGTCCCCTTTAGACTAGTGGATTATTGACTAACCGGCTCGGAGTCGATGGCTCGGGATACGAAGAGAGGGATGATGGTTTGAGGATGCATTATAGTGTTCAAAATTAAGGAAAACTTAGCACACGATGTTTCTTTTCCATGGTGAGTGGATTAGAATGAGTGCTCGAGGATGAGACACATGGGGTAGTACTACGTTTAGAGTAATGAAACAGAAGGTGTAAATCAAGCTTACAGTAATGATGTGATAGGATGGGATTATTCCTTCTTGGAGTTAGGGAGTAACTTAGCTTAGTTCTCTTTAGTCTCATGCGAGTTATATATTTTGCATAGCTTGACAATTTGTGGAATAACGGGATGTATAGTCCTAAGCTAGAATTGGCGTTTCGTGATATACAACGGTTGTTTGTATTACGATTTCTTTGGGTGACCATTTCCCACTAGCTCGTAGAGGCACCGCTATACCTTAGGTACTATCATAAGTAGTGCTAGGAATGGTTTGGACTTAATCGCAAGACGGCTGGAGACTCGAAGTCGATTACGTAGTGCACCGGTTGATGAAATGTTAAGCATTAGAGCATGTTACATATTAAATATTTGGTGATTTTAATGTTGAGGACTTCGATGATTCGTCCTTAAAGAATAGAAGTTTGTGGACCTTATAAGTTTGAGGATTGACAGATCAAGAATTTTGGGGACAAAATTCCCCAAGGAGGGAAGTTGGTAATATCTCGCCCCGTAAATTAATTAAATTATATATATGGAATATGATCAGGGGGGGAGTTTAACATAATTATGGAGGAATTTGTGACACCCCGCCTAATAAAATATCGGGCGATCACTCCTGTATCAAATTAAAACAACAGTCTCATATGGTTCATTCTTAGCATCACTATCGAAAACTAATTTAATTACTAATATCCTATTAGGCTGGCGTAAAATTTTAAATTAACTAATCTTTTTAACCAAACCATCCTAATAAAACAATTAAAACAGTTGTATCCAATAACTGAAATGAAATGAAGTAACCGAACACTCGGTACAAAGTAATACAACCAAATCGAATGCTGCACAAAAAGGTAGTAAGAGAATAGATGAATACAGTTGGGCCATCAACACGAATATGTCAACAATACCTCCTATCTAGATCTCAAATGATAGAAGCATCTACAATAAAACTACCTGCATCCGCAGCTACTGCAGTAAACGTCTGACTCGAAGGAATCATCATCCAGCCGTCCCTGTGTCTGGACACCTATATATATATATATATATATATATATATATATATATATATATATATATATATATATATATATATATATATATATATATATATATATATAGATAGAGAGAGAGAGAGAGAGAGAGAGAGAGAGAAAGAGAAAGAGAGGGAAAATTAGAGAAACTGGTCAGAGCCCGAGTTTTGAAAACATTTTAGCAAGTGCATAAAATCCATATTTTTAAGATATGATATTTCTCATATTTAAACTGGTATCGCACTCTCATGAGATACACCTCACCCCTCTTCTAATAGTGCATAGCCATCGTATATCTATTAAATAACCTAGTTAGGCTACCCTAACTAACTAATGTATTTACCATCTTTTAATAATCCTTATTAATCTAAGTACGAAGGACTAAGCTTCTCCCCCATTTCCAACAATATTTAACATTCGTGCGTGGGGTGTCTCATGAAGCGAAATTCTAACAAGGAACCCCCCGATACACTACTAAGTGACAATGTTGATCGTCGGGATCCATTAGGCCCTCAATACATACAACATCTTATTCTATCCCGTATATATATATATATATATATATATATATATATATATATATATATATATATATATATATATATATATATATATATATATATATATATATATATATATATATATATATATATATATATATATATAGTTCTCAATATAACCTATGATTCATAATTCATAAACATCCGGATATAAATTTATAGGAAGGAGTATATCACTTTATTCATTCTTTTCCCTTTTATACAAGGTTACGTTATATGATGTCTCATCTCATATATAACAATATACTATACACAACAAATAGAATAATCAATCCACCGAGGTATAATATAAGTAGCTTAGTCATTTTTATTTACTAAGCAATGGTAAAACATCACAAGTATACATTTATTTTATTCTCAGTACATATATACATATATAGCACCCCGAGGCTAAGCTGCGGTGCACACATACTCTGCTATCAAATCCCAGTACATCATGTACACAAGGATCATGCGTTTCAAATCACACATATTGGAGGCGAACATAGTTCACGCACCCATGGGTCACGCACATACCTACGCTCCCACGACCAACAGACTTATCGACTCACAAATAAGCCCTTCACAGTCCTATGTTCTTGAGGTAATAAATCTAAATCCCCCCGAAGGCAACACAAGATAAGATTGTCCTCTTTCGAAAGTCGTCCTCCCGTGATAGAAAGTATGGTAGGTATGTCATACGCATAATAAACAATAATATAGGTACACATTCCACCTATATAGATATAACATCAATAAGGTATTTACACAACCATATTATAACGATAGGTATTTGTCTCACCTATACATAATTTCCCATAGGTAATTATTTAACCCATGTATATAATAACATCAGGGCATACGTACAACCCATATAATAAATCCCATATGTAATATTTTTATGTCTCGAATATCCTACACATTTATTGATTTTTAATCAATCCTTAATATATTATTTCTTATCTTTTCTCACTGCACGATGATAATACCAACAGCACCGATATATTTATTCGTCTCATATTATATATACTTTAACGACATTGTGTATATAATATATATATCTCTTCTCAATATCCTATAGCTATAGTTTCCAAACTCTTATAGCGATAGATAATAGCCTCAAATATTTCCATTCGTAATAATATAAGCAGTCCCACACTTAAAATATTACCCAAATACGTACTCTCTTATTTAATATTCAAATCACACCTAAATCTCTTCATAAGGATTTGCATATAAAATATTGAATATACAGATTCGTAATAATTAAATAGCATACGTATTACTTATCTTTATTCCATAGGTATCTCATCACCTATAATAATCGTTGTCCATAGACGTATATAATAATTGCTCAATACTCTCTATTACGTATCCTAAATTTCATCCTAGTCACATCGTAAGATTTTACTTAACCAATGTTGGTATATAAATACCTTTTCTACGCGCACAATTACTTATATGAAATTGCCCACCTAAATACCTCTTTAAGTATCATTCCTCACGAACACCCCTATTTGGGTAGATCTTGGATTTTACTTTCAACTAACCCAAGGTACACGCCTAACTAAAAAAAATTATTTAGAAGTCCCCACACTATTTTTTTTAGGAACCCCAACTATTTATCTCCAAACAATTCTAGCCTTTTTTTTTTCAATTTCCGTTTGATTTCCGAGTTAATGATCAACCTCGGGACTAGTTTCTTAGAAAAATCATAACAATTCAAAAACAAATCAAAAAAATATGCGGTCGGTGCCACGCGACCGTATCGAAATGATCTACACCTTTTATATTTTGACCAAGAGCCGAATCAGTCCTCTTCCAAGCCAAAACAGTCCGTAAGTGATGTTGGTCACTATTCACCTTCTTCTCCAAAAATCCAAACCTCTATTAAAGCACCTCCAAGATTTTTGTCTTCTCTCTCATCATCATCAAACCTCAAACAACCATAAATACACACATAAAAAGTGTTTTAATAATCCTAGAACCCATAACCAACCATTAATTTCAATTCATTCTCATATTTCTCAAATTGGGTATAAACCGAGTTTTATCCGTTTAATCTTCCAAAAACCCGTTTGATTTACGCAAATTTCAACCCAAAAATCATTATAGTTTTACATCAACTATAATATGAGAAATGAACACACTAAATCATAAAGAAAGTTAAACACTTGCCTCGTGGATTAAATCCGACGACCCCGAGTCGAATCCCGTGAAGTTTGGCCCGAAATTCCTTTTCTTCCTTCTTATCTTCTCTTCTTCTTCTCTTCCTTATCTCTTCTCTCTCTCTCTCTCTTAGGGTAGATTTTGGGAAATAAAAGAGGGCTGCCACTTATTAAACCCGAAATTGGGTATATACCCAATTTTAAAATGACTCGTGTACTCATTTAGGAGTCCCTACTAGTCCAAAAATCCCCGGAACTCAAGCACTACCCCCGGATAATCTATTTTGACTATCTCGGTCATTTCGAACCCAACGGTGCAGTCGAAATCTCCATCTGAGTCACTTAACTAATATTCACTAATTAAACCCAACACGTTCAATAAGCGTGCTTTTCAATTTAAGATATTTTCCTTTGTCGCTTTACCCAACAACGACATGTAATAAAAATAATCCACTCATATACTTAGTCCCGTAAGAAAATATAATTCATGTAAATATTAATCCGACACTTAAAAATTAATATTTACTATTCACTTTATAATATTAAATTTATTTAATTTTACTCATAAATTCTAGAATTACTATTCACAATAATTTATCAAATTGCTAAATTACATCCACAGTGTAATTTAAATACCTTTAAAAGTATGGGGTATTACATACTTCCCCCCTTGCAAAAGAATTTCATCCTCGAAATTGAGATATAGTCTATACTACTACTCTAGGATTGCTATATACACTATGTACTAGCTTAACCAAATTTAGACATATCCTAACACAATTTTCTATTACCATAGTCCACCTATCTCAAGGCATATGCTCTAACGCACTAGCCTAATCACAAGCTTGACTAAATCCCTATATGTTATAATACTACCTCAGTCGTAAAGTTGACTTTAACGTCATATCACATCTAGTGCTTCTTTAAGTGCATATAAAGAAAACGAGCCTATAACCACCGCTCTAACTTATTGGTCCTATCATAGGTCCGTTACTCCAAGCATTAACTTATTTTCATCAGGACATCTAATTTCCCTCAAAAAGGAAACTTCACTAGCGATCGACTATTCTCGTCAGTCTTTTCGCTTATCTTAATTTTACTAACTCTTATTGCACAAATATAATTGGATCCTTGTGTACTTCCTACGATGTCCCATCCAATCCATTTCAAATCTATTTATAACTGCCTTGCAGTATGATCTTTAGCTTTATATACTATGTCACTTCTATTTCGGGTGGTATATAAAATCAACTTACTAAAGTTCCCATACACCCTTTTAATTTGTGCCTATCTGCACAACCATTGTAAATGTCTGATACGTAACACTCACTCTAAATATTAGGCCTCATTTCCTTGGCCTGGTACTAACACGTAGGTACCCTTAACCCGAATAACTTCGTAACTGAGTTCTCCCAAAACCTGGAAATTCGATCCTTCTCAAGGTTATCCTACCAGTCTTCTTGTGGTTAACTCAGAATAGTCTTCCTATCTCAACGCCACTAGTCTTACTGACCTTACTTCGTGGTAGTCCTAAGATCAAGGTGTTTCTAACACACGTAATAAAAATATTATCCTAACTATATCCCTAGTGCCCAAGACCTCTCTCGACTTTCGACATTTGCTCAGTTTCGTGCGTGGGACGTCTCGCAAAGCGAAATCCAAATAAGGAACCCTACCGTTACACTACTCCCTCGCTTTGTCAGTCATTGAGATATAACGGTCTAAGGGACACCAACGGGACGTTTTAAATCCTACCTCGTTAACCTACTAATGTACTTCTACCACTATATTCTTCCATCTTGACCAAATGGAAAGTCCAACTAATCAGGGCGCCTAATCTCTGCAAAAGTGTTACAAACGTCATACCCAAAATGTATTTTGTCTGAATTTTCCTTCTATTCCAAATCCTAGCTATATGTCTCCAATCAATTTCCTTTATCTTATCTCACCCACATTCTTATGGTGAGAGGAAAATTTAAGTGCTTTTTCATAGAACTTATATCTCTATATAATTATACAGTTATCAGACGTCTCTCACTCTATAGTGTTTTCTCTACACTAGGTGACTTATCATCAAAATCAACCTCCTTGCATTTTATAACATCTCTCCACTCCCAACATCATTAAGGTTCGTGCGTGGAGCGTCTCGCAAGTGAAATCCAGACAAGGAACCCCTCCTATACACTGCTACTTAACTTTGTCGGTCGTGGAGGTCCGCTAGTTCAAATATGCCATTGGGATAATACCATCTCTCCTATCATTAAAAGTGTGTCTAGAACTCTTAATTCTGTCAAGGATCCTAACCATAAGCACTTGCATTATCACTAAGTCGCCGTAACCAACAATGAGCTTAATTCCACAGCTCAACATTAAATAATGCATACTTTAAATAATACCTATAAGATCCTTATGCACTATAATTCATGGCAAGGAAATATCTACTTATCGAAGTTCCACCTAATTATATACTAAAGGCGATCTAATCTAGAATTTATCTTGCATTCCATTATTTATTATATCCTTAGGTATATGTTTTACACCTCTCATAAATATATATACAATATACTATACACATCACGTATACTCATACTTATATATCACACATTATATAAGTATAATAACCATCCCTCAGAGCTGTAACTCAACGGATGTAGTCTCTCAATGCTATCATCTTCCAGAGAATTAATTACACGTCATCCTGGATATCAGTGGTCGGACTATCACACCAACTTGGTAAAAAAAATCATAGAAGTATACCAATCACACACATATATTTATAAACATATCACTTATATACGTCTCAATATATATTTATTAAAATTCGACTAATCGTGCATATCTCTCATAGCATTAGCCCGTATTTCCCCAAATATAAAATTCGATTTAATTCCCATAATATAAATAAATATTAAGCTTATTACAACTAGCTCATATCCCACTTACATCTGAGATTCTTATTCGAGTCCCAAGGGTCCTTTTCTTATAAGAACTCTTAAAAATAACCAATTCTCACAAGTTTAATTTATGGTAGATTACATACCTTGCCCTAAAACAGTTGTAACTCATCCTACTGAAGTCCAATCACTAGTGAGTTTATCATTCCACAGAACCTTTGTCTCTATTGTACCTCCCCTACTTCGGGACTAAGTTCACTTAATCATGTCACTCTTTATTCACCGTCGATCTCTGACCGATCTTTATGTGAATTACTTAGAAACTGCATTCTCTTTATTCCTACTAACTCAAAGGAATTTGTAGTTTAAAACAATCTGTAAGATTCATTTATGAGCAAAACGTCATGCTCCCCCAAATATGGTGACCATCGTCCCCACTATTTCAACATTGCTCTGACGAGTGAAAAATTTACCTCAAATTTTCACATATGGGTATTTCCATACCCAACTCTAAGCAAGAGCTTCTAATCCTTCTACTTCCTTTGGATGAAACTACACTACTTCCTCCTCGCTCAACTTCGACGTACGGTCCTTATCAAAGACCTTTCAATATTTTTCCCAATTAAATCTCACTGGTTAATTCGAGTTTAGAAGCATTCTCTACTATAGCAGTAATCGATAATTATAACTACTATGCTTTAGTAGTCATTGCAGCAATTCAAGACCATGTCACAAGGAAAGTGACCTTTATCGCGGTTATTATTTTCAATATAAACTTATAGCTTTAACTAAGTCCCGCCTCCTGCTTCCCTCACAATGGCCTTCAATGGTCGCCCTTCGTCGATCAGCATACGAATCCTGAACGAGCGCGCAAAAGATTTACGATAATTTTACATAATAGAAAGAGAACGAAATCTCACAAGAGGATATCAACAATCCTAATCATAAGGCTCTATGTCAAATCAAAAGCAACGCTGAAAGCGTAGTACGTTCGCACAGATTCCTAAAGGACACTAGAACCTGATGCTCTGATACCACCTGTGACACCCCGCCTAATAAAATACCGGGTAATCACTCCTATATCAAATTAAAACTGGAGTCTCATATGATTCATTCTCAGCATCACTGTCGAAAACAAATTTAATTACTAATATCCTATTAGGCTGGCGTCAAATTTTAAATTAACTAATCTTTTTAACCAAACCATTCTAATAAAACAATTACAACAGTTGTATGCAATAACTGAAATAAAATGAAGTAACCAAACACTCGGTACAAAATAATATAACAAAATCGAATGCCGCACAAAAAGGTGGTAAGAGAATAGATGAATACAGTTGGGTCATCAGCCCAAATATGTCTACAATACCTCCTACCTAGATCTCAAATGATAGAAGCGTCTACAATAAACCTACCTACATCCACAACTACTGTAGAAAATGTCTGACTCGAAGGAATCATCATCTAGGCATCCCTATGTTTGGACACACACACACACACACACACACACACACACACACACACACATATATATATATATATATATAGTAAGAGAGGGAAAAATAGAGAAACGGGTCAGAGCCCGAGTTTTGAAAACATTTTAGCAAGTGCATAAAATCCATATTTTCAAGATATTATATTTCTCATATTTAAACTGGTATCGCATTCTCATGAGATAAACCTTACCCCTCTTCTAATAGTGCACAACTATCGCATATCTTTTAAACAACCTAGTTAAGCTACCCTGCCTAAGTAATGTGTTTATCATCTTCTAATAATCCTTATTAATCTGAGTACAAAAGACTAAACTTCTTCTCATTTCCAACATTATGTTACGTTCGTGTGTGGGGTGTCTCGCGAAGCGAAATCCAAATAAGGAACCCCCTGATACACTACTACGTGATAATGTTGATCGTCGGGATCCATTAGGACCTCAATACATACAACATCTTATACTATCCCGTATAAATATATATATATATATATATATATATATATATATATATATATATAACCTATGATTCATAATTCATAAACATCCGGATATATATTTACCGGAAGGAGTATATCACTTTATTCATTCTTTTCCCTTTTATACAGGGTTATGTTATATGATGTCTCATCTCATATATAACAATATACTATACACAACAAGTATAATAATCAATCCACCGAGCTACAATATAAGTAGCTTAGTCATTTTTATTTACTAAGCAATGGTAGAACATCACAAGTATACATGTATTTTATTCTTAGTACATATATACATATATAGCACCCCGAGGCTAAGTTCCTATGCACACATACTCTGCTATCAAATCCCAGTACATCATGTACACAAGGATCATGCGTTTCAAATCACTCAGGAACCGTATCAATACAAATCACACATATTGGAGGCGAACATAGTTCACGTACCCATGGGTCACGAACATACCTGCGCTCCCAGGGCCAGTAGACTTATCGACTCACAAATAAGCCCTTCACAGTCCTACGTTCTTGAGGAACTAAATCTAAATCCCCTCGAAGGAAATAAAAGATAAGATTGTCCTCTTTCGAAAGCAGTCCTCCCATGATAGCAAGTATGGTAGGTATGTCATACACATAATAAACAA
Organism: Sambucus nigra; assembly: GCA_949130495.1. Taxonomy (NCBI): domain Eukaryota; kingdom Viridiplantae; phylum Streptophyta; class Magnoliopsida; order Dipsacales; family Adoxaceae; genus Sambucus; species Sambucus nigra. The sequence continues at coordinate 245,672,849 of OX422217.1, read as the reverse complement.
TAATATAGGTACACATTCCACCTATATGGATATAACATCACTAAGGTATTTACAGAACCATATTATAACGATAGGTATTTGTCTCACCTATACATAATTTCCCATAGGTAATTATTTAACACATGTATATAATAACATCAGGGCATACGCACAACCCATATAATAAATCCTATACGTAATATTTTTATGTCTCGAATATCCTACACATTTATTGATTTTTAATCAATCATTAATATATTATTTCTTAGATTTTCTCACTGCACTATGATAATACCAACAGCACCGATATATTTATTTGTCTCATATTATATATACTTTAACGACATCGTGTATATAATATATATCTCTTCTCAATATACTATGGCTATAGTTTCCAAACTCTTATAGCGATAGCCAATAGCCTCGAATATTTCCATTTGTAATAATATAAGAAGTCCCACACTTAAAATATTACCCCAATACGTACTCTCTTATTTAATATTCAAATCACACCTAAATCTCTTCATAAGGATTTGCATATAAAATTTTGAATATACTGATTCGTTATAATTAAATAGCATACGCATTACTTATTTTTATTCCGTAGGTTTCCCATCACCTATAATAATCGTCGTCCATATACGTATAGGATAATTGCTTAATTCTCTATATTACGTACCCTAAATTTGATCCTAGTCGCCTCATAGGATTGTACTTAACAAAAGTCGGTATATAAATACCTTTTCTACGCGCACAATTACTTATATGAAATTGCCCACCTAAATACCTCTTTAAGTATCATTCCTCACGAACACCCCTATTTGGGTAAATCTTGGATTTTACTTTCAACTAACCCAAGGTACATGCCTAACTAAAAAAAATTATTTAGAAGTCCCCACATTGTTTTTTTAGGAACCCCAAATATTTATCTCCAAACAATTCTAGCCTTTATTTTTTTTTTCAATTTTCGGTTTGATTTCCGAATTAATGATCCGCCTCGAAACTGATTTCTTAGAAAAATCATAACAATTCGAAAAAAATTAGAAAATTACGCAATCGGTGCCCACGTGACCGTATCGAAAATATATACAATTATGCTTTGACCATGAGCCAAATCGGTCCTCTTCCAAGCCGAAACAGTCCGTAAGTGACGTTGGTTACTATTCACCTTCTTCTCCAAAAATCTAAACCTCTATTAAAGCACCTCCAAGATTTTATCTTCTCTCTCATCATCATCCAACCTCAAACAACCATAAATACACACATAAAAAGGGTTCTAATCATCCTAGAACCCATAACCAACCATTAATTTCAATTAATTCTTAAGTTTCTCAAATTGGGTATAAACCGAGTTTTATCCGTTTAATCTTCCAAAAAGCCGTTTGATTTACGCAAATTTCAACCCAAAAATCATTATAGTTTTACACCAACTATAATTTGAGAAACGAACACACTAAATCATAAAGCAAGTTAAACACTTGCCTTGTGGATTAAATCCGAAGACCCCGGGTCGAATCCCCCGAAGTTTGGCCCGAAATTCCTTTTCTTCCTTCTTATCTTCTCTTCTTCTTCTCTTCCTTGTATCTTCTCTATCTCTCTCTTAGGGCAGATTTTGGGAAATAAAAGAGGGCTGCCACTTATTAAACCCAAAATTGGGTATATACCCAATTGTAACTCGTGTACTTATTTATGAGTCCCTACTAGTCCAAAAATCCCCGGAACCCAAACACTACCCCTGGATACTCTATTTTGACAATCTCGGTCATTCCGAACCCAACGGCACAGTCGAAATCTCCATCTGAGTCACTTAACTAAAATTCACTAATTAAACCCAATACGTTCAATACGCATGTTTTTTAATTTAAAATATTTTCCTTTGTCTCTTTACCCAACTGCAACATGTAATAAAAATTATCCACTCATATACTTAGTCCCGTAAGAAAATATTAATCCGAAACTCAAAAACTAATATTTACTATTCACTTTATAATATTAAATTTATTTAATTTTACTCATAAATTCCAGAATTACTATTCATAGTAATTTATCAAATTGCCAAATTACATCCACAATGTAATTTAAATACCTTTAAAAGTATGGGGTATTACAGAATTGTGGATTAAGTTGGGGAAAAATAAAAATAAAATGAAACAGGATCGACATGAGGGAGCCATTCGAACAACAGTGTGAAGGCCGCGAGAAGGGTCGCGATATGCAAGACATCTAATGACATGCTACTGGTTTACAGTAGACGGTCGTACGAAGGGTCGCATGATCCACCGATCGAACGACATTAGAAGTCGTTTTAGCGATATATGTGGTGTCGTTTGAACGACATAGGGGAAGTCGTTAGAACGACCTTAGTTAAGTTTGTAGATTTGATTGCCCTTGTCCATGTCACAATTTGGAGCGTTGGATCGTTGAGCTGTAAAGCCCAGTTCATCTCAAGGAGGGTAAAACGTTTTTTTTGGTATTAAGGGAGCTTTATAAGGATGTGTTTAGTTGGTTTTGGGTTATTTGTGTGTTTGGAAAATGGAAGAAGGAGAGAGAATGAGATAAAAAAAGAGGGAGGTCGGTGGTCTTCCACCTCTACCCGCCACCATTCCACCACCAAACCGCCACTCTCCAAACATTTTAATGGTGTGTTCAACCCAAAAATACACATTTCCACCATTAACAAAGGAGATGTACGAATTTTGGGTATGTTGTTGGGAGTTTTTGAAGATGAAGATGGGGATTTAATGGAGTCTGAGGTGGGTTTTGAAGGAGTTCTTAGCTTAGAGTGCACTTTGGAGATTTGAGGATGCATTTGGTAATCCCATGAGGCCACCTTTGGATGTGGGGGTTGCTCCTCCTAGACCAACACTTACCTTTGAGCCATTAGAGGAGGGAAACCTTACTCTTAGTGTAATAATTTATCTTTTCACATTGTAGTCTTGTAGTTAGACTAATTGAGCACGGTGTATTTAGTTCAATGGTGTAATTATCATGTAGAAGACAATAAACATTTTTATGAATAAAAAATGTTGGAAAAAATATATTTTGTTGAAAATAAAGAATAAACAAATATTTCAAGGTTTGGAATATTGAAAGTTGATGTGTTTTATGAAAATGAGCATTTTCTAGGAATAATGGTGTTAAACATTTTATGAAATAAAATGTTTTGGAATAACGATTTACTTTGGTAAATGTTTGGTCAAATAATAACATGTCAAAGTTCTTGCAAAAATGAAGGTTTATGAAAAATAAACATTTGTTGAGGTTGAAGAAATAAAAATATCTTGTGCCTTAAAAATTCAATTTTCGCAAGTATGATTTTCCAAGATGAAATGTATGTTTAAACGAAGTAATAGGAATTTTGGGTTTAAAATCCTTATTCTCATACATACAAACTTGTAGTAATTTGACATCAAATGTATAAGTAAGTTTAGATAAGGTTTTATTGGGTTTAAACATTATATGAGAAAAGTTAAAATTCTTTCCTTTAAAGTGTATGAAAAGGGGGTTGAAAATTTGATAAGGATAAAGTGTAAGGCTACATGTAAAATGAATGAAAGGGTAAGTTCTTATAAAAATAGTCTTAAGTGTAAATGGATTTCTTGAATGAAGAAGTAAAGAAAAGTGTGTTTGGGAAAATGTTGATAAAAGTATTCATTAAGTGTTAATGGGTAAACATGGAAAAGTAGAGTGTAACTTAATAATGTTGTAAAGGATTAACACTTATGGAATTAAAGGGATTTTTGGTGTAAAAGTGTTTTCAATTAAGAAGAATATTCCCCCAAGGTTAAAAAGGGTGTTAAAGTGTTAAAACACTCAAGAAGTTAGGATGAGTAACTTAATAGTGTTTTGTGGGAAATTAACATTTGTGATATTGGAGTAAAAAATGATTTTGGAAACAAGTGGGTAAAATGGTAATTTTACTCAAAGTGGAAGATTTTAATGAAATAAAATTATTAGAAAGGTGTTACACCGAGTGGTTCAAAATGAATATGATTTTTGGAATAAAAATCAAGGCTAAGGTGTAATGGATATGAAATGGTATAAATTTCAAAATGTAACACAAATGGGGCAGTAAAGCCCCAGGTTTTGGCTTCGACCGGGTAAAAGGATAAGTGGGGTGTGTGTGTGTGTGTGTGTGTGTGTGTTCTTTATAAATATTGGTGCGAATAATATTATAGGAATACATACCCCTCTAATGATATTACAAGAGGTTGCGCGATGTGGGTGAATCCCCTAGCTAGAGAACGTGGGGCGAGTATAATCTTCAGGTTATAGCATCCATTATTTTATATTGTGATTCTTTTCGGGGTGAGACACTTTGGGTATGGTTCAGTCTCACAACCGGGGAACTATGACCGCCTCTGATACACTTATCCTTATTTTTCTAATTCGGTGAGTTAACCGTCTTGGGGATTCCGGATGGATTGAGTATACCTAGGTGTAACAACCCGCCTAATTAAATATCGGGTGATCAGTCCTTCATTTAATTAAATTAGAATATCCAGTTGGTTCATTCTCAGCATCATTGTCGAAAACCATTTCTTTATTAAACACCTAATAGCTAATTAACTAAGTGTCAAAATTCCATTTTTAATTTAATTAAAACCATTCCACGACACGGAATAACAATATGCAACAATACATCAAAATTGAATTAACTACAAAAAGAATAAATGTGACTAGAATAACTCTCTAGTGAAATTATAACATTTACACTAAATAAAACGGATGTCCACAGTACTTACATAAATAATTACAACCTCTAGAATCCTGGGCGACATGCCCCAAATGAAGTAGACGCTACAGATGAGTGAATCAACAAAAAGGAAGCGTCTAAACAAATTCGCATCTCTGCTAGTATCTATAATCCCTCAGAATATCCATAATCTATGCTTGGAATCCCTTCTACGGGACACCTGATGTACAAGAAATAGTAGAGAAGAGAATATGCAAGGAAATGGGTCAGAGCCCGATTGTAAAAAATTTTAAAAATAGCAAGTGCTTAACAATTACAATCAAACATTTATTATGTACATGTTTGTTTCTCGGGCTCTCTCTTGAGAATTCTCAACTCTCATCTAAAGTGCACACCTATCGTATCTTATTATCTTCCTAGTTAAGGTTCCCTCATAACTAGTTTGCACAACATAATTCTGACCCATATCATAAACCCCGTATGTCCGATACCATACGGAATATAATTATTCATATTCATTTCTTTTTAATATGAACTAGTCTCATTACAACCTTGGAATTAAGGGTTCACTTACTTAATTCAATTCAGATTTCATTATTTACTTCTATCTACAGCATTAGATAGTAGATTAAATCACATTTTATATTTTTAATCTACAATTTCACATAGAAGATTAAATCTCTATATCTACAATGTCACATTGTAGATTACATCATAGTTTATATATATAATATCACACTAATTATATATATACTAATACGGCACCTCCCCAGTCACACCTGCGGTACATGCATACTTGCTATCATGTCCAAATACATAATGTCATCGTATAGAGGACTACTGATTAGGCGTCTCTCACAAATCATATCATAACACAAATATATTGGAGGCGAGCATACTCCCCAGCCAAATGGGTCATGCACAAACCTACGTTCCCATTTGTCCGTCGAACTATCATATCACGGATAACACATTTCCAAGGTCCTATGCTCAGGGTATGAATCTAAAATCCTCCCAAATGGGTGCACAGGATAAGATCGTCCACAACGCGAAACCTCCACCCCGATAGCAAGCAACGTAGGTATGTCATACATACAAATAATAAGATAGATATTCATCACACCTATATAAATATAACATCCATAAGGCATTCACACAACCACATGATACTTCCCATACGTAGTATTTTTTTATCTAAAAAATTCTATGTATTAAAGATTACGACTTTACTTCTTTATTTTATATTCCCGAGCCTCACTCATTACTCAAAGATTAAATAAGTATTCATTAACCTAATTCAGTAGGTAAATGTTTACACCCTACTTGTACATGTCATTACAACTTCCAAAATTCTATGAATTAAACTCATATTTAATTAGGTTTATTTCTCGCTAACACTTAATTCATTCTTAACCCTTCATTCTACCTCTTAGGGTTAATCCCACCTATTCCTAAGGTTATACCAGTAATTAATAACTCTCTTACTACTGATCCCAACCTTAAATTATCATTTATCCAATTTAAATCCCAGGAACATAAGTCTCAACAATAACTCGTTTGATTAACACTCGTTAATTTCCCCTCATTCAAAAATGCCAAAAATATTATTTTTCGGGTCTTTTCTATGGCCTACTTCCCTTGCCTAAGTCCCATTATGTTCGGATAATAATCACAAAATATTCCTAAAAGTTTTGGGATTAAATCAAGAATTAAAAAGAAACAACTTCATCTTTTCTAGGGAGGTCGATCGATCGATGGTCCTGGGTCGATCGATCGATCACCCAGATATCACCCCAGATTCTGCAATCTTTATTCTACGGGTTTCACATTCTTTCATCAATTAAACCTCTGTTTTAGTGTCCCAAACTTCTTATAATCCATACCACATGATATAGCCATGTATGTAAATGATTTATACTTATCTAAACAACATAGAATGATCAAGAAGGTTGGATTTAAAACATACTATTTCCAGAAAAACTCATCTTTATATTTATCGATGAACATAATATAAACTCCAATTTTTCTTCACCAAATGATTCCCAATTTAATCTCATGAAATTCAGATCATATACCATCATATATGGATAAGTTCTAACATATCCAAAATTATTTAAACATCATTAACATGAATCAATTTACTTAGATTCCATTTTATTCTCAAGAACTCTAATTTTTGACTTTATCATCAATAAGAGTGTAAATCCCATATTTCTTCACAAGATAATATAAAAATCTTGGAGTTTATTCTATAATCAAAACAGACCACTCGTAGATAATATCCATTTCAAAGACCCATATAAAATTATCATAAATTTATTTTTGCTCATGCAACTTTTAAGAATTTTCCTATCTATCATAACATGGACAATATAAAAGCGAAGATTGTAATAATTAATCACTTGCCTCTAATTTGTAGGTATGATACATTGGGGATGATACTCTACTGTTGGTCCTCTCTTTTTCCAGCCAACTTTCGACAGTGGTGGTGGTGGCTCTTGGTGGTGCAAGGTGGCTGTCCTTTGATTTCCTGGAAAAGTCTTTTCTTCTCCCATCAAAAGTCTCTCAATCTCCCCTAAACCCTTTCCTCTTATTTTTGGTGAATGAACCTAAGCTCTCTAATCTCTTCACTAATATAATAAAACCCAATTTCCGTGTTTACTATTCACCTCCCATGTAAAATGATCGAAATACCCCTCTGAGGTGTCCTTTCGGTTCCAAAGTGCCCCAATACCCAAATCAAACACCCAAGTAGACTTTTTCGAATATTTGAACCCTTCTGGACACTTTGGCGCAGTCAAAACGATCATTTGGATGACATAATAATATTTCACTTTTATTTCATTTAAATTTAGTCCCGACATGACATACTCACGCGTCCCGACTTAATTACCGAAATTGTCGTACACATAATTCGTGACAATATATAAAGTCATAATCATATATATTACTTTAATCATTAAGTGATATTAAACATAAATCACATATTACTTTATTCTCGAGTAATATTTGAATCCGGATTAATTTCCAATTATATCACAATTAATTCTAATTAATCCATTTTAAAAGTCATTAAAAATACGGGGTATTACATACTCCCCCCCCCCCCCTCCCCCCCCACAACGGAATTTCATCCCGAAATTCGGAAAACAAAAGTATAGCAGTCAAGAACAATTATGGATGAGTATTGCGTATCTCATACTTGCGCTCACAAGTAGACTACTCTGTACCACCCATACAGTACGCTATCGAATACCCCTAATAATGAACACCTCACTTATGATCATTTTAATCCTAGGTTACCCTGTCAGGTAGGTTCTTGTCCAAGCCTTATAGTTTAAGTTTCAGTACTTTTTATTCTACATATTCACTATCTAACATTCTACTATATGCACTTAAATAGATTAACCTTTCTTTAGATAAATACCATCTCGTCTTGCGATTATCATACACAAGTAGGTTAATTGCGCAATATATATTTTACACATAATATATACTATAACTTTCAAATTATATCTACTATTCGCAATAGTTCCTGGTTCCTCACTTTTATCCGACAAGTGGGAGAAACAATAAGATTTATCGTACCATACTTTAATGGCACCATGCCCAACAGTAAACTTATAAGAGTTATAGTACACCAACATCACTAGTGGAACGTACGTCTCTCGCCCTCCCTTAAGATTCAAGGTTACAAACATAATTTATCTTCCAACATCAGATTTTTTCGCTTAGTCTGCCCATTATTCCGTGGATGATAGATCATACCCAATCAAAACTCGGTACACATGCCTCGTGAAAGTTCTTGCAAAATCAGGAGACAAAATCTCGACTTAATTGGACACAATATTAAACGGTACCCTATGTAACCTCACTATCTCGGTTATATCAAGATCAAAGCATATTGTCTCGTAGTATGATCAACCTTAATTGGCATAACGTGATCTACTTCAGTCAACTGATCCACTGTCACCCGTATAGGATCGTAACCATCTTGGTGATAAAATCATTACGAATACTCTCCCAATACTACTTAGAAATCCCTAACGGTTGGAGAAACCTCTACTGGTTTCGAATGGTCCGCCCTAATTCCAACAGATAGGTGGCCCGCTACAAGAGGAATCTAGTCGAGCATATCTTCATTTAAATCCTATTACCATAGTCATTTATAGCCTGATACATTTGTTATTCTATCGACTATATCTCTAATCGTCATAAATGACCGGACATTCAGGTCCCGATATCTAAACCTCTATATTTATTTTCCTTATCCCATATCTCCAAAATGGGGAATAATATCAGATTTAATTACCTAAGGTGCCCATACACCCTATATTTCTCGAGTTGTTGCTCAAATAACATATACTCTTCTTAAATCAATTTGCGCTCACTTGGCATACTGATATGGTAGGGGTGCACTCAATCACCCCACTAGTCATAACTTAATCACTCTATTATTGGCATCATTGTTTTATTCATAATGTTACTAGGACTAGGAGACTCTTAAGTCATAATAGAATTATCAACTCTAAATCTATGTTTGTATTTTAAAAAATGACTAAGGTACGAACTTATGTACTATTGACCAAACTTCTCTCCCACTCCCGGCGTTATCTAGTTTCATGCGTGGGATGTCTCGCAAAGTGAAATCCAAATAAGGAACCCCCTGATACACTACTACTTAACATAGTCGGTCGTCGAGATCCGTAATGGCCCTCAGTCCATAATTTGTACCTTCCCATAATTTCTATATGTTGACATAAAAGTCTACTACTCCATGCTTATATATCCCTAAAAATAACATAAACCATGTTGCTCTCACTATCCCAAATTCTCGGGGCTATATATAATGAGCTATTTCTCGTTGTTCGACAAACACATAATATATCCTGAGTCACATCAGTAGTATAAATTTCTACTCACAAATATAACTAGACAACATTTTCACTAAGGTCTATGATATCATGAAATATAGGCCTGACCCTATTTCAATTGGCGCTGCACAAAATTAATTTTACTCTCCTCGGAGTATCCAACGCGATAGTCTTATCGCTAAATCTACTATTGTTAAAACATTTGGTAATTTATCACTACATATTACCATAATAAGTTCTATTATGCTAACTGAAAGAAATAGAAAAATTATAATAACAAAATATACTATTAGGACCCACTCGATTCACTCACGGGCGACACCAAAAAGTCCAGCTATCAATGAGAAATACTTTTTTAACCAGCCTGTTAAAATTATCTTTTCCACTAACCTCGACTCGCACGCGAATTTAGGGATTTCAATTTATATATAACTGTTGTGACACACCATGTCACTAGAATTAATCCTTTATTCATCTGGATGAAATCAAACTTCTTCAGTCTCTCCTGATCACGTAGGGTCCTTACATGCATTTCTCACGGTAAAAATAACTCACGATCACTTGCACCCATTATACATCTAGGATTTCATCCTATAGTTGTACCCACCCATTGTGGAAAAATTATTCACTCCTGTGGTTTACACGCCAATTATTGAAACGTTGGCCCAGCATATTCAGGCCTCAATTATAGTCTTACCGATATCTTTTTTTTCTTCTTGGACCCTGCCGACCTTCAAATAGGATATGCTGCTATTACCGAGGACTCAAATGGTCCTATTTAAACCTACCACTCTTGGGTCATAAAGTTCCCGGGCCTAATTATCTTGACCTAATTACTCCCCTAGAAGTCTCACTCCTCCAGTTCTTATGCCTAATTGGTGTGGTTTTCTATTCCCAAATTTATTGGTCTCAGTACTCAATGTGGAATCATTTAATGCTTAGTAGTTTCTATCTCTACACATAGGGTAATTTCCCTTATTATATCATCGTTACTGACCTTTTGAACGTCCTTATCTTGAACCAATCAATCATAACTCCTAATTTATATTCCCATTATTCGTTTGGCTTTATGGGTCCAATGGGATACATTGTCGACTACACTGGTCTTGGTTGATTTCATCTCCACTAAGTAGGGGTCTCATCATGTCACTTTAAATGGGTTCTCTATTGGGTACACCTTTCGGTGTTGTTTCATTAACAATATTGAAATCAATCTTGCCCTTCGGCTAGGTTTCCTAACCCATCTACCTCCCCTTTATTTGGAATCATCATCAAATTTCTTGGTGACATTGATCCTAGTCGTCTTCATCATATTTCCACTCAAACCAGAGTATTTCACTCACGAGTCCTTTCACATAATGAACTCTACTTATCTTCTATGTACCCCACTCTTCCTAGGGTAAGGAGTTCGTTAAACAAGTTACTTCTCTCTTTCTTTCCCATAAGAGATAAGTTTCAAAATTCCATTCATATCCCGATTAAAACATCAAATGAACGATTTCACTAATGAACCATACCTAAAATTCTTATTCCATCTTCACACATGTTCTTATATGTGATGTCTAACTCTCGTCACTTAATTTTGCTCTTCGTAGAAAAATTTTACTAGAAAATTTTCAAATCCTGGGTGTTACTACACTTCACCCTTCATAATTTGTCTTTGAATTTCTTCCTTCACAAGAGTCCTTCCGACTCCCTCACCTTTCACATATAGTGCTCAGTGAGTTAAGAATGGCACAATCATCAACTATGATGGTGCTTAGGAAACTACAACTCCCAAGAGACTTCCTTAATGTTCTTAGCCCAAACAACAATTATGATGGTTTCTATCTCCAGCACCATTTTCCAAAATAGTGTATATCTTTGGCTGAGTCCTCATCCTATTGTCCTTCTAACGACTCTTGCTAGTCGTCCCAATGTGCTTGGCGCATGATGTCTGACTGAATTTGTAAAAGCATCACATCTCTCATACTTCATGGCAGGACAACGTAAGTCGAAATACGCATAAGAATTCAACATCCTAATAAGAGCTCTTCATCAAATAACGCTACGCTGAAACGTAGTAAGTCGCACATATCCTAAAGACACTAGAACCTGATGCTCTGATACCACCTGTAACCCCCCGCCTAATTAAATATCGGGTGATCAGTCCTTCATTTAATTAAATTAGAATATCCATTTGGTTTATTCTCAGCATCACTGTCGAAAACGATTTCTTTATTAATCACCTAATAGTTAATTAAGCTAAGTGTCAAGACCTTTTTGCAATTTTAATTTAATTAAAACCATTCCATGACATGGAATAATAATATGCAACAATACATCAAAACTGAATTAATTACAAGAAGAATAAATGTGACTGGAACAACTCTCTAATGAAATTAAAACATTTACACTAAATAAAACTGATGTCCACAGTGCTTACATAAATAATTAGAACCTCTAAAATCCTAGGCCACATGCCCTAAATAAACTAGACACTCTAGATGAGTGAACCAACAGAAATGAAGCGTCTAAACAAAATCTGCATCTCTGCTAGTAGTTAAAATCCCTCGAAATATCCAAAATTTGTGTTGGGCATCCCTGCTTCGGGATACCTGATGTACAAGTTATAGTAGGGAAGAAAATATGCAAGGAAACGGATGAAAGCCCGATTGTAACAGATTTTAGAAATAGCAAGTGCTTAATAATTATAATTAAGCATTTATTATGTACATGTTAGTTTCTCGGGCTCTCTCTTGAGAATTCTCATCTCTCATCTAGAGTGCACACCTACCGTATCTTATTATCTTCCTAGTTAAGGTTCCCTCCTAACTAGTTTCCACAACATAATTCTAACCCATATCATAAACCCGTATGTCCCATACCATACGTAGTATAATTATTCATATTCATTTCTCTTTAATATGAACTAGTCTTTCTACAACCTTAGAATTAAGTGTTCACTTACTTAATTTAATTCAGACTTCATTATTTACTTCTATCAACACTATTACATAGTAGATTAAATCACAGTTTATATTTCTAATCTACAATTTCACACAAAAGATTACATCTCTATATCTACAATGTCACACAGTAGATTATATCACAGTTTATATATATAATATCACACTAATTATATATATACTAATACGGAACCTCCCCAGTCATAACTGTGGTGCATGCATACTCTGTTATCATGTTCTGATACATAATGTCACTGTATAGAGGACTATAGATTGAGCGTCTCTCAAGAATCATATCATAACACAAATATATTGTCCATCAAACTATCATACCTCAGATAGCACGTTTCGAAGGTCCTATGCTCAGGGTACGAATTTAAAATTCTCCCAATTGGGCGCACAGGATAAGATCGTCCAAAACGCGAAATCTCCACCCCGATAGCAAGCAGCATAGGTATGTCATACATATAAATAATAATATATGTATTCATCAAACCTATATAAATATAACATCCATAGGGCATTCACACAACCATATGATAATTCCCATACGTACTTTTTTTTTATCTATCAAATCCTACGTATTAAAGATTATGACTTTACTTCTTTATTTTATATTCCCGATCCTCACTCATTACTCGAAGATTAAATAACTATTCCTTAACCTAATTCAGTGGGTAAATGTTTACACCCTATTTGTCCATGTCATAAAAACATCCAAAATTCTATGAATTAAACTCATCTTTAATAGGTTTAATTTTCGCTAACCCTTAATTCATTCTTAACCCTTCAATCTATCTCTTAAGGTTAATCCCACCTACTCCTAAGGTTATACCGGTAATTAATAGCTCTCTTACTACTGGTCCCAACCTTAAATTATCATTTATCCAATTTAAATCCCAAGTGACATAAGTCTCAATAATAACTCATTTAATTAACACTCGTTAATTTCCCCTCATTCAAAAATCCCAAAAATAATATGTTTCGAGTCTTTTCTATGGCTTACTACCCTTCCCCAAGTCCCATTATGTTCGAATAATAATAAAAAAATATTCCTAAAAGTTGTGGGATTAAATCAAGAATTAAAAAGAAATAACTTCATCTTTTCTAGGGAGCTCGAACGATCGATGGTCCTGTGTCGATAGATCGATCACCCAGATATCAGTCCAGATTCTGCAATCTTTATTCTATGGGTTTCACATACTTTCATCAATAAACCTCTGTTTTAGTGTCCCAAACTTCTTATAATCCATACCACATGATATAGACACATATTTAAATGATTCCTACTGATCTTAACAACCTAGAATCATTAAGAAGGTTTGATTTAAAACATACTATTTCCAGAAAAACTCATTTTTATATTTATCCGTGAACATCATATAAACTCCAATTTTTCTTCACCAAATGATTCCCAATTTAATCTCATGAAATCCAGATCATATACCATCATATATGGATAAGTTCTAACATATCCAAAATCATTTAAACATCATTAACAGGAATCAATTTACTCAAATTCCATTTTATTCTCAAGAACTCTAATTTTTGACTTTATCATCAATAAGAGTGTAAATCCAAGATTTCTTAATAAGATAATGTAAAATTCATGGAGTTTATTATATAATCAAAAGAGATCACTCATAGATAATATTCATTTCAAAGACCCATTAAAAATTATCACAAATTTATCTTTGGTCATGCAACTTTGCAGAATTTTCCTAACTATCCTAACATGGACAATATAAAAGCTAAGATTGAATTAATTAATCACTTGCCTCTAATTTGTAGGTCTGATCCATTGGGGATGATACTCTACTGGTGGTCCTCTATTTTTCTGGACAACTTTCGATAGTGGTGGTGGTGGCTCTTGGTGGTGCAAGGTGGTTGTCCTTTGGTTTCCTAGAAAAGTATTTTCTACTCCCATAGAAAGTCTCTCAATATCCCCTAAACATTTTCCTCTTATTTTTGGTGAATGAACCTAAGATCTCTAATCTCCTCACTAATGTAATAAAACCCAATTTCCGTTTTTACTATTCACCTCGCTTGTAAAATGATCGAAATACCCCTCCTGGGTGTCCTGTCGGTTCCAAAGTGCCCCGAGACCCAAATCAAACACCCAAGTGACTTTTTCGAATATTTGAACCCTTCCGAACACTTTGGCATTGTCAAAATGACCATTCGGATGACATAATAATATTTCACTTTTATTTCATTTAAATCTAGTCCCGACACGACATACTCACGCGTCCCGACTTAATTATCGAAATTGTCGTACACATAATTCGTGACAATATATAAAGTCATAATCAATTGTAAAGTCATAATCATATATATTACTTTAATCACAATGTAATATTAAACCTAGATCACATATTACTTTATTCTCGAGTAATATTTAAATCCGGATTAATTTCGAATTATATCACAATTAATTCTAATTAATCCATTTTAAAAGTCATTAAAAATACGGGGTATTACACTAGGGCATTATAGAGAAAATATATGGCGAGTTATTACGCGGGAATGGATGGTTATTATACTTAACATGTGTGTAAATGTTGTAGTATACTAGTGCGTATATAGTATGAGTAGATAATTATATATGGGATTAATACATAAGTGTGAATGTATTTCTTATATAATAGTGTGAAAGTTATATGAATTAAAAAGGAGTTTCATACATAAGTAGTGTGAATGTTATATGATTTAAAAAGGGGTTTACTACATATCTAGTGTGAACGTTATATGATTTATTATAGTTGGACTGATTAACAATGAGAAGATAACTTAATAGTCAAAGTAAGAATACTCGGGTTAGAGTAGTGCGGTAGAAAGAGGTGGGATGCATCTAGTCAGGTGGAGTAGATTAATTAGGAAGGTTATAAAATCAAGCGTTAAGAGAGTGCAACACTAGCTTAAATATGAAGAGTGTGAATGCATATTTAATTATTACAATTTAACTGCTTGCTAAATATTTTTAAAATGTTTTATCTGGGATCTAACCTGTGTCAAAATCTTATTCAAAACCTTTTAGGTGTCCAGCCACAGGGATGTCCAGTTTGAGGATTCTATCTAGGGATGCGCAGCTGTAGCTCATGTGGAAGTTGCAGGACTTTGCTATAGATGTTTTGTTCATTTATTCCTAGTGTAGGATCTTTACTACATTACTCTTTTGGGCATGCCACCCTCGGATTTATTATTCAATAATGTATTTGACCTTGTGTATCAAGGATAGTAGTTCAGTGTATTGTTGGATTTTATTGTTGAATCGATAGTTGATTTGATCATATTTATTCATACAATTCATTTGTGTTGGATTCAGTTACCAGGTAGTCTGGATGGTTTTATTATTATTTATCTCCTCATGTTGTTAATTAATGTAATACACCGATCTAATTTAATTACTAGGTGCTTAGTAACTTTAAAAAAATTTCGACGGTGATGCTAAGAATGAGCCATATGAGACCAACATTTTATTTTGATCATGGGTTGTCCAACCGATATTTTAGTAGGCAGGGTGTAACAGATGGTATCAAAGCATCAAGTTCTAGAATCCTTAGGATTTTTGCAGCTTATTACATTTCAGCGTAGCGTTCTTTAACACATAGCCTTATTATAGTATTGTTGTATTCCTTCACGTATACAACTTACGTTCTCTTGCTCTTAAGTATAGTTTATACGATTCATATACGAGTTCAATTGGGCTTCGTACATTGAATAATTTTGAATGACCAATGAGGGGCATTAGAAAGACTTCAAGGGGGAGGCTCAGTAGAAGCCATGGAATATTCTGGGAACGGTGAAAATGATAAAAGTTACCATGTCAATGGAAGGAGAAAATCCAAAGGCAATTATGTAGGCTGGAGTGTAGTGGCACCCAGGATTTGATTTCGGTCAAAATTCTATCTCAGAGGAGCAGTGTTATACTGATGTTAGTCAGTTACCAAAACTATGGATAGATACCATGAATAACAAATAAGTTGGGGTGCGGTTTGATAAAAAATCCTCTCAAAGTTGTTTAAATAGAAAGGGGAATGACATTGAGAGGTGTCTTATATGTAAAGAATAGGAACACATGGGTGGATATTGTTCCCGATGAATTGGGGGACATGAACGGGATGCCTAGTAGGAGCAATAGTTATAAGAAGTTTTGGTTCAGTTAAGACAAGGTTTTTATGACACACTCCAACCTAGTTGGTTATAATTAAGTTTGAAAGTCAAAGTCAGTCAAACCATACAATTTTAAGGTAATTATGCTTATTCAACTTACTGAAAAGATAAGTAGGCTTAAATTACCCCATTTACGTTTGACCAAATCATGGTTTTATGCATCCCTTTCTAACCCCACCGACCTCCTAGATTTATCAGTGATATCAAAATACCTAAAAAAAATATAAACATAGGAACCATGAGAAAAATAGCTCAGCAAATGCATCACTACTACACTATTGCATAAAATTAAATGCAATAAATCATATCCCCGTGATGATATATGCATACTTATTCAGCCCATTCATAAATAATTAACAATTATATACTTATCTTTATCATTCATAAAGATGACCAATTATATACTTATCCGGCTCATTCATAAAAAATGACCAATTATATACTTATCCGACTCATTCATAAAGATTGACCAACTTATCCGAATCATGATTCACATATCCTATCTACAATAGACAATTCTCCCCCATTCCTAACCGAGGAGTAACCCCTTGTCTTTAATAGACAAATATCCCCCATTCCGGGTCGGGGAGTAACCTCCCATTTCGGTAAACCAAAATGAACGAATTCATATTCAATATTATACTGATCATATCTGTAACCATGTATAGTACATCTTAACAATAAGTGATATTCATATCATATCCATAACCATGTATAATACATATTACCATTTAGTGATATTGATATCATATCCATAACCACGTATAATACATCTCTTTCCAATGAGTACACTCACCTTGGCCATTTCATATTTTTTTCCCTTGCCTTTGTGTCGCACTTGTTCAACAGGTTCTTCTTCCCTTAACATATAAATTCTTACAATATTACTAACATCATAAGGATATTAACAATCCAAAGAATAACTTAAATTCAACCCAATTCATAATCATCATATAATCCCATTCAAATCGTATATCGTAAATGAAGTCCAATCTAACTTCATGGTAAGATATTTACCATACCCAAATGATAGGCCCAATATATTTTAATTTCTTCTTAGTAGTTTCATCCTTAACATATTGGGATCCAAATCCAAAATATGACATACATTTCAAGTTTCCTAGAGCAAGATATGCCCATTTCTTTGCTACAAAGAAAATTTTCCCTATAGGCTTCTCTATCATTCAGTCAACTTTCATGAATTTTCATAAGTTTTTCATATATAAAAGTTCTATGATATTTCACTCAACATCAATAAACATATTGAAAAATACAAATTTAAAGCATCATAATTTTTAAGGTTCATATGATATGTCAAGAAAAACATCGAACACATGGTGTCCATACTTACACTTTTGGGGAATACTTTATACCTGAACTTTAAACTCTCACCAAAGATTCATTTCTCGGTATTTTTACATAATATTCGAATATGTTATACATATATGAGTCTATCTTCATTTCCAACTATAATTATTCAATTCCAACAAATATACAAAAAGATAGATAAGTTTGAACACGGAAGTGTTCTAAACAAGGCCATATAAATGATTTACAACTTCGACTTTCTTTAAACGTGTATTCATCCATGCATACCCACAAAGGCATGAAAATTTATTAAAAAATTAATGATTTGTATCCTTTCAATCAGTAATATCAAAAGAAGAAACAATATTTATGGATATAACTACCTAAGGTACATTTACGTAATTTTCTAAGGATTTTTTATCCAATTTCTCCTCGTCATTCTCTTCCTAAGCCTTCTGGTTCTATCTCTTCAGACCAAAATATTTAATGGTTGAATTTGGATGAAGGATGAGATTATTTAAAAGTGTCTAAGTTAGCCAATCTTGCACCCACCTTCCAACCAATCAGTTGAAGACATTAGTTGTACATAAAAGACAAAATACCATTTAAACAGATGGATAGGTTTTCCCCTGTTTTGTAATTTCGTCATAACTCCTTACTCAATCCGGTGTTTTACACAAAGTTCATTGTGTTACAAATTTAACTCATATATCTACAACTATTTAGTTTTCACCTCAAGTCAATTATTATATTATAAGGGTCAAAAGTCATCTCCAACATGAACATTCCTACCGAAAACTTCAAAATTTTGTGTTTGTAACTAATTCGATACCTCATGAGTTATGAAGGTAAGATTAGACTAAACATAATAACTTAAAGTTATATACACCAATAACACCTTATCCCCGTCCCATAAGATAATCATGATTTAAACATGATATATCATAGTTATATCCAGGTTGTCACAACTTTCCCTCCTTAGAAAATTTCATCCCCGAATTTAGTATGAATTTCACTTACCAAACGATTAAGGATACTATTTCCTCATGCTATATTCCATTTCCCAAGTTATTTCTTTAATTTCATGGATCCTCCTTAAAACTTTAACTACGTGACTAACTTTATTCCTTAATACTTGCTCCTTTCCATCAATAATATCCACCGGTTCCTCGATGTACGACAAATCTTATTTAATACTATCTTCAGTTTATTTAGCATTTACTCGTAAGAATAAGCATTTAATGATTTCTTATCAATGAAAACCAATTCCCAACACATATATTACTTGATGCCTTTATATATGTATGTCGAACATTGACATGTAATAGATTATGAGTTGTATCAGCATATATTCACAGTGAGTGAACATTCTTACCAAACCTAATATCATTCTTTAACTTTCTCCTTTCATTCCTATAGTCTATCCTTGTCATCTTGTAATATTTCAAATCATAAATATCATATTATTAGACTATCTTATTACACATCACATTTCCATCTTCCATCCAATACCAAATACATGTGTTTAACCTTAACTACTTTATGTATCATTTCTGAAGTTTAAGAGTATGTTAAATGTCATCCTTACAATTTCTTAATTTAAATATATCATCACTACTATTCATATATCGAAACTCAACAATCATTCACTAAATGTTTATTCTTAACCAAGATTTCATATTCAGCTTCATTTATATTATGCAGTCATGCACTATGAACTCGATTTAACGTCCCACTATATTCCCTTTTTCAGTATCATTTGATTGTTCTTTAACTAAACATACAATGGCCTTAGCTAGTGATTTATCCAACATAATAACTTTACAATCATAATCTTATCCCAATTCTTATTAACATGATATTCTTATGCAATATCATTAATACACTCGTCTTACCCATTTGGTAACATGGATGTTAAACCTACCATCACCACTTAAAAATTTAACCATACTTACCAACCCCATAATACTTCTCTAACTATTATATGACATACTCTTAGTGTCAACACGTACATACAATGACAAATAAAACTCAATATCCACCTAAACCAGTTGTCGATATTCCAACCCGGTTAGCATCTTTCCCATACTCATACAAAACATGTACTCTTAAAAGGGATCCTCAATATTTTTAAACTTCCAACTCTTTAACACCTCGTCTCAACTTTACTATTCATATAAGCATTTCAAAACACCATAAGGGTAATATCCACTGCATATACTCATATTATTAAAGAAGTATGTCTCAATTCTTATTACTCTTTTCTTCTACTTATCATAATTTAGTATGAACCCATATTCGGATCAATTGTGATATATTGACTAGTAATTGAATTTCATACCATTTCACATATTAAATTTAAACATATACAACTATTAATCTTCTCACTTCACCTTTACCATGTGAATCTTCATTTTATTCACACTCTGATAATTTAAGTATTATCATAATCATGTAATAGTAATTCCCCTCACATCTTATCCTTTAATGGAATATGGGTTCCCATACCTCACTCTCCCACATAAATGGGACCCACAACAATCCATGGCTTAATAAGTGACACAACTCAAGTCCACATATACCAGTATAAGAAGAGATCACTTCCAATACTTCACAATTTTCGTATACCACATTTTTTCTTTAAAAAGTTTCCTTCAATGACATGTTTGTTCATACCACAAATAAAACAAAGCAATAATTCATATTAAAATACCTGTATTCGATGTCATCCCCGAAATAAACCTTAACATCTCATTTCCTTTCCTGCAAGATCCTTACATTTCATATCCCATACAACAATATATATGTATAATTAACAGATGCTAGTCAATAAAGCCAATTTAATTATGACTCAAAAAAATTTCTAGTTCCACTGCCAAATCTAGGCTTTCCTCACCCTAGAACCTATAAAACCTAGGCTCTGATACCAAAGTTGACACACCCCAACCCAGTTAGTTATAATTAAGTTTGACAGTCAAAGTGAGTCAAATCATAATTACCTTAACCAAACAATAAACACGAGTATCCTTTTTCAATTATTAACATGAATCAATAAAACTAAAAGCCTTTCACAATTTTAAGGTAATTATGCTTATTCAAACATATTGAAAAGATAAGTAGGATTAAATTACCCCATTTATGTTTGACCAAATCATGGTTTTATGCATCCCTTGCTAACCCCACCGACCTCGTAGATTTAGTAGGGATGACACAATAACTGAAAACATAAACATAGGAACCATAAGCAAAATAGCTCAACAAATGCATCACTACTACACTATTATATGAAATTAAATGCAATAAATTATATCCCTGTGATGATATATGCATACTTTTTTGGCCCATTCATAAAGAATTACCAATTATATACTTATCCATCTCATTCATAATGAATGACCAATTATATACTTATCCGACTCATTCATAAAGAATGACCAATTATATACTTATCCGACTCATTCATAAAGAAGGACCAACTTATCTTAATCATGATTCACATATCCTGTCTACAATAGACAATTATCCCCCATTCCTGGTCGAGGAGTAACCCCTTGTCTTTAATAGACAAATTTCCCCTATTTCGGGTTGGGGAGTAACCTCCCATTTTGATAAACCGAAATGAACAAATTCATATTCAATATTATTCTGATCATATCCGTAGCCATGTATAATACATCTTAAAATTAAGTGATATTAATATCATATCCATAACCATGTATAATACATCTTACTAGTGAGTGATATTTAGATCGTATCCATAACAATGTATAATACATCTCTTTCCAGTGAGTACACTCACTTTGGCCATTTCATGTGTTTTTCCCTTGCCTTTGTCAAGCACTTGTTCAACTTGTTCTTCTTCCCTTTTACATATAAATTCTTACAATATTAGTATCATCATAAGGATATTAAAAATCCAAAGAATAACTTAAATTTAGCTCAATTCATAAGCATCATATAATCCCATTCAAATCATATATCGTAAATGAAGTCCAATGTAACTTCATTGTAAGATATTTACCATACCCAAATAATAGGCCAAATATATTTTAATTTCTTCTTAGTAGTTTCATGCTTAACATATTGGGTTCCCAATCCAAAAGGCGACATATCATTTCAAGTTTCCTAGTGCAAGATATGCCCATTTCTTTGCTACATAGCAAATCTTCCCTATAGGCTCCTCTATCGTTCAGTCAACTTTCAGGAATTTACATAATTTTTTATATCATAACTTTCTATGATATTTCACCCAACATCAATAAAAGTATTGAAAAATAAAAAGTTAAAGTTTCATGATTTTTAAGGTTCATTTTCTATGTCAAGCAGAAAATCGAACACATGGTGTGCATACTTACACTCTTGGGGCAAATTTAATACCCGAACTTCAAAATATCACCAAATATTCATTTCTTGGTATTTTTACATAATTTTTGAATATGTTATACATATATGAGTCTATGTTCATTTCCAACTATAATTATTCAATTCCAACAAATATACAAAAAGATATAGAAGTTTGAACACCTAAGAGTTCTAAACAAGGCCATATAAATGATTTACACCTTTAACTTTCTTTAAATGTGTATCCATCCATGCATACCCACAAAGGTATGAAAGTTTAATAAAAATAAATTGATGATTTATATCCTTTCAATCAGTAATATTAAAAAAAGAAAAAAGATTTATGGATAGAATTACCTAAGGGATGTTTATGTAATTTTCTAAGGATTTTTCTCCAACTTCTCCTCATCCTTCTCTTCCTAAGCCTTCCGGTTCTTTCTCTTCAGTCCAAACTCTTTAAAGGTTACATTTGGCTAAAGGAGGAGGTGTTTTAAAAGTGTCTAAGTCGGCCAAGCTTGCACCCATCTTCCAACCAATCAATTTATGACATTAGTTTTACATAAAAGACAAAATACCATTTAAACAGATGGACATATTTGCCCCTATTTCGTAATTTTATCATAACTCTTTACTCTGTCCTCTGTTTTGCACACTGTTTATTGTGTTATAAGCTTAACTCATATATATACAACTATTTAGTTTTCACCTCAAGTCAATTATTATATTATAAGGGTTAAAAGTCATCTCCAACTTGAACATTCCTACCGAAAACTTCAAAGAATTGTGTTTGTAACTAATTCGATACGTAATTATGAAGGTAAGATTAGACTAAACATAATAACTTAATCTTATATACACCAATTATACCTTATCCCCATCCCATAAGATAATCATGAATTAAATTTATATATCATAATTATAGCCGGGTTGTCACAATTTATATCCAGGAACCATTTGAAAGTATAAGTTTTATCCTGGGGTGATTGGGTTCTGTTTTGGTGTGACACGGGCAAGTCACAACAATTTATTATTACTAGATTCGCATGAGAAACAGTTTTAGTATAGGTATCATTAATATTACTATAGTTGTAGATATGAACCATGTAGTTAGCAGGGCTCTCTTTTGTTCCACCTGCAGGGGAGCAAGTGTGGACATTTAGAGGATACATTTTATGAGGATAACTCATTTTGAGATGTGATATTTGAGGTATGGTTTTATACATGGTAAGGACTGTTAAGTAATGCTGGGCTGTTACATCAAGACTATCGTGTTCACTATTTTAGGATAGGATGTATATTTTTTGCAATGTCTCACTTGGAAGAGGGTTGAGATCACGGAGATATTTTTTATGAAGTAAATTTCAGAGAGTACAGTTTTCTAGTTATATTGGACCCCGGTGCACAGACACTTTTACTAATGTGATTTAGGGTATATCGAGTTCACCGTTGAGCAGAGAGTTTTTAGCTCATTGTTGTCTACACGCTGAGGAATTAGTGGTAGTGAGAGCATCGTATCGCGTGACGCCTTGAGAGATATGGTCATTGACCATTTGATTTATGTGCCGGGAGATAGAATTTGTGATATTTTAGTTATGTGCTTCGGACCCACAAATTTCGATGATCGACAATGCTAGAGGATAGTGCATTGGGGAAAGTTCTTTTAAGCTTTGTTACGGGATGTTATACGCATGGAACTTAATAAATGTTGGGAGTAGTGAGACATTGTTGGATGCTAGTGAATCAATTTTAAATGTTAGATTATTGAACGTGTAGAGGAAACACTTTAAGCTGAGAGTTATTACGATATATGGCCAGTGGAGTCGGGTAGTGATGTGAAGGAAGCACCGAGAAAACTTATATACTAAAAGTTGATGGGTGGGGTAGTATCGAGATGAATCAAATTACAAATTGTGGGGTAATCGAGAATACCTGTATGATATAGCCACACCGAGAGTGCGGAGCTGAGCTTAAGATAAGTATGTTATGTATGAGACACTAGTGATATTTATGTTGGGATGCTTGGGCTATAGTAAATGGTATAGTAAGACTTTGTGTTCATTATTTCGAGGGATGATTTACTTATGCTAGTTATCACCTGAAAGAGGGTCTAGTCTATATATATGTGTAACTATGTTCTTATGTGTTACATAATAAACATAAAAGAAAATGTTTGTATTGTTATATTTGATCCTAGTGAGAAGGGATGGTTACTAATGGGATTCAGGGTGGATAAGGCTTATTATCGAGTGGGGATATATAGCTCATGATTCATTCGCGCTAAGAAACTAGGGATAGTAAGGGGTGCCACATTGTATGTTGTCTTCTGTAACATGAGAGTAGACGAGTGTACTTTTATGTCAGGAGACAAGAATTGGGGGTACGTGATATGGACTGAGAGCCTAACAGATGTCAATGACTCGCACTGTTAGGTAATCGCGTATCGGGGGGTTTCCGTGTTTGGATTTCTCTATGCGAGATGTCCCACGCAGGAAACTAAGAGCAACATTGGAAGTGGGGAGATGTTTGGTCATTAGGACAAGGGTTTGGTACCTTGATTATTTTATATATATATATGTGTGTGTGTGTGTGTGTGTGTGTGTGTGTGTGTGTGTGTGTGTGTGTTTATAACTATGAGTTGAAAGTTATATTACAATTAAGGCTAGTATAGTCGGGTAACATTCAGGAGGATGAGCATGGGTACATGGTGTATGGGCGCCTTGGGTAATTAATTTAATATTTAATATAATCCGCGATTCGAAGGGGTATATATATATAGAGAGAGATCTTAGTGGCATGTGAGTAGGGATGTATTTGAGGCTTGGAGTACTAGACTTATCTTAATTTTGAGGACGAAATTCCTTTGTAGGGGGGAGTATGTAATGCCCCGTATTTCTGAGGTTTTAGAATTTAATTAATTCAACGATATATGAAATAAATTTATCTGGAGGATTTAATTAAAATAGTGAATTGAGCTATAATTAATTCAAATTATTTTTAAAATTTACATGTGTCGTAATTTGAGGACGAGGTTGGAGATTTTAGTTAAGTAACTCGAATGATGATTCTGAGTGCACGGCTGATTATGAATATGTCGAGATAGTCGAAAAAGAGTAGACGGGGTAGTAATTAGGTCTCGACGCATTTTAAGGCATAACCGAGTACACACGGAGGGTGTTCAGGTCATTTGGGCTTGGCCCATAGGCTTAATTTAAAAATTAGTGATATAAAACCTATATTAGGGAGTTTGTAGTTGACAAAACTCAAATTGAAAACCCTAGTTTTTCAGAGGGGAAAAGAGGGAGAAATTAGAGCTTTTGAGAGCCAGACCAAGAGAAGAGGGGTGTGTTCTTCGTCAAAGCTTCGTCTACAACAAAGGAAATCAGACCCTACAAATTTATTCAAGAAAGTAGTTGTAAGGACATTATCCATCACAATTTAGTATGTCGTATACCACTACAACTCGTCAAAGGATTAAGACGATTACATCTACAAGAGCCAAATCTTAATTACACGCAGACTTCAACATTCAAGCCCAACAAGGATGAATTTGGTAAAATGTGTTTAAGTTTCATTTACATTTTACATTAAAAGTGTTGGGATATTTTTGTAAAAGTTAAAATGGTTTTTATTTTTTAAAAAAAATTTATCATGAAAGTTTTGGATAAATCTTTTCTGATCCCGTGAACAGTTTTAATTTTTGAAGTTTCCAAGTTATTTAAAATACTGAAAGTTTTTTGTAAAAGGGGATCAGGGACTGTCATTCAAACAACAACATAGAGAAAAATTGGTTTCCACAGAATACATTTTTATATAATTCTCCAACCATTTTGAGGGTTCATAAATTTTGTTTTATAATTCACAATCCCAATTTCTTTTGTGTGAGTTATTTTGTGGAACCCAAAACATAGTTTGCTGTTGTTCATACTTTGTGGGGAGATTTATACAACTGAGGGTTGCGTGTTAATACGGAGTGAGTCTTTATGGAGTTTTATGACTGTGTGTCATTAGGGAGTGTTGCGGTGTTAATGGGTAGAAGACTGGACTGCAGTTCATGTAGGTTTGCTGAGTGTGGACTTATTGCTGACGATATCGACCGACGCCTGCGGGTATTCGAGTGTAAAACTGTATTTCATTGTAACCGTGTAAGTTGCGATTTACAATTATAGTGAAATGAAAAGGTTTTGCCCTGAGGGGATTTTTACTAAACTTTATGTTGCATATTTTATTTATGTTGGTTTGACACTTGCACGCACATAGTTATTTGTGTTTAAGGGATGAATTGATTTGGTTCATAATTTTACACTAATTAAATAAGTTTGTGATTGGAATTTGGGCATATATTTAAATTGGTATCACACATAAGGTTTCTCAAATTGGTATTAGAGAAGGTCAGGCTAATTTATCGTGTATTCCTATTTTCCACAAAAATTGCGTGATATTGATTTTTTTTTGAAAAATCTAATTTTTGAAAGTTTGTCGCAATGTTTCCAAATGAAAAATTATGTAGTCGGTTGCCAATTTTGATGGGTCTAGCTATGCTCACTGAAAAGCCCAAATGAAATCCCATTTAAAAACAATCGATGAGAGAGTTTGGTTAATTTGTGAAAGAGGTTGAACTCCTCCCACTGTCATCGCAAATAATATCACGAGTTTAAAATCCGTGTCAGACTGAGGAAGAGTTTAGGTGGAGCATTTACAATTCACGAGGGCTTAATGCAATTTCTGGAGAGGCTACCCCTGATGAGTTTCGACGTATTATGACGTTCACAATGTCAAAAGAAGTGTGGGATGTTTTTCAACTCAACCACGAAGGCACTAATGCAGTCAAAGAGTCTAAAATTCAAAATTTGACGACTCATCTTGAAACCATCACCATGATAGAGACTGGGTGTTTTGACGACTTTTATGCACGTTTGTCCGATATTGTTAACATTAGTTTTAATCTTAGCGAGTCGATTCCTGATGCACGAGTGGTTAAAAAGATTTTAAGATCCCTTCCAAAATGTTTTATACCTAAAGTAATTGTTTTAAGTACCTTAGGAAATTTGAATCGTCTGAAATTAGAAGAGTTGGTAGGAGACCTACAGACGTACGAAATTCACATGTTTTCCGACATTGTCAAAACTAAGGATAGAGGGATAATGCTTAAAACGCAATCTAAGAAAAATAAAGTGATTTTTTGTGAGTTCGAATTTGAGGACGAGTCTGATTTTGACATGGCCCTGCTTGCAAAGAATTTCAAAAAAAATCTCCAGTTTTCAAAAAACAACTCTTCTAATAATTTTTTTTGGGCTAAAAATAGAAAGAAAGACAAGGCTAAAGAAAGCGATGAGAAAGAAAAAGAGGGTAAATAAAAGTTAGAAAATTTAAAATGTTTTGAGTGTCCCACTAGGCTCAGGAGAGGAGGGGAAGAAAGTTTCCATGCCAACCACCCTTAGTGATAGTGAGGGAGAAGAGGGAGATGAGGATGATGAGTTTGGTAAAGGTTTCAGACATGGTATGTGTGTTGCATTTTTATCCAGTCACGAACGTACACCCACTTTCTCCCACTATGATGAGGGCACTTATGTACGTGATACCCTCGAGGAGGTTTTAAGTGTTTTTAGCGAGTCTAAGAGCGAGTGTTCTAGTGATGATGAGAGTTAGATCCAAATTGCATTTCGAGAGTTGTACGCCGAGACCTTAAAGACTAAAAAATTGAATAACAACTTGGGTCTCAAGGTGAAAGATTTGGAGAGAGAAATTGAGAGTTTAAAGGAGTTTGAGGCAAAATCAAGTCAACTCGAGAAAGTGACGGTTTCTTTGAGTGAGCAGTTGATTGCTTTGAATAGGGAAAAGAGTGATGTTATAGCCCCCGTGTCACAATTAGAGATAGATCTTAAGCATGCCCTGGAGGGTAAAGTCACTTTGGATAACGCATCTAAGAAGGTGGTAAAGATGGTTCCCAATCCTGTTTTGGGGAGTGGTGATAGTTTAGGAACAAGTCATGTTGGTGCATCTACTTCTTTTATTGTACTCGAGCCGATTCCTAATTTAGAGTTAGATTCACATGACTCTCCACCTGACCAACCTAGGCATCCCGTACCAGTTAGGAGAGAACATAAGAGATATTTTGATAGAGGTGTGCCTAGGCTAGTTTATGTTTTCTCCCATTACAAAGAGAGAGGAGACCTTAGGGAGTTTTTCTTTAAGTTGGATAATGGTCACACTTTGCTTCTACGCATGTTTGCACACATGCACCCACCCATGATACTTTCCTTGCACATAATGATAGAGAGTTTGCACATATTCGAGAGAAAGTAATGTTTTTGGTCAAGACTTCTCATGATTTG
Source organism: Sambucus nigra (assembly GCA_949130495.1). Taxonomy (NCBI): domain Eukaryota; kingdom Viridiplantae; phylum Streptophyta; class Magnoliopsida; order Dipsacales; family Adoxaceae; genus Sambucus; species Sambucus nigra. The sequence goes on along the minus strand of OX422217.1, from coordinate 245,644,198 downwards.
ATGAAGTTGTTTCAAAGGATGTCACCGTCTTTGGAAAACTCCACCGCACCTACTGGATGATGTCTATACATATTTTCTAGCATGGGGTGACTTACATGATGATACTTTTGCCTATTGCTTATATGTACCATTTGTTTTATACTTGGTTAGAATTTTTTGATTGTTTTTCTTAATTTTAGAACTGTTTTGTATCTGTTTGCCCATTCCAGGAACTGTTTTCTCAAAAAATTTCGCACCGGACAAAACTACAATATTTTCTGGGTTTACTATGTTCTCGTTCAAGTGAGATCACATGTTGCACGAATTTGTTGTTCTAACGACAACTATTTTCGTTCGAGTGACTTTGTGTTTCGTTTGAATGACATGATTGGGTTTTTCTGGAATTATTATTCTGTTTGCAGTCCTCCGTTTTATCTTGTTATACTTATTTGGTACTACTGGGTTGTTTCTTAATAGTGTTAAAAAAATACAAAAAGATTTTCTATTCTTTTGAGAAAAATTTGAAAAATTCTAAAAGAGTTTTGTATTTTGTTTGCAGCTTATATGAATTGAAATTTAGGATGACTAAGTCACAACTTCATGCCATATCCACGTTACTATTTGATAGTGTTTTGAGGCAATAGATTGTGTCATTCATGTGCTTTACAAAGTTTGGAGTCTTAGAGATGATATAGTGCTGTTACCTACATGATTGACTCTATTTTTCCTTTATTGCACACATGCATGGATTTGTTTGACTTTTGTACTTGTCTATCACATGTTGGTTGAGTGTTTCCATCTCAATTCTATCTATACAATTTACCAAATGCGATAAAACTTGACAAAAAGTAGTGCATATTATAAACCGTTTGTGTGTTTGAGTGATTTATTTTTAAAAAAATGGGGAAGGGTTACGAAAGGTACTCATTTATCCTTTGCGATTAAGCCACCATTTAAATGGACTTGAAAAAGTGAGGAATTGAAAATTATCCGGGGTCCAATGAGGTTTAAAAGAGCTCGAAAAAAATTGAAAGGCAATAAAAAGTAAATTCTGCCAAAAATGGGCCAATATATTTTAGTTTCATCACCCCATAAGAAAAAATAAAAATCATGAACTTTTAATGAGGCGGTTTGGATGGAATTTTAATACGATTTGCACATCCTTGAAAGTCATGAAAAAGCATTACATAGTTTTGGACGTTATTAGCGTGGAAATCATTTATACTTTGATTTATTGATATGATTAAGACGATGTCATCTAAATTCAACTATTCTACACCTAAGGACTATTTTTTATGTTCATTCATTAGGAGTACACTTATGCATCGTGCACATATGATATGATTGAGTTGATTTTCCTATCGAATTTGTTCACACCCATTCATTCTGTATCCATGATTTGGTTGTCTTACTATAAATTCGTGGTGTGTGATTTTTGTAACATCTTTTTTGCATTTTTGTATGAAAAATCTGAAAAATAAAAAATACTTTGTTTGCCTTGGTTTATTGTGACACCCCGAATGGCTTTATGTTATTTATTCTTTTCCTTATCTATTTCGGACAAATAAATATGGGGAGAACGAATTATGATTTTATGGGGAAGTTTTAGTATGGGGGAGAATTAATTATGCTTTCATGTTTATGATTTATATCATTTCATACTCGATACGTCACGAGGTTTTTTGCTTTGTCTCATGTGTGCAGGTACAATTGAAGAACATTTTGGATTGCACATCTTGATGAGAAAATCTTGAAGATTTGAAAATTGAGTGTTGAAGCATCATTTGGAAATTTTGAAGACTTAAGAGTTCATGTTTTCATGTTTGTATTTTTGGGATGGTAGATTTGTATAGGTCACTTAAGATTGCTAATTCAAATATTTTTTATTTTGTACTGGCATAGACATAGGGGGAGATTTGTAAGGACATTGTCCGTCACAATTTAGCATGTCGTATACCGCTACAAGTTGTCGAAGGATTAAGACGATTACATCTACAAGAGACAAATCCAAATTACAGGAAGACTTCAATATTCAAGCCCAACAAGGATGAATTTGGCAAAATGTGTTGAAGATTCATTTACATTTTACATTAAAAGTGTTGGGATATTTTTATAAAAGTTAAAATGGTTTTTATTTTTCAAAAACATTTTATCATAAAAGTTTTGGATACATGTTTTCTAATCTCGTGAATAGTTTTAATCTTTGAAGTTTCCAAGTTATTTAAAAGACTGAAAGTTTTTTGTAAAAGGGGATCAGGGACTGTCATTCAAATGATAGCGTTCTCGTTCAAACGAGAGCCTGTCTCGCTCGAAAGATGTCGTACCTCATTCAAACGACATGAGTTTTGTGCTGACACGTCACTGCCTCATTTGTTCTATATATTGAGTGTCATATTAATGATTTTCTCGTGGAGAAAATTAGGTTTTCTCATAATACATTTTTATACTTTTCTCCAACCATTTTGAGGGTTCATAACTTTTGTTTTACAATTCAGAATCCCAATTTCTTTTTGTGTGAGTTGTTTTGTGAAACCCAAAACATAGTTTGCTATTGTTTATACTTGGTGGGGAGATCTCTACAACCTAGGGTTGCATGTTATTGTGGAGTGAGACTTTATGGAGTTTTATGAATGTGTGACATTAGGGAGTGTTGCGGTGTTCCTGGGTTGAAGACTGGACTGCAGTTCATGTAGGTTCGCTGAGTGTAGACTTATTGCTGATGACATCATCCGATGCCTGCGGGTATTTGAGTGTCAAATTGTATTTCATTGTAACCGTGTAAGTAGAGATTTACAATTATAGTGAAATAAAAAGGTTTTCCCTGAGGGGATTTTTCCTGAACTTTGTGTCATATATTTTATTTATGTTGGTTTGACACTTGCATGCATATAGTTATTTTTGTTTAAGTGCTGAATTTATTTGATTCAAAAATTGACACAAATTAAATAAGTTTGTGATTGGAATTTGCGCATCTATTTAAATCGGTATCGCACATAATGTTTCTCAGGAGTTAAACTTTCTTTCATTTAATTTGCACGATTTCAATTAATATCATGGTGGGTGTAAATCATATTCATTTTTGGGTTGGTTATCGCATAGAAAATGGGAGTTTATGAATGGGTGAGTTTGTGCTAATTAAAGGTGAAATTTATATGTTGTTACGAATCAAAATTGTTGTATTTGATTTTTATTCATAGACTCATAATCCCTATCGTGTAATTTGGAGTTTAAAATAAAGTTTGGAGAAATGAGTATAAGGAAATCGTGAAAACCAAACTTAGATCACTGTTAGTGTTATAAATTAGAGGGTGCTTAAAGGTAGAGTGTTTAGAGGTTACATGCATGGTCTTAAACTAATTTAAGGAGGGATTAAATATTGGAACATTTGGTTTTATGTTTTGGAATAACAAACTAGTGAAAGTATAAAAGCTTGAGAACTTAAGAATGGCCAAAAGAAGAGTCTGCGAAGACGAAGAGCTGTTGTGTTGTACAGGTCGTTCGAACGACCCGGGGAGTCATTATAATGACATTAGAAGTCGTTCGAACATCCCATGGTCTCGTTCGAACAACGATGGGGATTCAAGATTCCTGTCGGCTTCTACCTGAGATTATAGTTGGGACTTTATTTTTGAGGATTTATATGGGTGAGAATAAAAGGGAGGACAATTATTAAGGGTCTTGAGAGATGGACACTTAGGAATATTTAAGCTTATTAAAGGGGATTTAATCTAATAGTGGGACTTAGGGTAATAAAGTTTAAAGAGAGAAATATTTAGGTTTTGGGAGGTGGATATTAAAATATTTCTTATTTATATAGAGTGCCAACCTAAATAATTGGGATTTAGTTAAATAAATTCAAAGGGTTAAAATACGGATCCAGTTAATGAGTCCATGCATTTTGGTTGAGTGAAACTACGTTGATGATATTAATGTGGGTGGAATTAATTTAATTAAGGGTCGGAGATTTGACTCGGATAGTTTTAGGCTGAGTGCTACGGTAGTTAGGCACAGAGTACCCGGTTTAATTTATTATAGAGATACATAATAAATTATTACATATTAAATTTAACGAGAGGTGTTATACTAAATGGTGGGATTTTGTGTAACAAATTCTAATAGATGAATTTATGGATTGAATGAGCGGTTCTGGGTATTGTAGTTGGGTGACACTAGTTAAATAATAAAATAATTAATGTGCGATTAATTAAATTACAAGTTGGGATATAAACTTGGGTATTTTGGGCTAGTGTTACGGGTGTTAAGCACGGGTTAGCCGGTTCAGTTAGCATAAATAAATATATATATATATATATATATATATATATATATATATATATATATATATATATATATATGTGTGTGTGTGTGTGTGTGTGTGTGTGTGTGTGTGTGTGTGCTTTATAAATATTGGTATGAATAATATTTATCGAATACATACCCCTCTAGTTCTATCATATGAGGTTGCGCGATGTGGGTAAATCCCTTAGCTAGAGAACATAGGGCGAGTATAATCCCCAGGTCATAGCATCCATTATTTTATAGTGTGATTCTTTTCGGGGTGAGACACTTTGGGTATGATTCGGTCTCACAACCAGTAAACTATGACCGCCTATGCTACACTTATCTTTATTTTTTTGATTCAATGAGTTAATCGTCTCGGGGTTTTCGAGTGGATTGAGTATACTCGGGGTGATAGGATTTTAGAGAAAACATTCGGTGAGTTGTTACTCGGAAATAGATGGTTAATATACTTGACAAGTGTCTGAATGTTGTATTATACTAGTACGTATAAAATATGAGTAGCTAATTATATACGAGATTAATATGTAATTATGAATGTACTTCTTATATAACTACTATGAAAGTTATATGAATTAAAAAGTGGTTTCTTATATAACTGGTGTGAAAGTTATATGAATTAAAAAAGGGTTTCTTACATAACTAGTGTGAAAGTTAGATGATTTAAAAAAAGGTTACCTATATAACTAGTCTGAACGTTATATGATTTAATATAGTTGAATCGATTATAAGTTAATGTAAAGATAACTTGATAATCAGAGTAAGAATACTCGGGTTAGAGTGGTATGCTAGAAAAAGGTGTGATACAACTATTTAGGTGGGGTAGCTTAACTAGGAAGGTTAAAAGGCAAGGGTTAGGTGTGCACATTAGATGAGGGGTGAGTTATACCTCAAGAGAGTGCGACACTAGCTTAAATATAAAGAGTGTGCATGCATATTTAATTATTGTAATTTAACTGTTTGCTAAATATTTTCAAAATATTTTACTTGGGACCTGACCCATGTCAAAATCTTTTTCAAAACCTTTTAGGTGTCCAGCCATAGGGACACCCAGTTTGAGGATTCTATACAGGGATGCTCAGATACAACTCATGTGGAAGTTGCAGGACTTTGCTATAGACGCTTCGATCATTTATTCCTAGTGTAGGATCTTTACTTCAGTACTCTTTTGGGTATGTTGCGCTCAGATTTATTATTCAGCTACTTATTTGACCTTGTGTATCCAGGTTTTTAGTTCAATGTATTATTGGATCTTATTGTTGAACGGATTGTTGATTCGGTCATCTTTTTTCATATTCTTCATTTGTGTTGGATTCAGTTACCAGGTAGTTGGACGGTTTTATTATTATTTATTTTCACATGTTATTAATTAATGTAAGATAAAATTTGACACCAGTCTAATTATATTACTAGGTGGTTAGTAACTTTAAAAAGTTTTTGATAGTGATGCTAAGAATGAGCCATATGAGACTAACTTTTTATTTTGATCACGGGCTGGTCACCCAGTACTTTAGTAGGCGTGTGTCACAAATTTGCATTCTATTATTTACGTGAATCCTTTCTGAGTATTTAGAAGATGGGTCTGCGTATGATGGTATGTTGGTTAATGAATTTCCTTATGAATTGTATTTGGCCTAATAATCCTCTAACCTCTTTTTATATTTTGCGGAGTGCCATTTCTCATATGTCTTTAAACTTGGAGGGGTCCACCTTGATCCCATCTTTGATAATAATGAATCCAAATACATTCCCTATGGTGACTCCGAAGAGTCATTTATGAGGGTTTTGTCTTATTCTGAAGAGGCAGTCTTTGGAAGAATATTTAGAGCACCGAAATGTGTCCCTGGTGATCCTTTGACATGATGGAAATGTCGCCTATGTATGAATTTACTACTTATGTATGAGATTGGTTAGGATGATTTTTTATGCTTTGTGGTAAGTTTCATTTGCATTCTTGAGACTGAAGAGAATAACTGTATAGCCATTATGTTACCTATAGGGTGATTAATCCATTTTTTCACTGGTGATCGGGATGTATTTTTATCTCAATATAACTAGTGAACCCACTTACAAAGGACTTGAGTGTGTTGATGGTAATTTTATCCACCAATAAGTCAATATGCGATAGAGGGATATCATCCTTAGGACATGACCGATTGATATCTTTATAGTCTGTGCACATTTGGACATTGTCGTTGGTTTTGGGTACACTCACTATGTTGGCTAGCCATGTGGAGTGTTCTTCCACTCGTATGAATCCTGCATTTAGTTATGTCTCCACTTCCTCCTTAGCTTTCAGGCACCATTTTGGTATCAGTTTACGGAGTCCCCTTATGATATTTTATGTGTTAAGAGAGTAGGTATATCATGCATAACGATGGTTGGATCAATTTTGGGCATGTCGGGGTAAAACCAAGTGAGCACGTCTACAAAACTGGGGACGGGATCGGTGATCCCATTTTACTTATTCTCATTAAGAGAGGAGCTCAATTGTAATTTTTTGGGGTTTTGGGGAATGCCTAAGTTTATGGTTGTTATGCCATGCTCATTAGGGGACATACATCAAGTTTTATCTTTCTCATGTTTTTAAGTCTTTTAGGTACTTTAAATTCTCATATTTATCATTATTGCGTGTGAGATCTAATCCATTAATGGATTCACAATCATCACATGCAACTCATGCAATAAAATACTGTAAATAACCTTATATTATGCCATCAAACGGAGTAAGGACATCATTAATAATAGAAGCATAGTCTACTTCATAGGGCGATACATTAGGAGAGTGAATGAGGGGGAACTCAGATGCTAGGAATACATAGTTAAAAGTCTTCTGAATGATGACCCCCCAGTACTTCCAATGATCAGTCGTAGATTTATCCTCTCTACAAGAGAAACTTCAAAAAGATCATATCTTAGGTTGCAAAACAATTCACTAAACTAGTGGGATTATTTGTGAATTGAAAAACAAAGTTTAAACCCAAATGAAGAAGACAAAATCTTTTCTACAGTTTTGCAGTTTACCTGTATCGAAAAACCCCAAAGTCTTCTTAAGGAAAAATAACTCATTTAATCAAGTATATATAACAAAATTGAGTTGGTGATTTCGCTCGATCGAAAATAGGATGTTGCTCAAACGAGACGAGTTGCTGCTCGAACGATGACATCGCCCTACATGTCTATGTCTCTTAAACGATGGTAAGATGTCGCTCGAACGACCCAAACGACAAAAAATATTTTATAAAACTCCGCCTCAAAACTTAGAAAAATTTATTTTAAGGAAAAATGATGCCTAAGATGTTTGAAAACATTTTACAAAAATTATACCAACACTTTAAATGAATCATTAAGGGACTTAAACACAACCTTAGCAAAATCTATCTCGTAGAGGCCTTTTTATTGAGAAGGTTGATATTCATATTCGTCTTGATGCTTGATTGAACTTGAATTTTTCTTTGACTGTTGTAGCAGTATACGACATACTCTAATGCAGACGGACTATGTAAAACATTTCCTTACAATATCTAAGTTTGAAGACTTCCTGGCATCCCGCAAAGGTATAAAGCAATTTAGAGTTTAAATTAATTTATAGAATTTTGTTTGGGATGTTTATTTTTTTTTATCAAAAACGAACTTGAGTTTTTTTAATTTTGAAAAGAAAAATAATTTTATTTTTAATTCTCATTGAAACGATATTGACATCTCATTAAAGCGAGATGATATGGCATTTGAAGGTCGTTTAATGTTTTTTTAAACAAGGGTCAAATGAGGGCTTATTATGTAAGATTTTTGGAGGTCATTATACGCGAATAGAAGTCTTGTTCGAAGGAGATGCATATCTCATTAGAATAACCGTTTATATGATTCAAACGACTCCACTGCCTCAAATTTTGTGAAAGTTCTTTAAATACCTATTTCGTGTTCCGATTGTTTAAGACTTTTTCTACATTTGAAACTGCACATCTTTTGCGAAAGTTATTCATGTTTTAGTGTTCCAATATATTTTTAAATTCACATAAAAAATCCTTGAATATTGTTCTTGTCAATTTGTTTAAACTCTAAAAAGTTTTGTGTTCTTTGATACACATATATGGATAAGGTAAATCCATGGTTGACTTGTGATACCTAAGGGAACCCAGTACTAAAGATAAAGGGTGAGGCTAAAGAGGGAGGATTGTGATTCTTGGGAGGATCATAGTTGTTCGTTAGAGATTTAGGAAGATTAGCGCATTATACTTGTGGAGGTTATCAAGTAGTCTGTAAGTTGGCTATCTTGTATATTTCTAAAGTGAATAAAATGTTTTACTCGAAAGGGATTTTTGCATGAAACTTTCCCTTTGCCAAATGCTTGATTTGATTATCTATTTTATCACATAAATGCATTTTTATGATAAAATGATAAAATCAATTGCGCACTCTCAAATTGGAATTTTTATTGAGCATATTTACTTCCCTATTCTCAAAGTTGATTCGTCCCTTTTCACTTTCTCAAATTAGTATCAGAGCGGGTTGCACCAAGTTATAATGTGATCCTGATTTTTTTTTTGTTTTTCCTACTGATACCATTTCTTACAAATTGGTATCAGAGCGAGTTTACACCAAGTTATCATGTGATCCTATTTTTTTTAGTTTTTCCTGTTGATACAATTTCTCTTAAATTGGAAATAGTGTAGGTTACACTAAGTTATCATGTGAGATCCTTGTTTATTACTGTTTGGGTGATTTAGTTTTTTCTCTCAATTGATTATCCTAGTTTTAATGACTTAAATCATTTGAATTTGAAGTTTGCTAAAATAATTGAGATTATTGAAAAAGAAAATTTTCATTTTAAATTCGATATGGATCTTTTGCAAACTGTTCAAAATCAAAGAGATTTCTTTCGTGAGAATCTTGTGGACATGGATCATGATTTTAGAAAACTATAATTGTCCAAGAAAGAGGGTGATGATAGAGTCCGGTGTTTAGAGAAAGAATTAGAGGACTTTAAAAACTCTAAGGTTAATGTATGTGACTTTGAGGATAATGTTTTGATTACTAATTTTAAGTCACAAGAGAAGAATCTTATGTATATTTTTTTTTCATTGAGGGGGAGCGAGATAACCTTCGAGGAATGATTGAACATATGAAGAAGGAGTCCTTAAAATTGTAAGAATCATATTCTTTACTTGAGTAAAAAAATTTCAAGTTAAAAGATGATTAAAAAGACTCAAGTAATGTTGATAGTAATGGCTCTGGCTAACATGTTTCTAATGCTTCGAGTGTTAAACCCAAGACCATTGTTTGTTTTAGAGGGTCAATCAAATCCAAGGAAGTTAAAAAAGGACAACCCATAGGTAGCATTCCTCAAGTTTACACATGTTCACATTATGGTAGGAAAGGTCACCTTAGGCGTTTTTTTGTTGGATCTTAGAAGAGGTCCTAGGATGTTTAAGTCTAATGTTCCCTTAGTTCCCGAAACTCGACGCAATAAGAATACATCTATTTGGGTTAGGAAATCCATTTTGGAGGAGATATATGGTCGACTAGTTGATGCTCACATGATTGCACATGATTATTCTCTGGCCATAACTTATAGATGATTGCTTTCATGATTTTATTTGTCATACTCTAGTTGTGCTTCATGATATATGTTTGCTAGTGTTATGACTTATGTATATTTTGTATTATATTTTACTTTTATTGAGTCATATTAAAAAAAAGATTTTATTTTGGATTTTTTTTTTAAAAATACAAAAATATTTTTTATTTGTGAGTATTTTAGTCTTATACATTTGGTATGGCATTGTCACAACCGGACTTTTGGTATGAATGAATAAGAAGTATACATAAAGCAATGAATTAAAGTTAAGGAAGAATAACATAACATTTTATTCGTTATTAACATGTTCCATAAGGTTGAACCACCGCAGGGGTGAGTTACATGTTTCTATTACACACGACAATATAGAAAATTTAAAAGTGCCACTCCTTGCTCCCATCTGACTTAATCTCTATCCATACGATCACATACTCATACAGGTTACCGATTTCTGTCTCTAGTAGGGAAGAGATACTATTTCCTTTCTCCTGGCGCATCTGGAGAAAGAAGGAATTAGCACAAATATGCTAAGCAGATTCTACCAATTCTATAATAATGATATAAATATAAATGAGAGTTGGAGTGTGTATAGAATCAGTGTTCAAAACGGTTGACAATAATAATCTGATAACTCCATATTTATCAGATTATAAAGTCAAAGTTAAAAAAATACGGTACATTAACAGTTTAGTTAGAATCGTGTTAGAATAAGGCAAAAAATTTGAATTAATAATACCATTCTCACTAGTTCACTAAAAGGTATAAAGGTAACTAAGCCATCAATTTAACTTTATCATATTCAATCCCAAAACATTTGGGGAAAAGTAGCCTGCTATGCTCACAATTAAAGTGGCACTCATAGGTCTGTTGCTATTGTCATGGTTGTCAATCATCTGAGACCAATAGGACAAGTATAAAGTTTCGTGGGACAATATGCCAGTCTACTCCCTAGTTAATATTGATGGTTATAGTAAAAAAAGCACAAAATTGCAAGGGCAAACTGAATCAATAAGTATAATCTTAGTTATTAGGTGACAATGGTTAAAATTGATTCTAAAATTTAAATAAAGATGATCATTCAAATACTGATGATTGTTCACAAAATATGTAGTATGGAAGTATAATAACATGCACATACTCAGAGTAAGTGTGGCTATCACATAGTGATATCAATAGCAGTATTTCAAATACGCAAAGTATAATACTGAAAAGGTTAGAAAAACCTACTTCCTTGGTATTCGATTGAATTGTTGTCACACATGAACATTCAGAAGAATTGTGACCTAATTTTCTATTATACAATGTGTAGTGTATGAGTGTTAGGGTTTAATTAGTCAGTTTTGTATTTAGGACTATCTTTATTAAAGTTCTAGGGGCTTATTTATAATTATCTTGCGACTTTAAAATAGTGACCTTAAGCTCATTATTGAACTTTGGTATTATACAATTTTTATCTTAAAATAGTTTGATGTATGTATGGGCAAAGTTTGGGGTTCAAATTCCTAAGTTAAAAAAGTTAATAGGGGTTGATTTGTAATTTTAAGGAAGTCTCTTTAAGGAAAAACCTTATTTTTACATAACTTCGGCTAGGAATATCCAAACATGGTCTTATTTTATAACATTTTGATTAGAAAAATTGAATAAATTTTTTGGCAAAACATCAGAATTTTTTATTTGCCACGCGCCCTCACGTGTGTGGTCAAGGTTTCTAATCAAAGTCTTCATCTTCAACCTCTCGAATTTCATTTTTTGGATTTTAATCTTTGACTAAAGTTTTCTCCTTCGTTGTTATACCATTGGAGGTGGTTTCTCAACCAACTTAACAAAAAAATTCGCGAGGAATCCCAATATATAAGTTTTGTGGATAAAATCTCTGTATAACTCAAGTTTCAAAACTCTGTTTTTCATCAAAATTTGACCAAACTTTCGTGGATTTCTAGAGTATGGCAAGGTGTCTTATGAACTAGGTTTGGTTTATGCTATACGTGAGAGTAGTTTTGTTTTGGTTTTTATGATTTGATGTATTATACATTGAGAATTTTGAATTTGCAGGTTTTGAGTTCAAAAAACACTTTCGATCGATTATCTCTATACATGAACATTCACGTCTTTTCACCATTACACTCGAGATCCTTAGGTTATAATGAGTTTATCCATGAATTTAAATCAACGTTTAAGGCACTGTTATGAGTTTCACCATTAAAACTCAAGCTTTGATAGGGTTCGTACTGATTTTCACTATCCCATTTAATTCTACATGTAAAAGCTTGCATATTATGAGTGTTTAAAATAAATTAACTATGCAGAAAACTACAAGAATTGAAAATGAAGCATAAAATGATGAGTTACCTGAATTGTGAGTAATTTCTAGATTCGAAACTAAATTGTGGGGTGAGTTTTTACTTCTTAGGTCGAGGGGTATTTATACTAGTTCGGGTGGGGATTTGATTGGAGCTAAAATCATGTGGATTTAAACTAGTTTAGGGGAAGTTTTAAGTGTGGGTAAATGGGGTGCATATGTGACACCCCGCCTAATTAAATACCGGACGATCACTCCTTTATCAAATTAAAATCAAGGTGAACAGTTGGTTCATTCTTAGCATCACTGTCGTGAAAATAATTTTTTCCAAATTAACACCCTACTTAATTAAGCTAAGTGTCAAAACCATTTTTCAACATTACTAACCAATATTATTTTTTTTAAAGGAAAATTATTTATTTAATTAGTAACAACATTTTCAATAAGTAAAACATACAACAATTATCCTGGAACATAATCCAATTACTTTAAACATTCAACATTCAAAATCTCAACATTTAAAACTTAAAGCAAAAACATACATGCTGAGTAAATCCCAAAGTAACAGTACTAGAAATAACTGAAATACAAATGTCCCTCTAAAACAGATAAATAGTGGAAAGGGAGACACATGCCCAATAAGGAGAATGATAGAAGCGGAATCAAGTAAATGAAATTGTCTAAGCAAGTGGCCTGCAACTCCCACCTAAGCTGCAACACGTTCCTTCCAAGGGATCCTAAGCAAGACGCCCCTGTGGCTGGGCACCTGTAGTACATACATATATATACAAGAGAGAGAGAGAGAGAAAAAGAAACGGGTCAGAGCCCGATAGTGTATATGATTTAAAAATTCGTTTAGCAAGTATTTAAATTGATTACAGGCCAATGCAACAACATATTAGTGCGGCACTCTCTTGAGAAATTCTCACCTCTCTTCTAATGTGCACGCCTATCGTACTAACCTTCCCAGCGGATTATCTATCATATTTCTAACTATCCTCCCCCAACGATTTAACTTATCTTAGGTAATTTGCGAGATTTAAGATTGAAAAATACAATTGTTTAAAAAGTAAGATTTCAATTTGTAACCAAATTTCTCATTTTAACTTTATTAATTAATAAAGTTTTTCCCGTGTCATATTATACTTTCTCCAAACAAGTATTACAATTTGAGTCATCAACCATGTCCTACATATCAAATCACAGTAGGCAGTTCCAGATTTCAGAATTTCATATATATATTAACTACTCGTAATATATATATATCATAACAGCACCCTACAACAACCCACATAAAAACTAAAGTGCGGGCATACTCTACTATCCAATCCCCGTATCACTCGTACTAAGGGAAATACAAATTCGGAATCACTCTCGAACTGTATTAACACATACTCAAACAATGTTGAGGCGAAGCATAGATTCCAAGTCTCTAAGAGGATGGCATATGTCTGCGTCTCTTAGGACCGTCTGAACTATCACTGCGATAGCCTGTACCAAGGATATCTATACACAAACAATATGAGGCGAAGCATAGATTCCAAGTCTCTAAGAGGATGGCACATGCCTGCGTCTCTTAGGACCGTCTGAACTATCATTGCGATAGCCTGTACCAAGGATATCTATCTTCTAGGGTACAAGTCAATATCCCCCATAAAGGTCCCATCGAGATAAGAATGTCCCAGCGCGGTAACCTCAAGGATAGCAAGTAGCGTGGGCATGATTTTCACACATAGATAGTATATGTATACACACAGTCATATAACTATACTATTATCACCATATCAATTTAGGTACATCTCAAGTCCCATAATTACGACATTTGTATTTATTTCTCATTATTTAGTTATCACGTATAACCGTTCACATCTTACTTTAATTTGAGGAACTTTTCCACTTACTACATAACGCTCATGGATTCTATCCTCCCAAGTATAAAATTCAGTAGGTATTCATCTATTTTCCATCGTAATCATTTTTACGTAATCTCTCCCTTTAATACAAGATTTCATCGTCCCTTATGTAATTATCCCAAAAATACAATTCTCGTCTCACATTAAAGGCCCCAACATTATTCATATGTCCTACTGGTCTTCCATATCTCCCAAAACATTTTATTAAGGATGTCCAAGAATTATTTCACATTAACTTGAATTTAACTAATTTAAAAAGGGGAATAGGAGTCTGGAAGGAGGGGTCGATCGATCGAGGTCTGCGGCTCGATCGAGCGAACCTTCGATCGATCGAAGCTCTAGGCTCGATCGATCGATCAAGCAGGTATTGCGATTTCTACAGTTTTGCAGTTACGGGTTCTAACACATATCTTCATCCAAATTCAAGTTTTTCATTCCCAAACTTCCAAAGATTCATACTACTAACATTATATCTCCATAGTAGGTATTTCCAACATAAAGCATGTGGATTTCTATCATTATACATGAATTAACAGCCCAAAAATTATTATAATTATCAAGAACCCTAGAATTCTATTAAACATGGTTCTAACAAGTATTTCCAGAAATTTCTTCTTATAAACATCATAATTTTGTGGGTAATTCCTCTACATGGTAAGGGTTTCCAGGATTATCATTTAAACCATAACTACATGCGATTCCTATCTCAAATCTTTGGTTTTCTTCCATAAAAACTCATTCTCATTACTCTTAAACTAATATGAAAGATGCACCAACGAAATAATCAAGATAAACACTTGCCTAGGATTTTTGGTGTTCTAATTTGCAGATGATTTTGTTGTGGTTGCGTTCCCCGTCGCGCGATCTACACGTTGGTAGTGGTGGCGGTGCAAACAGATGGGTTTTGGGCTTTGGATTGCCTTGAGAGCTCTCTCCTTTCCTCTCCTATGGCCGTCATTTGTCTTTGGTTGTTCTAACCCTAGAAGGAAACCTTAGACATATGATATAACCCTTAGAATTTCGTGGGTTTAATTACCCATAATTGCGAAATGCCCAAAACGCCCTCCCGGGGTACTAATTAGGCCTAAAAACGCCCCGAGACCCAAACTAAACCCCCGGGTACAGTTTTCTGACTATCTCGACCCTTTCGGACGCGTTGGCGCACTCAAAATGACCATACGAACAACTTATAAAATATTAACTTTTATTTATCAATATTTAGTCCCGACGCGACACGGGCGCGTCCCGACTCAAATTTCCAAAATTGCCATTTTATTCACTCGTGACATTCAATATAACAAATATTATATATTACTTTGCTCATTAGTAATATTCAACAAATTTTCCCATAATTACTAACTCTCATCACGTTAATAATTATAACATAATTAATTTCGGGATTTTTTTATTAAATAATTAATTCACATTAAATTTAATAAATCCCCAAATTAATATAGCATAAAAATACGGGGTATTACATAATCCCCCCCTAATAACGGAATTTCATCCCGAAATTCGGAAAATAAGGCCTACCAGGTAGCACAATTTTGAATATCCTTGTCAGTACGCAACTGTTTACATAGTACGGCGCTCAATCACTATAGCTTTTTCCTCACAGCAACATTGTTTTACATTCTCAATGGAGACACTTCACATTGCGCTCCTAATCGACAACATTCGCATAGGTCACGCCTATACGTTATAAATTTCATTATATCACTATCATTAGGAGGCCGCACCTCACTACATGACAACTACTCGGATTTATTCATACACAAAATTCCCATTCTGAGAAGATCATACGAACATCTGACCACTCTTGACTGCCTAAAACAGTCGTGGAATTCCACCATAGTTATCGGATATTTTCTCGACCGATCCAAAACTTCTGATTATCTACTCTCCTCTAAACATACGGAAGGAGAATAGTCGAGGTTCTTCCATAACAAAACCTCAATAAGTACCTCGTACGCGATAAACAGGTACGAGTGCTTCTACAGAGCATTCTTGAAATCATCGTACCAAGATTCCAAAATCTCCTTCATGTGGCTCCACTAATCTTCAATCACCATGCGCTTATTCCCTGGCTAAGGCTGATACATCCTACTCGAAACGAAATCTTATCTTCGCTGGTTCCTGAAATCCCATATCAAAGGTGGGATTCACCAATCTCATCCTGATTCAGAAATTTATACTGCGTCGGACCATGCACTGGCGCGATCCTTCCTTTCAAAGGAAATCTCGGGCATACTAGTTAATATTGTAAGCCAGCCCAAAGGAATATCAATCACTTCCTTCTCGGCGACTTAATTCACATGTTCGGGATAAACCCTTGATCTTGTTTTGAGGATGGCAACCCATCCAAGGACTTTACCGACTTTACCAACCTCTTCCAATTTCTGTAATTTTTTATAAACACAAAATTCTTTGGTTGATTCTCCTCTTTCAACCAAATCTTACCTATGGGCAGTGCATGTAGAGACTACTCACCACGTCTCGATAAACATCGATTCTTCCCTTGAAATGTCTCACATTAAGTGACACGTAATACTCCTCTTCCTTCCTTGGAGTATGCCAAAAGTTCCGACCCGTGCTCTTCTCTCCACGAAGCGCACTTCTGGATCTCTTATACTATACTAACATCATTACTCTTTGTATGCACAAGTCGCTCTCACACTTGACTAATAACAACTCCGCTCCGGGTGTGCTTCATAATAATTAAATTCTACTCTATTCAAGGAATACCAATTCTTGAATGGCTTCCCACAGCCTTCCAATCAAGTTAGGGCGTGCTATTCTAATTGCACACTTATGTATGGATTATCGCCCCTCATGTGATGTTTAATCCACTCTATCACTTCCACTTCGTAATACTAGTCCCACAAACATATATTTCACACGTCTATTACCACGTTCCTTCGACTCGGACTATTTTAACTGTAGTTAACCAAGATGCCCACATTTTTGCAACACTCCGACCGCCCTGGGAGAGCGAACGGCGTGCTACTCATCTGTAGGACTAACTAAATTAAACGGAATAGAAGGAATAGGGCATTCAAATTCCATGACAACAAAAGAGGAATATTAATTCTCAACCTTCCTCAGATAAGTACAACAATTTTCCCAAATAGGTACAACAACCAAAATAAATCACTAACACTCTATTCATCAAAAAAATTACAGGTCATATCTTTTGTATAATATAAAGTTCTTTCCAGATAATCCATGCTAAAAATCATTCCAACTCTTTATTCACCTTGTGTTCTGTACGCGGTTATAACATTTGGGTACTCTCAATCACCCTAGAAATCAAAATTCTTAAATTCTCCTTATCATCGTTCCACCCCTCAACTTGTGGGGATAACTTCAATGATTTCTTACCACACAGTCCGGCTCTAGTGGCTTTAAAACAAAATTCAACTTCCAACTTACATACATAATTACCCGATCCCATTTCGACCAGGGTACCGAACTCATGGAATAGTGACCAAATGTCTCCCTATTTCCAACCTTACGCTAAGTTTCATGCGTGGGATGTCTCGCAAAGGGAAATCCAAACAAGGAGCCCCCCCGATACACTACTACCTAGCATTGTCGGTTATCGAAATCCATTAGGTCCTCCATCCATAGTATATACCCCTTTATTCCGTCCCTTGACAGAAAAGTTACAATTTCTCCCGTAATTATGCTTAACAAAGAACGTTTCACTAATTGCACTATTGTTCAGTATAGGTTGGTGGTAATAGCATTCCATAAACCTCGAATACATACACTCGGAATTCTCAAAATTCCTTTCCCTAATAATAGGGGTATAAATTTTAACTCCCACATCTCTAAAGGATAAATATAACAATGCACTTTTCCTATCACTAAGTCCGGAGTGCCAAACATAATATTGAGTCAAATCTTTTCGCTCAACGGTAAATCCCGATACATACTGAATTATGCTGACAAAGTCTATACATACATTGACATCGAATATCTCGAGCCCACTATCTCCTCCGAAGTCTCTAGGATAGATAATATAGGTGCGAGTCCAACCTTCTTACAGGTAAAGCCTCGCCAAAACAAAACGTGTTGCACTAATGCAACTACTCCGATAGCCTAGCAATAAATGCCCACTATCGTACTAACCATTTCTATAACGTTTTAACAAAGATAATATCATACTCGTGTATCGCCTCACTACGACGAGTAACCTCAATAAAGTATAAAACACTGTTAATATACTCATTCATCCTCCGCGGATAGCACTAAAGAAAAATCCCGCTACACTAGGGAAAAATATTCTCATTTTAATAACGTTTATAATGATATGCATTAAGCTCGTCCCACATGCTAACCTAGCAAGGAACAAAATATGGTGACTCGCTCGTGTCACATAAACACGTCGTATCCTTTGAGAATACAACTTACACTTCTACCTTGTCAATCATCTTGACCGCGCAAATGGTTTCCGGATGTAACACGTCTACTCAAACCAAACAAAATTTCTTTAATCGTTGCCTTTTACTAGGCACTGTATTCTTGTCCTTTTTCTCACTTTGGAACATATTATCGTGAGCGATCTCACTCCGTACAAAATACCTCAACACATAATCCACTTACCACCTGTCCTACTAACCAGGTTAGGATTGTCCTTCTCCCGGACTTTAGTAAACTCGATTCATGTTAACCATCCCGGTTGTTCCCTTAGCTTTTTAGGCCATGAAGATCATGTTACTATCTATAATAGTACTTACTGAATTTACCATTACTTGGTAAGAATTTAACTATCTGAAGCATTTAAATGGTTTTCCTGATGTGTACCCACATCCTTTTGTGGTGTTATACCACCACCGTTGTATTCAGTCTTATTCTCAACTAAATTCTTCGATTCCTTTAACTTCCCCCACAAAGAAGCGTTATCATCTATATTGACAAAATATGACATTGTCAACCTCTGAATCGGTCGTCCATCAGAATTTCCTCCTCGAGTATTATCAACTATTATTACAAGTTGGTCTCCCACTTGGAGTCGTTTCCTCCACTAGTATCTACCTCTTTCGATACAAAATTTGCTAATGATTAGGATTCATATCCATAATTGGACTTCTGTCATGCCCTCCTGCGATGAGTTCAGAACCACATTTGCTTCTCATCCTGAACAGTTGAGGAAGGAACATACGATCAACACTGTACCTAAGGTTCTCCTATAGGCATAGCATTCCACTTCTAAAATTGGTGTTGACTCCAACCATTATAATTTCATCCCGAAAGCCAAGAAAATTTTCTCTAAATTTTCACTTTCAGTTTGCCACACTCCGTCCTATATTTAAGCCTTTGGATACTTTACCTCCTTTGGTAAACACATACAAATTTTTGCGTTTCTAAAATTTCCCACTGACAGTCTCTACAAGTTTTTGTAATACGTTGGGTAAGTTTACCCTCGCACCTCATTTGACTATAACAGCATTTGAAAATCATTGCTGCACCTTAGTCTACTTTCTAGTCGTGGCTTCTCGTGCCATAATGGAGGTGACCTCAACTACGGTCATCATCCTCGGTTATATTTTATAATCTCAACTGAGCCCTGCCTCCTGATGTCCGCTTAACGGTCCTCTTTTGACATCCGTCATCGCTCGGAACACGCACATATCCGAACGAAATTAGAATTCACTAATGTATACACATTATAGTAGGAGAATGAAATCTCGTCAAAGAAATCGACAATCCTAAACATAGGGCTCTATAACAAACAAAGCAACGCTGAAAGCATAATAAGCCGTACAGATCCTAAGGACACTAGAACCTGATGCTCTGATACCACCTGTGACACCCCGCCTAATTAAATACCGGGCGATCACTCCTTTATTAAATTAAAATCAAGGTGAACAGTTGGTTCATTCTTAGCATCACTGTCGTGAAAATAAATTTTTCCAAATTAACACCCTACTTAATTAAGCTAAGTGTCAAGCCCATTTTTCAACATTACTAACCAATTTTATTTTTTTTAAAGGAAAATTATTTATTTAATTAGTAACAACATTTTCAATAAGTAAGAATCATACAACAATTATCCTGGAACATAATCCAATTACTTTAAACATTCAACATTCAAAATCTTAACATTTAAAACTTAAAGTAAAAACATACATGCTGAATAAATCCCAAAGTAACAGTACTAAAAATAACTGAATTACAAATGTCCCTCTAAAACAGATAAATAGTGGAAAGGGCGACACATGCCCAATAAGGAGAATGATAGAAGCGGAATCAAGTAAATGAAATCGTCTAAGCAAGTGGCTTGCAACTCCCACTTAAGCTGCAGCACGTTCTTTCAAAGGGATCCTAAGCAAGACGCCCCTGTGGCTGGGCACCTGTAGTACATACATATATATACAAGAGAGAGAGAGAGAGAAAAAGAAACGGGTCAGATCCCGATAGTGTATATGATTTAAAAATTCGTTTAGCAAGTATTTAAATTGATTACAGGCCAATGCAACAACATATTAGTGCAACACTCTCTTGAGAAATTCTCACCTCTCTTCTAATGTGCACGCCTATCGTACTAACCTTTCCAGCGGATTATCTATGATATTTCGAACTAATCTCCCCCAACGATTTAACTTATCTTAGGTGATTCGCGAGATTTAAGATTGAACAATACAATTGTTTAAAAAGTAAGATTTCAATTTGTAACCAAATTTCTCATTTTAACTTTATTAATTAATAAAGTTTTTCCCGTGTCATATTATACTTTCTCCAAACAAGTATTACAATTTGAGTCATCAACCATGTCCTACATATCAAATCACAGTAGGCAGTTCCAGATTTCAGAATTTCATATATATATTAACTACTCGTAAAATATATATATCATAACAGCACCCCACAACACCCCACATAAAAACTAAAGTGGGGGCATACTCTACTATCCAATCCCCGTATCACTCGTACTAAGGGAAATACAAATTCGGAATCACTCTCGGACTGTATTAACACATACTCAAACAATATTGAGGCGAAGCATAGATTTCAAGTCTCTAAGAGGATGGCATATGTCTGCGTCTCTTAGGACCGTCTGAACTATCACTGCAATAGCCTGTACAAAGGATATCTATACACAAACAATATGAGGCGAAGCATAGATTTCAAGTCTCTAAGAGGATGGCACATGCCTGCGTCTCTTAGGACCGTCTGAACTATCATTGCGATAGCCTATTCCAAGGATACCTATCTTCTAGGGTACAAGTCAATATCCCCCATAAAGGTCCCATCGAGATAAGACTGTCCCAGCGCGGTAATCTCAGGGATATCAAGTAGCGTGGGCATGATTTTCACACATAGATAGTATATGTATACACACAGTCATATAACTATACTATTATCACTGTATCAATTTAGGTACATCTCAATTCCCATAATTACGACATTTGAATTTATTTCTCATTATTTAGTTATCACGTATAACCGTTCCCATCTTACTTTAATTTGAGAAACTTTTCCACTTACTACATAATGCCCATGGATTCTATCCTCCCAAGTATAAAATTCAGTAGGTATTCATCTATTTTCCATCGTAATCATTTTTACGTAATCTCTCCCTTTAATACAAGATTTCATCGTCCCTTATATAATTATCCCAAAAATACAATTCTCATCTCACATTAAAGGCCCCAGCATTATTCATATGTCCTACTGGTCTTCCATATCTCCCAAAACATTTTATTAAGGATGTCCAAGAATTATTTCACATTAACTTGAATTTAACTAATTTAAAAAGGGAAATAGGAGTCTGCGAGGAGGGGTCAATCGATCGAGGTCTAGGGCTCGATCGAGCGAACCTTTGATCGATCGAAGCTCTGGGCTCGATCGATCGATCAAGCAGGTATTGCGATTTCTGCAGTTTTGCAGTTACGGGTTCTAACACATATCTTCATCCAAATTCAAGTTTTTCATTCCCAAACGTCCAAAGATTCATACTACTAACATTATATCTCCATATTAGGTATTTCCAACGTAAAGCATATGAATTTCTATCATTATACATGGATTAACAGCCAAAAATTATTATAATTATCAAGAACCCTATAATTCTCTTAAACATGGTTCTAACAAGTATTTCCAGAAATTTCTTCTTATAAACATCATAATTTCGTTTGTAATTCCTCTACATGGTAAGGGTTTCCAGGATTATCATTTAAACCATAACTACATGCGATTCCTATCTCAAATCTTTGGTTTTCTTCCATAAAAACTCATTCTCATTACTCCTAAACTAATATGAAAGATGCACCAACGAAATAAGCAAGATAAACACTTTCCTGGGATTTTTGGTGTTCGGATTTGCAGATGATTTTGGTGTGGTTGCGTTCCCCTACGCGCAATCTACGCGTTGGTAGTGGTGGCGGTGCAAACAGATGGGTTTTGGGCTTTGGAATGCCTTGAGAGTTCTCTCCTTTCCTCTCCTATAGCCGTCATTTGTCTTTGGTTGTTCTAACCCTAGAAGGCAACCTTAGACATCTGATATAACCCTTAGAATTTCGTGGGTTTAATTACCCATAATTGCGAAATAAATCCCCAAATTAATATAGCATAAAAATACGGGGTATTACAGCATATTAGTCCTAAGGGTTTACCATGTGTTTTTGACCTTTTATTTCGACGTGGTGTAGCATGTGGACAATGGTTAAAATAAAATTTAAAAAGGTTTTTATTTTAGTCCTTTATCTTTTGTATAATTTAAGTTATAGACCTAAAAGTATATTTTTGTAAATTTTAGGGGTATTTTGGTAATTTAAAAAAGCTTTCAAAGTTGAAATTGTAATTTTATGTTAGTTGAGGCCCAAAGGTTGAATTTGATACAAGGTTGGGGTTTAGGGGTTAAATATATCTAAAGTTATCTTACTTTGAATGTTTTAGGGATTCTTTTGTAATTAATTAGAACTTCAAGGGGTCTCAGTTAATATAACAAAGTTGTAGATTTTTAAAGAGATTTCTTTTCTTCTTTATAAGACTTTTGATTTTACATACTTATTAGGGTTTAAATCGAGTTCGTAGGAAATTTTTGTGTTTAAAAATTTCCCGGTTCTTACAATCTACCTACATAAACAAATTTGTCAATCTACTTACACAAAAAAATTGTTGAATTTTACCTTAAAATCAGTCGGGGTATTGATTCTTCATTTCTTGTTCTATTTCCCATGTAGCTTCTTACAGATTCTGGTGTTCCTAAAGTTCTTTAACTGAGGGAATTTCCTTGTTTCTGAGATATTTCACCTAGCGATCAAGAATTTGAATAGGACATACTTCAAATTCATGGTTGGGTTCAACTGAAACATATTTCCATGTGATTGTATGGAATGGATCTGGTATATACTGGCGTAATTGTTATACATGAAACACATTATTAATATTGGATAATTCCACGGGTAATTCTAATTGATAGGCTACGAAGCCAATTCTTTTAGAAACTGTGAAAGGTCCAATATATCGAGGGGTTAATTTTACTTTCTTTCCAAAACGTAAAATTTCTTTTCGAGGGGATACTTTCAGAAATACTTGCTTATTTTCTTGAAATTCTAACGGTTTTTGGCAATGATTAGCATAAATCTTTCCTCGATCTTGGGTTATCTTTAACTTCTCTTGAATCTATTATATTACCTCGGTGGTTTCTTAAATTATTTTGGGACCAAAGTGTTTACTATCTCCCGACTCTATCCAACATACCGAGGATCTAAAAGGTCGTCCATATAAAGCTTCAAATGGGGAAACTTTGATACTTGTTCGATAGTTATTATTATACAGAAATTCGATAAGTGCTACTAAACAATCCAATGGTCAAATATATCTAACATACAAGCACGTAATATATCTTCTAGGGTTTGAATTGTACGTTCTAATTATCCATCCATTTAGGGGTGGAATCCTGTACTTAAGTGAAGTTTAGTACCCATTGCAACTTGCAATGCTTGCCAGAATTTTCTTGTGAAATGAGAATCTCTATCTGATACAATGGATAAAAAGATTCCATGTAATCGAATACTTTCTCAAATGTATAACTTTCTAAGCTTCTATATGAATTTGTGGTTTGTAAATGAAGAAAATGGGCAGATTTAGTATGTCGATCTACTATCACCCAAATTGAATTATGTCTTTGGGACTTACGAGGTAGTCCACTGACAAAATCCATGGTAATATGATCCCATTTACATTCGAGAATATGTAAGGCCTGAAGAAGTCCACCAGGGTGTTGGTGTTATATCTTTACTTAATGACAAGTAAGACATCTCCTTACCAAATTCTCGATATCAGTTCTCATGTTTGGCCACCAATATTGCTTCTTCAAATCATGGTGCATTTTTAAGCTCCCGAGGTGTATCATGAATTTCGAACGATGAGCTTCTTTCAACACTTCTTCTCGAAAAGATGCATTGTCAGGTACATATAATCTATTTCTAAATCATAGTCTTATTTCTCTGTCATAGGAAAATCTGGATTTTTGCTAAAAAACGTTTGTACAAACGAATCTTAGATTTGTTGAATTAATATTTTCTTTCTTAACTCAAGATGAGCGATAATGTTAAAAAGTTTGGTACAAGGGGTAAGTAATCGTACATCATATTACTCTATGGTAGCGGTAATATCATTGGAATTTAAAGTGCGATGTCTTCCTACTGGATTTCGACTTAAAGCGTCAGCTACTACATTACCTTTGACTGGATGGTAATTAATTTTAAATTGGTAATCCTCCAAAAATTCAATCCATCATCATTGTCTGAAGTTCAATTCATTTTAGGTAAAGATATACTTCAAACTTTTGTGATTTCAAAAGACTTGGAAACTTACACCATAAAGGTAACAAGCCAAATTTTTAATGCAAAAACTATGGCTCCTAGTTCTAGATCATGAACCGAATACGCTCTTGTGTCTTGACTTATCGTGACCCATATTCTTTCATTTTGCATAAATACACATCCTAACCCTTGTAACGAAGCATTGGTATACACCTCATCACTTACATCACTAGAAGGAATAATGAGGGTAGGAGCAGTAGCCAACTTGTCCTTTAATACTTGGAATGGTTGGTTACATTCTTCCATCCTGATGGTCTCTTTTTATTTCTTAAGAGGAAAGTGTTTTAAGGATGACAAAAAAAATTTATCTTTTTACGAAAAATCTTTTTCAAAATTTTAATTCGCACCATGCTATGAACCAATTTTAACTTAACCAAATTTTATCTTGATTAATCCTAACCATCCATCTAGCGATTTAAAAAAGTAAAATAAAGAAAAGAACACTCATAACGCCGGATGTACGAGGAAACCACAACAGGAAAAAAACCTCGGATGACCCAAGCCAAACAATCACTGTGAATGTTGATTTACAATGAACACACACAAGTCTTACTCAACAACTCGATACCTCACGAGACTTGAAGCTCTTATGATCTTCAACCAATCCTCTCACAATGCCCATGCATAAAGTCCATCTTCCACGATACCTGTCCACAACACACACATCCATGTATGTCTTAATGTCCATCAAAATGGCTTGTAACGTCTACGATGTTGAACACGACTCTTCCGCTTCTTCACTTCAAAACCAAATAATGTTCAAGTTTATAACAAAATATTCTTGTTGCCAACAATATCACTATTGCATATAGTAAAAATAACTCGGATCTTATAAACTCTAAGGATGTATTTACTTTAAAAAACCTTAGAGAACTTGTGTGCAGAAACATTCTTGTTCGTAAACAATTTTGACAGAATGCACATTTCGTCGAAGGAAACATGTCATTAAATAATTTTCCCACGGTGGTGGCTCACTAAAGTGACATAGACACACCGCTCGAATGATCCGCCTGGTCATTTGAACAACATACGCATTAGAGTCCCACTTAAAATCAACCCTAATCCGCCCTGATCAGATTGAAATGAGTTATAAACGATTTCAAGAACCTTTAAAAACATTTTAAAACATTTTCTTAATGAAATAACATCCTCAATTAATTTTAAAAAAAATTCCGAGTCTCATTAAATTATGCATTCATACCTGAGTGATCTCAGAATTCAATTGAACTTTGAAGATGAGTAAACTTGCACCAATTAAACCTTTGGCATAAATAATTCCTTGAAGCTTTTTCGCCACGTCTTTAATAAACTTCAACACGTCATAGTCTGTGTGGGATCATGATAATAAAAATACGACCTATGACTCAAACGTTTTTTGTTGTGGGAATAAGTGAAAACTATACAACGGACTTAATTGGAAATTGTGTCCTTACAAATCTCCCCCTTTGACTATTCTGGGACAAAACCAACAGTGAAATGTCCGTCAAGACGTATGATGACTAAATCCCACCCCATAAACGTAAAAAAAAAAATTACTGGATAAGACTAGTAAATAATGGGCCAACAAGCATGAACTGACTGAATGTGATACACACGGGGAAAAAAATGGCCAGTGAATTATGGAGGAACAAATGATATAAACCAACATGTAAAATTAAATCCTAATCATTTGTTATGTAAGAAAAATCTGATATCAATATGTAATCAACAATTAAATCAGGATACCAAGATCATCGCATAAAATCTCCCCCTATATCACATACATCTCTCCCCCTTTTGTCTCAAATAGACAACATGGTGAAAAGATAAAAAAATCTAGCATGAGATAAATCAATGAAATATATCTAGGTAATCACGAAACAACCAACTAATAATGATCAAATCCGTAGCTAGCAAAATATAATCACATAATATGTAATAAGCAATCTACGCAGGTGTAGACACCCTATTCTGTTACCGCCTAAACTCTCCTTAGGTCCCTAGCACCTCCCTCCATCATAACAAACTCAACTCATACCCCAGATACCGACCTAGAAGCCATCAGGAACTCCCAGGCTTCATTTGACCAAAATTCAAAGTCTTCAGCTCGATCGAGACTGAATGAATCTTCGAAGGGCACAGAAACTCCTTTCCAACGGTCCGTCTCGTGCACTATTCCGACTTACCATGCGAATGAACGACCCATTTTCTCCTGAAACCTGATCAGGAGGACACCGAGATCTCTCGGGCTCTGTTTCACCTAAGTCAGCTCTTCATCTCGATCGAGACTGAATGAATTTTCTAAGTACACTGAAACCCCTTTCCAACGGTCCGTCCCATGCGCGATTCTGACTTACGGTATAGACGAACGATCCGTTTTACTCTGAAAGGTCACCGAATTCTTCTAGGGCCCAGTTGACCAAAGTCAAATCCCCGAACCGGATCAAACGCTTTAGAATGTCTAAGTACATATCCTAACCTTTGTAACGGTCAGCCCCGTGCACGATTCTGACGTACCATGTGGACGAACGATCCGTTTGCGTCCGACGATTCTCCGTCCAATGGATCGACGAGCGCTTCCGAGCCATATTTAACCCAAAGTCAACTCTCGAACCCGAAATCAGTCCAAAGGACCTTTTAAGGTATCTAAATTAACTTTCCAATGGTCCACCCCGTGCATGATTCTTATCAACGATTTGCGTTCTTCGGCCGATTTTTCGAAAAGGCCTGAAAGACACTGTTAAGCCTGCCTATCGGCAGTGTGCCTAAACGCACCTGCCGATTGGTAGGAACAGGGATATGCCGATCGGAAATGTTCTGGGACTATAAAAAGTAGGCTTGACCTCACTTGCAAGAGGAGCCCAAATATGATAGATATCACTCTCAACAGATCCAGAAAACCTCTCTCGAAGTCAGCGTGATTTCCACACCCAAATCCCTTTCTAACCTTCACTTTTCATCGTCCTTTTCATCAAACTTGGTGAATTCACTACCCTCCATCATCATCCAAGTCTAAGGGCTGCACTCCAACATTCAAGATGTTCAAGAAGGTCCAATTTTCTTAACTCTCTCCTTAAATTCTCATAAATTCGCAATAACTTGTTTTATTACTTAGCACTTTTATTATCTCATCTCACACATCCTAATACACTTTTTATTTAGTATTATTGCACATCTCTTATTTTCATATAAATAAAAATCCAAAAAATAAGAAAAAGAGGGTTTGCTCATAAATTTCAAACGGGAATTCTCATACTTTTCTTACAGTTTTCTCATAACTAAAACACTTTTTCTACACACACACACACACACACACACACACAAATAAGAGAATCCCCCACTTGGATTTATGGGATAAACCCCACCCCTCATTTTGCATGCGAACTACGTGGACTTTGATGCCTCTATAGGCTACGTAGGCGTCTCGGGGTAAAACTCGAGACTCGAGTCCTATTTTTACTTTTTCTCTCATTTTCCATCTTCTCTAAAATCCACTCTTATATATATATATATACATACATATATTTGATCTTAGTGGTGTATTATTCCATATGCGTTATCGTTCCATCATAACAGTCAACGTAAGGATAATCGCGTAAATCCTATTTTCTAATATTTTTATACCTTCCTACGGATGACTCTCTTTACCTCTTCCATGGTGCAAGTCGATGATTCCTATCTCCACTATATATACACATGCACACATATCACGGGGAAAATAAAGGGAAATAACAGAAACCCATGAGAGACCAAAAGGGCGGAACAGGTGCCTAACACCTTTGCATTTGTAACTTAGCCTCCAGACCCTTTTCGAATCATTTTGGTTTTGTATGCATCGGTATGTCTTTGGATGCTATCCTTCGGGATGGCTTCTCCTTTTCTTTTGTCTGTTTTGAGTACAATAGACTAACGACTCTATCTCTCAACATTTTTCACCTCACCCAAATGACGCCATCCGAAGCGTTCCCGAGAGGGATGCGTGGGACCTAGGATCCTACCTTATGCCGCCCACCCGCCGTGACGATCGGGGGATGGCCATAGTGGCGACTCTGCTGGGGAATATATTTTGAGGGCTAGACTCTATTTACATGGGTATTATGTTTTTTTATATTTTCCCCCAATTTTGCATGATCCCCCTTTGTTACTCATGTATACCCCATGCTTATGATTCTATTCACTCACTTGTAAAAAATTATCCTTGTACACTTCACTCCACGTGCACCCAGGATCACATATATCCATATGTTGCACGCATCACCCATCCATACTTGGTGTACCATTGGTACTTGTACTTTGCTCCCTATTTGGCATAATCAGAAAAGACATTCTAATAAGATACTAATAAGAGAATCATGCATGATTCACACGACATCACCAAAGAGCATTGTTATTGACCAAATTTTACCCAGTAACTGGAGGGTCACTTTGTGATAGGCACTGGTCCGACAGGGCCCAGTTAGACTAATCAATATGACTCTTACCTTCCATTGGCCAAGTACCTTTGACGTATATCGAACGGTTCCCTCCGCATTGTACCGCTTGACCAAAGTCATGACGGGAGTTATATCGCAGATAACTCGTTCACCTACGTCGAGTATATCGAATTCGCTCTCACACGTACATTCCCCACAAGGTATATGGTGAGGCAATTCACGTACACTCAGGTATATCAAATGGCTTGTCCACACGTACCGATTGCCCGCAAGAGTAAGACGTATATCGTGGAATTCACACCAAAGGGGGAGTTTTTTGATTCACCCAACCAACTGCATACCCGCATATAGGTGTCAAGCCTAGGACACACATCTTAGATTGTCGATTTCTACCCGAAACTCTGCAAAAATTTCGGGCTGTCCTACCGCCCAAATTTTTGCGCATTTTTAAAATGCCTGGTCACAAGTCCAGCCATAGCTTTGCATATATTACGAACCTAATTTTTCCAGGCTCGGGTCCCATCCGGCATTTTATTTTTCATTTAGGAGAATTAATACAAGTTAAAACATAATAATTATAATAATCATGCTGAGACCGTCTCCAAAAAGAAAATTCTCTTTTTTTATCGAAAATCCAAAAGCATTTTTTCCTTTACTTATCAAAAATCCAAAAACATTTATCCTCTCTTTATAAAAAATCCAAAAGTATTTTGTCTTTCAATCTCGAAAAAAAATGTCAAAAAAAAATTTCATCCCTTTTTCTCAAAAATAAATCCCATTTTATACCTTCTCAGGTCGATCGCAAATCATTGGCCTGACTTCTTATTGGCTTCGGCCTTCAGTCAAGTCACCCCAGAGTTCCGTCCGTTCCCCTATTACTCCTTCTGAGTCTGGAATCCATCCGTTTTCCATGGAGAACACAAATCAAGTAACCGTTGTGCAGTCGGATCTGACGACAGTCCTAGCTCAGCTTGTGTCCAAGATTAACAACCTCCAAACTGAGGTTCGAGAGATGCAACGAAACCAGGTTCCCGTTCCTCAAGAGCTCGAGGCCCTATTCCATCATTCTATGGATCCACCCGAGCCCATTTGGGTTCCTGAAGAGTATCAGCACGCTCCATGTGTCCCTCCTGTTAATGGGCCTCCGCCTGCCTATCTTCCTATGCCGAACCTTGCCCAGCCTGGGGCTAACTTGCCTATGGTCATTGATCCAAAGGAAGAAGAATTGAAAAAAGTCAAAGAGGACCTCAAGATGCTCACTAAGAAGTTTGACCATGTCAGAATCTCGAGGAATTACATGGACTACACCCATATGTCTCCTTATCCTAAATCGAGGTTACCCAAGAAGTTCAAGATGCCAAATCTCGAGAAATTCGAAGGAAGTGGACCCCCGATTGTTCATATCCATAGTTTATCACCGTTTCATGACTCTACTAGGGGCTTATGAAGAAGTGATAGCCCAATTTTTTCAACAAACTCTAAAGGATAGTGCCCGCTGATGGTTTTTGTCTCTCGAAGAGTCCAGAATTTATAGCTGGGAAGATGTAGCCCGGGAATTCTTGTCATAGTACAAATATAATGAAGAGCTTGAGGTCACCTATCGTGATTTAGAGCTTCTTAAATAGAACCCTAAAGAATCAGTCAGTAACTTCATCGCCCGATGGAGGGAAAAAGTGACAACCATGACCAATCGGCCTTCCGAGGAAGAAAAAGTCGGCATAGTGAAGAAGAACTTCTTACCCCATGTTCGAGCAATGATGGGAGGACAATATTATCCCCATTTTTGAGCTCTTAGATAAGTAGGAGTATAAATCAAGGAAGGTCTTGCCAAAATAGAAGTTGACCCAAAGAAGGTGTCCGGATAGTTCACCCCTAGAAAATATGACAAACCTACCAATGCTACAGTCTCAACCATCAACAACATCTCTCAACCAACCACATCATGGGCACCAGAAAGCCATCATGTCCCAGTCCAAAAGGAATACACCGAGCTCCATGCTCCCCTCTCTAAAGTTTATCAAGCCTTGTTAAGACGAAACCTTATCAAACCTTTGGATCCTTGTCCATTGCCAAATCCACTCCCAAGAAACTTCAAGGCAGATGCCCATTGCGCCTTTCACTAAACTGTTGGCCATACCACCGACCAATGCCTTCACCTCTGAAACATAATCCAAGGTCTAATTGATTGAGGTACCATCGCCCCACCAGCCAATCCTAAGATAAACACTACTCACAACCCACTTCCAAATCATGCCAATGCCATCTTTCTAGAAGAGAACCCAGAATTCGATCCCTCAACTCAAATCACACCCATATACTTTCCTAAACCTCTCCAAATTTTCACATATTTCCTCCTACACCCTACTAGCCTCGCTGATTAGGAACTGTTACTCCTTACCAGAACATGCATCGTTGTCCATACCCGTTCTGAAAATGGAAGCATGGAATTATCAGAAGTGTTAGACCAACTCCTAGAGTTCGGGCTAAAAAATGCCCTCACAAATGATCCTTGATTTCCAGAGGTTCAGTACGCTATTCTTGGAGGCACAAAAATGGGCCCGAGAGTCAGATAGCTGGGTAGTACCAACCAATGAAGTTAGCCTGGATAATGTCGTCCAGATCATGGCAGAATTATTCAAGTAAACCAATAACATTTGCAGTATGACCGAGTTACTTGATGCTCTGAAGCTACAGGGGCACCTGGTCCCTTCACCCTTACACATCCCCACAGAATGGGATGACCTGTATGAAGAAGCCATTAAAGTTGTGGAATGCATCGACTTTACATGGAAAGACAAAACTGTTGCCACCGGATGGGGAGAAGAATTCAGAGATTCGGATGAAGAATAAGCTTTCGAGACAGAGGAAAGTGACTCTGAACATTCCTTCAACTTATAAACACTAGGGCTAACACTCTGTATGGTTCACTCAGGCACTACATCACCAGATCCATCCCAACTGATTAAAGTCGCTAATACACCTCTCTTCAACTGGCATGTTGTGCCAGCTCTACCTGTTGAAATCCCCCTAATCCCATTATTTACCCCATTTCTTCAGTTGTTGTCTATCCTTGCTAAAATGTAATCGAGACATCCTTTGATGAGGTTCTTAATGTTGTTTTTCCTATCAACGAAATAAACGAAGATTTTGAGTATCTTGATGTGCCTTACATTAACTGTTTGGATTCTAACTTTTGATGATGATGATTTTGCAAATGAACAATTCTTAACCGATCTAAATAAGGTTAATAATAAAAAACATAATCGCGTTCAAGTTAATGAAGAAGCGATTGTTGTTGTTAACCTCGGTTATAGTATCCAACTGTGCGAGATTAGGATAGGGTCCACCCTTAACGAGCATGAGCGTGCACAACTCGAAGAATTGCTAAAGGAATTCGTGGATGTCTTCGCATGGTCCTATGACGATATGCTCGACATCGATCCTGAAATAGCTCAGCACGAGATTTCCACTCTCCCAGATTGCAAGCTGATCAAACAAAAGTTGAGAAAGCTCTGCACCGAATGATCGCTAAAAGTCAAATAAGAGGTGGTCAAATAGTTAAACGTAGGCTTCATTCGTGTGATCGAATATCCCACATGGCTATCCAACGTAGTGCCTGTACCAAAATCAGGAGGAAAAGTTCAGATGTGTGTAGACTATCGGGATTTGAACAAAGCCTCTCCAAAGGATGATTATCCTTTACCCAATATCGACATGATCGTGGACAACACAACCAGTCATGCTCTTAAGTCATTTGTCAACGGGTTTGTCAGATACAACCAAATCAAAATGCACCCAGACCACCAAGTAAAAACCTCATTCATCACCCCATGGGGAACCTTTTGCTACACCGTTATGCCATTTGGTCTCAAGAACGCTGGGGCTACCTACCTGCACGATATGATTCACAAAGAAGTTGAGGTCTATGTGGATGATATGATTATCAAGTCCAAAACTAGAGAAGGTTATGTTCCTGCTCTCCAAAATTTCTTCGAACGACTGTGACAGTATTAGATGAGACTCAATCCGCAGAAATGTGTCTTTGGCGTTACAAAGGGAAAAATCTTGGGATTCATGGTCAGTGAGAAAGGGATAAAAGTAGATCCCGCCAAGTTGAAAGCCATACTTAAGATGCCACCTCCCCGAATAGAGAAAGAAGTCTGAGGTTTCCTTGGGAAATTGCAATACATCACCTGATTCATCAGCCAGTTAACCTTCATCTGCGAACCTATCCTCAAACTCCTCTGAAAGGATTCAACTAAAGTTTGGAATGAGTCATTCCAAGAAGCTTTTGAACGAATTAAAAAATATCTGACCTAACCCTCGGTACTCATACCACCACAACCTGGTCTCCCATTGCTCCTATACTTAAACAAAACCGGCACTGCAGTCGGGGCTTTGCTAGCCCAATACCTTGAAGATGCCCGTAAAGAAAGAGCCATCTATTATGCCAGTCATAAATTGGTCAGGTACGAAGTTAACTAACTGCTTTGGAAAGGGTGTGTATCGCACTTGTCTGGGTCACCCAAAAGTTGTGGCACTACATGCTCACATTCCCCATCAAACTTGTATCTCGAATGGACCCCATCACATACCTGCTTCAGAAACCCGCCTTATCCAACCGAATGGATCGATGGTTGATGCTCCTCGCCGAGTTCGATATTGTATACGTCACGCAGAAAGCCATAAAAAGAAGATCCATCTTTGAATACCTCGCTGAGTACCCTATGGATGAAGTCGATGTCTAGGTCTCTGAATTCCCAGATGAAAACATTCTCTGTACTGCTCAAGACTGCCTTCGATGGCAAATGTTCTTTGATGGCACTGCCAACAAAAAGGGATATGGCATTGGGATACTTCTGATCACCCCAGATGACTCCGACACTCCCATCGCCATCAAATTGGATTTCCCCTGCACCAATAACATGATTGAGTACGAGGCAAGCACGGTAGGACTCAAAGTTGCTCTCAAGAAAAGTATTCAATGCCTAGACGTCTATGGGGATTTCACCCTCATAATCGGTCAAGTTCTCAGAAAATGGAGAGTTAAGGGCGAGAAGCTCCAACCCTTCCATGCCTACTAGGAAGAACTAGCCTCCCAATTCCAAGCTATTACCTTCCACTACCTACCCCGAGCAAAGAATAACCTAGCCGATGCCCTTGTTGCCTTGTCCTCCATGGTCGACATGCCCGAAGGAATAACAATGACCCCCTTCCTAGTTCAAAAGAAGGATAAACCAAGCCTCTTCTACCACATTGAGCTCGTCACCACAGAAGATCCTTAGGTAGCCAATTATTGGTACTATGATATCTGGAAACTCCTCAAGCATGGTAGGTATTTTGAGGGTTCCAACAAGAAAGATCGAGCAACCCTTCGAAGACTGGCTGCCTAGTACATCATTTGTGACAAAGCACTGCTCAAAAGGAACTTCGATGGAACTCATCTGCACTATATCGCAGGGTCTGACATTGAAAAGATAATGCAGGAAGATCCACAGTGGGGAATGCGGACCTCACATGAATGGTCACATGCTTGCCAAGAAGATCATCCGATAAGGCTACTATGGGACCACCATGACCTAAGATTGCACCGCCTATGTCCAGAGGTGCCTCAAATGCCAATAATTCTCCAACCTTTAGCATTTGCCTCCACGTGAATTATATAACATGATCTTTCCCTGGCCGTTCTCCACCTGAGGCATTGACATCATAGGTAAGGTTACACCTAAGGCTTCCAATGTGCATGGGTTCATCCTAGTTGCCATTGATTACTTCACCAAATGGGTCAAAGGGGAGTCATACGCAATGCTGAACGCCAAGAAAGTGGCCAAATTCATCAAGAAAAATATCATCTATCGGTATGGGGTCCCGCACGAGCTAGTGTCAGATAACAGGTTGCATTTTTGAGGCAGAAGTCACAGAAGTGGTCAACGAGTATGGGATTCAGAGACAAAAATATTCTCCCTACCGACCTCAGACCAACGATGTAGTCAAAGCCACCAATAAGAACCTCAAAGATATTATCACCAAGATGATCGAAAGCTATCGGGATTGGGCCGACCGAATCCCATACGCCCTCTGGGGCTACCAAACCTCAATTCGAACCTCTACCGGGGCTATCGAACCCCAATTCGAACCTCTATTGGGGATACCCCTTACTCTCTAGTTTACGGTATGGAAGCAATCCTACCTGTGGAGCTGGAAGTACCCTCATTGTGCGTCATGCCTGAAAGCGAGGTCAGCGAAGAAGACTGGTGCCAAATCCGTCTTGACGAGATGACCCTCCTAGACTAAAGGAGACTAAAAGAGCTATACCACATAAAAGGGTACCATCGCCGAATACAGTGTTCATTCAACAAGAGAGTCAAGGGCCACGGTGTCCGAGAAGGGGACTTAGCCCTCAAAGAAATCATAGAACCCATCTGGGACCCCAGAGGGAAATTCAATCCCAATTGGAGCGGCCCCAACATTATCAAGAAGATCTTATCCGGCGGTGCCACCATGCTTACCGACTTAGATGGGGAAGAGATGGCTCGTATAGTCAACCTGGATCGTCTCAAGAAATTCTACCCCCAGTCTGAATTCTCGGCCCGCTACGAATCTTCTCATCTCCCTTCTATTCTAAAAAAAATCATTATTTCCCCTACCCAGAACTACGTGGGCCTGATCGTCTATAAATAACCATTTTCAAACACAGTGAAATTTCAAAACCCCA
Source organism: Sambucus nigra (assembly GCA_949130495.1). Classification (NCBI taxonomy): domain Eukaryota; kingdom Viridiplantae; phylum Streptophyta; class Magnoliopsida; order Dipsacales; family Adoxaceae; genus Sambucus; species Sambucus nigra. Next base: position 245,608,165 of record OX422217.1, on the reverse strand, counting down.
GAGGTACGTAGGCATCTCATACACCTTACATGAGCACCACCCTTTCTTTTTCACAAAATACTATTATTTTCTTATCTTCGAGAACAACAGTCAATTCCAACATATACTTGAACAAAAGGATTATGTATGCCTTAGCGGTCGGTATGGATAATTCAAAATTACAAAACATATCAAAAGGCACAGTTGGATGATCAGAAACTTGTTTATTACACTAATAAGAAATTACGGTACATATAACATAAGAAAAGGAATGGATAACTCCCTTCCCCCTACCCTCCTGAAAAATCCAAATAAAATCCCCACATTTATTCCCCATTACAAAATAAACCATTCTATCCACAGCTACCAGAGGAGCCTGCTCCGTCATCATCATCTGCATCCTGGGGTCCCCAAGTTTCCCCTACCTGAACAGAGTGTAGCTTACACTCTATGAACCGATAGGCTCGAACTAGCTTCGAAAAAACTATAACACCTCCTTCCATGGTGTTAAAAGAGACAAGACACTTTTGTCCAGTCTCCACTAACAACATCTTGCTAACTAATCTCCTCCACAACCACTTTATATAATCCCTAGGGATATGACAAACTCTCCCAACAGACTGAGAGGGACGGGTCGACGGACGCCGATTCTCCCATAGAGAGCCAAGCCGCAGGCGCAGACGCTCGGTCAAATCCTCTACCGGAAATAAATTTAGTGTCCGAGGTGGCACGACCTATGCCCAGCCAAATTGGCGCAGAAGCCACCAAGGGAAATAAAAAGAGGTATGTCTGAAACTAACCATCCACACATACGGGTATTCTCCTAGCTCCAGAACAGGCAACAACTGTCCCCACCAAGGCAATGACCAATAAAGATTTCGATCCCCATGCTCCACAAGCTAATTCTCTTAGCTCTCAATATCCAGGCCAACTCTAAAGAAGTGATGCAAAAAGAAGTTGGGTACAGTCGACAAAGGATATTCTGGAAGAGTCACCAGGCGGAGTCTTTCAGACAACCACATGAACCGCATCATGGGGCTACCTCGCAGGAAGTCAGAACGACCTTCTCACCAGGCATCTTGACTGTTCAGGATCTTCGCCAGTGTCACCGTCGCAAGATTACGACGGTATGACATCCATGAAGTAATGGCTGTAAGTTGCGGATCCACCAGCAGTTCCCCAGTCACCAGCATCAATTTTGAAACCAGGCCCAGAGCAACGTCTCCAGCATAGCCAGCATCACCTGCCTCCTGCAAATGCATAGACTACAACACCGCTGGGAGGGAGATCATTCCTCTAGCAACCAGTGATCTAGTCACCAAAGGAGAAATATGAAGAAGCCCGGCCAGTAAATCCCTAGGAGAACGGGAAAATTCGGGTAAAGCCGCAGCAACACTGGGATTTATCCCCAGTATGGTAGAAAATTCATCGTAGGTAGGAAAAACTTCATCCAAACCAAAGTGGAATACATGGTCTTTGGAGTACAAAAATTGTACCGCCGCCATCAGCATGTTCCACTCAATGGGTCAATTGCGTCACAAAGAGACTCGACGCATGTTGAAAGCATCGTAGTCGATGTTATAAGAGCACATCACTTCCAAGGCTTCGAGGTAATTAGCAAACTCAATGCTACCAGGGAGATCCATCTTGCAAGACTAAGAAATAGTAGGCAAGTAAGTAAGAATGTGAAGGTGTGATGGAAACACTCCACCTTTACCCCTTTCTCACAAAAGACATAACCCCTGCAGAAATCAGAGGGAATACTACCCCACAAAGTACCAAAAAGATGAAGAGGGCACTAATCAAAATTGATGGGACTGGACTTGACTACCGATAGGCAGGGAAAGAGGCTTGCCGATCAGTAACCCCCCATTTTTGGAAATTTTCCTTTTTCCTTTTTTTATCAAAATCAGAAAAAACCAATAAAAATAAAATTGATATTCTCAAATAGAATTTCAAAAATCCTCTTCCACCCCTATATAATTTCCCATTCCTAAAACTTTCCTTCAAAATCCCAAAAATATATCTTTTACGGTCACAGCAGCAAAGTAAAAGCGCATGTGCATGCATTCACCATTAAAAAAAAGGAAATCCCATTGCATTGCATATATATATTCTTCTGTGTTACATCAAATTTTGTAGGAAATAAAAGAAAAGAAAAAAACAATGGGACTCAACCCGAACCCACATTCTCTCTCTCTCTCACCTGCCCTTCACCCCTCTCTATAAGAGCTTCCACCCCTGCGACGCACTGTCTTTCCCCTACGGTGAGACAACACACCACAACTACCCGAGCCAGAGTCCTCCCCGGACGAAGCAGACGGCACCAAATAAGAATGAACTTGGACCGCATCCTGAATATGGGTAGTCGTCGAAGATATCCAGTCTCTGATGTCCCTTAGCTAAGTGGTTGACACCCGAACTTGATACAAGTAAAAGGAAAAATTAGTATAAAAAAGGGATCAAAATAGAAAAGGAACCAAAAAGAGGAAGAAGGTATACCGCAGGATTAACCTCCTCTCTCAAACCCAAATCCTCCGGATCCATCGCATGAGGATGGTGCAACATAGGCACCATCCCTCCATCATCCCGCCGAATGTTCACGAAGGGAACCTCTGAAGTCGTCGCTGTAGGTGCCGATGGACCACCGCCCCTGAGGGAAGACCCCATTGCTCTACTCGAACCCGTAGGAGGGCAAAACAGGGCATCATATATACTAGACACCATCAACCAATTAGTCACAAAGTCAATATAGTCATATGGTGCAGCCGTATCAGTGTACAATAAGTAGGACTCGTCGATCATCGCCGCGATCCTCATATCCTCCGGTAACAGCCGCTCCCGCCTCATAGACATAGAAGGCTACACAGGTGGCACCACCACCTCCTCCTCAGTAATATGCCGAACCACCCGCTCCCCGAGATACCAAGAATGGCCATACTCATGCGCCAACAAATGCCTTATCTGCGCATTCACCCCAGTCACCCCCGTATCCTGAATGGCTATCCCCCAAGGGTAAAAAGTCACCTAAAAATCCCCAGCAGACATAAGTCAATACAGAATCAGAATGTGCAAACAACCAAGGCTAAAAAAGAAAGAGTCTTACCCTACCACTGGTCAGGCCATTCTAGACCTGACGCACCACCTCCAAAGAAAGGGATCCCTTCGACTGCCGATTGCCCTTCCGCCATTGATACAATCGAAAAAAAGTCCCCAATGGTATCGTCCTTTAGAGTAATCAGCTGGGTATTGCACCCGATCACCTCATAGAACCACGTCTGCCAAATACAGGAATTCATAATAAAAAAGAGACGCATAAGGAAAATGCGAATGCATGAAAGGAAAATGCACAAAATTAAAGGATACCTCAAGGAGATACGTGGCTCCAGTAAAAGATTGTCGATAGCACCGACTGAATGCATCCAAAGAAAAATAGAGGGTCGCCAGAGTCAGGTTCCCCCAATCATAGAGCGGAATGTTTGAAAACATCCTCAAATACGGCAAGAACCACAAATGGACGACATCATCGCTCGACGCCACCATAAAACCTCCCAGCACCAGCAAAATGAACAACCGGGCCATCTGCCTCACTTGTAGCCCATCCTCCACATCAACCACCCTACTCAGCAGAACATCCTTCGGTAAGGATAGCCGGATGGAATCCCCAGAAACTATCCTCCCTACATCACCAAGGGCTGCCCTCACCACCTCCGGCCTCACCCTCAGAGAACGATCCACCTCTATCTTCTCCCCATCGCAATCCAGCCCCAGCAGCTGTTGCACGTCTATGGGAGTCACGGTCATCTCCCCAAAACCGAAATGGAAGGTGTGGGTAGTATCCCACCATCTCTCCCCCAAAGCATACAAGATCGTTGTCGAACGAGGTGTCTCATCCAGCGCAGACGCCAACCTCCCAAAACCCGCTGATGATACCACCCAATGCACCACAGGTGGAAGATGATCCTAGACGTCCTTAAGCCCCATTGTCCTGCGGGCACACATGTTTTTCAAAGAGATATCAGACTGTCAAAAGAAGAAACCTTGTCAAAACTCTAGAAGAAAAGAAAAAATCACCAAAAAGAGAAGAATGCCAAAAGTCAGGTTACTTACATAACCGCCGGGGCTCACCACCCTCGAGGAACGATGATGCAACGGCTCCCGTAGCAAAGTCTACTCATCCGTAATCGGCTCGAATGCATCAAAGGAGTTCTCAGTCCCCAAAGCAAGAGGCGCCCTGGCCCTCCACTCCACGTTTGCCCAGTCATCAATAGTCAACCATTCCCTATGCACTGCAGTGCTCACAAAAGCAGCCATTTCTTAGAGATCGGAATGCTAAAACGATTTGTAGAGGAAAATCGCAAAAAGAAAGAAAGCAAGAAGCTGTGAAAAATGAGGGGAATTTGCCCCTTTCTATAGGATGCCAAGGGTCATGCCGGTCGGCATTGACCCCCCACCCACCGATTGGCACTGACCCCTTACCTTCTCAAGGCAGTCCAAAAGTCCGTGCCACTGCCTAATGGCACCCTCTGCACCATGCCGACTGGTACCCCCCTTAAAATTTTGTACAAAAATTCCCAGAAAACACCAGACTGCCCTGAAAATTTCTCAGAAAATTCCTAAAATCCCAGGAAGGATTTAGAACATTTTCACCAAGAAAATTTCACACTCCCTCAAGAGAAACCCCATTTCCCCAGCGGAACTCTCAAAAACCAAGTAAAACTCCTCCCGATAATATCCCGAGAGGATCTCTAAAGATCATCCCCTATGCCCCAAAGGTCTCAAACCTCCTCGAGCAATACATCCAATACCTGGACCACCTAATCACTTCCCCAATGGAGTTTACAATATCAAATTTTCCTTTCCTTTGTCAAATCCCCCAAATCACAAGGATTTCCCCAACAGAACTCCAGAAAAGTCATTTTTCCCATCAAAGTCTCCAAAGGACACTTTACATTTTCCCCAGCTCATTCATTAATCCCCAGCGGAATCTAGAGTCTAATCTTTACCCCTAGCAAAATCCCTGATTGTCCAAAAGGAAATGTAGGTAAGAATTGACCTTGGTCTTGGATCGTCACCTTAGTTAGGTCAGAATTGATCTCGGTCCTCGGTTGTCACCTCTCTTAGGTCAGAATTGAACTCGATCTTAGATCGCCACCTTAGTCAGGTCAGAATTGACCTCAGTCCTGGATCGTCACCTTAGTTAGGTTAGAATTGACCTCGATCCTCGGTCGTCACCTCTCTTAGGTCAGAATTGACCTCGATTTTGGATCGTCACCTTAGTTAGGTCAGAATTGACCTAGATCCTTGGTCGTCACCTCTCTTAGGTCTGAATTGACCTCAATCTTGGATCATCACCTCAGTTAGGTCAGAATTGACCTCAGTCCTTGGTCATCACCTCTCTTAGGTCAGAATTGACCTCGGTCTTGGATTGTCACCTTAGTTAGGTCAGAATTGACCTCGGTCCTTGGTCGTCACCTCTCTTAAGTCAGAATTGACCTCGGTCTTGGATTATCACCTTAGTTAGGTCAGAATTGACCTCGATCCTCGGTCATCACCTCTCTTACATCAAACTTGACCTCGATCTTGGATCGTCACCTTAGTTAGGTCATAATTGACCTCGGTCCTCGATCGTCACCTCTCTTACATCAAAATTGACCTCGATCTTGGATCGTCACCTTAGTTAGGTCAGAATTGACATCGGTCCTCGATCGTCACCTCTTTTAGGTCAGAATTGACCTCGGTCTTGCATCATCACCTCAGTTAGGTCAGAATTGACCTCGGTCCTCGGTCGTCACCTCTCTTAGGTAAGAATTAACCTCGATCTTAGATCATCACCTCAATTAGGTCAGAATTGACCTCGATCCTCGGCCGTCGCCTCTCTTAGGTCAGAATCGACCTCAGTCTTGGATCATCACCTTAGTTAGGTCAGAATTGACCTCAGTCCTCGGTTATCACCTCTCTTAGGTCAGAATTTACCTCGGTCCTCGGTCGTCACCTTTCTTAGGTCAAAATTAACCTCGATCTTTAATCATCACCTTAAGCCCGCAAAATTGTCTTGGACCCACATAATTGGTCATCTCTACAAAATATTGCAGAATTGGCTTCGACCGACAGAATTGGTCACCTCTATATAAGCCCGCAGAATTGGCTTTGACCCGCATAATTGGTCATCTCTACATAACCCCGCAAAATTGGCTTCGACCCGTAGAATTGGTCACCTCACCTTAAGCCATCAGAATTGGTTTTGACCCTTAGAATTGGTCACCTCACCATAAGCCCACAAAATTGGTTTCGACCCATAGAATTTATCATCTCTACATAAGCCCGCAGAATTGGCTTCGACCCACAGAATTGGCTTCGACCCACAGAATTGGCCATCTCAACTTAAGCCCGTAGAATCGGCTTCTACCCACCGAATTAATTATCCCCAGCACACTCTGTAGGTCCTTAGAATTGTCCTCGACCCATTGAATTGGTCATCCTCTCTCCCTTAGGTTCTTAGAATCGGCCTCGAGCCTCTGAATTGGTCATCCTCCCTCAAAAGCATCATGTAGTGTTTATTCAAAGGCTATCGTTTATTCCAAACTCACCCATTGAGGGGCTTTGTAGACACCCTATTCTGTTACCTCCTAAACTCTCCTTAGGTCCCTAGAACCTCCCTTCATCATTACAAACCCAGGTCATACCCCGGATACTGACCTAGAAGCCATCGAGAACTCCCAAGCTTTGTTTGACCAAAATTCAAAGTCTTCAACTCGACTGAGACTGAATGAATCTTTGAACGGAACTAAAACCTCTTTCCAATGGTCCATCCCGTGCGCAATTCTGACTTACCATGCGGACGAACGACCCGTTTTCTCCCAAAACCTAATCAGGAGGCCACCGGGCGCTCCCAGGCTCCATTTGACCTAAGTCAACTCTTCATCTCGACTAAGACTGAATGTATCTTCGAAGAGAACTAAAACCCCTTTCCAACGGTCCATCCTATGTGCGATTTTGACTTACGGTACGGACAAACAATCTGTTTTACTCTAAAAGGTCACCGAATGCTTCTAGGGCCTAGTTGACTGAAGTTAACTCCCCGAACTGGATCAAACTCTTTGTAATGTCCAAGTACATCTCCTAACCTTTCGAACGATCCACCCCGTACGTAATTCTGACGTACCATGCGGACGAATGATCCGTTTGCATCTGATGATTCTCCATCCAATGGACCAACGAGCGCTTCCAAGCCATATTTGACCCAAAGTCAACTCTCGAACTCGGGAGTAGTCCAAAGTAATTTTGAAGGTCTATGAATTAGCTTCCCAACGGTCCACCCCGTGCGCGATTTTTATCAACGATTTTCGTTTTGCGACCAATTTTCTGAAAAGGCCTGAAAAACACTACCAACCCTGCCTATCGGTAGTGTGCCTAACTGCACTTGCTGATTGGAAGGAACATGTCTATGCCAATCGGCAATGCCCTGGGCCTATAAAAAGGAGGACTGGTCTCACTTGCAAGAGGAGCCCAGATCTGATAGATATCACTCTCAGCAGATCTAGAAAACCTCTCTCGAAGTCAGCGTGATTTCCACACCCAAATCCCTTTCCAACCTTCACTTTTCATCATCCTTTTCATCAAACTTGGTGAATTCACTACCCTACATCATCATCCAAGTCTAAGGTCTTCTCTCCAATATTCAAGATCAAGATCAAGATGTTCAAGAAGGTCCAATTTTCTCAACTCTCTCCTTAAATTCTCATAAATTCGCAATAACTTGTTTTATTACTTAGCACTTTTATTATCTCATCTCACACATCCTAATACACTTTTTATTTAGTATTATTGCACATCTCTTATTTTCATATAAATAAAAATCCAAAAAACAAGAAAAAGAGGGTTTGCTCATAAATTTCAAACGGGAATTCTCATACTTTTCTTACAGTTTTCTCACAACAAAAACACTTTTTCTACACACACACACACACAAATAAGAGAATCCCCCGGTTGGATTTATGGGATAAACCCCACCCCTCGTTTTGCATGCGATCTACATGTACTTTGATGCTTCTATAGGCTACGTAGGCATCTTGGGATAAAACCTGAGACTCGAGTCCTATTTTTAATTTTTCTCTCATTTTTTATCTTCTCTAAACTCCACTCTCTTATATTATATATATATATACATACATATATTTGTTCTTAGTGGCATATTATTCCACATGCATTATCATTCCATCATAACGATCAACGTAAAGATAATCGCGTAAATCCTATTTTCTAATATTTTTATAACTTCCTACAGATGACTCGCTTTACCTCTTCTATGGTGGAAGTCGATGATTCCTATATCCACTATATATGCACATGCACACATATCACGGGGAAAGTAAAGAAAAATAACAAAAACCCATGTGAGACCGAAAGGGCGGATTGGGTGCCTAACACCTTTCCATTTCGTAACTTAGCCTCCGGACCCTTTTCTTATCATTTTGGTTTCGTATGCATCAGTATGTCTTTGGATGCTGTCCTTCGGGATGGCTTCTCCTTTTCTTTTGTCTTTTTTGAGTAAAATAGACTAGCGACTCTATCTCTAGACATTTTTCACCTCACCCAAATGATGTCGGTCGAAGTGCTCCCGAGAGGACGCGTGGGACCTAGGATCCTCCCTCACGCCGCTCGCCCGTCGTGAGGATCGAGGGATGGTCACAGCAGGTGCGGCTAAACAAACTCAATGCAGTAAAAGATGTGATCAAATATGAATCTGCATATTACAAATTATCCTAATCAACTCATCAGTACCAAAAATATAACACATATGCAGCAAGATATTGAAACATGAGGGATTGCAAAAATCCAGACGTCGCTGGAATGAAGTTGATGGGTCGCTTGAACGATAAATCCCTTTTGCTCAAATGATAGGCTTCGCAACAAACAGATGTCACTCGAACGAGAAAATGAAACAATCATAGTTTGGGAAAAAAAATCATACAATTTTGCCGAGTGAAAAAATTTCCCGAAAAGACTGACTAGAAAGGGAAGAAAACTGTAGAACAGTAGCAAAACAATAGCGAAAACTACAAAAACAATATGAGTTACATGCTCACATAGTACCGATGTGCTCAAACATGAACATGGAATGTATGGACGTGAACTACAACAAATGAATCACAATTCTAGCACATTGAAATGATCAAGAAGCTCTAATTGACATCTATAAATCATCAAACTTTATTTTGACCATAGGACAATTAAAGTGTGAGCTTAATGAACTAAATAATCAAACATGTTCACAAATCTAGAATTTTGACGATTCTACAGACAAAAGCATCATGGCTCAATTTTTCGTCGTTGGGATTCGGAGTGCAAGCGTGTTTAAATTATACTTCCAAATTCCCTCAAATCTATATCATATTTTCTTTTGAATGAACATAAACTAAATGACCCATATTTTGTCATATGATTCATTTTATTGCCTTTAATATTTTCGGGTTCTTTTAAACTGTGGCTTTCACGAAGAGTTAATTTTACACTCTCGTAGCCCTTTCCCGTGAACACTCGTCATTTTTTCAATTACAATCCTCACATTAAATGGTTCTTACATGCACACCTCCTCCTTATTTATATTTACGCATAGATGAAAAAATTGAGATAATAATGTCTCACCAAACTCAAATATGCAAGAGATGTCAAACATTCATATAAATTCGTGCATGTGTGCAAGAATGACGTATATCCAAAGTCGAATAAAAAAGCATATCAACTTCGAAACAAACCCATAATACAATGGTTAAGATCATTCTAAGCATCCATAATTATGACTAAATGTCCTAGCCCCATGGATAATGGAAGGAAGGGGATCAAAGCACACCAATATGCCACATCAAACATGTAAAGTCATGACTCAAAAACAAATCGAAATCTTTTTGGTTTTTCAAAGTATTTTGACTCAAATAAAAGAAAAATATTTTTGTCTTTTTCAAAAATATAATAAACCAATTTTTTTTTGTAGTTTTAAAATATTTTCTCAAAAAAAAATCTTTTTGTATTTTTTAAATAATACTCAATAAATGAAAAATATAATACAAAATGATACACATGTCATAACACCAGCAAGATATAAATCAAGATGCAAAGACTAGTGTATGACAAACATGGTAACACAATCATTCTTTAGATCTAACATGGGAAGAATCAAGTGCAACCAAATGAGAACCGTGAAGCTTTAGTCCTAAAGCCTCTAAATCCGATTTCCTAACCCAAGTAGGTGTAACATGACGGGTCTGGGTTTTGTGAACCAACACGACATAATTCTTAAACTTCCTATGAGCATTCCTAAGATCATAACAAAAACGTCTATGGTGACCTTTCCTCCCGCAATGTGTGCAAGTGTAAAGAAAATGGGAATGATTACCAAAATATCGACCTCTCCTCACATTCCTAGTGGTCTCTCTCACATGGTTGGTATTGGCTTTGGGAATAGGAACAACACTATCATTGTAGCCTATACCACACCTATTACTTTTGACTTAGACGGTGCCTATCATCCTATCCAACTTCTCCTACCAAGATTCCAAGTCAAACTTAACCTAACTCGAGTCTTTCAACTTCTCCTCTACTTAAGCACACGGCTAGGCTCCTCAAACTCTAGAATATCTTTTTTCAAAATCTCCATCAAACCACCAAGACTATATCTTTATTTATCCACATATTCTAGCTTCTCCCTAAACATCTTCTCCCATGCCATAAGATCCTCAATCAAAGCATCGTTATTTTTTACGGCACGCTCATTCAACATTGCTTGCAATTTAGAGTTTTCCTTTTTCACCGTCACCGCTTTGGCATACAAATCATTAAAAGCATCTTGAAACTCTTTCACATTAACCACCTCTTCCTCACTCACTTCACCCTCACTCACTTAGGATTCAACGGCCTCGAAAGTGTCATGCACATGAGAATCTTCATGGGAAGATTTATCGTCGTCGCTCACATGACATGCGAAGAAACAAACAAACTTTCTCTCATTGGGGGAACTCTCTACCTCAGGAACTATAATATATGATTTCTTTCCCTCTTTCTTAAGTCTAGTGGGATACTCAGCAACTTTGTGACCATACCCCTCACACCCAAAACACCTATCCGACTCAGCCCTATTAAATTTCTCACTCTTATCTTTATGGGTGGACTCAACCTTGGTGTTCTTGAATTTCTCATACTTTTTGTCATCTTTCGATTACTTTTGAAACTTAATAAAAAATTTTGATCTTATTTTCTAACAAGGCGACATCCTCAAAATCAGAATCGAAATCGTCATTCGAAACTTTAGTTTCCTCCTTCGGGGCTTTCAAAGCAATGCCCTTTTCTTTCTTTGGAGCTTTCTTGGAGGTAAACATATCGAGTTTATAGGTTTATAAGTCACCTACAATCTCTTCAATTTTTTTGAATCAAGCATACATAAGGAGTTTAAAATGGTCACTTTTTCATCAAACATACTCGACAAAGATCTCAAAATTTTCTTTATCACACGGTTATCGAGAATCCTATCTCCTAAGTTAAACGACCAGTTGACGATATTAGATAACCTAGCATAAAACTCATCAAATGACTCACTATCTAAAAACTTAATCGTCTCACACTGTGTAGTGAGGTTTTGTAACTTAGATGCCCTAACCATGCTAGTGGCCTCGTGAGTAAGTGCAAGTGTATCCCAAGCCTCTTTTGATGTTTCACAAGTCATAATTTTATTATACTCTTCATGTGTGACATGTGAAGAAATTACGTGCGGGTTTTTAGAATTTTAAAGTGCAAGCCTATGTTTAGCCCTAGTCCATGACTCAACGGGTTGCAAACTAGTGACCTCACCCTCTCGTGTGACTGGTGGTGTCTAACCCTTTTCAACCGCTAACCAAACATGCTCATTAATAGTTTTTAAATCACTTCTCATTTGCATTTTCCAATAAGCATAATTTGTTCCATAAAAAATAGGAGCACGAAAACTTTCAAAACCTCCCAAATTCATTCCGAAAAACACAAGAGATCAAACATAATAAATATATGTTTCTAGCTCTGATACCAATTTGATGGTCCCTTTTTATTTCTTAAGCGGAAAGTGTTTTAAGGATGACAAAAAAAATTTCTCTTTTTACGAAAAATCTTTTTCCGATTTTTAATTCGCACCAAGTTGTGAACCAATATTAATTTAACCAAATTTTATCTTGATTAATCCTAAACATCCATCTAGTGATTAAAATAAGTAAAATAAAGTAAAGAATACTCGCAACGCCGGATGTACTAGAAAACCACAACGGGAAAAAAACCCTCAAACGAACCAAGCCATACAATCACTATGAATGTGGATTTACAATGAACCGACACAAGTCCTACTCAATGACTCGATAACCCACAAGACTTGACTCTCTTGTGATATTAAACCACTCCTATCACAGTGTCCATGTAGAAATTCCTTCTGCCACGATACCTGTCCACAACACACGTGTCCACGAATGTGTCAGTGTCCACCGATATAGCTTGTAACATCTACGATATTGAACACGGCTCTTATGCTTCTTCACCACAAAACCCAACAATATTCAAGTGTAGAAAAAAACCTTCTTTGTGCCAACAAGATCAATATTTCATATAGTAATGATAACTCGGATCTTGTAAACTCTAAGGATGTATTTACTTTGGAAAACCTTAGAAAACTTGTGTGCAGAAACGTTCTGGTTCATAAACAGTTTTTGCAGAATGCACACTTACGAAATCTGAAGGAAACATGCCATCAAATACTATTCCTAAGGTGGTGTGTCGCTCAAGCGACATAGACATGTCGCTCGAACGATATGTAGATCTCGCTCGAACGGCCTGCCTGGTCATTTGAACGACACGCACGTTAGAGTCCCGCTTAAACTCAACACTAATATTATTAAAACGAATTGTAAACATTTTCAAACACCTTTAAAAACATTTTAAAATATTTTTTAGTAAAATAACATCCTTAAACATTTTAAAATAAATTCCGAGTCTGATTAAAATTACGCATTCATACCTGAGTGATCTCGAAATGCAATTGAACTTTGATGATGAATAAACTTGCACCAATTAAACCTTAGGCATAATTATGTCCTTGAAGCTTTGCCACAATGTGTTCAATGAACTTCAACATGTCATAGTCTGTGTGGGATCGTGATAATAAAAATACATCCTATGACTCAAACGTGATTTGTTTCGAGAATAAGTCAAAAGTATACAATGGAATCAATTGGAAATTTCGTCCTTACACATCCATACAAATGGAACTTCCTAGTTAGTTTTGAAAGGGGAAGAGAAATGGATGAAAACCCTTCAACAAAATTACAGTAATATCTAGTTAATTCTAGAAAACTCTTTATTTTAGTAATATTGGTAGGATTTTTCCCTTCTAAAATGGCAAAATTTTTAAATGGATCGACTTGGATTCCATTCTTAGATATCACATGTCCTAAAAATTTATTTCTTTCATTGAGAAATAACATTCTCTTTTTTACGTATAACTGATGAGTTCTGAGAGTAATTAAGACTTACTTCGAATGTTGAATATGATCTGTCATGTTTTGAGAATATACAAGAATATAGTCAATGAAAATGAGAACGAATTGGTCCCGAAATTTTTTAATGATTCGGTGCATTAAATCCGTAACAACTGTTGGGCATTAGTTAAACCAAATGAATTTACGATAAATTCAAAATGTCAGTAACAAATTCAAAAAGCAGTTTTAGGAATTTCTTCCTCTTTGATGCGTAACTGATGATAACCGGATCGCAAGTCTATTTAAGAAAAGACCCTTTCCCCTTTAAGTTGATCAAATAGATATCCTATTTCCCTTCTAAGCTTACGATAATCTATGCACAGTCTAAAGCTTTCATCATGTTTATTAACAAATAATACTGTAGCTCCCTAAGGTGATGAACTTATTTGAATGAAACCTTTTGATAAAAGATAATCTAATTAGGTACAAAGTTCTGGAATTTCTAATGGAGTCATTCAATATGAGGGTATCGAAATAGGAACTATATTGGGATAAAGATTGATACTAAACTCAATTTCTCTAAGAAGGGCGTAATCCTGGTAAGTCTTCAGGAAAAATGACTTTAAACTATTCCATCAGATTTGGAATCAAAGAAGAAATCTGAATTTGAAAATTTGAAGGTTTTGATGAACCTATTCCTTGGAATATAAAAGAACAATTATTTTGATTTCGAAAATGAATTTTCTTAGCTTGATAATTGATATAAGTGTGATGTTTCGATAATACATCCATTCTGATACCCACGAATGCCTAGTATTATAAAGTTCATAAAAAGAGTTCCTAGACCAAATTGAATTTTACAATCCCTATAACCTTTTGTTAATGTATTGATTCCACCTGTTGGTAACTCAATATCTACAGGATTATTAAAGACGTTGGGGATAATCATATTAATTTAGCTAGTCTAAGACTAATAAAAGAATACGTGGCTCACGTGTCAAATAAAATATGTGTAGGAACGTGCTGAAAAATAATCATACCTTTAATCACGTCATGTGCATTTCGCATAGGCCGTATGTCATAATTTCTCCCACGATTCGAAATTGGATGAACTTTCTGAGTTGGCTTGATGTGATTTATAATATAACAAAATTTTGGATTTTGTGAGGGTTTTCTCAATTGGCGACAGATTGAAGATGATTTTATCTTAAGACATGAGGGCCAAATATGTCCTATCTCATGACATTCGTGATAACGGATCTTAGGATGGGTTTTATTAGGAAGGATTTGGGAATATGCTTGTCCACTTAAGTTTGTATCTGTATGGGGTCTAGAATGAGATGGGTAACCGATAATATGGTTGTTTCTAATAGCTGGTGGTGGAGATTACATCCAGGTTGAAGAATTGCCTTCCACAACGGATGCAACGTCAATCAACTCAGAATACTCACAAATTTGCACCAGAGAGAACAAATTCTTAATTCTCGGATGTATTCGTCTTTCAAACTGATTACATCTCTTCACATTAGTATCCATATATAGTTTGATAAACTTATCCTCGTATTGTGCTACTGAAAGTGTAACTTTTTATAATTTTGGGAAATCAACAGTTCGTTGGTCTCGCTTAGTGTCAAGAGAAATTTTTTTGAAAAAGTCTCTTCAAACTGTTCCCAAGTAAAATTAGCAACGTTTTGATTGCACGACATTACTTGCCACTATAAATTTTCTTCACGTTTAAACATGTATGAGGCTAAAGTTATTTGGAGATTAATATCTATACTAACTCTATTTAGGATTTTCACAATATGGTGCATCCATTTCTCAACTTCATTAGCACCTGTCTTTCCAATAAAATATGGAGGTCATTGTTATTGAAATTCCTTAAGAGAATTCATTCTACGCAGTTCTTAAAAAACATCTTTGGGAGTAGAATGAGTAGTCTATTGTTGTCGGGCTAATGAAGTAAGTTCCTGAAGACACCGCATGATTCCTTCAGTCTGATTCTGTTCAGGTTGAGTTCCAGTAGAGGGAGTTCAAGTACTAACCATCCTAAAATAGAATAACTTAAACATCAAGAGTTATAACAATAATAAAGAAACAATCATACTTTATATAAATATATTTGTACAGTAGTATCATACATCATCATTCATAACAGTGTAGCTAAAATTATATTCTATAACATTTAAATAACTTTTAACGTTAGATTCCTTTCTAAGTAGGAACAATTGTGTCATCACTAGTTGTAAACTTAGGGATGACTAGATAATCTCCTTGTTTTTCATCATCCGTTGAGTCACCTGTGGTGCTAGAATAATACCCTCGGTGTATGTCACTATTTGATGTCTCCTCTGGGTACATCAGTGGAGTTAATAGTTCATATGTAAGTGCTAAATTTATAGATTCTTGGAGTATGACTGAATCATTAGCAAAGTCATCCACTTTTTGCATTACCTGCAACTCACCCAATGCTCTATTAGTCAACACTAACCTCTTAATATCGTTACTTGACCCCACCCAGTTTTTTTTAACTTCGCGAATCATTTCTCTTAGCCTGGCCAAAGACTCTTCTCTTACTCGCATTTCCCATCTTTTATCTGGCTCGAGATCTATGTTAAACATAAATGTATGTCATGCGTCCATACTGCAAAATTTATTTAGCATATAATAATAGTAATAAAAGAATTTACGAAAAATCAAATAACTAATATCTAATTTATTTCTGGCGTAGAATGCTAACCCGCCGATATGTTTTAGATTTAAAACATGCTCTAATACCAACTTGTCGCACCCTGCTTTTTTATATGAATGAACAATAAGTACACATAAAGCAATGAATAAAAGTTAAGGTGGAATAACATAACCTTTTATTCATTATTAATGTATTACATAGGGTTGAATGACCGCGGGGGTAAGTTACACATTTTTAGTACACATGACAATATAAAAAATTAAAAAGTGCCACTCCTTTATCCCATCTACTTTAATCTCTTCCCATACGGTCACATACACAAACAGGTGACCGATTTCTGCCTCTAGTAGGGAATAGATACTATTTCCTTTCTTCTGTCACATCGAGATAAGGAAGGAATTAACACAAATATGCTAAGCAAGTTCTACCAGTTCTATAATAATGATATAGATATAAATGAGAGTTGGAGTGTGTTTAAAATCAGTGTTTAAAATGACTGACAATAGTAAGCTGATAATTCCATATTTATCAAATTATAAACATCAAAATGTTTGGGATTCACAATTCCATAGTGATCAGTTCATTAAAAAAATACCGTACCTTACCGGTTTAGTTAGAATAATGTTTGAAGAAAGGCAAAGAATTCGAACTAATAATGCCATTCTTACTAGTTTGCTAAAGGGTATAGAGGTAATTAAGCCATTAGTTTAACTTTATCATTATCAATCCCAATACTTTTGGGAAAAAGTAACCTGTTATTCTCACAATTAAAGTGGCACTCATATGTATGTAGTTATTGTCATGCCTCTCAATCATCTGAGACGGATACACCAAGTAGAAAGTTTTGTGCAAAAACACGTTAGTCTACTTCCTAGTTAATACTGATGCTTATAGTAAAAATGGCTCAAAAGTACAAAGGCAAGCTAAATCAATAAATATGATCTCAATTTATTAGGTGAGAAGGGTTAAAATTGATTCTAAAATTTAAATAATGGTGATTATTCAAATACTGTTCATGCTTAATAAAATATGTAGTATGGAAGTATAATAACATGCACATACTTAGAGAAGTGTGGCTATCACGTAGTGGTATCAATATCGGTATTTCAAATATGCATAATGTAAAACTGAAAAGGTAGAAAAAGCCTACTTGCTTTGTATTCAATTGAATTATTGTCACACTGGAATATTTAGAAGAATTAGGGTTTGATTTTCTGTTATACAGTGTGTGGTATAGGAGTATTAGGGTTTAATCAATCAATTTTTCATTAAAGAATGTCTTTATTAAAGTTTCGAGGCTTATTTGTAATTATCTTGGGACTTTAAAATAATGACCTTAAGCTCGATATTGAACTTTAGTGCAATACAGTTTTTATCTTAAAATAGGTTGATGTGTGTATGGGCAAAGTTTGGGGTTCAAATTCCTAAGTTGGAAAAGTTAATAGGGGTTGATTTGTAATTTTAAGGAAATTTCTTTAAGGAAAAACCTTATTTTTACATAACTTGTGCTAGGAATATAAAAAAAATGGTCTTATTTTTTTACCATTTTGATTAGAAAAAATAAATAAATAAATTTGGAAAAAAATCAGAATCTTTTGGTTGGCCACGTGCCCTCACGCGCGTGGTCAAGGAATATGACCAAAGTCTTCATCTTCAACCTCTCGATTTTGACATTTAAGGGTTTCAATATTTGACTAATATTTTTTCCTTCGTTGTTATACCATTTGAGATGATTTCTTAGCCAGCTTAACCTAATATTTCATAAGGAATCCAAATTTATAAGTTTTATGGATCGAATCTCAGTATAACTCAAGTTTGAAAACTGTGTTTTTCATGAAAATTTGACCTAACTTTCGTGGATTTCTAGAGTATGGAAAGGTCTCATATGAATTGGGTATGGCTTCTGCTATATGTGAGAGTTGTTTTGGTTTCAAAGTTTTTGATGTATGGTACATTTAGAATTTTGAATATGCAGGTTTTGAGTTCAAAAAATACTTTCTATCGATTTGCTCTTTACATGAACATTCATGGCTTTTCATCATTACACTCGAGATCCTTAGGTTATAATGAGTTTATCCATGGCTTTAAATAAAAGTTTAAGGCACTTTAATGAGTTTCGCCATTGAAGCTTAAGTTTTAATAGTGTTCTTACAGATATTTACAATCCTTGGCAATTCTACACGTAAAAGCTTGCATATTATGGGTGTTCTAACTATCTTAACTATGCAGAAAACTACTAGAGTTGAAAGCATTGAAAATGAAGTATAAAATGATGAGTTACCTAAATTGAGGGAAATTTGGAGATTTGAAACTGAACTGTGGGGTAACTTTTTATTGCTTAGGTCGAGGGGTATTTATACTAGTTCAGGTGGGGAATTGATTGGAGCTAAAAGGAGATGGATTTGAACTAGTTTAGGGGAAGTTTATTTATGGGTAAATGGGGTTCACATGGGTTCCTAGGGTTTACCATGTGTTTTGATGTCTTATGCTGATGTGGGGTAGCATGGAGACAGTGATTAAAACAAAATTTAAAAAGGTTTTGATTTTAGTCTTTATCATTTGTATAATTGCATTTATAACCCTAAAAGTAAACTTTTTGTAAAGTTTAGAAAAATTTTGGTAATTTCAAAAAGTTTCCAAGGATGAAACTGTAATTTTATGTTAGTTGAGGTTCAAAGGTTTAATTTTACATAAGGATGGGGTTTAGGCGTTAAATATATCTCAAGTTATCTTACTGTGAAAGATTGAGGGACTCTTTTGTAATTAATTAAAACTTCAAAGGGTCTATGTTAATATAAAAAATTTGTACGTTTTTAAACATAGTTCCTTTTTCCTTGACTTTTGAATTTAAATGCCTTATGAGGGTTTAAATCGAGGTTGTAGGTTATTTTAGGGTTTGAAAATTTCCCGATTCTTACAAGCTTATTGGTGTGTTTGAATCCAATTCACTCCAGAATTTTCATGTGGATAGGACATTTGGTTATGACCTTAGATACTTAGAATCCAATTATGGGGCGAATTTATTATCTTTTCCCTATCACGCATGCATGTATAACTTGCCCAGATTAGTTTTTTACCCAGATTTGGACCGCCCTTTGTCCTTTTAGACTATTCAATCTGAGAATGTAGTGCTCTAATAGGCAATTATCAAAATACAAGTCAATTTTTTGGTTTTTTTCAAAATTAAATATATAACTTAAACAAGTCACCTGAGAGTAAAACTTTGCACCAATTATAAACAAGTTGTGATTGAACCTGATTAACCATTTATTCTATTAACCTAAGCATGCATCTTGGTGATAACAGGATAACATAAATCAATCACACAACATGCCGACGTAGAAGAAAAAACCATAATGGTAAAAAATTTGGACGACCTCGCCACACAATTCACTATGACATGAATTTACACAAGTAGACAAATGACTTATTCAAAGACAAATGAATTTACACATGTTGGACTCTCATCCACAGCGACAAGATACGAATCCACCCACTCATGTTCTATAACATGAGAGTCCTCACACGCCTAGGTATCCACCAATTCGGGCTTAGCTACCATCTACAGTTTGGAACACGGAATCCATCATTTTTTTCACGACAACCCCAAAAATATGGAGTCCACCATGTGTAAACAACAAATATGAAGTCCATTACAGTGAAACAATTCTCACATTGATGTGGAGAATAAACTTGGTGCCCAAAACATGATCTTCAAATCATATATAAGATGAAGCTTGGATCCTAAACTATATTTTTGAGATAGTTTGGAAACTCTAAAACAATAAGAATGTCTCTAAGAAATATGATGCTTTGCACTCCTTTTTATACGTTTTTTGTTAAAAGTTAGATAAGGATGAAAAATCATTTCAAAAATCCCGAATAAAACAAAAATTTGCATACTCATTTGAACGACATTGAACCTCATACAAACGCAATATAGCAGCTCGTTCAAACATAGTTCTAGCGACACATCTAACGAGATTCCATTGTAGGGTGAAAAACATCTCATTCGGACCATATCTAATGAAGTACTGAAAAAAATATTTTTCTTCCAAAAAATAAAATAAGGATAAAATCATTAAAAAAATAACTTTAAATCAATTTTATAAAAATCCTCACACCCAAAAAAAATCCAAGAATTAAAATATATACGCATTCATACCTGAGAGATCCTTAGATTATAAAGATGGAAACGAGAACGAAACACGACATGATAATATAATCTCTGAAGCTTTGTTGCCACGTCCTCATCCAAGCATGTCAAAGTTTTAAAAGCGAAACATCAATCCTAACCTATTACTCAAATCTTTTGACCGAAGTTATGACAATACATATAAATTAACTCAATAAAAATATTATCCTTATGAATCTCCCCCTTTGGCTCTTTTGGGACAAAACCAAAAATAAAACACCTGTGGGCTGTCATGCTCACTAAAAGACTCAATCCTCAACCCCCGTTTTTGAGTTGCTTTGCACGCTTGTACATTATCGCTTGTTTCAAACCTCCATGGTTAGACATACCTTCAAATGAAAAATGAATTATAAAAGATATAAATTTTCATATTAATAAACTCCCCCTATATCGAACAATCTATACCTAGGTAAGACGTCTCGCCCTAAGATAAAGATCTCCTGCTAGCACCTAAGTAAAAGTAACTATCTCTCCCCCTTTTTGTTCAGTAATAGACAAAGAAACAATGCATAAAACTATTTTTTCCCTCATAAACCATCCCCCCCCTCCCCCCTCTCTAAATGTGAGAAAATGTTATACCAAGAGAAACGAAGGAAAAAGTAATAATAACATGAAATTGTGTAAAATGCAACAAACACAACATGGTAACACAAGCACAAATAATGCACACAATGATCAATTAAAATCAACATTGATGCAAATATTATACCAACTTGAATACCCAATGAAGCATGAGATATAAATGTAAACAAGCAACAAGAGATATCAATATGATCATATAGCGTGCCAATTTGTTCCAAAGATAAAGCGCATGACAAACATGGATTAAATGCAAATGCAAAGACATAAAAACAAAATTATACCATATATATAAATATGTCAAATATACCAATTACATCGATCTATATATATATATAGGTATAAACAACCACAAAACTTACACACTAGCATAGTATCGATGTGTCTGAACATGTGGATGGAATAAATGGTCATGAACTAGATACAAATTAAATATGACCTTATCATTAAAAAATGTCAAAGGAGTTCTATTTGACCTCAAAATTTATCTAACTAAGATTTAGCCTCATGTGACAAATAAAGTAAAATCTAAGAACAAACAAGCATAATCCACACAAGCCTAGAATTTTGATGATTCGAAAAATCAATAACATCATAACATTATAAGCATAACTAGGATTCATTGTGAGAACCCATTTATTTTCAACTATAACACCCTAAAAGGCTAAACAAATACTATATAGTTTTTCACTTAATTCTTTTGAAGATATCATTTTTGAAAATAAATCAAAAAAACTAGTTGACCTTTAATCTTTTCGATTTTCCTCTCATTTCACAGGCTCTTGCCAATAATGTCTTTCTCACAAAGGATGTTTTATCCTTTTGCAGAACTTTTTTGTGCACCCTCATAGTTTGAATAAAAACAATAACATTCACGGACAATAGTTCTTACATGTATACATCCCCTATAGTCAATATATATATGGATGACAAGCTTTATGGGAGAAACTCTCACATAGTAATATAAGATGTGAGGTTAAAATTCAAAATAGCTCGTGCAGGTGTGTGTGCAGGCATATACAAAGTGAAATTATTAAGAAAATCAAAGTCAAACAACTTTATGCCATCATGGTTACGAACAATCTAGCATTGAAAATCATAATCAAATGCCCTAATGAGGTGGATTTAAACACACTATTAGGCCAAACAAAATGTGCAAAACTAAACAACCCATAAAAAAATATTTTTGAGTTTTTAAATAATTTTTCAAAATGTTACGAAATTGAAAAAAACTCAAAAGAAAGTATAAAAACTTTTCGTATTTTTCAATAAGACACAATAAATGAAAAATTAAAAAAAAAGTATAAGAATCATATAAGTAGCAAGCATATATATCATGAAGTACAAAAGCTAGTCTATGAAAAACATGAAAGCAATCATCCATAAGACATAGCTTGTGGAAATTTATGTGTAAACATGAGAGAATCAACTAGTCAAATATTTAACGCCTCCAAATCCATTTTCCTAACCCAAATAGATGAATGCTCAACACATCGATTTTTGGAAACCATGGAAACACTAAACTTCAACTTCCAAGGGTATTTTCTAAGATCATAGAAAAAACTCGTAAGGTGACCTTTCCAATAACACTGTGTGCACATGTAGAGGCCTTGAGGAATGATACCACTCTGTTAACCTTATCTGACACCCTGGGCTATGGAAGAGACTATAAAACAAATGATGGTCTAGGCTTTAAAAGATGAAGAATTTGAATATCGAAGCCACTACCAGCACTACTTGAGTCTTTCAAATCATCTTTTAACTTTAAAATCCTAGATTCAAGAAAAAAGTTAGACTCCTCAATGTAATGGACTCCTTCATCAAATTTTCAATAATACTTAGAAGGTTATCTCTCTCCCCCTCAATGCATGAGAACTTATCCCTAAGACTCTTCTTGCATGACCTTAAGTATTTAATCAATATATCATTATCATCAACGGTACAATCATTAAAAAAAGCATGGATCATATACTTGTAATGGGTTAAATTATTCATCCACGTGAACCATTGAGGTATGGACACATGTCCTTATACTTATCCACCTCAGAGCTTTGCATATACTTAGTCGGCTCCAGAGATACTTGATTGACCAACAAGTGAACCACAACCAGGATGGTGAGTCATCAAGGGAGAGAAAGCTCCCTCGCATGGGGCTGCCAACAGTTGTTCCACATGTGGTTTTGAAGATCAATAGTCATATTTATTGTAAATAAATGAAAATTCCTGAATATGTAAAGGAATTCCATCTCTTTGATTCTAAACCATTATAAATACACTACCTCCCTTAGCTCAGGGGGGACAAGGGAGAAATATTACTTTGAGCTTATTATAAGCACCCCTCAACTACAATACTATAACCATGGATGTAGGCTTTTTCATTATCCGGAACACATTAAAAATCTAGGTTGTATTGCTTACTTTGTTCACTCTTTATTTATATTCATTTTTTATTATAAAATTTTCCACACCAGTTTTAGACATCAACAATGATCTCAATGTATCAGGAGTTACCAAAGAAGACATAAAAAACCATAAACTCGAACCTGAATAGGGGATAACTGACTAGTTTCCTGATGAAAGTTCCCTATTAGCCATGATGGGACCCTTAGATTTAATCCCCGAATAATGATTCCATGATCGTTACATGATCTTCACCTGCGACAATAACACAACGGGAAAGGATGATTAGTTAGCAGCCCTTAACTCAATCTTTACTTCCATATAACAAATTCCATGATGCACCATCTGACACAAGACATTCGATGAACCTCATGATGAGACCTTCTATATCTCATGGGACTACTGATGGAATGAAGAAATCACGATCATTGAACAAAATACCTCTCTAGGGGCTCCTCTACAATGACCTCATAATAGACCCAAGTGGGGATACTGTCATAAATTTTGAGGAAATGATGCCTCCAGCAACTTGTTCTTGTGGGTTGTTGTGGTTGATCCATTGTTGACTCTAAGTTGCGTGTCTACGTGAGTGTTTGTGGATATTCATTGCATATTTCATTATGCATGTAAGTTGTGATTTACATTTGCATAGTGAAATAAAAAGCTTTCCCTTTTGGGTTTTTTTCCTAAAATTTGTGTATCAGCACTATTTATTTGTGATAGTTTGATTTTACCCACCTAGATGTAGGTGTTAAGGTTTAAATAAAATTGGTTTAAAAATTGATACCAATCAAATGAGTGTAAATTAAAATTTGTGAATTGGTTGAAATCGATATCACATATCTTTCTCAAATTAGATCCTGTTGCACTAAGTTATTGTGTTTGATCATTGTTCTTTAAAATTTTTGTGAGATTTATTTTCTTTTAAAAAATATGATTTTGGAAAATTTTCGTAATTTTTCCGATGGAGAACTTATATAATCTGATGCCCATCTTTGATGGAACAAATCATTGTTTTGACGGCTTAAATTGTTTAGATTTGAAGTTGCCTAAAAGAATTAAATTTTTGGAAAAAGAAAATTCTCGTTTGAAAATTCGCTATGGAACTTTTGCAAACTGTTAAAAACCAAAGATTTTTTTCGTGAGAAATTTTTTGCCTTGGACCATGGCTTTAGTGATTTAAAATTGTCCAAGAGGAATAGTGATGATAGAGTCCTATTTTTAGAAAATGAATTGGAGAACTTGAAAAATTCTAGGGTTTGTGTCTCTGCCAAAGAGGATAATAATATTTTGATTAATGATTTTGTGGCACGTGAGAAGACTCTTAGGGAACAATTTGTGTTTATTGAAGGAGAGCGATATAACCTTCTAGGAATTATTGAATATATAAAGAATGAGTCCCTAAAATTGGAAGATTCTAACTTTTTGCTTGAGTAAAAAAATTTGATGTTCAAAATTAATTTAAAAGACTCGAGTAGTTTGAGTAGTGATGGTAATGGCTCGTCTTGTTCTCATGATTTCATTGTCAAAGACAAAACCATTCTTTGTCTTGGATGATCAACCAAATACATGGACATCAGGAAAGTTCAATCCATAGGTAACTTTCCTCGAGTTTTCACATGTTCACATTATGCTAGGAAAGGTCACCTTACGCATTTTTATTTTGATCTTAGAAGAGGTCCTATGAAGTTTAAGGATAGTGTCCCATCGGTTACCATAATCGCACGAGTTAGGTACACACCGGTTTGAGTTAGGAAATCACTTTTGGAGACACTAAATGCTAGATTGGTTCAGTCTCACATGCTTGCACATGATGCATCACTTGCTATTTTATATCGTTGATTGCTTGCAAGGTTGGTTTGTCATATGCTAGTTATGTTAATTGATATATTTTTGCTAGTGTTATGGCATGTGTAATGTTTGTATTAGTTTTTCTATTTTTTTGAGAAAAAATTTGAAAAAGCCAAAAATATTTCGTTTTGATAATTTTTTTGGAAAAAGACAAAAATAGTTTTGTATTTGGTTTAAATCGTTTATGGATGGACATTTAGGATGACCAAGTAACAACATCATTTCATATTTATGTGACTATTCGATAGTTTTTTGAGACCATACATAATTTCATCCATGTGCTTTATAATGTTTGGAGTCATTAAGATGAGATTTGATATTACTTTCTACATGTTTGACTCATGATTTCCTTTAATGCACACTTGCACGGATTTGTTTTATTATTGTAATTATCTATCCCATGTTGGTCGAAGTGTTTCCATATCAATCATGTCTTTAAAACGAACCATATACAATAAAACTTGACAATGAAAGAGTGCATGTAAGAACCATTGCCATGAGAAATTTGTTTAATATGAAAATAATAATAAGTGAACACGAGAAAGGGCTGTGAATGAATAATAATCACGTCGTGAAAACCACCATTTAAAAGAGGTCAAGAAAAAATTAAGGCAATAAAAATAATCATATGCCAGAAGAGCGATAATAGGACTTCTCTAAGTTGAGAAAAAATAAAAACCTCAAAATAGCTTAAAAAGGAAATATATATTTGAGGGAGTTTGGATGGAAATAAATCAACGAGTTTGCACATCCTAACAAAGTCTTGAAAAATCATTACACAGTTTTAGACATTATTGGTCTGGAAATCATTTTAGACTTTGATTTATTGATTTGATTAAGTCCATGTCATTTGAATTCAACTATTTTTACACCTAAGGATGATTGTGAAGTTCATTCATTAGGAGTATCCGTATTCATCATGCACATTTTTTTATGTATGTTTGAGTTGATTTACCTATTGAATATGTTCACACCCACTCCTTCCGTTTCCACGATTTGGTTATCTTAGTGTAAATTTATGGTGTGTGATATTTTTTTTTTGTAATTTTGATTTTGTTAAAAAAAAATTGAAAAATAAAAAATAGTTGATAAATGTTTTCAAGTTTATCCTTGATAATCGTAGTTGATTTGTTTTGCTTGTCGTGATAGTCCATGCTTATTTTTTATTTATTCTTTTCCTTGACTATTTCGAAAAAATAAAAAAGGGGAGAACGAACTATGATTTAATGGGGGAGTTTAAATTATGGGGGATATTTGAGAGTTGATCTTTTTATTTATGTTTATCTGATTTCAAACTCGATACGTCACGAAGGTATTTGATTCTTATCTCAAGTGTGTAGGTACAATTATTTAAATATCATTATTTTTCACACCTTGATGATGACAAAGAAGTTGGATATTTGAAAATTTTAAGTTGAAGATTTTTTAAGAACGTTTAAGACCTACATTTTTAGTACTTTTTTAGTTTTGGGTTAATGGTAGGGTATTATATTTGCATAGGAAATTTGATTTGATAATTCGAATGTTCTTAGTTTGTATCAGTATATACATAGGGAGAGATTTGTAAGAACATATTTTACATAGTCTGTCTACATCAGAGTATATCATATACCGCTACAACCATCAAAAAAATGTTCGAGTTCAATCAAGCATTAAGATGGATCCGAATATCAACATTCTTCCAAAGAAAAGCCTCTGCGAGATATATTCTTGTAAGGTTGGGTGTAAGTCCCATAACGGTTCATTTAAAGTGTTGGGATAATTTTTCTAAACTATTTTTAAACATCCGAGGCATCATTTTTCGTCAAAAGAATTTTTTCTAAGTGTTGAGGTAGAGTTTTATAAAATATTTTTTGTCGATTGGCTCGTTTGAGAGACATATTACTATCGTTCAAGTGATAGGTATGTCGTGCGATGTCCTCATTCGATAGAAAACTCATCTCGTTCTAGTGACATCCTGTTTTCGTTCGAGTGAGATCACCAACTCAATTTTATTATATATACCTGATTAAATGAGTCATTTTCCTTAAGAAGACCTGGGGGTTTTCGATACACATAAACTGCAAACTATATAAATGGTTTTTTCTTCTTCATATAGGGTTAAACTTTATTTTTCAAGTCATAAAAAGTCCCAATAGTATAGTGAATTACATTGGAACCCAAGATAAGATCTTGTTAAGGCTTCTCTTGTAGAGAGGATAAATCTACGGCTGACGATTGCGTGTCATTGGGAGTACTTGTGGGTGTTCCTGGCTGAATCTGAGTTACATGTTCTTGTGGGTATCTGCGGTTGATCCATTGCTGACTCTAGGTTGTGTGATTATGTGAGTGTCTACGGATATTCATTACAGATTTCATTATATATGTAAATTACGATTTACTTTTGTATAGTGGAAAAAAAAGGTTTTCCCTTTTGGGTTTTTTCGTGAAATCCGTGTGTCAGCAATATTTATTTTTTATGGTTTGATTTTACCCACCTAGATGTATGTGTTAGGGTTTAAATAAAAATGGTTTAAAAATTGACTCCAATTATATGAGTTTAAATTGGAATCTGCAAATTTATTGAAATTGATATCACGTAGCTTTCTCATTGATGCTCGAGTTCGATTCATCTTGATGGTGCGTGATGATTTGTAATGGGATACGCCAAACTAGTATAAAACTATGCTATGAACAATATTGAAAAATTTATTCTGACACTAAAGGTGAAGATTTGCAAGGATAAGTTTCCAATCGAGTCAATTTGTATGTAATTGGTATAATTCCGGACAAAACGTTTGAGTCATAGGTTTGGATTTGTTTTGTAGATCCCATAAGACTATGGCGTGTTTGATGAAGATGAAACGACTTAGTTTCAAAATTGGATACACCATGCCGAGTTTATCATGCCAAGTTCGTCATCACATTTACCAAGGATCTTGTAGGTATGAACACGTATTGAATAGGGGTCGCTGGCTTTTGAAGTCAAAATCATTAGGAACGGTTGTATATTTTTTTTTTTTTTAAATATTTGGTTTTAATCTCATTAGAACGAGAATTGAACTCGTTAAAACAATATTGAGTTTTCATTCAAAAGAATTTTGATCTTAATAGAACAAAACTAAAATTATTTGGAATGATATTTGAATGTCATCAAACGATTATCCTCTGTTTAACAAGGCCAATGTCATTAGAATATCGTTAGAAGTCTGTTCGAATGAATCCGAGTTGTCATCTGAATGAGATTTAATGTCGTTAAAACAAAACTGATATTTTTGTTTGAACGAACTAGTGTTTTAGATCAAATAAGATTGCTTCCTTAAAATTTGTGTTTTTACTACTTAAGGCATGTTGGACTTAGATTTTTTAAAAACTTTAGGCAAAAAACGTTTTTCGATATGTTTACCAAAGTACAAAAACCCTTGTTTCACCTTTTATGTTTAAAGATCCAAGATTCGTACTTATTTCGTACTTATTTCGTACTTATTTCGTACTTACTGCTTACGCACGCTGAACTTCGTGTTGTGGTGTTGCGGTGAAGGATGGGTGGACTTAATGTTCCTTTCCGTAGATAGTTAGTGACCCTATTTTGTGGATACCGAGACATATCTGGACTCATGCACTATGGAACGATCAAAGATTAACGAGTGTCAAGGCTTGGGGGGTTCGAGTCATTGAGTAAGTATATTTCCAAGTTTTGTAATTTTGTATCGTAGTGAACTGTTTGGTTAGGTCGTCTGAGATTTCTCCCTTTTTGGTTTTTCTTATACATTAGCGTGTTGTGTTTGGATTTATTTATTTTATTGTCTTATCAACTAGATTTATATTTTAGCTTAAAAAGATAATATTGGGTAAATTAGTTTTTTCACAACAAAGATTTAAAATTGGTGAAAAGTTTTTACAAGGATAATTTGTTTAAAGTTTTAATATTTAAAACTGAAATACAAAAATAGAACTTTTTTGTTTCATTCATACCATCCTTGCCTAGTGAGACTGCATTTTCATAATATTAAATTGATTGTCTTGAATTCTCTAGGTACTATTAACTCTAAGAAAGTCGAAGAGCTTGTGGGTGACCTTAAAACCTATAGGCATGACATGTTTTCTTCAATAAGTACGAAGAAGGATACGGGCATTACATTTAAAGCCCAGAAGGAGGAAACATAAATTTTGGATGAAATATTTGACATCGATTTCGATTATATGTCCATGTTTGCTAATAATTTTCATCAAGTTTAATAAACAAAACTATAAATATTACTAGATGAAATTTGAGAAGAATAAATTTAACAAGGTTATAAACTTCCCTAGAAATCGTAATGAAAACTTAAAAAGGGATGAGTCAAATAGATACATTTGGTCGGAGGGTTATTGCCATAGGTCTGTTGAGTATCCCACTAAGCTAAGGAAGGAAGGTAAGAAGACGATGCAATATAGTTCTACCCTTAGCGATAATGAAGTGGAAAAGGAACCTGATTCCCCCATTGAGTGTAACTACACCGCATTCATGACCAATAATGTGACCCTAATTGAAAAGTATTCTGATGAAAATGCATGACGATTCAGAGGTCAATTGTGAATACCAAGTGAGTAGTGATGAGGAAGAAGAAGAAGAACAAGAAGACTATGATGATGATGACGAGGAGGAGGAGGAGTAAATTGAGATTCATGTTGTGTTTGGAGAGTTATACACCGAGTCATTTAAGTTGAAAAAGTCAAACTTTAAGTTGGAAGCTAAGTTGAAAGAACGTGCCTTAGGTAATGATGATTTGAAATTTATTTGATGATTTAAGGCCACGTGAGAAGAAGTTTAAGAAGAATCTCATACTGTTGGAGGGGCAGCGTGATAACCTTCGAGGATTAATGGATATTTTGAATAAGGATTCCTTAGTTTTTTATGTGTCTCATTCTTTGCTTAAGTCTAGGACTAAGAAGTTATAAGAAATATTGTGAGACTCGAGTAATGCAAAATTTTATTTCAATTCTAGGTCGAAAAAGTTTGATAAGGTGTTAGGGTTCATCAAAATAAAAAATGACAATTTTCGAACTGGATTCGATTGTAATACCTCGTATTTCTGAATATTCTATTTAATTAAATAGGAGAATTAAATGAGAAAATACGGCTTAATTTAAATTACGTAAGAGGAATAATTTAATGAGATTTATTAAAAATTGTAATTATGAAATAATAATCGAAAGATATATACCGATTTATATTGCCTCATTATATTTACTTAGTGTGAGTGGTAAATAGTTACTTAACGCGTGTAGACCGTGTTGGGGTGAGAACGAGTAATATTTTTAAGTGACTCAAATGATAATTTAGAAGTCACAGATGAGTCCGGAAGGGTCAAATTAGTCAAAATAGTATACCCGGGGGTACTAGTTGAGTCTCAGAGTAATTTTGGACTAAATTGAGACCGTTTGGGGGCGTTTTGGTCTTTTAACATGAGAGGGTATGGAGACCTACGAATTTGAGAGCCTTTTATCAGCCGTATGAAAGAGGGATTAGTGTTAGAAAACCCATGTAAACACCAATACCATTAGAGAGAAGGAGAAAACCATTCTCAAGGCTTAGAAGATACTTTCGAGAAGGTTGGGTTTGGATATTACACCCTAGGAGCCAAAGGAGGAAGGATTGAAGAAGAGAAGCATCAATCCATCATCAACTCCATGAAATCAGACTCCCTCTATCAAGGCAAGTTGTTTATTGTAAAAAATTATAAAGTTATAATACCTATGTGTAGTGTTTTTGAGTAGTTTTGTTAAATCAATATCTTGATAGGAGAATAATGATATTTTGCATATTGGGATAGGAATCGCATGTAGAATGATTTAACATATGTAGAGGATTAATATTCACAGTAGACTTGATGATTATTTCGGAATAAAATCTGGGTTTTGAATGCATATATGGGAAGAACACCATAACTAGGGTTTTAAGAAATTCTGGATTTAATTCACTGTTTCTTTAAAGGAATTGGGGTTTTGATGTATTTGACATGTTAGAAATTGTCCTAGTATATGGGGAAACATGTTAGGATCATTGGATCGAAGTTTGGTGGACTATAATGAAGTTTGAAGATTTATTAAATAAAGGAAGAGGTTAATGAAGAAGACGAACTGTGTTTGTCCCTGCTCGATCGTTCGATCGATCGACGTAAGCTGTTTTTCCCAAATTTTCCGTGTTTAAGGTTTCTTTGATTTTCGGGAATGAATAAGTATCCTAGGATTTATATTATACTTATATGTTAGTGAGAATAAGACCAGTAGGTATATTGTCAAGGTCCGATAAGGCCATTGGGTGTAGGACTTGGATTATGGACCGACGAGAATAATCCGATTTAGTACAGTATCGGGGGAACTCAGAATTGAGTTACGAGGCGAGGTAAAGTCAATTCAAGTAATAGACCAGTAGGGTAAGTAATAACTACTGAAATTATATGTGAGGGGTAACTAGGACCCTTAGAGTTGTGTAAATACTCAAATAAATGCGATTAATGAGATAAATCGTAAAGTGAATATTGTACGGTAGATATAAGAGATTAAAATATTACTTATGAACATAATTAATAAGTCGGGCGTGTACCCACTGAATTATATGATCTTTTAGGTCGAGATAAGTATACCTAAATTAACTATGTTAGGGTCGATGAGATATTCCGAACTAACATAGGGTTATTATATGTTTAGGGTCGATGTAAAATGCCGAACCAAACCTTTGAACTGGTGGCATGATGAAAGAGTCTGAGCTAGAATTTGTGTATATAAATAATTAGGATCGATGTATCATTCCGAACCAATTATTACTTGGGTCGATGAATCATTCCGAACCAAGAGTCCTTTACGTGTGTGAAAAGGACAAAACAGTAATGACTGATATTTAGTATATATTGTGTGTGAAATATATACTTGATGATATTCTACTTCTGTGTATTAGTAGATTGATATATATTATGTATTCAAAGATACATACCGAAATGGTAAGTTCAGTAGTGAAACTTAATTACAAAATGTAACGTTAGATAGAGAATATCTATTTAGTAATTTAAGTAGTGAAACTTAATTACAAAAGTGGGAAGATACAAATTTTGATAATTGTAGAAATTTAGTAGTGAAACTAAATGAGAAGTTTTGAAACATAACATAGGTGAAATGTTACTTGAGTATTAATTAACCTTCGCGAGATGTTAATGAAATGGATGTACTGTGTGGGCGATACGAGAACTTAAGTATAGATAAGGTCATATGATTACTTAGTCCTAGATAGCTTGGAAGATATGGCTAGGTAGGCTATGTGTATAACGTTAGGTGTGCACAAAAGATGAGGGGTGAGTAAACTCAAGAGAGTTTACAAGAACCTAACATGTGTAATAAATAACCGCATTTTATATTGTGATAAACGCCTGTTAAATATTTTCAAAATGTTTTAAGTACTAACTCTTGCTATAAAATATTTTCCAAACCTTTTAGGTGTCCAGCCACAGGGACGCCATGTATGATGATTTCATTCCAGGGACTCGAAGCTGTAGCACAATGGATGCTTACAGGATTTTGATTAGACGATATCTCTCATTCAGATCTAGTGTAGGATCTCACACTATTCTTTGTATGGACTTGTGGTCCGTTATCAGTCTCAGATGTTTAGTTTCAGACTAGTGGTTATTATTTTGGTATTTTAGCCGATGGTTTATTCGATATTACTCTTATTCTTTTGTACTCACACTTTGTTGATTGGGTTATAGTACATGGTTATTTTTATACTTTGTTCCGCATGGTTGATTTATCTATAAAGAAAGATAAAATTTGGCACCGGTCTAATTTTTACTTAGGGGATTAGTAATTAAAAAGTTTTTGACAGTGATGCTAAGAATGAACCATTTGAGAAACATGTTTTAATTAAATAAAGGCCTGATCACCCGATGTTTAATTAGGCGGGGTGTCACATCGATGTTCTCGTTGATTCCACTACTGAAGCAAATACCAAAACTAAGGATGTTAGAAAAGGTTAACCCTTAAATAACTTTCCTCGTCATGCTTACACGTGTACACATTGTGGTAGGAATGGTCACCTTAGGTGTTTTTTCTTTGATCTACACGTGTAAACATTTCATAAGATAAGTGAGGCTTTCTAATATAATCTTGTCATTTGGATACTTTTTTTTTCTATGGGGATTTTTGAAAGTAATAAACATTGTCCGTGAGTTTATTTTGTTTAAAAATATGAGGGCGCAATTGAAATGGGAAATTATAAGGACAAATTTCTAAATTGAGCCAATTTCTAAGGATTTGATTTTTTTTTCTTGTTGGGCAAATATCATTTGAGTCATATGTTTTCCCTTTAGTTGTGTGTCCTTCAAGCTTATGATGTGTGATTGAAGACTGTACATCAAAGCCAAAGCATCATCATGTTAGCATTTGATTGTGTGTCGTGTTATCATCTTCATCATCAGAGGGATCTCAATAAAGGTTACATATTATTGTTTGATCCCTAAATATGTCTAGGTGTTGTTTCATAAAAGTTATTTGAGGATTTTTCGTAAAATATTCTTTATTTCAGTTCATTTAAATGAGTTTGGACAATTCTTTCCAATGACGGTGGATGTGTATCGTTCAAAGTTGGTTCAAATAAGATTACATGTTTGTTTGAATGAGGTTTTTATTTGAACATCCTTTATTTTTCATTCGAATGAGTTGCCTAAAAAAATGTGTCACCTAAAAATTCATGTTTTTCATAAATAGTCGGGTCTAGCAAGAGTTTTCTAAAAGGTTTTTTACTTAAATGATTTTCCAAGGTTTATCTTGTGCATCCACAACTTTACACCCAAGTTTGAGATCCAAGAATCCCGCATCATCGTGGCAACAATTTTATGAGTAAGTCTAAGTTATTCTTCTAAATTGCCTATATCATAGTGGACTTGTGTGGCTGGGCCGTCCGAGGTTTTTTCTGTTGTAAGTTTTCCTCGTACATCATCATGTTAGAGTTTACTTCCTTTAATCTGGCTTATTCTCAGCTAAATGCAAGCTGAAGTCAAGATAAAATTGGTAAAACTGTTTCACACAATAGTCGTAGTTTTAAAAGGTGCAAAGTTTATTAAAATTGTGAAAAATTATAAATTAGTGTTTTTGTTTATAAAACTTAGAGCACATAGCATTCTCAAATTGGTATCAGAGAGGGTTATTGTAATACCCCATATTTTTAGGGCTTTTAATAATGAGATTAATTAAATGCAATTTCTTTTAAGGCTTTTAATTATGAGGTTAATTAAACGAAATTGTTTTTAATTATGGGATTTATTAAATTAATTTGGGATTTGTTAAATTAATTTGGGATTTGTTAAATTAATTTGGGATTTATTAATAGAAAAATTAATTCGAATTTAAATGCTAGCGAGACGAGAGTTAATATTTGGTTATTAATATGTTGTTGAATATTACTGAGTGATTGTGGTAATATGTGATCATTGGATTTAATAAAAATGCCGTGAGTTGAGAATATGACAGTTTCAGTAATTTAGTTGGGATGTGCGTGTCAGTCATATCAGAACCCAATTTAAAGGATTTAAAAGTATTTTATTTTTATCTCATCCGTATGAGCTTTTTGAGTGCGCCAACGTGTCCGGAAGGGTCAAGATAGTCAGAAAATACTAGCCGGGGGTTTAGTTTGGATCCCGGGGCATTTTTAGGCCAAACCGACAACCCAGAAGGGTATTTCGGTCATCTTAAAAATTAAGGAATTAAGAGCAACGAATTTTACTGTTTAATTATGTATTATTTGAAATGCAGTTAGGTCCATTATCAGCCAAAAACAAAGAGGTGGGCTACATGAGTTAGAGGAGAGGTTACAAAAAGTCCCCAAACCAAAACCACCACAAACCACCACCAATTTGGACGGAATTATGACCAAAAAGAAGAGAGGACCGACCCTTGAACAACAACAACGGATCATAACATCATATTTACAGGCAAGTGATTTATCTTGCAAAGATTCAAAGCATATACTTTACATGTTTTTTATAGAATTGAAGATTTTTCATAAATAATGAAAATTGAATGGATTTGAATGGTTTAAATCATAATCTGGGTAGGACTTGCATGTTGGTTAATGTTGGAGGTGATAACAACCATGAATTTATGAAATATGGGTAGATATTTTCCAAATTTGATTGGATTATTTGATGTTCTTGAAGAAATAGGAAAACTAGATTTTTATATGAAAATTGGGTAATTTGATTCAAGCAATTAATGTCATAGGTCGAGTTGATGAATCTAAAATGTGGGGAAAGATGTAAACATGTTAGTAGGATAATTAGTATACTTAATTACGAGTTTTGGATGTTGGGATGATGATTAAGAAGTGTAAAAAGATGCAAACCCGTAGCTGTTAAGAATTTCTGGGCTAATACATGTTTGATCGATCAATCGACTCAAGAATGTCGATCGATCGATGATTCGATCGATCGACCCCTTTCCTTCGATCGATCAACCCCTTCTGGTTTTTGACAATTTTTTCTCTTTAAGGTTAATGATTATTCCAAAGCCGATGTTGGTTATTAGAGTGATAAATATAATATGGTGCGACTTAGGTAAGGTTCGTAGGGTATTAATTATTATCGGAGAATGGTATAACTTATGGGATTGATTGCGATTTCTTATGAGGGTTTACCGAGTGAGGTACGATTAGAAAGCATTCGAATTAAAACAATAATGGGAATTTATGACGATGTAAACTTAAGGGCAGGAACGGAGTGACTTTAAGTGATGAGATAACATAAAAATTTAATAGGAAACCTAGTAACCTTTTGAGGTAGGTTCAATTACTCAAATTGATACAATGAGAGAGTTATCAAGATGAAAATATATTACGTATTATGTTCGGGGTAAACGTGCTACGTACAAGATATTACTAGTGGAATGTGTAAATACTTATATTGTAATATGATTACTTACTAGTGTATGGATTACTTACGTTTATGACATTCCTACCATACTTGCTATCACGGGAGGTTAGTTTTATTTTAGAAAAGGACCCTCTTATCCTTGTGTGCCTTCGGGGGGATTTAGACTGGTACCTTAAGGACATAGTACTGTGAATGACTTATTTGTGAGTTGATAAGTCAGCTGACCATGGGAGCATAGGAATGTGCGTGACCCATGGGTATGTGAACTATGTTCGCCTCCAATATG
Organism: Sambucus nigra; assembly: GCA_949130495.1. Classification (NCBI taxonomy): domain Eukaryota; kingdom Viridiplantae; phylum Streptophyta; class Magnoliopsida; order Dipsacales; family Adoxaceae; genus Sambucus; species Sambucus nigra. The sequence goes on along the minus strand of OX422217.1, from coordinate 245,571,813 downwards.
TGTGATTTTATTTATTGAAACAGTTCTTGAGAGATTCGGAACTCGTAGACCCTATGTACGTGATGTACCGGGATTCGATAACAGAGTATGCATGCACCGCAGCTTAGCCTAGAGGTGCCATATATGTATTATGTACTGAGGGTGATATAATTATATACTCGTGACCGGTTCATTGTTACTTAGTAGATGTGGATGACTAAGATATTTGAATGGGTTAAGAATGAGAATTTAATTAACATTTGAAATAAGTAATTTAATGAATGTGAACATGGGTTATAAATATGGCTTATTTGGGGTTTACGTGTAGATACTAAATGTTAAAATACGAAGGCCGAAGTGGTACAAACTAGTTAGATAGTGGCATAACTATGATGGGTTAAAGGCTTATGTTAGGCGTGCACAGAAGTCGAGAGGTAAGAAACTCATGTGAGAGTACGCAACTAACGTGTTTATAATATGTGATGTTTAATTGTAATTTAAGTCACTTGCTAAAATTTTAAACTGTTTTCACATCGGGCTCTGACTCATTTTCCTACAAATCTATTTTTGTTTTGTAAAAACCTTTTAGGTGCCCAGACACAGGGACGCCAAGCATAGGAATTCCATTCTGATGACGTGCTATAGCTGCTGTGGAAGTTACAGGATCTTGGTAGTGGACGCTCTCATTTTATTCTTGATTCCTTCAGAGTCAATTGTATCCGTTAGAGCGTGTTGTCCATTCTTACATAGAGGTTGTAGTTGCAGACTTTCATTATTTCAGTTTTTGGTTTATTATTTATTCAGACTCTTGTATTGGGACATTATTTACTCTGGCATATTTATTATCGAATTGTTTACTCCAGACTTATTTGATTTCATCTCGTTGAGCATTTATATGAGATTGGTTATGCGATTGATGGTTATTAAATAAAATCTTGTTTAAGTGTTGGTTTAATTAATAAAATTTGAAATTTCTCTTTTTTAACATTAGGTGGCTAGTAATTAATTAAAAGTTTTCGACAGTGATGCTAAGACTGAACCAACTGGATATTTTGTATTAATTTGATAAGGGAGTAGCTACCCGGTATTTAATTAGACAGGGTGTCACAGGTGGTATCAGAGCATCAGGTTCTAGTGTCCTTTAGGATTTGTGCGGCTTATTATGCTTCCAACGTAGCTTTATTTGATATAGATCCCTATGTTTAGGATTGTTGATTTCTTTGGTAAGATTTCGTTCTCCTGCTATGATGTATATGATAGTGAATCATATTACAATCGGGTGTGTTTGTGCGCCGAACAATATAGTACATCAGGCAAAGACAGTTGGGTGAACAGCAGGATGCAAAGATCAGTTGAGGTTATTTGATTTATTTAAAGAAGGATGATCGTAGTTGAAGTCACCGATATTATGGCACAGAAGTCCTGGATGGTACAGACGTCCAAGGCGCGACTTGTGACTTCCAGACACAACTATAGTAGAAGATGGGGTCAAATTAGAGCCACCCAACCGGGTTAGAATGGGAGAGAAAGAGTTAGGTGAAACATTAAAGATGACCAGCAGTGGAAATACTCTAAATATGGAGATGGCGTGTGCTAGCCAAACGAACGTAATATATCCAAAGGCTTGGACATATGTCTTGGTATGGCCAGTAGAGAATGAAAATTTGGGCAATTTTTTTTTTCTTGGCTCGTAAGAGCGGAGTTTCAATGGTGAGAGGCAATCACCACACTTAGAAGTGGAATGTAATGACGAGAGAAGGCATACACGTATGGTTTGACCATAAAATTCTTCACCAGATGTTCAGGGTGAAAGGAGAATGTTATTCTGAACTCACACAAGAGGGCCGAACAGAGGTCACTTTGTGAGGAGAAATTTAATTATGTAGCGAACCTTACACCCGGTGAAGTAGGTGAAATGGAAAAGAGGATATTAAAGGGAGAATTTACGTACAAGAAGAATTGTTAGCTCTTCTGGGAAATTCTTCTTGGACGGTCAATGCAGATGGTAATAATGTCCCGTAGTGTTAATTTGGAGGTAAAACGTTTCCTTGGGTGGGGAGATACGAGAATCGAGGAATTCTTATAAAGTAAGACTGGGAAGATGGTGTTGGAGAAACACCGCAAGGGGAAGACCCAACGGAGAACCCGTTAAAATGATTCGGATTGCTGAATTATTACCGAGCGATGGTGATTTTAGTAAGAGATGTGGAAAATAGTAGCGTGTTCCTTAGGTCCATCAAGCTAAGGAAACAATGGTGGTAGTCATCAGATCCGAGACTTCCAACGTTCGAGAAAAGGACCACATTAACATGGTTAGGGTGACCGAAGATAAGTGGAGTATGTGTAGAGGTATTTAGTGGGGAGTGAAATCCGTATGTTATAAATGTTTTCCGGTGCAAGTATAGGTATAAAAGGTATTGTGCCTAGCAAGGGAAACAGTTATTGATGTAGTCGGTTTGGTACGGACAGGTGTGTCAAGTTCAGGAACCATTTGCACAGTCAGGACGATTGTCAGGATAGAAGTATGAGTTATATCCTTAGATGATGTTTCATGTTGTTTGTGACATAAACGAGTTGCTATAATTGTTATTATTGTTATTTTTTCTAGAGAGTCGAGTTTAGTGAGTATCGACAATTTTATTATTTATGTGAATATTTTCCCTGATAGTGTGGAGTTACCTTTATTATCATCCGCGGAGGATGAACGGGTATATTGATAGTGGTATATACTTTATTGAAATGACTCGTTTTAGTGTTGTGTTATACGAGTATGATATTATCCTAATTATGGTTTTATATATGATTATACCGATAGTGTGCTGGTATTGCAAGTTCATTGGGGTTACTACCTTGGGTAGAAAGTTTCATTTTGGCGAGGCCCCATCTGCGAGAGGGTTAGGCTCGCAATTGTACTTTTGTATATGTGTATATATATGTATATATATTGTTGTGATTTTAAAAAGGTATAATGGTCTCGGATATTTAATCCCAATATGCGTAGGGATTCAATTGATATGAATCGTATGTAATTGGTTTACTAGTCAGTAAAAAGGTTTAGCTGGTTATTATAACTAACGCTCAGGATGTCGTAATAAGAAGAGTGCATTGTTTTACTACCCTTTAGAGATTTGGGAGTTTATACTCATAGTAATGTGTCTGGGGACGGTACTTTGAGAGCCCTGATTATATTTGCATGTTGAATATGAAATGTGATTACCCTCAATGTCAAGAGAAAGTGTCATTCGAAAGGAGTTCCTTATTTAAATGTCATTATGGAAGGAGATGTAACTTTGTTGTTAAGAGACGGGAATATAGGGGTACATGTTATGGATTGAGGGCTTAACGGATCCCGATGACTGGCAATGCTAGGAATTAATGTATCGGGGGGGTTCCTTATTTGGATTTCTCTTTGCGAGACACCCCACGCATGAAACTCAGCGTACGGTTTGTAGTAGGGAGACGTATGACCATTCGTCTATGATTTGGGTACCTCAATCATTATGGAGTACGTAGTTAGAACTGGAAGTTAAAGGGGAAATTAAGATATAAGACCAGTAGAGCCAGTGGTATGGTGAGGAAGTAGTGATAATTTTGTTTTACTCTGGAGGATTGAAGGATGCAATTAGGATAAGGAGGATTTAAGCTTTCAAATTCGGAGGTGATTGAGAACACCCAAGTGGTATAGCCACGTTGTAGATGCAGAGGCAATAAAGAGTTTGGAATACGTATGAAGCATATATGATGTTTAAAACCGTATGCATGGGTTATAAGAGGTGTAGACATCTTGGTTTACTAAATGTAGTAATCGCCGGAAGAAGGGATATAGATGTGTGGAATTATTACTTATGGGATTAAGCGTCTTAAGAGAAGGTGTTAATGAGTATACTCATGTGTAATTAGTGTATCACGTCCAAATTTAGTGAAAAGGCAGTGGAAAGCCATTTAATAAGGGGATATCTCTTGAGAAGAAAAATATTTAAATATTATGGGAAATTTGGAGTAGAGTTCCAACCAATTGAATGTTGAGGGTGACTCAAGAGTAAATAAAATGAAGATGTCAATAAGGTATAAAGGGTCTAGATGTGCACAACGGGTGAAAAGTGCAAGGGTCGAAACTTTTGGTATACACCGAGAGAAGAACAAGATCATTAAGTATCACTTAGCGGGAAGAATTATACTTGAAAGTCGACAATGAAAGGGGTGTAGTAAGTAGTAGAACGGTTGGGGTTAGATGATCAACCATATAATTTTGTATCAAGCCGACGATTCCAGGGATGGAAGAGTCAAGTTGATAAATTTTCTTGAGGGGTTGCCCACTTATAGTTAAGTAACAAGTCCCTTCGAATATGTGGGACAGGTTGTCCAGAAGGAGAGAAATGGTTATATACTTGGGTGATTTACACTATTAGATAGTGAACACGCCGGTACGTGGTCCTACGCAGTATTATTCAGAACCAATAGGAGATCCCAGAAATCCACCTTCAAGGTGGGGTAGCAAGAAGTAGTGGAAATAACGCTTCTTTCTGAGGGTTGTATCACCTATAGCCTGAGGTGTAAGCGCAAGGTGATTGACGACTGGTGGATTGTATGAAAGAAATTTTGGATTCATTGCGATCTTTTCAATTCCAAATCGGGTATAACTAGTATGTGAGGTATATTGTAGTAATGGGGAGGAGATATTACCTAACAATAGAATTTGGGGAAAGCACCCGTATCTATTTATAGTGGACAAGGTGCTTACAAATGTTTTGTGTGATACCAACCGACTGAAGTGGTTTTCCCTTGTGTAAAAGTCACAACGCCGGGAACAAAGATTCAAAGAATGGGCAAGAGTAGTCAAATGTGTTATTGATTCCTTCCAGGATGGGAGTTTGGAATTTTGATAAACGTGGGAGTTAATACATAGTGAGTTGCGGACTCACAATAATATTGAGATAGTGCGGCCAATGATGTATAGGCTATAGTTTATTCGAATGTTGTTTAGTAAGATCACAACGTGAGGTGATTTTATTGAAGTGTAATCTGATAAATTATTAAAGCTGTTAAACAAGCTTGTTGTGAAGTGAGGGCTTTAGTGATTAGTCCTTTCTTTAAATTTTGTTTTGAGTAGTGGAAGATACCAAATTTTCCAGGTATGCCTTATTTTTCGAATTTCGGGATGAAATTTTGTTATGGCTTTTAATTTTTAGGTTAATTAAATGGAATTTCTTTTAAGGATTTTAATTATGAGGTTAATTAAATGGAATTTCTTTTAATTATGGGATTTATTAAATTAATTTTGGATTTGTTAAATTAATTTAGGATTTATTAATAGGAAAAATAATTCGGATTTAAGTGCTAGCGAGAGGAGAGTTAGTATTTGGTTATTAATATGTTGTTTAATATTACTGAGTGATTATGGAAATATTTGATCATTGGATTTATTAAAAATGTCGTGAGTTGAAAATACGACAGTTTCGGTAATTTAGTTAGGACGTGCGTGCCAGTCGTGTCAGAACCCAATTTAATGGATTTAAAAGTATTTTATTTTTATGTCATCCATATGATAGTTTTGAGTGCGCCAACGTGTCCGGAAGGGTCAAGATAGTTAGAAAACACTAACCAGGAGTTTAGTTTGGGTCCCGGGGCATTTTTAGGCCAAACCGGCAACCAGGAAGGGTATTTCGGTCATTTTAAAAATTAAGGAATTAAGAGTAACGAAGTTTATTGTTTAATTATATATTATTGGAAAGTCCATTAGGGCCATTATCAACCAAAAACAAAGAGGTGGGCTACGTGAGTTAGAGGAGGGGTTACAAAAACTCCCCAAACCAAAACCACCACCCACCACCACCAATTTGGACATAATTGTGACTGGAAAGAAGGGAGGACCAACCCTTGAACAACAACAATGGATCAGAACATCAGATTTATAGGCAAGTGATTTATCTTCCAAAGATTCAAAGCATATACTCTACATGTTTTTATAGAATTGAAGATTTCTCGTAAATAATGAAAATTGAATGGATTTGAATGGTTTAAATCATAATCTGGGTAGGACTTGCATGTAGGTTAATGTTGGAGGTGATAACAACCACTAATTTATGATTTATGGGTAGAGAATTTCCAAATTTGATTGGATTATGTGATGTTCTTGAAGAAATAGGAAAACTAGGTTTTTATATGAAAATTGTGTAATTTGATTCAAGCAATTGATGTCATAGGTCGAGTTGATGAATCTAAAACGTGGGGAAAGATGTAAACATGTTAGTAGGATAATTAGTATACTTAATTATGAGTTTTGTATGTTGGGATGATGATTAAGAAGTGTAAAAAGATGCAAACCCGTAGCTGTTAACAATTTCTGGGCTGATACATGTTTGATCGATCGACCCCTTTTCTTTGATTGATCGACCCCTTATCGTTTTTGACAATTGTTTCTCTTTAAGGTTAATGATTATTCCAAAGATGATGTTGGTTATTAGAGTGATAAATATAATATGGTGGGACTTAGATAAGGTCCGTAGGGTATTAATTATTATCGGAGAATGGTATAACTTATGGGATTGATTGATATTTCTTATGAGGGTCTACCGAGTGAGGTATGATTAGAAAGCGTTCGAATTGAAACTATAATGGGAATTTATGATGATGTAAGGTTAAGGGCAGGAACGGAGTGAATTTAAGTGATGAGATAACATAAAAATTTAATAGGAAACCTAGTAACCTTTTGAGGTAGGTTTAATTACTCAAATTGATACAACGAGAGAGTTATCAAGATGAAAATATATTACGTATTATGTTCGGGGTAAATGTGATATGTACGAGATATTACTAGATGGAATGTGTAAATACTTATATTGTAATATGATTACTTAGGTTGTGTGAATGCCTACTGTATGGATTCCTTATGTGTATGACATACCTACCATACTTGCTATCACGGGAGGTTAGTTTCATTTTGGAAAAGGACCCTCTTATCCTTGTGTGCCTGCGGGGGGATTTAGACAGGTACCTTAAGGACATAGTACTGTGAATGACTTATTTGTGAGTTGATAAGTCAGTTGACCATGGGAGCGTAGGTATGTGCGTGACCCATGGGTATGTGAACAATGTTCGTCTCCAATATGTGTGATTTTGTTTATTGAAATGGTTCTTGAGAGATTCAGAACTCGTAGTCCATATGTATGTGATGTAATGGGATTCGATAGCAGAGTATGCGTGCACCGTAGCTTATCCTAGGGGTGCCATATATGTATCTATGTACTGAGGGTGATATACTTATGTACTTGTGACTGGTTCATTGTTACTTAGTAGATGTGGATGACTGATATATTTGAATGTGTTAAGAATGAGAATTTAATTAACACTTGAGATAAGTAATTTAATTCATGTTAACATGGGTTATAAATATGGCTGATTTGGGGGTTACGTGTAGATACTCTATGTTAAAATGCGAAAGCGGGAGTGGTACAAACTAGTTAGATAGTGGCATAACTAGGATGGGTTAAAGGCTTACGTTAGGCGTGCACAGTAGTCGAGAGGTAAGAAACTCATGTGAGAGTACGCAACTAACGCGTTTATAATATGTGATGTTTAATTGTAATTTAAGTCACTTGCTAAACTTTTAAACTGTTTTCACATCGGGGTCTGACCCGTTTTCCTCCAAATCTGTTTTTGTTTTGTAAAAACCTTTTAGGTGCCCAGACATAGGGACGCCAAGCATAGGAATTCCATTCTGATGACGTGTTGTAGCTGCTGTGGAAGTTACAGGATCTTGGTAGTAGACGTTCTCATTTTATTCTTGATTCCTTCAGAGTCAATTGTATCCGTTAGGGCCTGTTGCCCATTCTTACTTAGAGGTTGTAGTTGCAGACTTTCATTATTTCAGTTTTTGGTTTATTATTTATTCAGACTCTTGTATTGGGATATTATTTACTCTGTCATCTTTATTATCGGAGTGTTTACTCCAGACTTATTTGATTTCATCTCGTTGAGCATTTATATGAGATTGGTTATGCGATTGGTGGTTATTAAATAAATTCTTGTTTAAGTGTTGGTTTAATTAATTAAATTTGACATTTCTCTTTATAAATATTAGGTGGCTCGTAATTAATTAAAAGTTTTCGACAGCGATGCTAAGACTGAACCAACTGGATATTCTGTATTAATTCGATAAAGGAGTAGCTACCCGGTATTTAATTAGACGGGGTGTCACAGTTACAGTAGCTTACTATGTTAAATCACTATTTTTCTACTTGTTTTAGGTTTTTATGGATTTTAACAAAGAGGGTAGATGAATTGACCTACCCCCATTGTTTCATGGATCAAAATATCCATGTTGGATGCCTTGGATGCATTTTTTTCATAAAATTGATAAATGAGAACATTTGGAACATAGTTGAGTTTGGATGGGTCCTTCTATTGAACGTGGTGCTCCTAAAGTGTTTGCCTCCCAGACAATGGCTGAAAAGAAAGCCTCGACTTTAATTCTAGGGGTGTGAATGCTACTTTTTGTGTTGTGATCACAGAAGAGCTTAAAACCATTATGACTTGTAAGAGCGCTACGGCTACTTGGGATATCTTACGATTCACACATAAGGGGACATATATCATTAGGGTTTCCATGTTATAAAATTTAACCATCAAGTTTGATACAGTTATGATGTTAGAGAATGAGTCTTTAGATGAGTTATATGCCATGTTTTCGGATATTATAAACTCCCCATTTAACTTAGGTGACCTGATGCCCGAGTTTAGAGCTGTGCAAAAAATGTTAAGGTTGTTGCTTGAAAGATTTAATGCCAAAGTCATCATCCTAGATTCCTTAGGTTGTGTCGACACTCTAAGAGTCCAAGAACTTTTAGGTGAGCTTTAATCCTGTGATATGAACATGTGTCTTTCAAGGAAAAAAATGGAAATTTCTTTGAAAGCCCAAAAAGTGGATGTGTCGGATTTCAATATTAACGGTAAGCTTGATGATGAAGAGATAGCTATATTTTCAAGTAAGTTCAAGAAGTTTCTTAAGCTCAGAGATTAGAAGAACTTTGAGAAGAGTTTAAAAAAGAAACGTAAGATCTTTGTCGACCATGATAGGAAGAATATGGATGGTCCTAAGAAGATGGATGACCAGGAAAACTGATTTGGATGCCAATGTTTTGGGTATTATTCTCACGTGTATGCCACTAGACTAAGGAAGGAGGCTAAGAATCCGAAGGTATACAATGCCACCCTTATTGATAGTGAGTCATAAGGGGAAGTCTATTCCCCCAATGATTATAAATACACCGCGTTCATGGCCAGTCATATGGGATTAAATGAAGTGTCTTCCCCCATTAAAGATGATAATGTTCATGATGGTTACAAGTTTTGGTCATTAGGTTCCCAATAGACCGAGGAGAGGAATGATGAAGAAGAAGATGAAAAAGATGAAAAAGATGAAAAAGATGAAAAAGAGTAGGAGTGTGATCTTCAAGTGGCCGTTTAGAATTTTACACCGAATTATTGAAATTGAAAAGGCTAACTTGCATTTAGAGACCGAGGTAAAGGAACATGCCATTATATATGATAATTCTAAATTTATTATGGATCTTAGGGAACATGACAGTAATATTAGAGAGAAGATAGAGTAAGTAAAGAGGGAGAGAGAGAGATAGAGATAAACTTTGAGGTTTGATGGAGGCTTTAAAAAAGGATTTTCCCGAATTTAAAGAATCTAGGCATGTGCTCGAGTTTGGTATTATGGAGTTGAAATAGAAATTAAGAGACTTGCATAATTTTAAATTTTATTTGGAGTCTAGGTCACAGATGTTGGGTAAAATTCTTGGCACCATCCCAATCAAAGATGCCAATTGTGGTATTGTCTTCGATGATATAAATACTTCCACTAGTAAAGCTAAGACCATGCATTTAGGAGAGATAAACAAAGCTAGAGATGTTAGAAAAGATCAACCAAAAGGTAATATTCCTCGTGTCTTCACTTGCACACAATGTGGTATAAAATGTCACCTTATTCATTTATGTTATGATATCACAAAAGGTCGTAGGAGGAATAAGGCCAATTTCACCAAGGTTTGCAAATACCATGTTCATCACGTTACACTTATGTGGGTTAGGAGATCCAATTTGGAGGCATGAAATGGTAGGATTATCGACTCTAGTTTGTTTTCACATGATTCATTCCATTCTATATCTTATATATTGTGAGTTCATTTGCATGCTATATGTTATTGCTAGTGTTATGATGTCTTTATCTTTTGTATTTTTTTTCCATTTTTAGGGTCTTAATGAGAAAATTACAAAAAGATTGTGTTTTTCATTTGAGGTTTTTTTAAAATTGGTATGCTTTTGAAAAACATTTAAAAACTTAATAATATTTTTGGTTTTTGTGTATTTTAGTTTTACACATATTGTGTGACATATTGGTGTGTTTGGATACAATATATTATGTATATCCATGTGACTAGAAATTTTATTTCAACTGTCAACACTTCAATTGTTCTTAATCACTTTTACATGAAGTAGTTTGAAATCCATTTACATGATGGATTAACTTTGTATATACCTCCAAACACACTTTACGCGAGCTCTTTGGATTTTAACTTCATGTGTCACATGAGCTAAGTGAGCTATTCTCCCAATAATCTTGTCATATTCATAAAATTTATGAATAAAGGATAGTTGTGCATGTAAAAACCATTGCCCGTGAGTGTGTTTGATAATTTTTTACAATATGAGTGTACACGCGAAAGGGTTACGAAAAGATAAATATCTTTTGTGTGAAAGACCACCGTTGGAAAGTGCCTAAATGTATTTAGAGGCAATAAAAATAAAAAATTGCCAACGCCAATTTTTTTCATTGATGCTTCAAAAATTAGATATCTTCAGAAGAATAAGATAGAGAAAAATGATATATATATATATATATATATATATAGAGAGAGAGAGAGAGAGAGAGACACACACACACACACACACATATACATATAGGGTGTTTAGTTGAAGATTAATGGGTTTGCGTAATGACTCCTAGTTGAGCTTAATTATTTTGATGTTATTGATTCAAGAATCATTAATATTTCTAGGGAAGTGTGCATTGTGTTTGTTTGTCCATTTGAGTTCTTTATTTGACATGAGAGGCTAAATAGAATGTTGATAAATTATTATAACCAAATAAATCTACTTGAACATGTTTAAGTGATTGAGTTATTTTCTCTTATTTCATTTCAATTCACTTCATACCACCATATTTAGAGACATTGATACTATGCGAGTGTGTAAAGCTTGTGTGTTCGCATAGTTTATGGTCATTTATACTTACATATACATGTTCTTCATCTGTATATGTATGATTATATATAAGGCATGTTTTGGGTTTTGAGTCTTTGCATTTTAATTTAATTCGTGTGTACCTTGTGTTTAATCTTTTATATATATTGGCATGTGTTATAACCATCTTCGTATTTAATACTTAACTGCTTGCATCTCAGTTAATACCATTTGTTCATAGTTTGGATTATTTGTGCTTGTGTTGTCGAACCATTTATTGTTGCATGTCTTTCTTCACACCATTACATGATATATTTATTTTTTCCTATGATTACTAATGCTTAACTTAAGGGAAGATTTTGTTTTATTGAGGAGGAATATTTTATTATTATGCACTTAATTCTTTGTCCAATCCTGAACAAAAAGGGATATAAATTGTGTCTAACTCTTTTAGTGTGGGAGTTCATTAACTTAGAAAGAGATGTATTTTCTTAGGTATAGATGGATATAGAAAAGGGAGGGTTTTCCCTATAAGGTTTATATACTATTATATTCTATTTGCGTTTGAAGGCGTGTTTTAAATGTGCAGGTTAACAACGATGCAACAAAGGTTTACGCAAGAGAAATGCTACACAAGTTTGTGTCGATCAAGCATCTGTAACTTTTTTACTTTTGTTGTTTATAAATTGGGTCTTAGTGAAATCGATGACCCAATAGTTTTTCGTTTGGATTGTTCTACCATAACAACCAAAAGCATAGATTTGTAAGCACAAATTTCCAAATCGAGTAAAATTATAAGTATTGGCTTTATTACGTGTTTGGCTTGTTTGAGTCCTAGGTTATGACTTGAGTTATGTGTCATTGAAGCCTATGATGTATGATTGAAGACTATGAGACAAAGAGAAAGCATGATCAGGTTTATATTGGATTGTGTCTCATATTTTAGTCTTCACCATTCTAGGGATATCAATGAAGGTATGAGTGCATATTAGTGTTTGATCCCTTGATACATGTGGATGAAAGTTGTTTGAGGATTTTTCATACAATATTTTTTTGAAAGAAATATATGTTTTATTTTAGTTTGTTCGAACGAGTTTGAACAGTTCATCCAAACAAGATGTGGAAGTATATCATTCGAAGTTGGTTCGAATGAGAGTACATGTTCGTTCCAACGCATTTTTTTCGTTCGAATGCAATAAAGTTTTTGTTCGAATGACCTTTAGTTTTCATTCAAACGAGTTTCCTCAAAAAATGTGCAGCCTCAAAATTCGTATTTTTGTTATAAATACTTAGGACTGACATGAGTCTTCTAAGAGGGTTTTTACCGACACGATTTTGCAAGGTTTATCTTGTGCCTCCAAAAGCCTAGTTTACACCAAAGTTTGAGATCCAAAAATCCTACGTCTATATGTAGGTTTAATATCTCTTTCTGTATTTCACCATATCTATTTACTCTTAATACTTTTAGAATTTTGAATGGTAGAAATCGAGTTTATATTGAGCAGCAATTGGACTAGTTATGAGATAAGTAAAATTGATGGGATACTCAGATGTGGGAATACGGATGCATTGTGTTGTTGATGGAAAGAATCTAATAGTGACTGTAAAGAAGGTTACAAGGAATGAGGAAGTACATCAAGGCTTCAAGGCATTAAGTTTGTAAGTAAGTCTAAGTCATAGTGGACTTATGTGGCTAGTTTGTTCCAGGTTTTCCTGCCATGGGTTTTCCTCCTACATCATTGTGCTATGGTTTTCTTATTTTATTCTTACTTATTCTCACCTAGATGAATGGTTATGTCAAGACTAAAATTAGTAAAATTGTTTCACACAATAGTCTTAGTTTTAAAAGGTGCAGAAATTATTAAAAATGTCAAAAATTAAAAATTTGGTGTTTTTTGTTTACAAACCTTAGGACACATAGCTTTCTTAGCTATGAATGGAGAAAATATTTTTGGCTTGAAAGACCACCATTAGCAAGAACCCAAAAGAAATTACAAAAATTTCAAATCCAAAAGTTTCCTGATTCTTTGATACATATATCTACAAAAATATTTACTAAAAGATGATATATGTTTATTATAAGGGTGTTAAAGTTGAACATATTGGTTTGCCTAATGAGTTCTAGTTAGGCTTAATTTTTTTAAAGTTATTGATCCGAGAATCATCAATATTTTCTAGGCTAGTGTTCATTATGTATATTTGTTAATTATGAACTTTTATTTGTCACTTGAGGATAAACCTAAGTTGATAAGTTTTGTAATCAAATAGATCTCCTTAGATATATTTTGAGTGATCGGGCTCATATTTTCTCTTTTTTCTAGTTCACGCCCCTTCATTCGATACGACTTTTGTTTACACACACAGATACTACACGAGTGTGGAGAAATTATGGGTTTTGTGGTGCTTATACCTATATAATCTTGTGCATCATTGCTATCTTTGAATATTTATATATACGGTATGTGTGTTTTTGAGTCTTTGCATTTGTATTTAATTCATAATTGCCTTGTGATGAATCCTTAATTCAAATTTCCATGTGTTATGATCAAGTTGGTATATTTTGTTGCTTTCTTTCATTGGTATCTCATTTATGCATCAAAATTAGTATCAATAGTTGATTGTTTGGATTATTTGTGTTTGGGTTGGTGAGTTATTTGGTGTTGCTTGTTTGATTTCACATCGTCGTATTATTTTACTATATTTCCTTTTATGATTTTATTTGTTACATTTAAGGGGAGTGTTGATGTTCAAAAATGGACTAGATCCAATTTTCTTACCAGAGATAAATTATAATATTGTAGTGAAACAATCACCTAAGAGACAAAGAGTTTTTAAAGTGGTTCGGATGTGGAAGAAAGATTATATCCACTATTATTGTATTGATTTGAGTGATTACAGAAAGATAGGTACTCTTGTTAAAAATAATATCCTGGAATCCATTATATATCCTTTTGTGAAACCAATACAAAGTATTTATAGTGACCTGTAGATCAAGGGTTGGAATAATCTTATATATTCAAGTTTTACACCTGTACATAATGAATAATATGGTTGATTTTCTAGACCACGTGTGGAAGGACCCTTGGATATTTCCATCTAATGGTGATTGTTCACTTACTTTGATGGAATTCCATCTTCATCTTGTCGGCATGCCTGTCAAGCAGCTATCTTCGCGGTTGATAAAGTGACTTCTGACTAGGATTACTACCACATAAGGAGACGAGTGTCCTTTTTTATTCGTCCATGTAGGTGGATAATTTTTGTAATCAACAGAAGCCCCCGATACTTCATTCTTAATGTTTTTATTGAAAGGATGGAGTATATTTTCTTCAAAGTTTGTCGGCGTATGCCGACAAGTGGGACTTGTGAAAATTTTCCATGCCTTGATCTTGTAGTGGCTTTATTTAAATTAATTTGAAAATTAGTGAACTGATAAAGGGTATGTTGGTATTTTTGCCCCTTTAAAATTGTGAAGCCGTTAGAATGTCAATCATTGATACCAATAATCATTTCTTACACAATTTTTGAGGTAAGATACGAGAGTTTGCAGGCTTTTGTACCACAACTTTTCTAAGCTTTCAAACTTTCCTTCTTCTGTGAGTTGTCTGTCGTTGAGCTTTCCTTTGCACCCTACCTTTGCTTCTGCCACCATTTTCTCTATAAGCTTTCTTCTTCCCTTTGTTTTTTATCTCTTTCTTTCTTTACGGTAACTGTGGTTTACATAGTTCATGGGGATTCTCTAGATGAATTTAGGTAGGAAAGAAACATTCCTGATTGGGTAGAATTATAAATGCCCGTACTACCTGTTGAAGTGTTATCACTGCCAGAGGGTCATTGAATTCCCTATCTTTTCATAGTTGAATGTGGTTTCAATTTTCCCTCTAATCATTTTCGTTTCGAGTTCTGCCAATATTTTGATGTCGTTTCATCTAGACTATCCCCCAACACCTGGAGAGTGGTAAATGGGATACATAGGCTTAACCAAATACATGGAACCCACATTGGCAACCCTGAGTTGATGTTTGTTATAAATGGGTTACCGGTGATATCACTTACTATATGAAAACTATGTTTGCCAATAGAGCCCTGGTTGGCAATTTGCCAGACTCCAATAAAGACTATTTTGACTATGAAGTTATTGCAAAGAATTAGCAACATTCCCCACTTCAAAGAGGAGAAGTGCATGATGGACCAAGTGCCCCCGAGTAGGACATGGCATAGGTTGTTGAATTTAATTATCGTGTTTCTCTTTTTGCTAACCAATTGTTTGATAATGTGTTGACTAGTATTTTCTTGTCCCACTTTACAGAGTTGAGAGCAAGAAGAAGTGTTGAAAATAAGAGGACGTTAATAATCGTGAATTAAAATTCCTGTGGAACCTTCATCAGAGGATTGGCGAGTAACACCCAAGAGCTACCTCGTACTTATTGCAATATAGGAGCTTAATCACTTCCTTTATTTCTAGGTCCACACTTACTTCAGCTTTAGCTCTCATAAATCCTGAAGAGAAACCAACTCCTACTTCTTCAGTTGAGGAATCTGCAGGGGCTGAGAAAGATTTTGGGACTTGATCTTCTTTTGAGTCATTGGAAATTTCTAATGCTCCCACCTCCCCATTTTCTAATATGGGAAATAAAAAAATTTCTAACGACTGGAGCTTTGTCTCCCACTGCTAAGAGGGTTGCTGAGAATACTGTCAAGGATGCTGATGCCAAAAAGGCAAAGAAAACCTCTAAAGTTACTGAAAAAGTTCCCCAGATCATCACTTCTAGGGAGATTGATACTATTTCACCTCAATTCAAGTGGTTAAGAAATGAACTATCTGAGAAACAAGTTGATAAGAGTTTTGCCGACCAAGAGTTGGTCGAGAAGACTCAGGGTGATTTGGATGTTGGAGAGGCATCCTTTGTTGTTATCCATCCTGGTGTGGCCAGGAAGTTGATCAAAATTGGTACTCGCTCTGTTGATATTGCAACCGTTGATCCTCTGCCACGATTAAAGTTGGTAGATAATGATAGCCAAAGTTTGGTTATGGTAACTCTTCTCCTTCAATTACGTGTCCTTAATGTCTTTTTTTTCAGTAGTCCTTGTAATATGATGTTGTCCTTTGTGCAGTTTTTAATGAATTTCTTGGCAGGAAGAATTAAAGAGGGCTAATGATAGAGCCACCACTGCTGAGGGAAAGTTGGTATCTACTAAAACTTGTTTGACATCTGTTGAAAATAAGGCCAAGATGGATAAGGACAATTTGGTAGAAAATTAAGCCCTCTTAACGTCTACTGAGCAGAAAGTTGTTAGTCTAACATCTGAACTGGTTACAGAGAAGGCCATAAATAAGAAAATAAAATAAGACCCCTTTAATAAAGACTGGGACAAGGAACTTTTGGCTGGCTCCTCTCAAATTGAGTTTGTCAATAAGAAATCCTTTAAGGATGGCTAGTCGGATGCCCTCAAGGAGGTCGACACTATAGAGGATTCCGAATTATTCCTAAGGCATGATCCAAGCTCTCCTAAAAAATTGGAGGAATATTTTGATGATGAGGAAGGGTCTGGAGAATCCTCCATTCAACTTACCGGGTCCGCCTTAAATCCCATTGATGAGCTTATTACTTATGTCGACCCGCCTTCTAGGAGAAATGTTTCAAATAAGGAGAATGTTTAACTCCTTTATTTTTCTTTTGTCCCTCTGTCTTGTAATTGAATCATTATTGTGTAGCACCTCCTGGTTATTAATGAAAAAAATTCTCCTTTTAGCTAAATGTGTTGTACTTACCATATTTATGCCTTCTTGCTTGGTTGAATTATCTTCATGAAATCATACACGTGGTGTTATGCTTGATCAGTAACACATTTGTGTGCTTACATTTGTAATTTTTAGTTCGATTCTAGGAAGAAGGCCATAGTTTCTATTGAATCTGACCGGCTCAGGAGGAGTAGAAATCTTTTGGAAGCTAACCATGCTCCTTTGTCCGAAGAAGACTTAATCGGCTTTCTCGGTCCAGATGTGTCTGACCAAGTTAAGGAGTCATACATTCACATGCATTATTTCCTAGATAAGGAAGTGGCAAATAATAATGCTTATTATGAAGTGATTGAATATATTCAAGAAGACCACAAGCTTTCTTAAGCTTCACTACATGCTAACTATGTGGGTAAGTAATGATATTTGAGTGAAGGTTAGTGCTTCGAGAAGAAACTGGAAGAATATGCCTCCATACATAGAAGAAAAGAGTTTTTATTGAACCGATGAGTAGATGAAGCTCAGGAGATAGCTAGACTTCTTAAAGAGGAAAATAATAAGCTTTAAAATGAGTTAGACAGCTTGAAGAAGTCATCTTCCAGTGGTGCTAATGAGGGTGATTCTTTCTTGGAGGCTGAGAATGCCAGACTAGTAGAAGAACTTCAAGCATTGCAGAAAACCAAACCTGGGAAAACTTCCAGGCAATAAAGAACTAGCCGACATCCTAAATGAGGCAAGAACCAATAAAACACTAGCTGACCAAAGTTCCCAGTTGAAGGCAAGGAATCAGGCCATTACTGGTTTGTCTATGAAACTGGAAGCTAAGGATAAAGTCATCACGGACCAAGCTGTTCAGTTGAAAGTGAAGAGTGATGTCTTGAATAAACTTCAACATCAGGTTGAAAGGTTAACCTTTTAATTCACAAGCAACCTAGGGAGGTCTGGTTATAAGTCTATGATGAGGCCCTTATCCATGTTGATGATCCTCTTGCCTAGATCTATTGTGAAGGTTATAGATAGGGATGGGCCAACTGTTTGACTCTGCTGAAATATGATCAAAACAGTGAGCTATAGTACTAGAATGATCCTAGTATGCTGGATTGTGACAAACCCCCATTCAAGTTGGACATATCATGGATTCATCCGAATGATATTCCCCAATGCTTAATCACTAAATACTAGGGAGATTATGGTCTTCTTGAAGTTCATGAAATAGTTTGTCCTCCTTATCTGTTCAATGTGCCGAGCAGTAGTAATAGGAAAATATTGAGGAATTTTAACTTCATCAATTCTCCTTATACCCTAGATGATCCTCTCGATAGTATGGAGAGAGTGAAAAAAAATTCCAAACTTCAAGGAAAATGTCTAGCTGAATAACTTTTCTCTACTTTTTACTCATTTGATCCTGAATGTAATACAATGAATATTTGAATAAAAATTCATACTTTCGTGTTGTGAAATGTTGATTATTTAATCAATCAGTCAACTAAGTTATCATTTAATACTAAATTATTAAACTGTGATTGTAAGGCCATAGATTCTACTAATGCACTTAGATGAAACTAAAAATCGTTTTATTGATCCAATTTTTGCATCAGTTATCAGTGGTGACCAACTGTATGAGGAATATGTGTGTGTATTCCAATGGTTAGGAATGTTTACATGTCTTACTGTATTCAACTTAGTCGGGTAAAACTTGTTTGTAACTGTTTAAGTTGTATACGAATTTTTACAGACTTCTTGTTCTTGACTTGTCAAAGAAGAAGTCATACATGAAGTAAAATATTAGAGTCGACCAAGTGTGTTAGGAGTGTATTCATATATTTATCTTGGTCGGGCAATACTTATTGTTCGTGACTTGTTAATAAAAATTCATACATGAAGTAATAACTTATTGTCCATAACTTGTTCATACGAAGTCATACATGAAGAAATAGTTTAAGCGATATACGACTATGCATAAGGATATTGACCATATTAAGTATGTTCTATTGATAAGTAGATAATTTCAACCTGATTAAGTATGTTTTGTTGATCGGCAGATAAGTTCAACCTGATTAAGTATGTGTTGTTGATCAGCAAGAGCTGAAGACCAAGAGACATATTTTATTTGTTATTTTTTGGGGGATGTATATCGTCGTATTCCAAAAAAAATCAAAAATATAGAAGGAACTAAAATCAAGATTTTTATTGAACTTGAAAGATAATTGTGCCGAACATAAGATAAAAATAAATACAATATGTCAATGCCCTGATTCAATGATAATATTTGCAAAGGTTCTTGGTGTTGCAGGGATTTTTGAATTCCTCCCCATCAAGAGCTTCAAGGCTAAAAGTCCCTAGTCGGATGACTAATGAAATGCTATATGTGCAATGCCAATTGGCCTCAAGCTTGTTTCCTTTCTAGATGACCTTCTTAAGGACATAGTATCCTTCTTTTGAGTTGGTCGGCTTGACCTTTTTATTGTAAAAATGATCTATCCTTTGTTGGTATGTAAATTGTTTTAGAGCAGCATCTTCTTGGACTTCTTCTAAGATGTTCAAGTCCAATCTTCACATCAAGTCACTCTTTGGAGAATTGAAATTCAGCACTCTGTGAGCTGGTAGGCCTATCTCGGATAGTACCATGTCCTCTACCCCAAATGTTGGCATATAACTATATGCCCAAAGAACAAAATGTAGTTCATTAATCTAGTTTCCCTTAGTAGCATCAAGACTCTTCTTCATCCCATTAATCAAGTTTTTATTTGTCATTTCCGCCTGACCATTGCTTTATGGATGGCCTGGTGCAGAATGGAGTTTCTAGATCTTGGATTGAACATAGTATGCTTCAAATTCATCATTGTTAAAGTAGGTTCCACACTCTATAATGAAGGCATAAGGCGTGCCATACCAAGATATGATGCTCTTCTAGATGAATTGGTACACTTTATCATAAGGAATTTCTATTAACGACTCTACTTTCACCCATTTTATGAAATAATCAACAAAAACTACCAGGTACTTTAACCTTCCTTTGGTGGTTAGCTGTGGGCCAACCAAGTCAATCCCAAAAATGGCGAATGGCCAAGGAGAAGTAATGGGTGTTAGAGCAGCTTTGGATGCTTTGTGAATTCCAGAAAAACTCTACCACTTATCACACTTTCTTACGAAGGACCTACAGTCTTCCCTTATAGTTGGCGAGTTGTATCCCAATGTGTTGATTTTTTTAAGCAACACCTGACCAGATGAATTAGCTCCACATGAACCTTCATTCACTTACTTAATTAAGTCTTCAACCTCCCACGGATGAACACAATGTAATAAGTAAATAGTTAATACCCTTCTGTATATGACTCCTTCATCCAACACATATCTGGATTCTTTGTACCAAAGCATTTTTGTTTCCTTGGCATCGGCTGGTAGGATTCCATCTTTGATGTGAGCCCCAATCGGATCCATCCAGGAAGGTCCCAAATCTACACTAATGAAACTGATCATAAGATCCCCGTTTATGCTCATGTTTACCAAGATCTTAAGCGGGATGATTCTATGAAGTTCCATTCTTGTTGTTGAAGCTAGCCAAGTAAGTGCATCAGCTCGGGCATTAGCTATTCTTGGTATTATGTTCTTTTGCACACCTAGGAATTTGGATATGAATTCCATCACCTTGTTAAAATACCTAGTGATAAATTATCCCTTGACTCCATATAGATGGAGCACTTGGTTGGAAACCAACTACGAATTACTCTGTACCACTCCTTGCTTGGTGCCTCATGAATGGGTTAATTTTAGTCCTACTATCACAGCTTCATATTTAGCTTCATTGTTTGATGCCTTGATTTAAAACCTAAAGGCATATTCCATATAAATATCATTAGGAGTTTTAAGTATGATACCTGCTCCACTTCAAGTTGCGGCATAATGATCCATCTACATATAAAGTTTTTCAATGGAATAGCATTGCTGAAGCTCTCCGCAGATAGAATTTCATGGTGAAATATATTCTTACTTTCCTCTATATATTTCTGAGCCATCTCTTGAGTTCTAGATGATTTAGGTCTACAACTTTGGATTGATTTTGAGTTGAGCTCTCTTCTGAAGAAGTCTACTCGGCAGGTAAGTTTTGTTGTTCAGTAACCTCTAAATAGATAAGTATATAATGAAATCTGCCAAATCTTGTCCTCTCAATGATGAAATTAGTTTATAGATATTCTCCCAGTTCTACTACATAGTACATCAATCTTCCTGACCTCTCAGGTTTGTGGAGTTCTCGCCGAAGAGGTAGATCAGTGTACACAACGATGGTGTGTGCTTGGAAATAAGGCTTCATATGCCCGGAGGCTTTAATGAGTGCTAAGGATAGTTTTTCCAAGCGTGGATACTTGATTTTGGCTCTCCAAAATGCTTTGATGGTGTAGTATATTGGTTTCTAGATAACATTATCCAACCAAGCTAGTGCCGAGCGAACAACAGACTTAGAAATAACTAAGTTTAAGTACAACTTTTCTACCAAAACAGGTCGGGATAATAAAGGTGGTGATCCCAAATATTTATTTAATTCTTAGAATGCTTCTTCACACTCTTCATTCCACTCAAAGGCCTTTCTAAGAACCTTCAAGAATGGTAAACACCTATATGTTACTTGAAAAATAAATCGGTTTAAAGATGCTACTCTCCCACTAAGTCTTTGAACATCCTTCTTCAAGTTAGTGACTGCATTTCCATCAGATCTTTGATTTTGGTAGGGTTAGCTTTGATTCCTTTTTGTTTTACTATAATGACGAGGAACATTCCCTCTTGTACATCGAACACATAATTGGTTAGATTTAGCTTCACCTGAGGCTTTTCTAACTGATCAAAAGTCTGACTGAGGTCTTTTTTATGATCTAAAGCCTTCTTGTTGTTAGTCAACATATCATCCACATAAACCTCCATATTCTTTCCAATATGTTCCTCAAACACCTTATTGACCAACCTCTGGTGTGTTGCTCCAACATTTTTTAGCCCGAATGGCATTACATTGTAGTAATAAGTACCTCAACTGGTGATTAAAAAAGTTCTTTCCCTGTCTTCTAGTTTCATTCTTATCTAGTGATACCCACAATAAGCTTACATGAAGCTCAAGAGCTCATGACTTAATGTAGCATCGACCAACTAATCAATTCTAGGTAGAGGAAAGTGGTAATTTGGGCAGGCTTTATTAAGATGAGTAAAATCTACACACATTCACCACTTATCATTTTTCTTTTTAAGCATCATAACGTTGGCCAACCAGGCTAGATATTTCACATCCTCAATGCATTAGGTCTTTTGTATTTTCTCCACCTGTTCTTATATAGATTGGTTTTCTACGGACTGAACACCCTACGCCTTTCTGGATCGACTTTACATCCTTATTAATGTTGACCTTATGATAGAGGAAGTTGGGATTAATCCCAGGCATATGGTTGTGACTCTAAAATAACACATTCGTCCAATGTCTTTAGTCCTACCCTGCCAAATATCAAATTATAAGGAGAATGAACATTCTTATACATCATTAAAAAAGCGTATCTTTTCAGTACGGCTTACTGGCTAAGTGCCGAATAACACTTCTAGTTTTACTGTCCCAAGAGGGTAGACTTTTTCGCTTGAAAAACCTATTAATGGCTTATGATATGGTTCCAACTGACTAAGTTTTAATCCTAAATTCTAAAAGCAGGGTAGAATATGATATCAGCCGATCTCCCATTATCAATCAAACCCTAGTGATAATGGCTTCTTCAATTCTGAACTTGACGTTCAACAAATCATCATAGGGATACAGTACCCCAGGGAGGTCATTTTTAGAAAAACTGATTACTAATTTGTCTTTATTAACTTTCCTGGGTTGATCCTCTTCATTCAGATTGATTATCTATATATAGAAATAGGCTTGTGCTTCATTCAGGTAGCCATTTCTTTCTTTCGTTTGATCTCCTCCTCCTGCATCGCTACTTGTAATTACATTACAGTCAAGAGAACCAAAATATACCATAATTACTTCAAGTTTTGGTTATTTGGGTTTCTTTAGAAGGTCGGGATTTTCTTCATGACCATCCTTATGGTTTCTCATTGATCAACAAATTTGTTCAGCTTTCCTTGGTGAATGACGGATTCCACTTCGTTCTTCAAAGAGATACATTTATCGATCATGTGGCTATGATCTTTATGGAACTTGCAATATTTAGATTTGTCCCTCCTATTAGGTGGTTACCTCATCTTCTTGGGCCATCGTAAATCTTTATTGTACTTCATTTCCTCTGGGATATGGTGAATACTGACCTTCAATAGAGTATACGTTCCATAATTTTTGAGATTATCGTCCTTCTTCGGTTTTTATTCCTTTTTCTCCTTTTAGTCCTTATTCTATAGCTTAGTGGCTAGACTTTGCCTTGTAGACTTTGCTTTGTAGCCATTTCTTCCTCGGCGTTCATGATATTTTTGCCTTAGCTATGAGATCAATCATGGTTTTAGGAGGTTCTTTGGCCAGAGCGTACTCATTAAGGCGGTGATGGTTATTTTCTCCTCATAGTCAACCACTTCCAGTTTCTCGTTATTAAAATGAATGATGTATTCTCTGGTTGTTTCCCCTACTCGCTACTTGACCCTCAAGATATGGGCTACTCTCTTCACTGACTTGGCCCAAAACAGAAGTTACGGATGAACAGCTCTACAAGCTATTTGAAATTGGCAATATATCCTTTGGGCAAGTTATTATTCCATATTTCGGTTGAACCAATAATGGTGCTAAAAAAAGCTCTACACCTCATCTCATTAGGAACATAATAGATGTCGACTGCGGCCTGGTATTGCTCAATGTGCAAAACTATATTAGTTTTACCATCATATTTGGGGGTGATCACTGGGGTTTTAAATTTGGAGGGAGTTGAAAATCAGCAATCGTCTCAATGAAGGGAGATCCCTTGACGAAATTCCTCTATAATAGATTCTTCGTCTTTTTCCATTTCCTCAAGTCGATCTTCTAATCACTAGATTGATAGATTCCATGAAGGGTTGCCTACATCATATTTGTATGAATCATCTCAACTATCCTGACCATGTGTTTATGATAAGATCTCTTTTTAAGAAGTCTACTCGACGTGCCCAGATTGTCAGATGTGTGATCAAGACCTGATTAAAGTTTTAAGATGGTCAGCTGGGTGTTAATTCATTATAAATAGCTCTCTTGGAGGATTCTTATTTTCTCTAGGTCCCAAACGGTCAAAAGATGAATCTCTGCTCAATCTTTCCAAAACACTTGGTCTTTTAGGAGAGAGATAAAGTCCATCATAGAATTCTGTGGATCTAAGCGATGAAGTCACGCCTGGATGGCAAGATATATCTCATGAAGATCTGGAATAGCTCTATCAGATGTGTCGAGGAAGCAGAGGTGGCATATCTCTCCTTATTGAAGGAACCGTTTACTGTTGGGAAAGAGTCGGGAATCTGGCTTGTAATGATTGAGCCAATTAACTCATTGTTTCCTTCATGGAATCTTGACACCTGTCAATACTGGCAAGAATTCAATTCAGGTCTATGGATGTAGGCGAAGAAGATAGATGGATCAGTTTCCTTCATTTTTAGTGTTAGTCTTAGGATCATTCATCTTCCCTCGAACTATAATGTATAAGATAGAGAACAACAATTAGACACATGTTTCCCACCGACGGTGTCAATCTGTTGATTCAAAAAATGGACTAGATCCAATTTTTTAACCACAAATAAAATAAAATATTTTAATGAAATGATCACACAAGAGACAAAGAGTTTTTTAAGTGGTTCAAAAGTGGAAGAAAGTCTACACCCACTATTATTGTATTGTATTGATTTTAGTGATTATAAAAAGCTAGGTACTTTTATTAAGAAGAATATCCTAGAATCCATTTTATCTCCTTTTGTGAAAGGAATACAATATATTTATAGTGACCCGGAGATAAAGGGTTGGAATAATTTTATATATTCAAGCATTTGGACCCGTACATAATGAATGTGATGGTTGATTGTCTAAACCACATGTGGAAGGACCATTAGTTATTCCCCTCTAGTGGTGACTATTCACTTACTTTGATGGTTTGCATTCTTCATATTAGTCTTCATGCCTGCCGAACATCTATATTCGAGGATGATTAAGTGGCTACTGACTAGGATTGCTGTGACATAAGGAGACGAGTAGCCATTTCTGATTAGTCCATGTAGGTGGATAATTTTTGGTATAAACGGGGAGTTTGTTTATATTGCACATCTTATTATATGTCTATTCTTGAAGAAAAGGGGGAATAAAAGATATATCTCTTTAACTAGGGGGAGGAGGAGATTTTTACCTTTAGGGGAACGTCTTATTTTAGGTGGAGATTGTTAGACAATAGGGGAAGGCTTTTCAATTGTGATTTATATTGTTAAATATTCAAGTTCAATTTTAAAGGTGGTTTTAAATGTCTAGGTTTGCAATGATGCAACCATGATTTACAAGAGCAATGCTACACAAGTTTGTGTCTGTCGAGTATGTACTTTTTCCTTTGGTGGTTGGGATTGAGTCTTTAGATGAGCTTGAATACGCATAGTTTTTTTAGGGTTTTGTCCCAAAAGAGCCAAAGGGGGATATTTTTAAGTACAAATATCATAATTAGGTGAAATTGTATATATTAGCTTAATTCTGTATGGATCAAACCGTTTGAGTCATAGGTTAGGTATTGAGTTGGTTTATACTTCAAAGCATGTGACATATATGAATGGAGACCGCAACAGCTAAGTTAGAGCGTCTATATCATTGTTTAACGTTTCATACTACATTTTATCTTCAACATCCATAGATCTCAAGAGGTATAGATGCGTATATTTTTTATCCTTGGAATTTCACTGGGTGTTTTTTTAAATATATATCAAGGTGATTTTTCATAAAAGAGCTTTTTAAAGAAAAATATGTTTTTATGAAAAATTTATCCGAACGAGATTTCTTACTTGTTTAAATGAATTCACAAAAGTTGTTCAAACAAGGTTTTATGTTGGTTCGAACAATTTGGGTTTTTCTTTCGAACGAGGTTCAAACAAGGATCGTAAGATAGTTTTAAAACTCATTCGAAGGTCATTTGAACTCAGTTAAAATGATATTCACGATGTTGTTCGAACAATATATAATTTCGTTCAAACGAGATTATGTACATTGCTCAAATAAACCTACTATTTTTGTTCGAATGAAATCTAACCATTTGAAAATCATCTTTTCTATAAATAGGCATGCTGGAAATTTTTTTATGATAGATTTTTGGAGAAAGTTTATTTATTATAAAAATATAAGATACTCCAAACCCTAGTTTACACCAAAACACATTGATATCCATGATTCAATATTTATATTCTTTGAGATCTTAATTTTGTGCACCAAGTTTGTGTTCTTAATCATATTGATTAAGAAGACTTTTGTCCAGTGAACTTAGTGAATTGTTTGTTATTTACATATAGAGGAATTCGTGTGTGTGGTGGTTTGGATCATTGAACTCTGTGGTCAAATAGTTGATGATTATTGAGCGTATATTGAAGGAGATTGGGGCTTGTGTGGATTCACACATTATGGCAGTGTGTTGGTGGACTCCTATTTGTCACTATGTAGAAGGTCAAAGGAATGAACATGTTTCAAAGATTAAAAGAGTCGAGTCCATTGTATAAGTCTTCTGTTATGTCCTTATGTAATTATTAACATGGTGACTTTGAGTGGTTAGGTCGTCCGGGGTGTTTACCATTTGGGTTTTCATCATAAATCTGGCATTTTGGTGGATTGAATTATTTTATTGTTGTTGTCGCCTAGATGTATGATTTAGTAATAGACAAAGTTTGTTAATTGTTTAACATAACAATTGAAAAAATTGGAGAAAGTTTTAATTGGGTTTATTGCTTAAGTTAATTTAATTTTGAAAAAAACAATGGTGTTTATGGTTTGGACCATCCATACTAGATCCTTTTGATTTTTCAACTAACTACTTTTGGCCTCGAGATCATGGAGTTAAAAAAAATGGTGTTAAAAAAGAGATTTTTTAGGAGAATATTTTTTCAACTAACTACTTCTGACCTCGAGAGTATCAAACAATATGAAAATTAAGAATGTGAAGTGTGTGATTGAAACATGAAATCTTTATTTTTAAATTTTTCAAGTTTTTTTATCGTGAGGTCCTTCGCATGTACCTATACATTTAGATGAATGTATAATGTCGTATAAGAGGGCTGGAGCACATATATATTCTTCGAGGTACTCTAAATATAAGGCATCTAAGCATTTTTAATGCAAAAGTAAGGTTAAGGAAAGTTGAGCTAGCTTTATATGTCTCCAAAAGAGTCATTAATGTGGTGTTACGGGCCTAGGGGAGTGTCATGCTATTCTTGGGGCAAACCCTTGTTATGGATTTTAGATCCCTATGGGGATACGAGAGTGCTTATCTTTCAATTTGTCTTTTCTCCATGAAGTTGGGTTTCATCCAGTTTTTGGTTGGGTTGCACGCCACTATTTAGGCCTAAGCCTGATTTCTTCGTGCTAGGGGTTATCGATTGTTCACTATCGCCACTTTATTTAAGAGAACAAAGAAAATCATTAGGTTTATCCCTTTTGGTCTAATCCAAAGGTAGGTTTAGGTATCTGAATGATCCACAGATTCTTGTTATCGGTTTGGTAATTGGGTTATAAGTGGGGAAAGTATTAAGCACTCCACTTTTTCTTTATGCGTATTTATCTATATGCCTACTATCGAGGAATACAATTTTTTTATTACATTTTAGTTTATTTTATAACATGATCAAAGACCTTAATTTGATAATTCTTTAAAACATAGATAGGTTCGCAGGTATAAAAAATGGTATTAGTAAGAGGTGTAGGAATTTCACTTAAACCGATGTTTGTACACAAGAGTGCTTTTGTGTGACTATGTATTATGATAACGGGTGGTCATTGGTATGTATATAACTGTGCGAGAAAGAACAGATTGTATAATGGGAGCTTATTAAACATGTGTATATGTATGCGCAAGAAGATGTTGCATGAGATAGTTTAATATCTCGTTCGACGAGTGATAGGGTATTAAAAGGTAATACTAGAGATGGGTTCATATTTAGGTGAACAATGTATCATGAGACATAATGTCGAGGCTTGTGCTCATGATGACTCAGTATTATGCCTACATACCCACGTAGGCACGAGATTAAAGCCTATGTATTTGGTTTTGTGTCTAGACATGTGGAAGCATTTCAACGTGATGTGTGTGGAAGGGTGAGGACTTGACTTGGTAGGCGGAGAATCTATTTATGAGACAGATTTGCTAGTAAAGATATTAATGTATGTCGGACAATCACTAACTGGAAGGTGTTGTTGAACGTTCTGACTAGTTTGGAGGTGTTTAAGGAATGGGCTGCATTTGGTGTTAGATTTGACTAGAAATCACCGACAGAAATCTATGTATCTCTTATCAACATGGCTACAATCCCAGAGGTATCACAGGCCTAGGGATAATCCGAAGTGATAGAGATGATCACTTAATATGAGTAAAGGGGTTTGGACTAAACATAGAGACATCCCTAATACATAATATGTCAAGAAACGTATCATGAGGCTTGGGCTCATGAGTTTGTCTTGTTATTATGCATACGTAGCCAAGAGTTCTTGGGATCAAAGATAACTACTTCTAAAAAATAGGACATGTTTATCTGGCATACACTATAAAACATTATGGCATTTATGTAACCTAGTCCTTAATATAAAATTTTTGTTCCAAGTTGGAATGTTATATTCATAATTAAAAACAACATTAATTAAATAGATGTTTTAAATTATTCAAGGAAACACATATTTCGAGGGTGCTGCCACTATGACGCGCTTCTTTTCTCGAAGAAGTGGTGAAGAGTATTTTGATTTTAGACTTTGGTTCTAGAAATTTTTTGGAGTAACTCACTTCATGGGTACTTTCTAAAGAACGATTTCCAATTGAATATTTTCAAGTCATATTTAGTCATACCAGTTGATCATCATTGCTTTAACATATGAGTATGTAATTTCAGCTCAACAAACAGAGGTGTTTGGTAAAAAATAAGCTTTAAAATATAAATGATGTAAAGTGCATACTCGGTCCCTTAACGGGGGTCGATTTATGTGATATAAACAAAATGGATAATTTATATCACAGTATATATTTGGAGTGTAGGCCCAGGATTTCTGTAGAGTTTTTTACCCGTGGGGTGTAAGATGAATTTTTCTTAGGGTAATCTCCCCTATGACTTGGTAACATTGGGAAAATCTTCGTTTAAAAGAGACAACTTTCATGGGGATCGCGTAGAGTTTTTCCTATGTTTCTCAAAGGAAGCGAGTTATATTAAGTCCAAATGTTTACCGAGATTTCTAACTGAGATCGACATTCTCGAACACGTGGTATTGAAGACTGATTAGAAAACAAAATCATTTTTGAGTTTTGGGGTGATATTTAATGTTAGGGGGATTTTTATAGGGGCTGGTATGGATCATTTAACCGAATGGTTAAAGGTTTGATTAACCTAATGGTTAATAAATGTTTCACGTATAGGATGGATCAAGAAATGTAGGGTCATGCATATAAACTATCAAATTAAATTAGGTTAAGTGCCATCCTAAATTAATTGTTCGCTTAATGGAGAGGATTCCGTAATGATTGCTTGGGATCTTTAACCGTTCCGTTAAAGGATCTGCACTAGCTGATCTTTTTTATTTTGTTTTTCAGGATTGTTTTCACTATTTTCCCCAAAACTTTTCAAGGGGCACTTTTAAAACATGAATTTTGGCACCCTTATTTTGGTGGTGTCCTATTTGCACCACTTTGTATTACAAGGGTTTCGGTGGGAGACAAACTCAAGCCCCGATTACGAATCGGCGTGTCAGTAGTTGGTTATTGATCGACTGAAAACCTAGTGGTCATGTAAGAACACTTTTATTGGTTTGTTTACCAACTTATTGCAAAAAAACTAGACAATTACTATGCTTGTTTTATAAGTATAGCGATGCGTAGGGTATCGAATCTAATGAGAATGTTGTTTATAATTTAATTGATCTATTACTTTACAAATAAAAGTGAAAAAGATGATTTTTTATTTTTAAATGTATTACACTACAATTAATCTAGAAAAATATTTAAATTAAATTAATTGGCAAATATGAAAACTATATGGTGAGAATTAAATTTCTCATCTCGAAATATATAGCATAAATGGTTATATGGTTAGAAAAATTTCAACTACTATTAATACTCATTTAAACAATTATTTTTATTTGGTTACATAAATCATGGGGTGTCCGGCTAGCATTTCGGCACACTTTAACTAATCCTTACTCGAGCCAAGTAGGACCACAATGGTGACAAAGCTCTCCAACCCTATATTTATCTCATCTAGATTCCTAAGCCTTGGACCGAGGACCGTGGTTAAGCTAGAATAGCCCCCTGCAAGCTGATCTATGCACCTGGTGGTATTTAAACAATTATTAACTTAGATTGTCAATTTCCAATTTTTCATAAATGTCTAAATACGATTTTGACGTCAACAATATTCCCAAAATTTCACATGCAAAGTAGAAATATGGTGCATACATGATATACCCCATTAAGGTTCCTAGGTGTAAAATGGGAACAATTAACCCGTAAAAAAATTTATTCCGTCATACCATAGCGAAGAAACTATTTACCCAAGGCGAGTTCATTAATATCAACCTAATTTAATTAACTACAAAGCATGTTTAAATAAATAAATCAAATAGTATATGCAAAAAATAGGTAAAAATAATAACACTTAATTTAAAAACAAATAAGAAGAATTTAGATTGAATATTTGAATATGTCACTCAATCTTCATTATAAAACCTCGTAATGCTATATAAATCATCTAATAACAAGTCAAATTGTATATAGATTTTTAATGACTAGATGTTTATAATGAAGTGCATTAATTCAATTCATGCCAGTGATTACTCTAAAAAATGAAGGCACTCTAAATTGGTGTAAGTCAGTTGGGACATGTTGGCATAAAGAGTAAATGTAATTCGTAATGACTCGATGTTTATACTGAAGAACATTAGTTCAATTCACGCCAGTGATTACACTAACAAATAAAGACACTCTAAATTGGTGTAAGGCACTCGCGACATGTTGTCATAAAGAGTAAATGTAATTGAAAACAAATCCTTGCACGTGTAAGTGATGAAAGGTCTTTACGAAATGATACAAAGTAATCTCATGAAAGGATATTACATTCTAATGTAAGTGAAAATGTAATCCTTTCAATCAAAAAAATCATGTTAATTACTGAGATAATTTAGGGACTTTTGAAGATGGAAAATGTGTTCATGGGTGATAAAAGTAACACCATAAAATTACTTTTATTTTGAAGACAGATAGACTTGAAGAGTTACTTGTTTTTTTGTTAGTGAGAAAATAATCGCAAAGGGTGATTTCAACAAAACTTGTAACACCAACTTTTAAATATGCGGTAGCAACTTTAAAAAATATATTATCTTGTGTATCCTAAGTATGAAAATATGTGATCAAATCGATAAATCAAACCGTGCAAATACGACAAGGCCAAGTTTCAGGAAAAAAAACCTTTCGGGTAAAAACCTTTATTTCACTATATAACTTAAATCGCAACTTACAAAAGACATAGAAAAATTTGCAATGAATTTACTGCAGCAAACCCATATAGACTTTAACCTAAAATCAGGAATGACTCCATTGATAACCACAATGTACCACAACCCTCTGCCAGCCTCAGCCTTCGTCTTCAGTAGTGAATCCACGCGAGTATCACAAGTCAGTAATGGAGTGCCTCTCCACCAAGGTGTATGCAAGAGATACAAAAATTTCTATTGTTCTAAAATAATTCACAAGAATAATATTCAAGGATGCTTTTTATGAATTAAAATAGTGTTTTGGGAACACAAAACTTGAAGAAATTTTGTTGTTGATATGCAAAAACATGTTGGAAAAATTCTTAAACAATCTAAACTATGAAAGAGGTATTTATTAAAAAAAACTTGAGTCGGCGAGTCGTTTGAACGACTTTTGCATGTCGTTCGAATGAGAAGACTATGTCATTTAAACGACTTTAAAAATTGTTTGAACGATGATGGAATGTCATTTGAACGACTGGGTAATGTCATTTGAATGACCGAAATGAAACTTTGACATTTTAAAACTCCCGCCTACAGGTCTTTCAAAAACATAATTTCGCAAAGTAAAATCATTTTTCGTCTTTTTGATCAAAATTAAACATAACAAACATTATTTCATGAATTAATTCAAACCCTAAATAGTTTCATACCTTTTGGGATGTCGAAAAGTCTTCAAACTTGGAGATTCTTCGTTCAATATCCTTCCTAACCCTAGGATGGAACGTCATAAGTCTTTGTCTTCAAACTTCAAACTTCTTCCCTTTCGCAAACATCGTCTTGATTCGTGTGACTTTGAATTCCGCTTTAAGTACCTACACACATGAGACAACAAACATATACCTTCATGACTCATCAAGTTTGAAGCAAAGTAAACATAAATAAATACTCCCCCATAATTCAAACTTATCAAAACTCCTTTTTAATTTGCTCTCCCCTTTGTTTTTTATCGAAATAGACAAATATACAAAGAAGTAGAAGAAATAAATATTAAATTCAAAGAATCACGACGAAGAAAAGATATCACCACAAAAGATACAAATCAAGTATGTGTAATGATCATCTCAAAGGTACACACACCAACTATTATTGAAAATTTTCATTTTTTTCAAAACGAAACAAATTTCACAAATACAACATGGAATACCTTATATAATGTATGCAAAATAAGTCAAAGAAAATTCGGCACACATATATAGGTATAAATGACCACAAAACACCATACAAAACACATAGGATTTACACATTAGCATAGTATCAGTGTGTCCAAACGTGTGGAATGGAATGAATGGGCATGAACTGGAGACAAAAGAATTATAACCCACACACTCAAATATGTTTAAGAAGTTCTAATTGATAGGGGGACATCTAACCAAGATGAAATGTACATCATGAAGTCAAAATCCAACAAGCTCGTGCATGTGTGTGTGGAGGCATAAACAAAGTGGAATCTATAGAGCAAGTCAAGTTCGAAAGAATTCCATAAACATGGTTAAGGAATAATTCAAATACCTAATTTCATAACGAAATGTCCTATACACAAGGAAATTGTGTAGTGAATTGGATTCAAACACATCAATATGCCACACCAAATGTGTAAAACTAAAACACACAAAGAACCAAAGGTCTTTTTGAATTTTACAAAATACTTTTCAAAAAATAAAATCTTTTTGTATTTTTCAAAAAATATACAGAACCAAAAATATTTTTGTACTTTTCAAATATGACTAAATAAAAGAAAAATATAATACAAAAAGTACACATGTCATAATATTAGCAAACATATATCATGAACCACAACTAGCGTATGACGCACAAAATCATGCAAGTAATCACAAATATGAAATAGCACGTGATGCATTATGTGCAAGCATGTGAGAATTAACCAATCTAGCATTAGCGTCTCCAAAAATGATTTCCTAACTCAAATAGGTGTGTACCAAACTCGAGGGGTTACGAGAACTGACGGGACACTATCCCTAAACTTCCTAGGACCTCTTCCGAGATTAAAACAAAAGCGACAAAGGCGAACTTTCCTACCAATGTGAACATGTGTAAACGAGAGGAATGTTACCGATGGGTTGATCTTTTCTAATGTCCTTTGTTTTGTTTGACCCTCTAAAACAAACAATGGTTTTGGCTTTAACACGCGAAGCATGAGAACAAGATGAGTCATTACCATCACCACTCACACAACTCGAGTCTTTTAAATCATTTTTAAACTTCAAAATTTTTGACTAAAGAAAAGAATCACACTCTTCTAATTGTAGGTAATCTTTCTTTATATTTTCAATCATACCTAGTAGGTTATTTAACTATCCTTGAATAATAGAAAACATATACCTACGAGTCTTCTCACGTGCTTGAATGTCATTTATCAAAATGTTTTTATCCTCTTTTGCACAAACACAAACCCTAGAATTTTTCCAGTCCTCCAACTTTTTTTCTAAAAATGGGACTCTGTCATCACTCTCCTTTTTGGACACTTTTAAAGATTTAAAGTCATCATATAAAGCACCAAAATTCTCACGAACGATATATCTTTGATTTTGAACAGTTTGCAAAAGTTCTTAACATTTTGAAAATGATTTTCAAGAAATTTGATTCTTTCGGGAGACGTGAAATTCAAGTGAGAATCTATCGAGAAACAAAAACTCAAACACATATGAGATGAAAAAATAACCACCAAAAAAGAAGGTAAATAAGATCAAACACAGTAACTTAGTGCAACCAGATCTGATAGCACTTGTTAGTGCGAAAATAATCTCAAAAGGTGATTTCAACAAAAATGGAAACACCAAGTTGTAAATATGCAAAAACGAGTTTTAAACCTATTTTATCTTGTTTATCCTAAGTATGCAACTATGTGATAAAACAGATAGTTCAAGCCATGAAAATATGACAAAGCCAAGTTTCAGGAAAAAAACCTTTAGGGTAAAAACCTTTATTTCACTATATAACTTAAATCACAAATTACAAATTACATAGCAAAATCTGCAATGAATTTATCGCAACAAACCCACATAGACCGCAGCCTAGAGTCAGCAATGATTCCCTCGAAAACCATAATGGACCGCAGCCCTCCATCAGCCTCAACCTTCATTTTCAGCAGTAAATCCCCGCAGGTATCAGAAGTCAGCAATGGAGTGACTCTCCACCAAGGTGTATGTAAAAGATAAAAAAAACTTTCAAGGGTTCTAAACTAATTCACAAGAACAATATTCAATGCTTCTTTTTTAGAATTAAAACAGTGTTTTGGGAACACAAAACTTGAAGAAATTTTGCTGTTGATATGCAGAAATGTTTTGGCAAAATTCTTAAACAATCTGAACTACGAAACATGTATTTATAAAACATCTTGAGTCGGAGGGTCGTTCAAACGACTATTGTATGTCATTTGAATGATAAGATCATGTCGTTTGAACAATTTTCAATGTCCTTTGAGCGACTGGGTAATGTCGTTTGAACGACAAAAATAAGACTTTGACATTTTAAAGCATATTTTTGCAAAGTAAAAGCATGTTCATCTTTTTTATAAACATTAAACATGCCAAATAGTATTTCATTAATTAATTCAAACTCTAAATAGTTTCATACCTTTTAGGATGTCAGGAAGTCTTCAAACATGGATATGTTTGAGTTCGGTTTGTCTTCTCGGTGCGTGACTACTTGTAAGGGGTACGCTAAACTAGCCTAAAGGTATACTATGAACAATGAAAGAGAAATTGTTCTTAGATTTTTGTTTTGTTTTCTTTGGACTTATTTCCCCTTTTTGAATTACTTTTTTTTCTTTTTTTTCTTAGTTTTCTTTTTTCCCCTCTTCTTTTATTTTTTTTAGTGCCCACTTCACTTTGCATTTTAATTAATTTTGAAGGTGTTGACGATGTGTATGTAATTGTGGAAATTAATTGACTTGATCAAAACTAGGGGTAAAATATAATTTTTAAAAAACTTGTTTTATAATGATCATAGCACCATCCTTTAGTCAACAATCAAAACAAAAACATTGAGATTACCAATGCGTTAAAATATGTTTTAAAAAAAATATCGAATAAGCGTATACATCACTCAAAATATGAGATAGAAATAAAATCTCACATGATAACTATACCTACGCATCTTTAAATTTGTCGAGTGATTTAGCTTTTAACAATTACGCAAGTAATATTTGTGTTGCGTATAAGGTGTCAATTCATAAATCTCATGAATTAATAAGACACAATGATAATGGTAAATGAACTAAAGAGATATTAAGTTATGTAAACACTAAGATATGTTTATTATTCTTTTATTAAAATATCGAGGTAACTAAAGAGTTAAATCTTTGAAAAAATGAAAACGTTTCGGAAAAAATCCAAAAAAGAAGAAAGAAAAATATCTTTAAATTTTTTTTTTTATTATTATTATTTATTTATTTATTAAATTTTTTTATATATAAGCTTGGTCATATATGTAATTATGAAAATGAATACGATGTATGAAAATAAATAATGATAGTCTCTAACTAAAATATTGTGGTGACAATTATATTCAACACAAATAAATAAGAAAAGCGTAATCACCAAAGGAAATAAAGAACACAAAATGCCAATCACACAACACAATATGTACGTGGTTCAGCAAGAATGCCTACGTCCATGGTGGTGCAGTCAGTATTATTTATATATACTCTGGTGAGTGTTTACAGAGAATACCAATCGTCCCCTCTTGCCCCGGGCTTAGGGTTATTATATACATATTTGTTCTCGGGGAGTGGGGGTGTTGGACTCCCCCACATCCATCTTCTACTCCTAGAATATCTCCTTGTGAGATTTTAGGAGTGGACTAAGTCTCCAACTGAATTTATTTAGAGTATGAGGGGCCTAGAATTTGGGCCATTCCAATTAGGCTACTCGTCTGTCCCTATGATGGCAAATCCGGGTACCCACAATTGCCCCTAAAGTTGTTGGGCCACAATTTGGGCTCAATAAATTTAAATGATTTGTCATAATGGCTCTCTTGTGAATTCTGTAACTCTTCCCAAAGTTAAAAACTGATTTAGGCGGCAGCTTGCTTCGTGTCCTGTGCACGATGATTGGAAGCATTTAAAAGTCATTTGGAGCAGAAGTCCGTAGTTGTCATTTCAAACTTCTTTAAGTTCTCTTATCTTTCTCAAGCTTCTATTGTTGCACACTCCTCCTCAGCTCCTTATTTACCTTACTTTCAATCTTCTTTGTCGTCCAGGCCTGTAATCTTGCATTGTTCCTGTCAAACCTTCATCTCGTAAGTCCCCTTTGATCTCTCTCTCTCTCTGTGTTTTCTCTTCTGTTAAGATTTCTTCGAACTCGTAATTATGATTTAGAAATGGCGAAGATAGGGAATAGGATTGTGTCTGAGCTTATAGAGTTCTATAATATCCCAGACTGGGTAGATATTGAGTGCGCCCCTCTCCCTAAAAATGTAAAAGAGATAGAGGGCGCTCATTGGAATCATGTTCTTTTGTTGTCCCAAGGAGGCCTCACTTTCCCTCTGAGCAATTTGTTCTTACATTTCTTCGACTATTTCAATATCATCCCTGCGCAGTGCTCGCTAAAATTTTGGAAGATAGTTAATGGTGTCCATAGGATAAAACAATTTTATGGCACCAATCTAGGGCTTGCTGAAATATTCTTCTACTATTTTTTCTCACGAATGAGCTCTGGTCTTCTTTACCTTAAGTCCAGGAGTGATGATAGGGTATTTGTAGTAAATCTACCTGATTCCCGCAAGGACTATTGGAAAGAGGGTTTTCTTGCCAGAAATTGTCAATTCCCTCCCCATACCGAGGGGTCGAGGTCTGACAGGTTCATGGTTCCCTTTTATGAAGAGGAGTTCATAGGTAGGGTTAATTTATGTTTTGCTCTTTCGATATTTTTGTTGATGCATGATTTATCTGATATAATTCTCTCTTCTTTTCAGCGAGGACAAATAATTTGGAACCTTCTCTTAGTGAGGTTCGAGTTGTTGATCTGATCAAGGCTTAGAACATCAGAAAGCCTTTGGCTGAAGGTGAACATCCCCGGTCGGCTATTTTTCTCCTAAAGTATAAGAACATCGGGTCTAGTTTCATTGTGTGGCCTGTAGATAGCATTCCTGTCCAAGTGAAGAAGTTGTTGTTAACCCCATCCAGTTGGACAAGGAAGAGAGCAGTTCTGAAAGTGATATTAGAGGAGGTGCTAAAGGTGGTTCTGGTGAGGCAAGCTCCAGTAGTGAAAGTTCTTCTAGCTCAGAAGAGGTTTCTGAGGCTCAAGAGTCTTCAAGTACATCCAACAGTTCTAGCAAGGAAATGTCTCCCCCTAGGAGGAACCTGATCCGTGATGATGATGATGAGGATGATGTGTTTCTCGCTCAGTAATCGAAGAAGCAAAAATCCAACAGTGGGGCTATTGCCACTAGTTCTCAGTCTGCTGCTCATGAGCAGGAGAAGAAGAGAAAAGAAGAAGAGCGGTTGAGAGAGGGAGAGATAAGAGGAGAGGAAAAAGATTGAAGAGAAAAAGAAGGTGGAGGAGAGGAAGAGGGCAGAGAAGGAGAAGGAGAGAGAGAATGTGAGGAGAAGAGTGGAAGTGAGGATGAAGGCTGGGAAAGCTTTAGTGCCCATGTCTGCATTGCCATAGGGGGCCTCGATTTCCATCTCTCCCCAACTGGCTCCTGCGCTGCTCGAGAGAGCAGTCCTGCCTGCTGATCGATAAAGGGCAATGGGGTCAGACCAGTCAGCCTTGTAAGAGAGTCAGAGGCTAGCCTTGGTAAGGTCGTTTCTTTTCTTTAATACTTATAAACCTATGTTTGTTGTTTCTTCTAGTGCTTCCTTTTTACTTGCAGTTCGTGACTGAGTTCGCCGTGCTCTATCTCTCTCGCGACGAGCTGGTGAATAAGAATGCTGAGTTGGAGAAGCAGAACGCTTCTCTGAAGGGGAAGAGTATCGATCTTGAGGCCAACTTGAAGACTAATGATACTGCTCAGATGTCCTCTGATTTTTCCCCTATTGAGGCCAATCGAGCGAGGGAGGCAGCGGTTAAGGGTCTGAACGAGCTGTAGTAGGCCTATGATTTAGTCTGCTCGAGCAAGCTAACGGTGGTGGAGGAGAATCAGGTGCTGGTGGGGAAGCTGAAGGAGAAGGAGTCTGAGGCCGCTACTCTGAAAGAGAGTTCTTACAATGATGGTTGGGCCAGGACGTATGAAGATGCCAATGTTCAGATTGGATACATCAGCCGACTGAACTTCAAAAAGGGCTAGAACAAGGCTCTTCTGTGTGCTGGGGTGGATACTGGCTCACCCTTATTCGATGAGTATGATCTAGGCCCAAAGCCCATTGTGGATGATGTGCCTGCCCCGACCGCTGAAGGCGTAGTCCCCACTTCTCAGACTGCCCTTGTTGATGTTCCTCC
Organism: Sambucus nigra; assembly: GCA_949130495.1. Classification (NCBI taxonomy): domain Eukaryota; kingdom Viridiplantae; phylum Streptophyta; class Magnoliopsida; order Dipsacales; family Adoxaceae; genus Sambucus; species Sambucus nigra. Next base: position 245,532,779 of record OX422217.1, on the reverse strand, counting down.
TTCTCAGGGAACAACAGTTGACCCATCTGAGGAAGGTATTGTCAGTGCAGCCGATAAAGGAAAACAATCGTCTACCTCTGAACAGATTGAGGTCGCCTATTAGCCTATTCTTAGGTCTTTATTTGTATTTTTGACTTATTTGTAATGTTCCTTTTTTATTCTCAATGTAGTTTGATCCTTTATGTTCGAATGAAATGAAAATAATTTTTTCCTCAGCATACTGATTCATTTTATCATTTACTGCTCTTTTATGGCCTATAGTCGGTTGATGTAGATGAATATATACTAGCCACTTCACAATTAGGAAGAATTATCGGTCCTGATGTGAGTGCTCAAGTTCGCCAGACCTTCGTAAGAATTTGTAAATTTCTACGATCGAGGAATAAGAGTTTTATAGATCAGTCGAAGCTCGTTGCTAAACTGAAAAAATCAGGCTTCAGGAAATGGAAGAAGTTGGAGCTTCTGTTTAAGAGGAAGTGAACACTCTGAGATCAAGACTCCTCGATGCCACTGAGATTAACCAAGTTGGAGAAGTTTTGCTATAGGAAAATGAGTCCTTTAGGAGGGAAGTGTTGTGCCTTAGGGAGCATGCGCCGAGGACTGAACCTCGTATTTTAAGGGGTTCCTCTTCATCACAAGCTGGCACAGGACCAAGCGATGCCCCTACGGTTTTGCGAGGTTCTACCTCATTGACTGTTCTAAGAGCTGGTCCAAACATACGAAGTTCAGCTAGGGAAATGGACGAGCTCTATAAAGATGTCCGTCGAGCATACGTGAGCGTTGCTGGGCTCCAAAGGGATGTCACACAGCTGAGGCATCTATTTAAGAAAGGACCTCGGCGAGTGTGGGCTGATGGTTACGACCAAGGTTGGTCAGATTCTCCAACGAGGCTGACAGAGTTTAAAGAGCTCGCCTTTATTAGGGGATGGTTGAGTGCCCTCAGGGAGCTACAGGTTTTGAGGAATTCAATGCTCTGGTACCGTCACGAGATCTCCCCTTCCATTTTAGAGCCTAACCCTTTTAGGAGGGACGATCAATGGATCCCTATAGATGCTATCCCTAGGCAACTGTTAGAGCCAAACGCGAATGAGGTCGAGGAGAAATTAGCTCCCCATTCGGATGATGGTCGAAGAGCACAAGTGGCTGATTATCTTATTCAGAGGCCTCAACCTCATTAGGATTTTACCAGCTGTAACTCTTTGTACATATGTAATGAAGTAATGTAATATTGATGTTTTGGGCGATTTCACCAATTAAACACGGGTTGTACATTCTTGTTGTAAATGTGATGAAGTAATATAATATCTATGTTTTGGGCGACCTCGCCGACTAATCATGTGTTCATCATTTATCTCTTACTTAATTATCTTGATCCCCTCATGTTCGACTAGATTGGTAGGGTTACAATGTCGAGTAAGTTCCCTCCCAGTCCAGTCTGCTTATAAGATATCGTTTCACCTCACTTTACCTTTTAGGTCATGTTATCACACTCCTTTAAGCCTAAGTGCGGCAATGGCGAGGACACACCTGGTCCTGGATGTTCTATTCGAGCAGGTTTTTTTATCTAAACATAGTTTGGTGACCAATTCGACTTGGCCAGACTGCCTAAGGATCTCCCGTAGGGCTTCATATTTTTCCAGGGGCAATGCTAAGAGGTTGTTCATGTTTCATAACGAAAACCTAAGGAGGGTGATTTCCATGCTATTATGTACTTAGTAGTGTGCCTGTCGCTTGGAAAGGGTGTGAAAGTTTTAAAGTTCATATACTTAGTTAATTGACACTTTATAGAATGAAACTGCCAAATAACTTTTATTAATCATAAGTAAATGAGCTACCAGTTTCATAAGTCTGATAAAAGATGAAAGAAAAAACTAGAAATAGAATTTCTTAAGATTGGTCGCATTCCATGCTCGAGGTATCTCTCTGCCTTCCAGTGTTTCTAAATGATAGGCACCTTACAGATCATCTCTTGTTATCTTGAATGGTCCTTCCCAGTTTGGCGCCAACTTGCTGTCTGATGGTTTTACTGCACTGCCAAGGACTTTCCTCAGGACATAGTCCCCAACTCGGAATGCCCTTGGATTGACCTTCTTGTTATAGTGTTTTACGAGATGTTGTTGATAGCTCGCTAGTTTCATTAAGGCAAGTTCCCTACGTTCGTCAGCTAGGTCGAGTTCAGTGAGCAATGTTGTATAATTCTGGCCCTAGTTGATAAAGGTGGACCTCATAGTTGGTAAGCCTGCTTCTAATGGGATGACCGCTTCCATTCCATACGTTAGTGAGAATGGTATTTCCCCCATTACCCTCCATGGGGTAGTGCGGTAGGCCCACAGAATATGCGGTAGTTTGTTCACCCATGCGCCTTTGGCTCACTCTAATCATTTCTTTATCCCATCGATCACCATTTTATTGGAAGCTTCGACTTGATCGTTGCTATGAGGATAGGCCGCTGAGCTGAAACAGTGCCACATTCTGTGGTCATTATAGAAACTCTGGAAAGAGTCGCTCTCGAACTGTGTTCCATTGTCGGTGATGATGGTTCTGGGAATCCCAAAGCGGGTAATTATATTTTTCTATATAAATCCCATCATATCTGCATCGCTGATGTTCGCCAGTGGTTCTGCCTCGATCCATTTGGTGAAGTAGTCAGCTGCAACCAACAGATATTTGCGATTGCCGACAGTGGTAGGAAGAGGTCCCACGATATCCATTCCACATTGGGAGAATGGCCATGGACTGGAAAGTGATCTTAGATCACTGGCAGGTTGATGGACCATGGGAGCATGTAGTTGGCATTTCTCTTATTTGCAAGCATATACTACAGAATCTCTTTGCATTTATGGCCACCAGTAGCCTTCCTTCATTGCTCTAAAATATAATGATCTTCCTCCAATATGGCCTCCACAGATTCCTTCGTGGAGCTCGTGTAGAATTTGCTCGACATCCTTCGAGTGAACACATTGAAGGTAGGGGCCATAGAACGATCTCTTATACAACTTTCCCTCGGGAGATAAGTGAAAGCGAGCAGCTTTGACTCTTATCTAGTAAGCAGTCTTCCTATCGTTTGGAAGTATGCCATCTTTTAAATAGTCCCTTAAAGGGTCCATTCAACTAGGTGTTGACTCAATCTGGAGCACATGCTCCACGCTTGGCAGCTCATCGCTCTGGTTGATGCTCGGATGGGTGAGGAAGTCGATGGGGATCGTTATTTTTAAGTCAAAATTGATTACCAAACTCAAGGCTACTAGGGCATCAGCATGGCTGTTCTGACCTCTAGGAAATTGTTGGACACTGACTTCCTCGAAGTTGGACATTAGCCTCTTTATCAAGGTGAGGTAGGTTGTAATTCTTTCATCTTTTGCGTCGTAGTCCCCACTTATCTGATTGGGGACCAATTGTGAGTCGTCGAACACTTGTAACTGCTTCGCCCCCAACATCCGTGCCTTCTAGAGGCCTGCTATCAAAGCCTCATACTCTGCCTCATTATTGGAGGCTTCAAATCAAATCCTGATTTCTGTTCTAGGATTGTATCTTCTGGAGTAACAAGTACAATGCCTACTCCTGCCCCCTTTGAGTTAGAGCCTCTATCAACAAATAATCGTCAAACTCCCTCTATTGCGCAATTCTCTCTTTACTTCATGGGTTGAAGTTGGTCGAGAGCTTGCTCGCTTGTGAACTCAGCTATGAAATTAGTAAGGACTTGCCCTTTGATTGCATTCCTTGGTTGAAATTGGATGTCAAATCGTTCAAGCTCGACCGACCATTTAGTCAGTCTGCCCGACAAATCCTCTTTCCACAAGACTGCTTTAAGGGGGTGTGATGTAAGGATGATGATATTGTGAGCTTTAAAGTAGTTCTTTAACTTCCTCGAATCTACTACAAGTGCAATGCGAGCTTCTCTAGTGGTAGGTACCGCTGCTTAGCGTATAATAAGGTCTTGCTCGCGTAATAAACGGGGTGGTGGATTCCTGCTTTCTCGCACACTAGTGCAGAACTGATGGCGTGGCTAGAAACGGTGAGGTATAAGTACAAGGAATCTATTTCTTGAGGTATGACGAGCAGGGGTGGTGAGCTAAGGTAATCCTTGAGCTCGTCCAATGCTTGCGAGCAATCTTGATTCCATTCTACTATCTTATTTCCCTTCAAAAGCTGGAAGAATGGTTTGCACTTCTCAAAGGACTTCGTGATAAAACGATTCAAGGCAGCGAGCATGCTGATGAGCTTCTATACATCCCGTATTGTGAAAGGGGGTTATCCCCTATTGATTGCATTTATATGGTCCAGATTAGCCTCGATTCCTCTCTTACTGACCAAGAACCAAAGAAACTTTCCTGACTGGACACCGAAAGAACAATTGCTCATGTCGAGCTTCATTCGGTATTTCCTGAGGATTTTGAAGGTTCTTGATAGGTCTGAAAAGTGGCCTTCTTTTGTTCCTACTCTTGACGAGCATATCGTTGTTGTAGACTTCCATGGTGTCTCCCATTTGGTCTTTGAACATCTTGGTGACCAGCGACTGGTAGGTTGCCCCTACATTTTTTAGCCCGAAGGGCATGACTTTGCGACGGTGGTGATTAATGTTGTCTTGTCCTAGTCTGGTGCATAAGGAAGGATCTAATGATACCCCGAATATGCATCCAGAAAACTCATTCTTTCGTGAGCTGATGTGGTGTCCACCAATTGGTCGATTTTTAGGAGAGGGAAACTGTCCTTAGGGCATGCCCTGTTAAGGTCAGTGAACTTAATGCAGACTCTCTATTTCCCATTACTCTTCGGAACTACTACTGGGTTGGATAACCATTTAGGGGAATTGAACCTCCCGTATGGATCTGCATCCAGAAGTTTTTCAAATTCTTTTTTATGACTTTGGACATCTCGGGCGCAGTTCTCCGTGCCTTCTATGTGATAGGTTTGAAAGTGGGGTCGACTTGCAACCAATGAAAAACCACACTGGGATCAATTCTAGGTAGCTCGTATAGTTCCCATGCAAAAACATCTACGTTTGCTTCTCAACAGAATCGTCAATTCCTTATTTTCTTGATCTGTGAGAGAAGCTCCAATTAAGAATATCCTGTCTTTCTCACTACCACCAGCTGTAATTTCCTTCAGGTTTTCGACGACCCACTCAGAGGGGAGGAGACTGGTCTCTTCCACTCCGGGTCTTTCGTACTTAAACTACTATTTTGAAGGTATCAGACCTTCTTGTTCCTCAACCTTATCTTTGGACTTTTCGGCCTTCTTCTCTGATCTTGGGTAGATGGACGCTATGAAGCACCTTCTTGCCATCGCTTGATCGCCATGGATCTCTATTACACCTCGCTCAGTCACATATTTGAGTTTCTAATGATAGGTCGAGGGGACTGCCTTCATCGCATGTAGCCACCCTCTGTCGAGGATAGCTTGGTATGGTAAGTCAATGTCGACTACCAGAAACTCAATAATCTTGGAGACACTTCCTGCCCTTACTGGCAGCACGGTCTTTCCCAATAGAATAGTCACTTTTCCAGCGAAGCCAACCAAAGGGACAGTGGCTTCCTTCAGGTCAGTGACGCTTAACTTTAATTTTCTGAACAGGTCCAGATACATTACCTCGAATGAGCTTCCTTGGTAGACAAGCAACTTGTCGATGTTGTAGTTGGCTATCCTGAGAGTAATGATCAAAGCGTCATGATGTGGGGTTCTCACTCCCGCCAGATCTTCATCTGTGAACACGATATGTTTTCTATAGTCGACGTCATTTGCTCGTCGATGCTTTCCTGATTGTGTCTTTGCTGGATCGATCTGGAAAGCTTGCATCACTGTTGTAAGCTTTTTTACTTCCATTCAAGACGAATTTCTTTGAATCAGCTTCATATCAGATGCCCCATGAATTACTACGAATTCATGGCCAGCATCATCCTCGAGTACATTGTTAGGTCTTGCTTCTCCATTGGCAGTGACTTTCTCTGCCTTCTTCTCCACAAACTCATCCAGGTGCCCGGACTGGGCCAGTTCTTCGAGGTGGGACTTAAGAGCTTTGCAGTGCTCAATCTTATGTCCTCCCTATTTATGAAAAGCGCATCTCAGCGCGTTGTTTCTCTTTGAGGGATCTCCTCCCATCTTTCTGGGCCACTTAATAAATGGCTCGTCTTTGATCTTTTCCAGGATCTTGTAGATTGGTTCTTTGAAGACACTGTTAACTGCCTAGAATGCTTTCGAAGCATCATTCTTTCCTCCGTTCTTGGAGCTATTTTTACCCCCATTCTTTCCCCATTTCTTCTGGTTTTCAACCATGTCGTTTCCCTTAGCAGTGAGCTTAGTTCGGTTATTTTCCCCTGTACTGAGGTGGGTCACATCCTCCACTTTGTCATACTTCTCGATGCGAGCCATCAGGTCATCGATGGTCGTGGCCTCCTTCTTCGTTAGGGATTGGTGCAGAAGGCAAGAGCTGGGTAAACCAATCTTAAAAAAGGTTACTGCTACTTGCTCCGAGCAGTCCTTAACCTCGTTGAACAACTCCTAGTACCTCTTCGCGTAGTCCCGGAGGCTCTCTTGAGGCTTCTTTTTCATTATTAGTAAAGCATCCATCCTTTTAGGATGGGAGCTACTAGTAATGAAGCGGGCCGTAAAGATCTCGACCAGGGAACCAAAACTCCTGATAGACCTATGAGGGATCCTTTCGAACCATTTATGTGCCACATCATGCAGACTCGAGGGGAAAATTCAGCACATCAGTGCATCCCAGTGGTTCTAGAGAGTCATGGCTTACTTGTACTGCCTAACGTGATCAATACGGTCAGTTTTCCGTCATAGATCTTGAATCTCAGAATAAAAAATTTCTTGGGGGCTTCCTCTTCCTCTATCTCCCTTGATAAAGGGGATTTCATCTGGGTCCTAAGAGCTCATCTGGAAATCTCCCTGGTCCATCTTGCACCGCAATGACTTGGGTGTTGGTCCATCTTCCTTCGGACCAAATTTCATATGTTCTCACTACTACGCGCTGGGCTCCTATAACGGCGAACCAGTCACTGGTGCTCGAGTGAGTCATTGCTTGACTCGTGCTTCTCGCTTTTCTGGGATCCATGTATGGGGCTCCTTCCTCGGCTGCGAGACTTGCTCGCCTGAGGGCTAGGAGTGTGATATGGACGTCGCCTAGTGCTGCGAGGGATCTCTTTCTCCATCTTCTCTAATTTCCTTTTGAGGCGAGCATTCATAGCCTCTTGCCTATGTGCGGACGCCCTCTACTCTTGGATCCTTGCCTCATAAGAATCGATCAATCTGGAGATTTGTGTGGACCTTGCTGGTCCTTGGCTCTCCTCTGAAGCTGGCCTTTCCGGGCGAGCACCCTGATCTGAACGCCGAACTTCAGATATGATTCTGCGAGGGGCAGGTTGTTCTTGGATATCCCCTGCCTGAGGGGCGTTGCTACTGTGACCAGACATTTTAGCTTCTTTATTAGTGAGGGATTTCTTAAAGAAGACAAAGCTTCCCACAAACGGTGCCAATTGTGGTGAAAATTATATTCAACACAAATAAATAAGAAAATCGCAATCACCAAAGGAAATAAAGAACATAAAATGCCAATCACACAACACAGTATGTACGTGGTTCAGCAAGAATGCCTACGTCCACGGTGGTGCAGTTAGTATTATTTCTATATACTCCGATGAGTGTTTATAGAGAATACCAATCGTCCACTCTTGCCCCGGGCTTAGGGTTGTTATATACATATTTTTTCTTGGGGAGTGGGGGTGTTTGACTCCTCCACATCCATCTTCTAATCCTAGAATATCTTCCTACGATATTTTAGGAGTGGACTAAGTCTCCAACTGAATTTAGTTGGACTCTGAGGGGCCCAGACTTTGGGCCATTCCTATTGGGTTACTCGTCCGGGCCTGTGATGGCAAATTCGGGTACCCACAAGTGTTATGTCCTCAATGTTAATTAATACCTCAATGTTAATTAATAATGATATTTAATTAAAGTGATAGAGTGATTTTATCCAATATGGGGCGATCATCGAAGATCAAGTTTAATGATCCTACAAAAACAAGACAAATACTTTAACATAAATAAGAAGGCTAAACAAATAGTTTTTTAATAATCAAATATGTACAAATAAAAAAATACCAGCCTCTCATTTAACATAAATAAGAAGGCTAAAATTTGAGGGTCCAGCTATAAAACATGTTAAGCTTGTAGAATTAATGGTGGATTCCCACAAGATTTCATGCCTTATAAAAATAGTAGTCGCGTTTATGCAACAAGGGCATGCCTTTGTAGAAAAAAATTGAACCATCACAAATTTTTGAATAAGGACAAATGAGTCATAAAAAAATTCTTAGTTTTCTCCCAAAGATTATTTAAAAGAAATTGGAGGTGGGTCACATTTAAGGGAAATCACCATCATGGAAATTATTTTAAGAAAGCACCATCATCAGGTCAAAGTCCTTAAGGATTTCATCTGATTCTTGTTGTACTTGTAATGGTTTGATAACGGTGAACAAAAATAGGGAGGAACAAATCAACTTTTATATATTCTTTATCACAAAGAATGGGTTGAATTTAAAAGGATATGGATTCACTATCAACTCGATCTTCAAAAGTTACTTGAGGTGAAACACAAGTGTCTGACTCATCTTTATTTTTGAGAGAAGAAATCCTTTCTTGAAAAAGGATTCAATTTCCATATCCTTGCCATTCTTGTCCTCCTTTATTGCCTTGGGCATAAAGATAAATGGTTTGTTTAGAAGTAGATATATTTTTTATGTCCTCGGATTCCTCATTTGGTTTAAAATATTCTTCATCTTATAAAGTGTGGTAAAAGAAACTATAATTGATTTCAAATAAAGCATCTAATTCTTTTTCCTAATAATTAGTTTTTTCATGATAATACTTAGCAAATATTTCATTTTTCCTTCTTTGCAAGAACGCACCAAGCGAATTCGATAGTATAGAAATTTGACCAAAAAGAAAAGGTTGATAAGTATCATCAAAACTCTTTTTTAATATTATTAGCATAACAATTTTTAGAATTATTGTTATAATAGGTCAGAGAATTATTATCACATTAATTTTTAATTCTTTCGTTGTAAGAATTTTTAGGAATTTTTCCTTAGAATAATTTTCACATACCCGCAAACCACTTGTCCGACCCTATAAATACTCACCAAAAGTCTTTTTGATGATTTTATTTCTTCTCATTTTGTAATTATTCTCCAAAATTCATAGGTTTGGGGAGGCTTTGAAAATTATTATTATGACAAAAATTGTGAACCCATAATACCAATATAATCACCAATAATACTAGAATAAGACATTATTATCCAAAGTGATTTGTAGATGGAAATTCCATAAACTTGTATGTGGTCTAGAAATGGACGTTTCTTGGTTCTCAAATGTTCAAGTCTGTAAAAGAATTTAAAATAAAGAAAAATATATACGTAAAAAATATATAGAAAATTAAATTCTAAAACAAAACGTATTTCGAAAATGACACCTCCTTCATCCGGATCAAAGAAATAAATTAAAGCAAATTATTTCCCGGAACAGAATCATTTTGATAGTGTGGAAACCTAGTGGTCATGTAAGGACACTGAAGTTGGTTGGTTTACCACTTTAATGGAATAAACCTAGATAATTACTACATGTGTTTTATAAGTTTAGCGTTGCATAGGATATCAAATCCATAAACAACGTTGTTTAGAATTAAATTGATTTATTACTTTACATATAAAAAGTGAAAAACATGGTTTTTGGTTTTTTAAATGTTTTATACTAGAATTAATCTAGGCAAATATGTAAATAAATTAATTGACAAATATGAAAACTAAAAGTTGAGATTTAAATCCCCTATCTCGGAATACATAGTTTAAATGGTTACATGGTTAAATTGCAACTATGATTAATACCCATTTAAACAATTATTTAAACTCAGAATGTCACTCCCCAAATTTTCATAAAAGTCTAAATACGAGTTTGGCATCAACAATATTTCCAAAATTACACACGAAATGTATCAAATATGGTGCATACATGATATATCACATTAGGGTTCCTAGGTGTAACAATGGAAAAATTACCCGTCGAAACAAGTTCAGTCCATCATCCCATAGCGAAGCGGTAAAAATAATAACACTTACTTGAACAAAAATGAGAAGAATTTAGATTAAATATTTAAATGTGTCACTCGATCTTCATATTACAACCTCGTGAATCTCTTTAAAAAACAAAAGTACTAAGAGAGAGATTTCTACTATCAAATTGGGTTCTCTAACTCTAAGAAAAATGGATGTTTTTTTAGTGTGGTGGAAATCCCCTTTTATAGGTAAAGGAAAAACAGTTGGGGCATAAAATGGGAATAACACATTATTGGTGGGAATTATTGAAATTTGAATTATGATATTTTTCTAATGCTTAAAACATGGGTAAAATAACAAAGCACATTTCTTTTGAAAAGAGGAAAAACTTAGTGGAAATGGGTTGTTGGAAAGATGCTCGGCATGCCAACTCAGCTTAAAATATGGGTTATATATTTCTTGAGGCTATATATTTAACAAATGATTTTTTTGTCTAGTAGTTAAGGAAAGGAAGAGGGGGGATACCCTAGTTTCAATTATTCCCACCCCCATCCAATTTTAAGAAGCAGTGCAACGCCACGTGTCATGATCCTATGGTTCCACTTGTCATGATTTGATGGTGCCATGTATTATTAAAGCGTGGTGCCATATGTCATGATCCAATAGTGCCAGATGTCATCATTCTTTGGTTATGTGTGTCATCATTTTGTGGTTTCACATGGTACGATATGATGGTGCCACATGGCATGATTTGGAACTGCCACATGTCACAGTCTACTCAACTCATTTTTCATAAATATATTTTCACACCAAAGCTTGTAAATTATTTGTTTGATCTCAGATTCATACGCCATTTAAGCCGATGTGGTCCTTGTTTCAAGGTCAATAAATTTCTAGCAAAGTTGAGGTTATAAGATTTGACTTTTGACTTTTCACGATTTTAAACTTTGACTCATTCTAACTTCCTCGTTTCAGATTAAATTGATGCTCCACCTGAACCCAGATATTCCTTGTTTTTAAACTCTTCATTAAGAGCCGAAGTTTTGTATTTCCCTTATAAAATTACCATTTTTTCTCTAAAAGTGCATTTATGGGGGTTTCTTTCTTTGAATTTCTTCCAAACTTCAACATTACCTTAAAAACCTTGTAAACACTCAAATAAACCTTGAAATTGCTATTAATATTATTGATTATCAAGGTATACATTATTTTAGTATGAATAGTGGAATATAATAAACATGGAACTACAATATTGGATAGAAAATGAGGTAATAAAATACAATATTTGACAATAATCAGTTATCAATATACACATCATATTTAATATATTTGAATAATAATTTTAACCTAAACCTAATTGCTGATGCACGAAATCATCCTTTTAGGGATCAACCTAGTTTAGAGCTTTCATAACAATGGAGGAAATAATAAACTAAAGTAGAGTAATTGAAGAGATGAGAGAAAATAGATGGTCACAAGTGTTAAAGTGGTTCTCCCTTAGCTTACGTCCACTGTGTAAATTGTGAAAGTGATATCATTACAAATGGTGTTAATAGCCATGGATTGTGTATACAGTATTTTATCTCCCTATCTATAATTTGATGAATAACAGTTAGGTTTATGTAAATCAAATGAAGAAGGCAATACGAGATCCCTTTTACAGACTTAGGGGTGCAAAATATCACCCCCAAGCATGCACTCAACGCTTAGTTGTAAGCAAGGACAATGAGCGGATGAAAGTTGCCGAGATGAGCATAGAAGCTAAGATGAAGAATATTCCACCCACGTGGTTATTAGATCTTCTATAACGATTTTATAGGACATGTGATTAGGCATAAATATTCAATATTTATCCCCCTAATCTCGGTATTTTTACGATGCCGAACATTATATTTAGCCCGAATCTATCTCACATATGTTCTACTAACCTTTTTGGTGATTATTTTGTATTTTAAGTATTTATCATATGTTTTAGAAGCAAATCGTGTAAGTGGATAGAAAGAAAACTCAAAACGGTGAAAGAATCGCGAGAAAGGAAAGTTATGAGCATTTCGATAATTATTTCAGCTAAACCAGAAGGAGGAGCCAAATTAACCGGCTTTCTTCATGGAATTAGTGATGAATTTAGTTCGGCCAAAGGATTCGGCCCAAGATGGGATTTTGCAATTTTTCCTAGATTTTGAGAGAAGTAGTTTGAGTCTATCCCAATCTCTTTACACAAATTTTTGCACTTATATAAGGCTATTAGGAGTTTTTTTCACCTATTACGCATCATTATGAGGAAACCTATCATTGAGAACATCTTGGAGAACAATTGGCATGCTTTTGATTAAGAATTCAATACAAGATCATTGCTTTTTACAGTTTTTTTTTTGCAAGTGTTGATCTCTCTTGCATGCTTTTATTCTCTTCAATATTGGTAACATTAATTCTAGATTTCATTATGTCTTCTTTCACATCAAGTAATTATTGCGTTGAGATTAATATGATGTCGGGCTAAATTCTTTGCGAGTTCGGGAACCTGGACCCACCCTAGGTTTTTGACATTAGATATAAAATTCAACATAATTATATGCTTAATTATTAGGGTTTAATATATTTTATTAGACTAATATAGTAGATCTCTTATCTCCATTTGTCGAAGGCAACTGGAGTGTTTGAGAATCCTATATATGTCACAATAATCTTATCATTCGCATTAATTTATTTGTCGACTAAATATTGTACTGATTAACACCCACACATATTTAGTGCTTCGAATTAGTTAATATTTTTCTTATAATCAATTATATAGTTGTCAAAAATTTAATATTTAGTGGAAATACCTACGGTTCGGGGAATTGGATACCAACTCCATTTTTCTTAAATTATTTTTAAAACAAACAATTTTAAATTCATGCTTTTCATTAGTTTAAATCGCAATTGCTTAGCTTCATTCTCATAGTCAAATAGAAATTTTCGCAAAAGCGGAATCATCTTTTCTTTCTTTTGTGAGTCAATGCCTAAATCATAGAAGATGACCGTACTGTCACTAAAATATTCAACGTCCTATTCCCTAAGGATTCAACCCCGGCATATATGGTATTGAGTGACTGACCTGCACTTGAGCCATAGGTACACACGAAGCACACACATTCTATGTCACATCAAGTTTTTGGCTACGTTGTCGGAGAATATATAGGCACATAGGTTAGGTCGAATTGATCTACAATTTCACTCTAAATCCTAAAAATCCCAAAAAAGCATAAATCCCAAAAATAATAATAAAAAAGCAGAAAAATAAAAATAAATATTTTCTCTCGAATCCATAAATGAAAAATAATCAACTTAATCCATATCATGATCCAATAGTCGAATTACCTCCTAGAAATAAAAATCCAAACACAACAAATTTTCGCAACACGAGTCGAACGTCTAGGAACTCCAATGAGGATTGTGATTCTTTAAGTGCGCGTGCGATGTCGGATAATGCTAGTTTCCGAATAGGATAGGATGTGATGTCGTACTACCATACAATAGACCTCTTATATCCGGAGCGAACCGTCGCTCTAGGATGCAGTAAATTCTCATATAATGCGGGAAAATTTTACTTTTGGAACGGAATGATTCATATTCTCCCTACTTTTCATGGTATGGTGTCGGAGAAGCCTTATCTTCACATCAGAGAGTTCAAGCAGTCGTGTAAAATGTTTAACGATCGAGTTTGCACCAAAAATATCGTACATCTCAAGCTTTTCCCTTTCTCACTTAAGGAGAAGGCCAAGACTTGGCTTTGGCCTTTACCGCCAAACTCTATCAGTACATGGAGAGACATGCAAGATACATTTATTTTAAAAAAAATTATCGCTCACAGGACCAACTCTATTCAGGCTCAAATTCAAACTCTTAAGTAAAGGGATAATGAACCCTTTGATAAGTGTTGGGAGAGGTTCATTGTGTTAGTCAATATATGACCACATCATGCCTTTAAAAAGTGGAGATTCGTCTCTTACTTCTATCATGGGATTAGTGTAAGCTCAAAGCAACTCGTTGAAATAATGTGTTCGAGAGAGTTGTTCGAATTAGATGTTAACGGCGCATTTTAAGTATGTCACCAAGACCACTCAATCTTGGGACACATCGAATCCAAATAACCAACCTAAAGATTGAATCACATCCACAGCTCCTTCCGCATCCAGACTCTACCATTTGGACAAGGAAGCCTAGGTTAAACTCCATATTAATCAGTTAGCCAAGAGGCTATAGAATGTGGTAGATGCTATGGGGATAGATTTATCAGAACCATCTCGAGCTTTACAGTAGGAGATTTGCACAATTTGTGAGGCAGGACATTTGACAAAAGTATGTCTGACTATACCCTCCTACAAAATTATACTTCCAGAGAAATTTGAGGCGGTGGAGTTTATGAAGGAAATTTTAATGCCCTTCGTGTGAATTCTTTTAGTCCCTCATAGTGGAACCATCCCTATTTTAATTATTGATAACTAAATGCAACGATGAACCCAAATCAACTCATTGCCCAACAACCTCCACTACCCCCGCCTTATCAACAAATGCCACCCATATAAGACCCTACTCCCGCGACTTATGTCATCCCATAATGGAAGAGTCTCTAGGACACTCTTTCTCAATTTATGAAAATATAGGCGGAGATAAATGCACAAAATTCTCAAAAAAATTCTGACTTAAAGGCATCGCTTCTGAAATTGCAATCTTCTTTTAGTGTCTAAGAGAAGGGGGAGTTTCCCCCAAGGCCAACAACCTCCCCAAGGTTAAAACAATGTGAGCGATACTCATGATAAAAATGAAGAGAAATGTCAAGTAGTAACCACTCTATGTAGTGGAAGGGTTGTTAACTTGTCACCTCCTCCACATGACGTGGAGAAAGATAAGGAGGTTTTTGCCGGCACACAAGAGGCTGAAGATTCACATCTTGGAAAAGAGTGAAAAAGACAACATGGTTAGGACCGAGATGCCAGTGAAACCCCCTATAGACGCATCATACCCTCAATAATTGGTCCGTACTCCTAAAGGGGCCTCCCATGATGACATTCTATACGTGCTAAAGGAAGTTAAAGAAAACCCACTTTTTCTTCAGGTGATTAAGAAATTTCTCGAGTATGTTAAGTTCTTGAAGGACAAACTAATGGTGAAACGAATACTAAAGGTAAATAAGAAGATTTTCTAATAACAAAATGTGAGTTCGGTACTATTGAGAAACGTCCCACCCAAGTATAATTATCCGGGTGCCCTCAGCAGTTCTTGCATTATCGGAGAGAATAAAATTGAGAGATATTACAAGATTAGAGGCGAGCGTCAAAATTCTCCCATACTCAACTTATAGGAAGCTTGATTTGGAGATCTTAAGACCACAAAAATTACTCTCCAACCTGCAGATCATTTCGTGAAAGTACCCTTGGGATAGTTGAGGACGTGATCATCCAATTCGACACTTTCTACTTCCCGGTAGATTTTATCATTTAGGAGATTGATCCCTCCTCCCCATCGAGTCACTATGTTCCTCTTACTCTTGGTTTCCCTTTCCTAGCCACGTCTAATGTGTTAATTAACACACGTAATGAGAAAATACAAATCACGTTAGGGAATATGACACTCAAAATGAATTTCTTCCATATCACCAAGAAAATGGGTGATGACTACAATTTACACTTTTAGGATCTTATTGAGTAGGTAGTACACAAAGACTTTGAGAGTGATCACATTAGGGATCTACTTTAGGCGTGTGCAATTATGGTGATTGAGAGCAAGAGAGAAAGTGATATGAGTTAACATTTTTAGATGAGGGTGAGAGTGAAAAGGATGTGAGAGATGTTAGTTGAGGCTCCCAATTTTATGAATTACCACTGAGGGAATCCTCCACGATTACCTTAGACATTAATGACTTCAATTCAAGTCTTTCCACGAAGTCGGGCATGATCTTTGTTGAGAATGTGATTGTGGAACTTATTCCTAAAAGTACCACCACCGGGTGGTGCATTTGCACTGATTATAGAAAAATCAATGTCGACACTAGAAAATACCACTTCCCTTTAACATTCATGGAACAAATGCTTGAGAGAATCTTGGGCTGCCCGTTTTTCTATTTTAGATGGTTATTTTGGATATAACCAAATAGAGGTGGATATGTTAGACCAAGAGAAGAATACGTTCACTTGTCCCTTTGGCAAGTTTGCCTAAAAATGCATGGCATTTGGATTGTGTAATGCGCAAGAAACATTTAAAAGGTGCATGCTTACTCTCTATATAGACATGTTTGAGAGAGGTCTTGATGTGTTCATGGATGATTTAAGTGCCTTCGACCCCTCTTTTGACCAATGTCTCGTTAATCTCAAAAAGTTCGTTACTTGGTGTGTAGAAAAGAACTTGTTACTAGATTGGAAGAAATTCCATTTTATGGTTACTAAAGGAGTATCTCTAATCCACATCATATCATCCCAGGGGATAGAAGTCGATAGGACAAAAACTGACATAATTGTCGAACTTCCCCCGCCCAAGTCGCTAAAATAATTTCTCTCATTTTTAGGACATGCGGGGTTTTATCATAGGTTTATTAAAGGCTTTATATTCATATCTAGTCCCTTAAGTAACTTACTCATGAAGGATGACCCTTTTGGGTGGAGCGACGCTTGCTAAGAGGCTTTTGAAAAATTGAAAAGCATGCTTATCTCCGTTCCCATCATGCAAGCTTTGGATTGGACCCTTCTATTTGAGCTTATGTGTAATGCGAGTGACTATGTAGTAGGGGCTATTTTAGGTCAAAGGATAAAAAACAAGGTTCATGTCATGTACTGCGTTAGTCGAATGTTAACCCGACCTCAATTGAACTACTCCACGAAGAAAGAGTTGCTAGCAGTAGTGTTCGTCCTCATCAAATTTCATTCATACTTTATCGGGTCACCTATCATGTGCTTATCGGACCAAGCAGCTCTTAAATATATCCTTTCCAAGAAGGATTCAAAGAATCGCCTCATTAGGTGGATCTTGCTACTCCAAAAGTTTTATCTTTCCATTTAAGACAAGAAAGGAGTAGAGAACATCATAACTGATCATTTATCTAAGCTCTCATCTGACGTACCTCAAGATCTCATGCCCATAGACAAGTATTTTCTCCATAAGAAACTTTTTTCTACTTCCTTGTTTTGCGAATATTGTGAACTATTTAGTCACATGGGTGTCCCCCTTCGATTAGACACTACAAGAGAAAAGGAAGTTCTTCACATGGTCGCACAAGTTTTTCTATGATGATCCTTATTTATTTAAGTATTGTGACGACCGAATAATCCAAAAATGTGTGATGGATGAGGAGATTCAAATTGTAATTCGGTTTTTTCATTTGTAATCTTGAGGAGGCCACTTTTTCATTCAAAAGATGTCCTCAAAGATCCTTCAATACAATCTCTATTGGACCACTATCTTTTTATATGTGAACATATATTGTAGATCATGCGATAGGTGCCAAAAGATGGTAGCTATTACTAGACGAGACATGATGTTGTTGATCCTTATTCTCACCATTAAGATGTTCAACTGTTAGGACATCGATTTCATAGGACCTTTCCCTATCTCTTTTAAGATGTCAACTGTTAAGACATCGATTTCATGGGACCTTTCCCTCCCTCTTTTGGTTTCCAATACATCCTTGTCACAGTAGACTTTGTGTCAAAGTGGGTGGAGGCCGTAGCTATACAGAAGAATGACAGTAAAGTGGTGATTAAGTTCATTAATGAACACATACTTTCTCATTTTAATGCTACTCAAGTCGTCATTAGTGACAAAAAAATGCATTTTTGCAATAGGACATTTGAGAAGTTAGTGAGAAAGTATGGAGTCTTAACATACCACCCACAAATGAATGGGAAAGACGAGTTAGAAAATCGAGAGATCAAGCATATTCTCATAAAGACGGTTGATCCCAATCATCGGGATTTGTCTAACTGATTACTTAATGCATTATGGGATTACTTAGAGCACAAGGTATATTGAGTGCTAAAGATGTTGAACTTTAGCCTAGATAAAGTTATTGAAATACAGAAATTACAATTGAATGAGTTGGAAGAGATACCCAAAGCTGCATATGAGAGAACCCGCATTGCGAAAGAGCGGATGAAACTTGCACACGATTGAAATATAAATCGAAGAGAGTTTCATTCGGGTCAAAAATTGTTCCTTTATAACTCTCATCTTAATTTCACGATGGACCGGACCATTCGTTGTAAAGGAAGTGTTTCCACATGGTGCAATTGAGGTAGAGGATCCTAATGATGAGATCACATTTAAGGTGAATGAATAATGCATAAACCATATCTAGAGACGTTCATTAAGGAACTCGAGATAATTATATTATCATATCCTGTATACGGGGATGAATAGTTGTTTTGAGTAGAGTTCATCGCACTCCCGACCTGTATCAGGTGAATTCGTGTTGTATTTTTTAGTGATGCGCGTGTGTATCGTGTTTTGGAGTGAGTTGAGTCCATTTTAGCAATATAGGAGAGCTTTCATTTGGTCGAAATGCATACGGAGAGTGATGAAAATGAAAACATGATGAAATTTTGAGTGTCTTCAGTCATATTCAGTGAATATAGGCTCAACTTGGTGAGACTTGTAGGACCCAACACCCCCATTTCCAAGAGAGGAAAAATGGGAGAAAAATTGGGTCTTGACAGCACTTTTAACCGAACCGCTTTGGTCCTAGGGGAGAACCGATTCGCTCCAACGTGCTACCAACACGTAATTTTAACCCCATTTTTTTACTTCCCTCAAACCTTTTCACCTCCCCTCCCTTCCAATTCACCCCCTTCCCTCCATATCCAAAAATACAACCCAAAAACATTCCCCCACCTCCAAAACCCTCTATTTTTCATCCTCCCTCCATTTCCCCACCAAAACCTTTTCATTTTTTCACACTTTCACACCCCTCACACATATAAATACCACTCTTACACCACTTCCCCCACACCTAAAAACCTCCATTCTCTCCTAAAAGTTTCCCAAGTTCATCCCAGATATTCCAATTTCCTCATGGATCCCAAATCTTATGTCTCATAATACGACTCTATCGAAGTTGAGGATAACAAAGCCTGAGGCACATACCGTTCGGTGCAAGAGCGTGATTGGTGAGATGAGTACTTTGGTCACAACCGAACCATCTTCACCGAATGCAAAGTCATTTGGGACCAGCTACCTACAAATGTCAAATCTCTATTTTCATAATTCGGGTGGAAAAATAATTGGCCAATGACTAGGCTTCCTCCTATGAGACCGTTGTTTGGAAATTTTACGTCTCCCTTCAAAAGTCCATTACGGGGCCTATATTCAAGACAAATGGATTCCAATCCTACTCAACATCATCAAACTGAAATAGAGTCACCTTCTTTGATCACCACGCCTATCCATATAAGGGCCCGACTATCATTTGGCTCCAATGTTCTAGCCAATGGTCCCCCTACACACCATGGACCCGAAAGACTTTTCCCTATGGGCAACATTCTGAGTGTCCCCATTTATCCAATTTGATTATTTATGTCCCAATTCTCCCGACTAAAAACGATCCGATAATACGTCTTCGACACGGGACATTTCTTTACTTCCTATTCGACATACATGCTAAGATTAGCCTCTCCCACATTTAATTAGAAGAGATCACTTGTACAACTGACGGGACTCAAAATGTTTCTCTAGTGCGTGATAATTTTGATTCAAAAGAAAATCAGTCGTGTAAGTAATAATCCAATAAGACGGGGTCGAATCCTCAGGGAAACAGGATGTAAAACGTGACGGCGATAGGTAAGACGGCATAACCTAAGGTTGACTATAGGAACAGAACAAAAAGATGATTGATTTTGAGTTTTATATCTACTAACTAAATGAAAATTAATTAAACTACGTATGCAGGAGTAAACTAACTATAACTGAATAAATATGAATGAGAAAAATAGGTTGGACTACTATCCCCCGAACCCTAGTATGTTTACCAGATATAAGAGTAGTCGTGAATTAGATAATTGATTAAATCCAATCTTTATTAAACTTGATCATTACATATATGAGGGTAATAGACCTCATCATACATAATTAAGAGTAAGAATAAAGCGGGGTTGAAATAGTTAACACGCACATCACATTCATAAACACCCCGGTTACCTAGGGCAAACGAGGTAAAAAGACCTACATCGGTTGTGACTAATACACAACATTATTCAATCATTTATTTAATTCATGGAACTAATTTTATAGTCATGCAACCCACATCGTGTTGGGTTCATACATCCCAACCCTTAAAAGTCTAACCTAACATGGTGCAATTAATTAAAGATATGTTTTCTGCTATGCATATATTCAAAACCATTATCAAATTATACATAAATAAGAAAGAGATTATAAGAACTTCTAGACCTAAACAAATCATGCATGAATTATAAACTTCAAATAATAAAGGACAAGAGAGAGACTATATTGCAGAAATCTTGAATTGCAAACCATAAAATTGAAAACTTGAGTTCCTAAGGTTCTTGGCCTTTTTATCACTCCAAAACTAGGCAAAAAGGAACTACCCAATGCCTGGTAACAAGTTGGAATAAAAACATTAGGTTTTTATAAGAGTTTGGTCCATACACAACTCTAATTTAGAAGAAAGATAATTCAAAGATTCTTCAGCCAAACCAGCCTGTTCCAGGGGTATCAGTTCGGTTCGCCTTATACAGAGGTCTTAAACACTGGACCGATTCGGTTTTCCTCTTCATCGGTTCGATTTCCCTTATTCAAAACATTTACCAACACTGAACCGATTCATTTTTCCTCTTCATCGGTTCGGTTTGGTGAGTCCAGTTCAGTGGACCGGTCCTGGTGATTTCTCCATCAGTTTGGTTCGGTCCTTTTTTTACTTTTTCTTCCTTTTTCTCCTTGATTTCTTCTCAACTTTGACTCTTCGTAACTTTTTACCCGGGACTCAGATTTGGATGTTGTTTCTTCCTACATTCTCATGAACTCGAAATCATCAACTTTCCTTTAGGTTTTGTGTCCGAATTCCTAGTGTAGAATTAGTGTTTTTCCCTTGACTTTCCTTTACTTGTAACTTTCTCGAGTTTGATTTTCTCTTTTATCCAAATGTGTAAAATACCTGCAAAATAAATGAGAAATACACGAAACGCGATGAAATAAATAGAAAAGTTTAGTAGAAAAAAATGAGATAAACCTACTCCATTTACATCTCACAAGATGATAAAGGCGTCTAAATTAACAGGATAAAATACGAAAAATTTATGCCTAATCAAGCCTCCTAACTTAGAACTTTAATCATCCCGAGAAATGTAAAAGAATCTATGCAATGTCCAACACTCAACAACATGTTATTAGGATAGAATACCTCTTTTTCAGGCAAGCGATTGTATTTAGCGTATGCAAAAAGCTTTTAAACCCCTAGGTTACCCTAGTATGATGAGTTGTGTCTCGTGAGGGTTTGCAGTGAATATACCCACAAAATTCATTTTCGACTCAAGGAAAAAATATCAAATTACCTAAAAAATATACAATTGAAACTCACCCAAAAATAGTCATCATAAATTTATATTCACAAGTCTCGAATCATAGTGTGTGTGTGCGTGAAGCCAAAAATTTAACCTCTAATTTCCACCGATTGATCATTACGTTACTTTCTGAAAATTCGTTTTGACTTCAAATCTCACGGGATGCTTTCATAAATGAACCACTCAAAATGTGGCTAATTCTCTCGGTATGTGTGATATAAAAGAGTAAATATAATCGAACCCAAATTCACGCACCCAATTTGAAAGATGGAATTTATTTGGTTGAAAGGATCTCTTCAACAGAATACGGTCATTGGGAAACGGGAAACATCACCTCTTATTCACACCAATTAATATCACTTTTATCTTTTCATGTTTTAACTCTCCACGCGATAATTAATTCCGCAATTGGGACTCGGTTAGGACTTTTCTGGGTGATATAGTGTATTGGGTAAAATGAGGGAATAGTTGGGAAGTTCGGAATTGGAAAATGCTCTTTTGATGCCCGTTAGTGCTTTTTCCGGCTTTTGCTCATTTTTCTCTTCTTTTTCTATTTTTTTTTCTATTTTTCACATTTTTCTTTTATGATATTTTTGTTGATCATTATTCCGTTTTTTTCTTGCCCCTTTTTATTGCACCATTTGGACTAAATTTTTGAATTTTTCATTTTTCACAATTTCGGGCTATTTGGTTTTTAGGGTTGCAATGAAAAGGAAATTTTTTTATTCGGTCCAAATTGGGTTGTAAGGGATAATTTTTCCCAACTTTTTATGGCTATTATTTTTAGATAAATAAGCAAGGGCCTACTTCATTATCCGAATCACTTATTAATTTACCATATGCGTCTCGAAATTAATTTAATCTAGAGATGTTTTAGCTCGTAATTAAGACAATATCTCACACGTTTCCCGTAACTGATCAAAACAAAGGAGTTGAGATATTCAACAACATTCTTTTATTTAAGCGCTTAATTGAACTTTGAGTTAATCATTAACTCGGATTGAATTAAAAACTCGCAAAAAGTGAAAGGAAATCTCACCGGGTTAGTTAATCTCCACACTTATTCGTAAAGTCATCAATTTTCTTTCAATTTCCATCTTTCGTCAATTTTTTCTTTGTGCAATTGAATTTTTACAATTTGAGACTAGAAAAAATTGTGACATTTTTGAAGCTTTTAAATTCCAATTTTTATTTATTTTGAAAAAATATTTTTTGCTTTAAAAAAAAAACTCAATTTATTTTTGGTCACTTAAAAAAAATTTGTGAAGTTTTAGAAAGACGCACTTGTCACCCCCTTGACTTAGAATTTTGCATTGTCCTCAAGCAAAAATGACTAAAATCTAAATAAGAGCGAATTAAAAAGTGTGAAAAATAAAACAAATAAATATTCGAAATGCCGATATATTTGTTTTTATTGATGACTAAACTTAGGTACAAGATAGAAGAGAAATGAAAGTGACCATAAATTTCATACAAGAGATAACCACAAAACAACCAAGTTTTTTCAGGACAGCACCCCTGGGCTTCTATTGGGGCGGTGGGTGGGAGCTACTGGGACCGATGGGGTCATACGGGTTATAAAAGTAAGTCGGCAGTCGAACATCGGGACCTATATAAAGGCGATAATTTTCGACTTGGGGGAAATGCATCATGCTTGTATCGCGCTAGCAAGCTTGACAGTCCTCTTGGCGGTCAACATGGTATTCATTGATGAACCCGCCAAAGCATGTTTCAAGCACATAAATGCGTCGATCGAACTCTGCACCCACCGGATCGTAATCCGAATATACCTCTTTGTCATAATCCTCTTTCTCGCCCTCTTCCATCTCAACATCTACAGCCTCTTCCTCCTCATTTTCATTATCATCATAATCAGCCACCCTCGCGGCTCGTATCACCTCCTTTTTCTTTTCACTCCTTGTGCAGGATTCCTGCCGAATGATCTTTGGAATACGGGGAACCGCCCGGGAGGCGACAATATCAACATCGTCTAGGATTGAGGTGATATGGCGGGGATATGGGAGAGGGTCCTTACCCTTATGATCCATAGCCGCATAAAGAATATATGTGTAGAAGGTTCGGGCTAGATGGATAGTGGTGTCGGTATCAAAGATGTGGTATACAAGGGTGCCTTGGCGATGGTGCATCGCCGAATCATTTGAAGTTTGTAGTATATTGGAGCACACAATTTGGGAAGTGATGTGGGCTTTGTCATTAAGATTTCCCATCGAAAAAGTCTCGTGATCCCAATTTTCTCCTCGTGCAAGGTCACCGATGCATGTACTTTTTGAAATTAGGGTGGCATTAGTTAGAAGGGGACTGGATTCACGTCGATATAACCTTCGTCTTGAAACTTGCACGTGTGGATGAGAGAGTGATAAAAAGAACGCATTTCTTTCTCCTAAATGACTTCATATGGCTCATTGAAAAAATGGCACCACCCCCTTGGAAGGAAAAGGTTTGTGACAGAGGGAGGCAAATCGTTTCATTTTACTTGGCACTGGTGTGTAATTTAAGGGAAGGATAGAAAAATCGCTCGCACCATAGGCTCTCTAGACACGAATGAAACTACCCATTTCCATCGGGGAGGATTTCAATGGAGGTGTATTTTGCAGGTAGAGCCCTATTTTCCATTTGGAAATAAATTGGTGTTGCGCGAAATATGAGAGAGAGAGATAGAGAGAGAGAGAGAGAGAGAGAGAGAGAGAGAGAGAGAGAGTGGGGAGGGGGGAGTGGATTGTGTATGGAGAAATGGGTGGAATATGGTGTATATTTGTAGGTGGTGTGTGGAGGGGGGAAGATATTTGGAGGGAAATGGATGGGGAAATGGGGGAAATTCGGATTTGGAGGGAGATGAATGGATTGGGGGGGAAGGGGATGCACCTAGGGAATCAACGAAAGTCTGCAGAAAGTGAACCGGTCAATGGGGTTCCACAGGCGAACCGATCCGGATCCTTTTTTTTATTACCAAATTGATTCGTTCCCTTGAGGGGAGAACCAGTCCGGTCTGTTATAAAGCTCTCATCTTCTTTTCGATGTGTGGACTCTTTCTCTCTCGATTTTTCGGACACTTCCACAACTATTCCTACGCATGATTAGCTCGGACTGCGCAATAACTTCCCTCAAAGCTCTCTTGAATCGTGTGCTTGAGGTCCTATGCTCTCAAGACTTGCTCTTACGTACTCCTAACAATCCTAACCTACAAACCACTAATATACACAAGAATCACCCCATACACGTCGGGGGTGATATGACTTCTCCATTACAGCTCAATCAACCCCGTAGGCGGGGTCCGATAACCAAATAGTGTCGACTTCTTCCACACATGCCTCTAAATATACCTTTAGACCTTGTCCGTTAACTTTGAATGTATCTCCCCCCCCCCCCCCCCCCCCCCGCCTTGGATCTTACAATTCCACATCTTCTTGGGGGAACACATTTCTCACAATAAATGGGCCAGTCCATCTCAATCGCAATTTTCTAGGAAACAAGTGTAGCCTAGAGTTGTAGAGAAGCATATTTTGGCCCGAATGAAACTCCTTTTGACAGATAATTAGATCATGGGCGAGTTTCATCCTTTCCTTGAATATTTTTTCATTCTCTTGCGCATCGTTGCACATCTCTTCCAACTCATTCAATTGAAGCTTTCGTGTTTTACTGGATTTATCACAATTATGGTCCAACCTCTTAATGGCCCAATATGCCTTGTGTTCTAGCTCCACGGGGAGATGGCAAGGCTTGCCATACACAAAGCGACACGGGGACATCCCGGGGGGGATCTTATAGGCGATTTGATAAGCCCATAGCGCATCGTTTAAGCATATGAACCAATCTTTCCTATTAGGATTGACTGTCTTTTCTAAGATTTTCTTAATCTCACGATTTTCTAACTCGTCTTTCCCATTGGAATGTGGGTGATAATTAGTCACAAACTTGTGGATGGCCCCATACATTTTCATGATTTTTTCAAGCGTCTTATAGCAAAAATGAGGGCCTTTATCACTAATAATTTCCTTCGGAGCGCCAAAACGAGAAAGTATGTGTTCTTTTAAGAAGTTTATCATCATATTGTTGTCATTTGTCCTTGTAGCTATGGCCTAAACCCATTTCGACAGATAGTCTACCACGACAAGGATGTATAGGAAGCCAAAGGAAGGGGGAAAGGAACCATGAAGTCAATACCCCAACAATCTAAGATCTCAATGACAAGTATAGGGGTTAATGGCATCATGTCGTGTTGAGTGATGGGTCCGATCCTTGGGCATCTATCACAAGATTTGCAATAGGCATTAATATCCCATAAACTTATGGGCCAATAGAGTCCGCTTTGAAGGATTTTGGCGACCATCTTGTTTATTGAGAAGTGACCACCACAAGCTTCCATATGATAATACTAGATGACACTAGGGATCTCATCATTCAGTACACATATTCAGATGAGTAGGTCGGTGAAATACTTAAAGAGATAGGGGTATTCATAAAACAACATGCGTGACCAAGTAATGAACTTATTCTTCTCTTACGGTGTCCAATCAGGAGGGACGGCTCCCGTGATAAGGTATTTAACTATATCCGCAAATTAGGGGAGAGAAGAAGTGGAAAATAATTACTCACCTGGAAAGTATTCGTCTATGGGTATGGGATCACTCGGCACGTCGGACGAAATTCGGGACAAATGATCGGCAACGATGTTTTCTACCCCTTTCTTATCTTTGATGGAGAGATTAAACTCTTGTAGGATTATGATCCACTATATGAGGCATGGCTTAGCATCTTTCTTAGCCAGGATATATTTCAGCGCCGCGTGATTGGTAAAGCATGTGATGGGAAAATCGATGAGGTAGGATCGAAATTTGTCTAGGGAAAAAACTACCGCTAATGTTGGAGCACAAGGCCCCCAATTTTAAAAATAGATTTTAAAATTAAATATTAATTTCCTTTTAGTGAGGAATATGATGGTTCAAATACAAACACTATACAACCTACCAATTTTAATTTCTTTCAAATTCAAATTAAACTAAACCAAAAGTGACATTAAAATCAACTACACATAAATTTTCACTTAAACACATTAACTCAACTCAAGTCCTAAACTTTGCCAAACAATATTAATTCATTTTGCAAATTAGTCCAAACCAAAATTTATCAAATTAAATTATCTAGAATTGAATTAAATTGACTTAAATTTCACCCAAACTAATTTTAGCACCAAATTACACTTTTGTGTGATTCAACCCAAATTTATCTTGAATTACCTAAGCATGCATCTAAGTGTATTTTACAAGATAAAGTAAATGATATCACACTAAGCCGTGATGTACGAGGAAAACCCAAAATGGGAAAAACCTCGAACAACCCCTAGCCTTAAGTCCACTAAGTATGGATTTAATGTTACAAGATAGATGACTTACTACACACGACTTGACTTCATTTAAGACTTAGCATATCTTCTTGTAACTACCTCTGCCTAGTCGATAATCCCGGGCTCGACCAATACCTTGGAATCCAACAATGAATATTTTTGGACAACCGTCAACCGGCACCCGAAGCCTTTCTTTAAGTGGGAACGCCGCAGCAAAACAAGTCTTCTACTTTGTGGGATATAGAAGCAAATCCAAACAAACTCTTCAAATGGTATAGTAGAACCTGGTGCCAAACACTCCAAGGAAAGATATATATATATATATATATATATATATATATATATATATATATATATATATATATATATATATATATATATATATATATTTATATACACCCGAAGCCTTTCTTTAAGTGGGAACGCCGCAGCAAAACAAATCTTCTACTTTGTGGGATATAGAAGCAAAGCCAAACAAACTCTTCAAATGGTAGAGTAAAACCCAGTGCCAAACACTCCAAGGAAAGATATATATATATATATATATATATATAGCGTATGCCCGTGCCTGAAGGCACAATGAAATTTTTCAAAGTACGTAATCGCGAAACGACAATAATTTTTCAAAGTACGTAATAGCGAAACGCAAAAATTTCGAAGTGTAATTTTAAAACAATGGTCAATAATATCCTTTATTTATAAGACTATTTACCATGCTTAACAAACAACAAACAGTCCAATAACATTCAAATAGTCTAAATTCATCAAATAAATTCACATATAATACGAAATATACAATATTCATCCATCGAATTCACATCATGTCTCAAAAAAACAAAGTGTCAAATTTTCAAAAAAAATGGACATAGTCTCCTTTGTTTATGGAACTGTTAACAAATAGAAAATAGTCCAACATCCAAATTGTCTAAATTCATCAAACAAATTCACATATAAAATGAAATATACAATATTCATCAATCAAATTCACTGTGTCTAAAAAAAAACAAAGTGTCAATTTCAAAAAAAAATTGGGCATAGTCTCCTTTGTTTATTGGACTATCCACCCCATTTAAGGGGTAACAACAAATCCAACAATAAAAAAAATCCCAAATTCGGAGATGGGAGCTAGAAGGCTAAGAAAGGAGAATATGAATTTATTCTTTCTATGGGACTTCCTTAATATGTTTGTGTCGTGGTGTTTGACCACCATCTTAGATGGGGTGAGAGCTACTACTGCTATCTTCCCACCTCCCGCCATTATCACTCCCTCTCGGTTTTCTTTACGATTTGACAAACAATAAACATAATTAATCAGTTTCTCGAACAAATATACAATCACATAAGTAAATATACAATCAGTAACATACATGTGTTTTTTTTCATCCTAATCTTATTTTCATCTAAGGAAAAGAAGATTGATAGTAATTTCTTAGCCATGTTTTTCGATTATTGTAGTGAAGCTGAAAAGTGGGTAACAATAAAAATTAATAGTAATTTCCTAGCCATGTTATTCGATAAAAAGTCCAAACTGTGGCAATATCGAACATAAATGGAGAGCAAACTATTGTATCAGCTTCGATAAAAATTACAAATAACATCCTATTGGGAAGAGGAAATTGGTTGGGTGTGAGATTTGTGTGTGTGCGTGTGCGTGTGAATGTGCATGGGTAAGGGGGGAAGGGGGAGGGGTACTTTTTTCCAGGTGAAGGTAACAATGTGTGTGGGTGTGAGATTTGTGTGTTTTTGTGTGCGTGTGAGTCCGGGGAGGGGGAGGGGAAGGGGGAGAAGATAAGGGAGAGTTGTGTTGTGTGCGCGTGTGAGTAGGGAAGGGGGGAGGAGACGGGGAAGGGGGAGGTGGATGGGGAGAAGATGAGGGAGAGTTGTGTGTGTGTTTGTGCGGCTGTGTGTGAGTGGGGAAGGGGGGAGGGGTTTTAACAGGTGCAGGAGGGGTGGGGGAGGGGGCGGGGGAGGGGCTGCATATATGCAATATGCATATATGCATCGCATAAATGCTGTGCGTGTGTGAGTGGACCATATTGCTATGTAACTAAGTTCGATACAACATCAACAATCAAACGTTATACAAAAATTTAGAGAGAGATGTCATTTAGAAATTAAATAAAAGATCGACGGATACCTAAGAGATGTCTTCATAGGCCATCACTAAATGAGTATTGGAACTTTTAGGTCGTCCAAAACTATAACCCCTGTTAAGATATGTGAGGGATGAAGCATTCAAAGTAGAATGAAATAATAATAGAACTTCTATGAAATCATTTTATGAAAAAACAACGATATTTGATAATTCAATTCAACAAAAAAGGTCCACGAAACCATATTTAATTTATATATGTTATAAATTCAACACAATGGTGTTAGTTTCTTGAATATTGAATTAAAAAAAAAGATCGAAAGTTACTTGCTTGGCTTTGCTTGCTGCTGCGAATTGCTGAATCGAAGGAGAGACCCGAGAGAGATGAGGGGCACCTGTATAAATATAAGATGTATAAAGTCAAGCATAAGAAAAGTTCACTGATTGTACTTATAGCTAGAAAAGTTCATTGCATAAGAAAAGTTCACTGATTATAGTTTATCATATTTAGAACATGTGTCATATGGGAGAACTAATGCAGAACTCATTTCAAAAAACAAAATGGAATATGCATCGTTATGAACGAAATAAAAGCAGAGAGAAGAAAACATATAAGGTTTCAGAAAATTAAAGTGTTACATCGTCTCCTCTTGCTCATTTCTACAAATGCCAACATATAAGGTAGTCCCAAAAAACCTTTCCAAATATCAATAACCCCAACAGTGTTCATCTGAAGTCAACAAAGGTTTTTCTTGAGATTCTTAGCTAACTACTAATCTACAATCACAGTGCTAACTTGCTTCTGCTCCCGTACATATGCCTCTTTCAGTTTTAGAAATAGTGAATCAAACATGGTTTTGTACTACGGAATGACATTGTCCACATACTTGGGGATTTCAACGCCATCATATCCGTCTTTATGCATATCAACCAAAAAGTATCCAGTTATTTATCTGAATCCAAAGCAAAATCCCTATCAATAGACGCAAACAAACAATATAAATAATCAACTCGGTGTCAATGTCATTCAATGTTAAAAACATAAATATGGTTATCATTAATAAATGTTGTGAGACAACACCAAGTGATATTGGGAGTGAGACATCAGAATAAATTTAGCTATATATAGGTTTGGCCAATACCACAAACAAATAAACTGGAAGAATTTATTAGCAAAAATTAAATTGAATACAAAATCACAAATAAAAACTAAATAAAACAGGGGTACTGAAAAAAAATAGTAACTGTAATTCTATAATTAATTGAAGCACAACTCAAAAAAGTGACAAAACTAAAAAAAGTAACAGTAAAGGATGGGTTTTTCATATGGTCCTCTTCCCACCTTCGATTATTATTGATCCCCCCAACTATCATGATCTGATATAGACCTACTTGGACACATTTCCAGTTCTGGACAGCTGCTCTAGTGCTCGAATGGCAAGTGATTGTTGATATTTTTGACATCAAAGTGATGCCTATAATCTATTTTGTTTGGTTTCACTGTTTTATTCACCACATACACTTGGTTTTGTATGATACCTGCTACTATTCTGATGTGCTTCACCTTCACATATATAGATAGATGCCTACTATCCTGATGTGCTTCACCATCACCATATACACTTAGTTTTGGGATTTTGGAATAGTTCTTTGAACATCCCAGAAATTAACAATAGCCCCTGCATAGACACAACACACTAAACATCAAACACTTGCATTAAAAATGGAAAGGTTATTTATACAAACATATTTATACAAAATGGAAAATTTAACAACTTAGAATTCAGTTATCTACAAAACTTTAATCCTCTAAAACCGTAAAACAAAGTTCCAATGAATTGGTCATCTTTTTTTATAAGCAAAAGATGAATAAATATAAGCAGAAGATAAACAAACCATTGGCTACCCCTGCTACCACCTTCTGCTACCCAAGCCGTAACAATTCATTAGTGCTATGGTCTGATTCATTACTGTTAACCAAATCTACAACTAAAACTAAATGTGACATTTTTTTTAGAAATGTCCAATGACGCAATCAGAATAGGTAAAAAAATTGACGAAAAACCCTTACATGAACCAAATCCGACAAAGGAAAAATGGAACTACCGAATTTAAAGTCGATTTTGACCCCATGAATAGCACCGAATATAGCGTGAAACGTAATTAGCTAGGCATGGACGATACGAATCCAATGGAGATAGAATCTCCTCATTTTGATTTACCGTTAAAAAGTTATGGCATTTTTCCCAAAATATATTATTTTAACTTAAAATGGAATAATATTAAGGCACTTCAACTACGGCTCGCGCCAACTATTTTAATAAGAACACACATGACCAAATCATTATAATAACAACACATACTCCGTTAATGTAACAAATATCGGATTGTAACTCATCCAAGCTCAAAGTACATCACACACGCTGCATCAATAAACACCCCCTGCATTGTTTTTCATGGAACGATCTTCTCTCTAATTGTTAATCACGTGGTAGACTTAAATGTTTTTAACCACATAATGGAGATGGTTTCAAAAATTAGAGAAAACCAAAAATAGGAGCTTGGATCTTAAATCTCCATCATCATTTTTTTCTCATTTAGGCAAACCTAAATACAATTCAAAGTAAACATTAACAAAATCCAAACCACCCATCAAATATAACCATACCTAGATTGTGGTTATATCCACACATCAAGCCCAAATTGTGGATCGAGTTATATAAGAAATAAACTCACAAAGCTAAATTCATATTTGTTATTTCAGAATTTAGCCTATTTATTAATAAGGTTATTCTTAAGAATTTCAACTCACTAGTAAGGTTATTTCAACTCATACCAGCTATGTCTGAAATTTCAACTCACCACTGAACACATGTGATGATCAGATATTTCTTAGCATTGCAAATAAAATAAAATAAACGTGTGGATATAAATAGAAACACAATGAACTCGATTCAGCTAAAAGAGAATTAAAAGATATGATGCTATTAATCTGTCAACTATCAAATTATGTGTGCAATATGCCTCTATAAAGAGAATTAAAAGTAACATAACTAATATGTGTGCAAATTGTGTGTGCAATATGCTCTGAGAACTATTAAGCTTGATTACCAGTTGGACCGTAATTTTTGTGCGATATGCCTCTTGAAGTGAAGTTGTGGGATCAATAAATAGTGAGCACCTCATGTTCGACCTCGAAGCCTTAGACAGAAAGAAAAAAAATGAATTACTCTAAAGAGAATTAAAAACAAAGTGTTTCAAAGCATTGAACAAAGAAATCATATTTTGCAAACAACAGATTATCATCTCTTCTAGTAGCTCAAACGCCTAACAAAGCCCAACAAAAGCCAAACAAAGTTAGTTATATACACATAAATTTGTAGTCTTTCATTTCAATATGAATAAAATAGACGGGTGATGAAATATGCTAGGAGGACATTGATAGTGAATACAAAATTAGATCCCCAAAAAAATGTTGTGTGCACATATTACTTAAGCATTTTGTCGAACACCTCTCGTGCAGAAACAAAGAATTTCATCGCCCTTGAATTAGCGAATGGTGTTCCCTGCAAAAAATCAGGAAGAATCAATTAACTACCAGCAATCCCCAACGCCAAACCTGAAAGTTAAAGCAAAGAAACAGCGACACAAATGTTCGTCAGGTTCAAATGTTTTGTCTGAACGAATTAGCATTGTCATATTTTATCAAAAGTAGCCAATTTGAACCCCCAAAAAACATGAATATAAATAGAGTTGAACCTAGAAAAATTGATGTTTTGCAATTGAATTATGTACTAAATACTGAATTTTGTGCTGAATTTTGTACTGACAATTCAATAGCTCAATGAACACTCATCTTGAATATGTTGTCATACTTTGTTTCTAACAACAATAAAACAACAATGTCATCACAAATCACCACAAAAAATATTTTTGTTTAAACACCCTATTTGAACACAGATTCACTCATGTATTATATCACATGGTCATTCTCCATACACCTCAAATGTAACTTATTAAAATAAAAAATAACAAAAGTACCTCAATTAGTTGGAGGTCACATTTTTAAGTCTACCCTCTCCTACATACTCCCATTTCCACTACATCATTGTGTTCCTGCTTGATTCGCATCTTGTGAGCTACAAAATAAAATAAAAATAAACATTAAATTAATACCTATAAAAATAAACATAAAGTTAATACCTGCAAAAATAAACATCAATAAGTAATCCACAGAATTTGAAAGTAACTGATAGGAATTTGAAAGTAACTGATGGTTGAAAGTAACACACGCACGCAGGCACCAAAGTCAACACATTGTCACAAAGCCATTACAAACAAACACAATCTAAAAACCCAAAAAGAAAATCTTAAATCTTTAGAGTGGGAGAGTGTACCCTTTTAGATCTGGAAACAAATATATACGTGCCAATTTAGATCTGAAAAGAAAAATTAGAAATGAAAAAATAAACCTAAAATAATCGGGTATGAGAGAGAGAGAGAGATGAAGCTCCGTGTGCAAAATCCGTCGCCGGTCTTTTACCACAGATCTGTCGGCGTTCACCCGTCTTTACCACATAGTTGCGGAGTGGGAGAGTGTACCCTTTTAGATCTTAAAAAAATATATACGTGCCAATTTAGATCTGAAAAGAAAATTAGAAATGAAAAAACAAACCTAAAATAATCGGGTATGAGAGAGGGAGATGAAGCTCCGTGTGCAAAATTCGTCGTCGGTCTTTACCACAGAGCTTCCAGTGTTCGCCCGTCTTTACCACAGAGTTGCCGGCATTTGTGTAATTTTCAGATAGGAGGTCGCGTGCGGGAGAGAGAGAAGGAGCTCAATGTGCAATTTTTTTTAGAAATGGGCTCTTGATCGAGAGAGAGAGATATGGCCTTCCGTGGGTAAAGTGGGAGAAGATTACCAAAATAACCCAATTTTTTAATTTGAGGGTAAGTTTGATAAGGGAAAAAAAGGGGGAAACTCGAAACGTGAGGGATAGATTTGTAAAAGGGAATGGGAGGTGATCTAAACCATTAAAATGTGTAAAAATGTGTAAGGGGGTGGAACACATCTTAACCGTTAAAATGTGTAGACAATTCAAAAACTTCCCTAACTTATTATTATATATATATATATATATATATATATATATATATATATATGAAGAACATGGAATTGAAATTATGGGTGTGAAACACTTGGTTTTGTTCAA
Organism: Sambucus nigra; assembly: GCA_949130495.1. Lineage (NCBI taxonomy): Eukaryota > Viridiplantae > Streptophyta > Magnoliopsida > Dipsacales > Adoxaceae > Sambucus > Sambucus nigra. The sequence continues at coordinate 245,498,508 of OX422217.1, read as the reverse complement.
AGGATTAAACATTTTTAACAAAAACCAAGGAGACTTTTCTTAGAGAATTTTTTCTCTCAAGAGCCCTTAGAAAAGTATGAAAATTCTTAGTAAAAAGTGTCTTTCCGCACATAGTAAAATTGGTAGAAAGTAGTGGACTAGTGGGAGGTTAAAAATGAAAACTGGCAAAAAAACGGGCAAACAGAAATCTCATTCGAATGAGGTTGTTTGAACAAGGTCATTCGAAAGAACTTTCTAATGAGATTTCAGGTCATGTTCTAGAGAATTTCGATACGAAAGCGTGGCCACCAGTTTCGTACTTTTCTTATTTTTTTGTGATTTGATATGATTTTTCTACGGAAAGGTGTCCGAGAACAAAATCTTTAGAACTATGAATTCAAAAAAATTAACAAAAAAAAATACTAAAACCCAAAATAAATTTCCAAGATCCTATATATATTAATGCATTCATACCTTTTGGAGACTATGAAATCCTCATGTTAATGATGTGAAATGAGGCACTGAAACGCGACAAAGATGTTTTCTTGAAACGCGGGCCGCAACGTCTTCAACTGTAACAGGTCATAGACTTGAAGGATGCTCAAGAACTCTATCATATGACTCAACTATTTTTTTCTAGAATTGATCCAACACTACATTAAGACTCAATCGGAGACTTGTGTCCTTACAAATCTCCCATTTTGGCTATTCCGGGACAAAAACCAAAATAAAATCCTAAAGGGTCGCCAAGCTCTTACTAGACTCAAAAACACCCCACCCAAAATAAAAATTACATGCTTGACTCGGAAACCTAAGGAACACTATCTTTTCCGAATGAAAGTTGTTGTTTAGAATAAGACCTACACACTTGAGCAAAACATTAAACACATAGGGAATATCAAAATATTTAATGTAATTCAAATAAATACTCCCCCTAAATTAATTCTCCCCTTTATCAAATAAATGACCTACTTAGAAAGACGTCTCTCCCTGAGTTAAATCTCCCAAACAAAGATACTATTACTTATAAGAAGCCAAAAGTGTGCATTTTATACCCCGAATATACGTATTTTATTTGCTAATTCTCGACAATTTGGGTCTTATGCGCTTTATTGTCTATTTTATAGGTCGAATGCACATTGCGGTGTTCAAACGCGTATTTCAAGGCAATTGTTCGGATTATAGAGCTAATTACCCTTGTCTCGTATCCTAGCTTACCTATACCTGTCCCGAACCGTGTGTGTTTAGTTTGTCCTATTTTATTTTATTTGTATCATTTTAGTTTTAGTGTATATTTTATTATTTTATTTTATTGAGTCATATATATATTTTTTGAGGATTTTTATATTTTTTTAGCACGTCGTGTATTAGTTTTTATTTTTATAGTTTTTATTTTAGTCGTGTTTAGTTTGTTTTAGAGTTTGTATAGTGTGTCGTGTCGTGTCATTCTTATTTTAGTTGATTTTTATAGTTACTCTAGTTAAATTTTTATTTTATTTTTGGTTTTAGTTTATAGGTCACAATTTAAACACACACACTCACACTCACACCTTAATAACCATACACACTCACCCACCCAAACAAATCACACATCCACACCTTTTTTTCCCATACACCTCAACACACCCAACTACACACCCTATCATCTTCCACCTCCCAACACTCTCTCTCTTCCTAACCTCCATTAATTTCTACTAAACCAACACCACTCCTCACCTTCTCACCACCTCTCAATACCAAAACCCGATTCCTAAACCAACAACCCCAAATCATTTCCCTGAACTAACCCATCGTTGTCCCCTCATCGCCCGGAGATACCCGCCGGCAGCCCCAAGACCTCCTCTCGCCGGCATCCCAAACCGGCCCACCTGCGGCGAGACCAAACCCACATCGGACTTCAACCCCAGCCTAATCCCCCTGTCGGTGACCTCCCTCCTGCAGGCGGCGAAACCCGCCATCATTTAAAATCCCCACACCACCACCGGCGACCCTCATCTCCAAACCGGTGACCTCCAACCCGCCCAAATCACTCCAGCTCAACCATGTCACCAATTCCGATCCGGAACCCCCTTATCCTCCCATCTCCAGTGTCCGCTGCCTACTCGCGCCGGCGATCCATGTGACCCACTTCCGAACCCGCGAGCCCAACCCCTGCTCCATTTATCCGACCCTATCCCAACTCTCAAAACCCATATCCACCCTAGCCCACAAACCCATAAACCCATTTCCCTTTTATCCTCACTTTTTGACCCAAAGCCAAACCCACAATTTTACCACCTGCCACAAACCAACCAAAACCAAAGACAAAAATAAATTAAACCCACGTGTGTTTCAAGTACTACTTCTCTCATTTTCCCATAATAACCTCCCTACCCATTTACCCAAAACACCCTCTTAATAAAACAGATTGTTACCTCACCTCTTACCCATGCACATGTGTGCATAATTCCCTAAATACCCTCACCTCAACACCTTACAAACCTCTTACACATTAAACCTACCCAAATTACCCCCATGATCCATGTCTACGATAAAAAGAAGATGAAGACTATTTTTAAAACAAGGCTAGAAACCCTATCTAGGGTTTTAGAGAGAATTTTAGAGAGAGAAGCATTTGTAAATATTTTTTTTTTTAGAGATTTGTGAGGAGAAATTTTGTATGAGATTTAATAGAATGGGTATTATTTCAAACTACTTGGATGCTCAATTAAGAGGGTTGTATACTTCAAATTGGAGGATTAGAGTCAATTAAATTCAAGAGATTGGTTTGATTGTTCTTCTCTTTACTCTTCTACATTAAATGCCTATTGATTGTTTGCTCATCATGTTAAATATCATGTTAGGCTAAATCTCCTTTCAAGGGGTGGGGCGAACCCTTATTTGATGTTATTTTGATTTAATTACTTTGATTAATTGAAAATTTTCTTTGAATGTTAATTTTAATCCCTCACCCTTAAATTTACACCTTGAGAGAGGGTAAATAATTTTTGAGAGAAAATCGAAATTCTAGTTATAATACCCATTTTAGATTCGAACTAGAGATAGGCATTTCGTAAGTGTGGTATTATTACTTGAATTTCAACTCTATTTTCATTTTTCTAGATTTACATAAATTTTGATAAATCGATCATAGCTGGTGATTAATTAAAATGAGTGTAGATCTATTTTCTAGAGTTGTGGGGGGTTAAACTTAATTTTCTAAAAGATTACTATTAAAATTATACTTGCAACGAGAGTTGGTTTGTAATTTTGATATTAATTTGGGGGAATTCAAATAATTAAATTAATTAATTAGAATAGCTAAAATTTGTGGTGTAGTCCCACTCCTTGATTGCTCTCACATTATTTACCTCACTTGATCTCTTATTTTAGTGTTAGATTTTGTTATTCATTTTAGTCACTTTTTAGTTTGCTCTTTACATCTTTGATTTAGTTAGTGTTATTTCACATCCTCGCCCAAATTGTTTTAATATTAGAAAAGCTAAAAAAAATAGAAAAAGTAAAAGTAAAAATCCCAAAAACAAAATAAAAAGTTAATTATAATTGTTTCCCCATCGCTTTACCCCCTTGATGTGGATTGATACCCTTACTTAACTCTACACTTTGAGTTTGTTATATATTTGTAGGTAATTGAGATTTTGATTAGAGGAGCTTTTCAAGCAACGACGAAAAAATATAGGCAAAAGTTCTCTTTATCTATTACAATAGGATTAGATACCATTTCTCCCCTATCATTCTCCCACTTTTTGTTCAGGAATAGGCAAAGGATAAAATAACTAATAGAGTCATGACAATGAACAAACATACAAAATGCATACAAGCCTAGCATATTGATGATTCTACAAACCAATAGAGTCATGACAATGAAAGCACAACTAGGATAAAAGAACATTGTGCAAAAACGTTGATATACCATCCAAACTCCCTCAAAATAAGCATATTATACTTTTGAATGAATACACCAAACTAAATCAAATATGCCTTGGAAAATAATTTTCTTTTAATGTCATATTTTTCTTTTAGTCCTTTGGACCACGTATTTCTTTTAAGTCCATTACATATGGTGGCTTACTCGCAAAGGATAATATTTTCTTTCGGAGCCCTTCCCCATGCACATTCATATATCATTTTTATAACACAAATCTCATGTGCAATGGAATTAACATACACAAATCCTCCTAGGACACAAGAAATATAGATGACTAGATTGGTAGGAGAACAACTCACAAAGCTCAAATATACATGTAAAGTTAAAATTTCAAAAAAGCCCGTGCAAGTGTGAGAAGGCATATAAAAAGTGAATCCATTAAGAAAGTCAAACTTAAATACTCCATGTAACCATGACAAAGAACATTTTAAGGATTGAAAATTTTAACCAAAAGTTCTAGCCACATGGAAGCAAAATAATAGGATTCAACACAAACATATGCCACAAAAGGTGTGTCAAACTAATATACAAAAAAAAAATCATTTTGAGCTTTTCGAAATCTTTAACCAATAAAAATAATTATTCAAAAGATAAACAAAAATCATTTGTATTTTTCACTAAGCTCAAATAACTCATAAAAGAAAAATACCAATGATAAACAAAATATTTTTGTATTTCTCATTTGATGCAAACAAAGATGAAAAGAATAAAATACAAAAGATAAACAGGTATTAAATCTAGCAAAGCATATATAATGAAGAAAGGACTAGAAAATTACAAGCAAACATACAACTATCATGAATATATAGCATGTAGCGCAAAGCTAATGTATATAAAACATGCAAGCAATTACTTATAAGATATAGCAAGTGAGGAGTCGTGTGAAAGCATGCAAGAACCATCAAAAATTGGAAATTTCAAAAAGGCATAGTTTCCGTTTTAAAAACTCAAAAGGATCTTAAACGCAATAATTTAGCGATCCTAGCTCTGATACCACTTGTTAGACAACGAGGCCCCCAATTTTAAAATTTTCTTTTAAAATTAAATATTAATTTCCTTTTAGTGCGGAATAGGATGGTTCAAATACAAACACTACACAACCTACCAATTTTAATTTCTTTCAAATTAAAATTAAACTAAACTAAAAGTGACATTAAAATCAACTACAAATAAATTTTCACATAAACACATTAACTCAACTCAAGTCCTAAAGTTTGCCTAACAAGATTAATTCATTTTGTAAATTAGGCCAAACCAAATTTTACCAATTAAATTATCTAGACTTGAATTAAATTAACTTAAATTTCACCCAATCTAATTTTAGCACCAAATTACACTTTAGTGTGATTAAACAAATTTTATCTTCAATTACCTAAGCATGCATCTAAGTGTATTTTACAAGATAAAGTAAATAATATCACACTACGCCACGATGTACGAGGAAAACCCAAAACGGAAAAAATCTCGGACGGCCCCTAGCCTTAAGTCCACTAAGTATGGATTTAATATTACAAGACAGATGACTTACTACACATGAATTGACTCCGTCCAAGCCTTAACGTGTCTTCTTGTAACTACTTCCGCCTAGCCGATAATCTCGAACTCCACCGGAACCTTGGAATCCACCAATGAAGCTTTTTGGATAACCATCAACCCGCACCCGAAGCCTTTCTTCAAGTGGAAACGCCACAGCAAAACATGTCTTCTACTTTGTGGGATATAGAAGCAAACCTAAATAAGCTCTTCAAATTGTAGATTAGAACCCGGTGCCAAACAATCCAAGCAAAGATATATATATGAAGAACTTGGAATTGAAACTATGGGTGAGAAACACTTGGTTTTGTTCTAAGGATTAAACATTTTTAACAAAAACCAAGGAGAAAGAATTTTTTCTCTCAAGAGCCCTTAGAAAATTATGAAAAATCTTAGCAAAAAGTGTCTTCCCGCACATATTAAAACTGGTACAAAGTAGTGGGGTAGTGGGGGTTAAAAATCAAAACTAGAAAAAAAACGGACAAACTAAAATTTAGTTTGAAATCTCGTTCGAACGAGGTCGTTTGAATGACCTTTCTAACGAGATTTCAGGCCATGTTTCAATAGAATTTCGATACGAACACGTGGCCGCAAGTTTCGTATTTTTCTTATTTTTTTTTGGATTTGTTATGATTTTTCTACGAAAAGGTGTCCAAGAACAAAATCTTTAGAACTATGAATTCAAAAAAATTCAAAAAAAAATCCAAACACCCAAAATAAATTTTTAAGCTCCTATATATATATATATATTAATGCATTCATACCTTATGGAGACTATGAAATCCTCATGTTGATGACGTGAAATGAGGCACTGAAACATGACAAAGATGTTTTCTTGAAATGCGGGTCGCAACATCTTCAACTCTAATAGGTCATAGGATTGAAGGATGCTCAAGAACTCTATCCTATGACTAAAGTGTTTTTATCTGGAATTGAGCCAACACTACATTAAGACTCAATCGAAGACTTGTATCCTTACAGCTAATAATTCTTTCTCCGTGGTGGAGTAATTGAGTTGCAGTCTGATTAGCCCAATATATGACATGAGCTTTCTTATCCTTTCTTTGGCCTAAAATATCCCCTTATAGCATAATCACTCGCATCACACATAATCTCAAATGGAAGGGACCAATCCAGAGCTTGCATAATGGGGGCTGAAACAAGCATGCTATTCAATTTGTCAAAAGCAATTTGGCATGCTTCATTCGAGGTTACTCAAGGGTCTAGAAATGGCACTAAAATCCTTGATAAACTTTATATAAAACCCCGCATGGCCCAAGGAGGAGCGCATGTCATTTGGTGATTAAGGTGGAGGAAGCTCGGCTATGACATCTATTTTTGCCCTATTGCCTTCAATTCCTTAAGATGACACAATGTGGCCAAGAACTATTCCTTCGGTTACCATGAAATGGAATTTTTCCCAATTTTAAACCAAGTTCTTTTCCACATAGCAGACAAGTACTTTTTCAAGATTTGCATGACAAAGGTCAAAATAGGTGCCAAAAATGCTAAAGTCATCCATAAATACCTCGAGGCCTCTTTCAACCATGTCACTTATGAGACTAAGCATGCACCTATAAAAGGTCTCAGGCGCGTTACACAATCTAAATGGTATACATTTGTAGGCAAATGTGCCAAAGGGACATGTGAAAGTCATCTTCTCTTGATCAAGAACAATTACTCTATTTGGTTATATCAAAAAATAACCGTCAAGGAAGCAATAATATGGGTGTCCCGCTATTCACTCTAGCATTTGGTTGATGAATGGTAAGGGGAAATGATATTTCCTTGTGCCAGCATTGAGTTTCCGATAATCATTGCAACCGCACCACCCGGTGGTGGTGCATTAGGGAATGAACTCACCCTTGACATTCTCGACCACAATCATTCCCGAATGCTTTGGGTCAACTTTGATAGGACTCACCCATTTTCTATCTGAGATTGGGTAAATGATCCCATCGTCCAATAACTTAATGATTTTCGCTCGTACTACCTCTTTCATGGTGGGGTTCAATCTCCTTTGCATTTCCCTCAAGGGCTTCACGTCCTCCTCGAGGTGGATTTTATGGGTAAAAATCAATGGGCTTATACCTTTTAAATCCACTATGCACCAACTAAAATCAATTCGGTGCTTCCTCAATATTGCTAAACTTTTACCCTCTTGCTCTTTATCTAGTCTAAAAGATACAACAACAGGAAATAGCTCATCCTCACCCAAATAAGCATATTTAACGTTGGAGGGTAGTTTCTTTAATTCAAGGGTGGGAAATTTTTCATCGGAGGTGACCGTGCGCGACTCCCTCGATGGTAATTCCTAGAATCGAGAAACCCAACTCACATCTCTCATGTCCTCATCTGATGCTCCCACGTCTAATGCTTCTCTCCACTCTTCTACCTCTCTCTCAAAATCAGTGTACGTCCCGTCACTCTCACTACCCGAAATAAGGCATGTTCCTAAGGCATCCCCACTGAAATTTTCCTCTACATGCTCCTCCACTATCTCCTTTATAATATCCACTGAGTGAAAATCAGCCTCATCACCCACTTGACTCGAGATATTGAAAATATTTGTTTCTAATGTCATGTTCCCGAAAGTGAGTTTCATTTGCCCATTTCGAGTGTTAATCAAGGAGTTAGCCGTAGCTAAGAATGGGCAGTCAAGAATGACGGGAACATGATTACTTGGGGTGATGGAGGGTTTTGTGTCCCAAATGACAAAATCTACTGCGAAGTAGAAGGTTTCAACTTGGACTATCATTTCATCAACAATGCCTCGTGGTATCTTCACGGTACGATCCGCGAGTTGGAGAGTGATTTTTATGGGCTTGATGTCCCCCAAATCGAGTTGCATATATATATATAAAGTAGGGAAGAATGTTGACACTCGCCCCTAAATCAAGTGATGCCTTATCTATTCCATTCTCCCCAAAGATGCACGAAGTGGTAGGTGCACCCGGATCTTTAAATTTTGGTGGGAGGTCATTAAGTCGAACAGAGCTCACATTTTATGCTAGGAAGACGTTATTTTTCACCTTTAGCCTTCTTTTCATCGTCAATAAGTCCTTAAGGACATTAGCATAGGTGGGAAATTGTTGTATAGAAACAAGAAAAGGTAAATTCAACTTGACTTGCTTAAAGACATCTATCACATCATTACGGGGGATTCCTTTTTAGGGAGGAACCAACCATTGAAGGAATGGCGTGGAAGTGGGTGGTTTCACTATGACTTCAGGCTCACTTGTGTCATCATTGTCACTCTCCTTCAAAGGGGCATTTTCGGCCTCTTTCATGCCGGGAGAAACCTCCTTGTCTTTAGGTGTGTCGTGGGGGAGGTGATAAATCAACAACTCACCCACCACGTAGAGTGGTAATGGCTTGACATTGATCTTGATGTCCATTGGAAGTCTAGATAACACTAGTTTGACCTTGGGATAAAATTTGACCCTTCTCTTAGATACTTAAAGATGACTATAACCTAGAGATATTCACATTTATTTCAGTAAATATGTGGTCATACTTATCATTGGTTGCATTTAGGGATTGGATGAATTGATTTATAATATCAGTGAGATTTCTCTATAGTGGGGTGATATATGCTTCCGGAGGTGGTGCTTGCATATGTGGAGCTTATTGGAAATGTGGAGGTGGAGGTGGGACAACGTGTTAATTAGGATTCAATGCATCATGTTGTTTCCCATAGCAAAAACCAAGATGGTTCCTCCATGAATGGTTGTAATAATTCCTATGCGGGGCATTTAAATTAAACTTAAATTTTCCTATTAAATCCCCTTGTTCATGTAGCATTACTTTGTAGGCGGGTATGATCGGGTATTCCTTCTTTGAATGGTTCCCCTCACAAATAGAACACACCTTCTCTTTCATGGGTCGGGTGGAATCTCTTATCCTTGATACGATTACATCTCCCACGTGATAAAGGTATGACTTTGAAGGAGCAGTGGGAGTTTTTCAAACTCGGTTTGGGGTATTAGGATCGGATGTCTCCCACAATTGTGTTGTCTCGGTGACAAACATAAGTTGGGAATCTGCATCGTGTTCATCTAATTCCCAAAATGATGTCTTGCACATTGTCTCAACGAGTTATTTAGACGTTATATTTAGCCCTTGGTGAAAGAAGGATATGAGACGGTACTTCTCAAAATCATGATGAGGGCATGCACTAACTAGCTCATTGAAATGTTTGTAACATTGATCAAATGACTCATTTTCTTGTTGTAAAAAATGTTTGAATTTGAGTCTAGATGGAATTTTTTCGATGATGGGGAACAACTTTAAGATAAATTGGGAGGCCATCTCCATCCATGATCCAATTGAGTTCGATGATAAAGAACAAAGTCAGGTCTTATCTTTATCCTTTAAGGAAAAGGGGAAAAGATTTAGGCGAACGACATCTTCTGTGCAAACTTCATCGCTGAATGTATCACATGCCCCTTCGAACTCATGAATGTGGAGATAAGGCTTTTTTGAATCCAACCCATGAAATGTGGGCAGAATTTTTATCATCCCATTATGAAAATGGAATTGTCCAGTATTGTACAAAAGTATAATGCATCCTTGGGTGATAGTTCTCTCAGGATCGAGGAGTTCTCTCAGGGGACGATATGGCATATCACCCTCATCCGTACCCAAACTAACGTGCTCAGATATGGCTATCTCTCTAATTAACTCAGTATCCTCACTCAGTGTCCTAGAAGTGTGACTTGTAATGGAATTTAGAGGTGTGCGAGTTGGAATCCATAATTGAGGTGCATTAGGAGTATGTGGGCTATTAGGATTGTACTCAACTATTGGATTCTCGTGAATGTGCATGGGAGTAGATTTAGGGGTTTGTTGTGAATTTTTCATGAAAGGGCTATGAGAGATGTTTAAAAAAAATTCAATTTTCTGAATTTTTTATTTTTTATTTTATGATTTTTTGGCATTTTTGATATTTGGAGTCAAATTTTAGATTAAATTGACCTAACCTAACAGTCTACCTAATTCCCTGGCAACGACGCTGAAAACTTGATGTGACTCAAAAAGTGTCTCTAGTGCGTGCTAATTTCGGTTCAAGTGCAAATCGGTCGCATAAGTAATAAACTCAGTATAAGAAGGTTGAATCCTTAGGGAAATAGGATTTAGAACGTGACACGGTTGCGTATGTAATAAACCTGATAAGATAGGGTTGAATCCGTAGGGAAATAGGATGTAGAACGTGACAACGATAGGTAAGACGAAAAATCCTAAGGTTGACTCTAGAAAAAGAATGAAAAGATGATTGATTTTGAGTTTTATATCTACTAACTAAATGCAAATTAATTAAAATAATAATTACAATACCTATGTAGGAGTAAACTAACTATGACTAGATAAATATGAATGAGGAAAATAGGTTGGACTATAATACCCCGAACCCTAGTATGTTTATCGGATATAAGACTAGTCGTGAATTAGATAATTGATTAAATCCAGTCTTTATTAATCTCAAGTATTACATGTATGAGGATACTAGCCCGCGGTATACATAATTAAGAGTAAGAATAAAGCGATCTCGAAATAGCGAACACGTGCGTCGCACTCTTAAACACCTCGGTTACCTATGGTAAACGAGGTAAAAAAACCTATGATGGTTGTGACTACTACACAACACGATTCAATCATTTATTTAATTCAGGGAACTAATTTTATAGTCATGCAAACCACATCGGGTTCGGTTCATGCATCCTAACCCATAAAAGTATAGCCTAATGTGGTGCAACTAATTAAAGCTATGTTTTCTACCATGCATATATTCAAAATCATTATGAAATTATACCTAGATAAGCAAGATAATCTAAAAACTTCTGGAACTAAACAAATCATGCACGAATTATAAACTTCAAACAATAAAGGAGAAGACACAGACTCTATTGCAGAAATATTAAAATGCAAATCATAAAATTATAAACTTGAGCTCCTAGGGTTCTTGGCCTTTTTCTCTCCCCAAAACTATACAAAAAGGAACTACCTAGTGTCTGGTAACATGTTCAAATAAAAATGCCATGTTTTTACAAGAGTTGGGTCCATGCACAACTCTAATTTAGAACAAAGATAATTCGACAATTCTTCAGTCGAACCAGTCTGATCCAGGGGTATCGGTTCGGTTCTCCTTATATAGAAGTCTGAACAATACCGTACTGGTTCATTTTTCCTCTTCATCGGTTTCTGTTTGGTGAGTACAGTTCATTGGACCGAACCTGGTGATATCTCCATCGGTTTCGTTCGATCCATTATTTTTTTCTTTTTTCTTCCTTTTTCTCCTTAATTTCTTCTCAACTTTGACTCTTCATAGCTTTTTACCCGAGACTCGGATTTGGATGTCGTTTCTTCCTACATGATCATGGACTCGAAGTCCTCAACTCTCCTTAGGTTTCGTGTTCGAATTGCTGGTGTAGAATTACTATTTTTCCCTTGAATTTTGTTCACTTGTAACTTTCTCGAGTTTGATTTTCTCTTTTATCCAATTGTGTAAACTACCTGCAAAATATGCGAGAAATACACGAAACTCGATGCACTATATAGAAAAGGTAAGTAGCAAAAATATGAGATAAATTAACTCGATTTACATCGCATAAGATGATAACAGCTTCTAAATTAAGGGGATAAAATACAAAGAATTTAAACCTAATCAACAACCTACGATAGCATTTGAAAGATCTATCTCCCTTATTAATGATTTTTCCCTACTCTTTTCATCGATATGCGTGTCTTTGTGTGGGCCCCAGAGCGCGCGAGCCCAAGCCTATCACTTTAATCTAGATCGGGCAAAGAAACACTCAAATAAGAAATATCCAACCTCCCCCGAGCCCATTTTTGAATATGTTCAAATTAGGAGGGTGTCGAAGAAGAAGAAGAAGAAGAAGAAGGCTCCAAAGACTAAAAAGAAGAAGGTGGGGAGGAAGGGGATTTTCAAGAGGGTGCCGAAGAAGGAGACGATCCGACCAACCCGAATATGAGGCCGATGATTAACGCGTAAAAAGTGTGTTGGTGTAAGGCCACAATCGTTGTTTTATGTCTCGTCGTGACTATACAAACAAACCTAAATTACTAATACACTTACAAGGCAAGCACAACGGTAAGTCGGGTATCGAAAATCCATAAGGACGAGTTTCTAGAATTTATATGATTTAATATTTTGAAATAAAAGTGCAAAAGTTGATTACAAGCTAAAAAGGAAAAGATGCATAAAAGGGAAATATTATTCTAGGCAAGGGTATTGAAACTAGATTAACAAAGCGGTAAACTATAGGTTGCGTCGAATATCCCTCACCCGAGTTAATTTGTATAAAATGGATACATGGGTTGACGAGTTATTTAGAATGCGTCCCGTTTAGACAGTTAATTAAATCATGGGTTGTCACATTCTCAATCCACATAAAAGCCTAATAAGATTTTGGCGTCAACAAATATCCCAGAAATTGCGCACAAAAGGTCGTAAGTATGGGACATACATGATATGCCCCGTCAAATCTCCTAGGCGTAATAACTAGGACAATGCACCCGAAATAAACCCGTAAACACCATCACCAAGTAAAGCAATGTGTTAACCCGAGTGAGTTCAATTCAAACACAACCTAATTTAAATTAGCTAGAAAGCATCATAAAAACGCGATAAATAAAGCGAGTAAATAAACGCGATAAATCTACAATAGAAAGCAAGTAATCAAAGCATGTGAATCTAATTAACAAAGCCTGTAAATTATACTAGAAATCAAGAATACAAAGAAATACAACTATATTAATGGAAATGTAAGATGGTAGCACAAATTACAAGCCCAAGTGGGTGTCCCTCCAAGAAGAAATGAAGAAATGAACTCCCAAACCTCCAAAACCCTAAGCTATCTAACCTTAAATCGTGTATATCTGTTATTACATAAAAAAAATGATTTATATAGTAAGTCGTAATTAAATTAGAAAAGAAAAGAAAAGCCCAAAATATTTGCAGAAACAGGGGATCGATCGACCCCTTTGGTCGATCGATCGATCAAGAACAAAAATTTCACTGTCGAGAAGGATCGATCGATTGATCCTTTTGATCGATCGATCGATCAAGCAGGGCAGATCCAAGAAGCACACTGTATTCTTTTCTTTCTTTTGTCCTCCTCTTTTGGCTTCTTTATTTTTCCCTCCACTGAAATCGCCGTAACTTCATCATACGGACTCGGAATCGCACACCGTTCACGGCCACGCTAAGCTAGCGATGATGGATACAACTTCAGTGAAGATGTTGGGCCAGGTGACCAATCTTTGAAAAGACTAAATTTCCCATGAACATGCGACTGCGTACAGAAATCGAGCGGAATGCGTACGAGCTTCACACTTAGCATCCAATTACCTATAAAAGCTCAATTAACCACTGCAGAACATGTTAACGTAGAAATTCGAGGATTTCTGGTTAACGAACATAAATATAGGGAATAAGATACCCCAGGGGGCTAAAATGAGTCCGTTTGGAGGATAAAATATGCAATATTTGCGTATCATCGGCCGATTTTGATGAGAACGCATTTAATATGGCGATCGTTAATATCCCTATGGATTAAATCTAGGCCCTCCGAGTATAGGGATAATTGTCGCGACATGAGGCTTCAATCCGAGTTGTACCGACTGAGCATGGTCCTGGGTGCCCAAATGCCTGACTATTTCTAGGACCCATGTGCTCATGACCCGAATGAGACCGACCCCTCCCATTAGATCGTGGACATCTGTTTTCTTTATTATGAAGATTCTTCATTTTGTACGGATTAATCTTGCAATCTATCTCTCTTATTAATGTATTGATATTTGAGTTTACTAGGGTCTATTGCATTTCATGTTTTGCATTTTCATACTATTTCTTATCTTTTTTAGATTTTAGTCATTTTCATTGAGGAGAATGTAAAAGTCTAAGTTAGGGGGGTACAAGTGCATCTTTTAAAGTTAATAAATTTTAAAATGCACAAAAAAAAATAAAAAATGTCAAAAACTCCAAAAAAATTGAAAATTTTAAAAAAAGAAGGTCAAAAGTATTTTTATTCAAAATAAATAAAAATTGGAACTTAAAATCTTCAAAAATATCACTTAATTTTTGTTTGAAGTCTCAATTTGTAAAAATCCATTGCATTAAGCCAAAATAGACTAAAAAGGAAATTGAGTGAAAATTGACAACTTATACAAATAAGTAAGGAGATTTTAAGCCGAAGAGATTTTTGTTCCTATCATCATTTCTGGGTGATTAAATCAATCTGAGTTAAAATTAACTCAACCAAGTTTTAAGTGATAGAAAGTCGTTGATCTCTAAATCTTTATTTGATCGGTTAAGAAAAACGAGTGGAAATATTATTTTGAAAAATCGCTAAAAATATCTCAAAATTTAATTACTCTAGAGAGGCATATGGTAATGTGATTACTAATTCAAGCATATGCAGTTAGGCCATCATTTGTTCATCCAAAAAATGTTAGCAATAAAAAGTCATGAAAAATAACCTTTTGAAAGCCAACTTGAGGCTGAAAATAATATTCCTTTTCGTTTATTAACTGTGACACCCCGACTAATTAATTACCGGGTAGCTACTCCTTTATTAAATTATTACAAAATGCCAAGTTGGTTCAGTTCATAGCATCACTGTCGAAAAACGTTTTAACAATTACTAGCCACCTAATATTTAAAAAGTGAGTTGTCAATTTTAATTAAATCCGATTAACATGCAATGATTAAATTATGAAATGCTGATATAACCACCACAACATAATGACAATGGAATAACCATAAAATAGTAATGAGTCTGGAGGGATACTCCTCACAACAATCCAAATACAGGAATAAAAAAATACTAAGTCTGCATTATTAAATTAATTACAACCCAAAATCTGATATAACTGGATAAATAAAGTGTCTAAAAGAAATGGGGCGACATGCCCAACAGTTGAGAAAAATCTGATAACATAGAGTCAAGATCAAAAGTCGAGGCGTCTACTGTCAAGGTCCTGTAACTTCCACAGCAGCTACAGTACGTCACCTGAATGGAACTCCTATGCTTGGTGTCCTTATAGCTGGGAACCTAAAAGGTTTTTACAAGAAAATATATTTGGAACCAAACGGGTCAGAGCCCGAGTGTGAAAATAGTTTAAAATATAGCAAGTGCTTTAATGACATTAAACAATGAATGCAAAATACATGTTAGGACGTGCTCTCACATGAAATACTCACCTCTCGACTAACTGTTCACCCCTAACGTATCCGTAACCAAATCTAGTTATCCTACTATCAAACTAGTCCACTTCAATAATTGGTGTTTGCTAAACTAATCATGGTTTAAGTCCCGACGCCTTTATATAAACTGGGAGTTTTACTTTCATTTGATTCCCGAAATTAATCATAACAATGTCTAAGTGTTTTCCCATTTTTAATTCTACAAAGATGTAACATTAATTCACACTTGCACTTATATACACAGTTCGCTTCTATAATTCATTGCATCAATCTTCTCATAATAATATAATACTGGCACCCCTAGACTAAGCTGCGGTGCGCACATACTCTACTATCCAATCCCGGTACATCACGTACATAAGGATCACGTGTTTCGAATCTCTCAGGAACCATTTTGACAAGTAACAAACACACATAGTGGAGGCGAACATAGTTCACATCACATGGGTCACGCACATACCTACGCTCCCATGATTAGCAGACTTATTAACTTCTCAATAAGTCTTTCTCTGACCTATGTCCTAGAGGTACCAGTCTAAATACCCCCCGTAGGCACACAAAGATTAGATGGCCCTGAATCGAACGCCGACCTCCCGTGATAGCAAGCATGGTAGGTATGTTATACACAGATAACCACATATACTAAGCATTCACACTTCTTAGATATTTCAGTATATTAATAGAGGTATACTTCTCGTTCTTATCTCATCATTTACTGCTATACGTTTATAAGTTCCCATTTTAAATGCATTAGAGTTGTCAGCTCTTCTCACATCGTAATTAGGTACTCATTTCCAAATCCACAATTATCATCCGGTCTACTATAAGATTATAAGTTCTACTCCTCAACGTCCACAAAATCTCACAACTTTACCCACTAGTCAATAAGGGAAGGTCAATTCTTTGCTAATTAAGTCTACGAAACATTTGAAATAAAATCAGGCCTAATAGGCCATTCTATCAACTCGTTATAAGTCTCGTTCGAACGAGGTCGTTCGAACGAGTGTCATTCGAACGAAAGGCTTCGAACGAACTACCAACTCGTTAGAAGGGATACTATCATCTCGTTAGAAACTCATTCGAACAAGGTCGTTCGAACGACCTGGGCAGGTCTTCTAACGAGATGGCAGACTGCGCCCAGACATCTCCAAATTCGTTTTTTCTTCATTCTTATCTTCTCTAAATCCATCCTATGATCATCCAAACTAAGTTTTAATGTGTTTAAACGACACTAAGTCCTCCTAGGTCACTTTTTACCATATATATGGGGGCAATACCTCCTAAATCAACATCTAATCATCATAATTCCCAAATCTTGTCCCAAACCCTATAAACATGAACACATAATTTAGTGTCTACAACTACTTCTTATAAATCCATTTTTAAAATCATCAATAGATATATTTTGGATATGAAATTCGTCCATAACTATTCTACATGCGATTCTCATATAAGATTTCAACGTCTATCTCCAATTTCACGGGTTTTTATCAAACTTTCAATATAAGACATATATTCAATTCTAAGCATGGAGGAAACATTCACTTGAATTCATGTAATTAAACCACTTGCCTTAGATGTTCTGATTTGATGTTGAAGGATAAAGGTTGATTCTCCTCTTTCTCTCTACAGATTTCTCCCAAAGATGGTGATGGTGGCTGGGGTTTCTTTTGGAACCTCTTAGGACTCTCCCTTTAACTCCCGTAGCCCACTACTTGATAAATGCTGAATAATGGACTTAATGGGTTCATTACTAATATAAAATTAACCTCTAAAATTCGTGGGTTTTAATTACCACATTTTTAAAATTACCAAACTACCCTTTTGGGTTGCCGGTATGGCCTAAAAATGCCCCGGGACCCAAACTAAACCCCCGGCTAGTGTTTTCTGACTATTTATGGACATCTTGGCGCACTCAAAATGACCATTCGACTGATAAAAATATAATTCACTTTTAATTTAAATAATTTCATTCATGACGCGACTGACACGCGTGTCCCAACGAAATTTCTAAATTGTCATATTCCAGTCTCGCGATAACTTTAATATTTTCAATACCCATGTATTACCATACATACCCAGAAATATTAAATTTTACCATCATAATCAAATACTAACTCACATCTTGCTAGTATTTATACCCGGATTAATTTCCAATTAATTCTCATTTAATTTAATTAATC
The DNA here is from genome assembly GCA_949130495.1 of Sambucus nigra. NCBI lineage: Eukaryota > Viridiplantae > Streptophyta > Magnoliopsida > Dipsacales > Adoxaceae > Sambucus > Sambucus nigra. Next base: position 245,480,657 of record OX422217.1, on the reverse strand, counting down.
CCTTAAATAAAAAAATAATAAAATTACGGGGTATTACATACTTCCCCCCTAATAATAGAATTTCGTTCCGAAATTCGGAACTAAAGAGTACCTGGTAAAAATAACTCTAGATAACGTTCGCGCATTTCATCCTCGCGCTCCCATGTGGACTCCTCGGCATTATGATGCTGCCACTAAACACGTACTAACGGTCCTATCTTCGACCTCAGTTTCCGCTCGCTTCGGTCCAAAATAGCAAACGGCCCCTCCTCGTAGGAACTATCGGGCTGAAGATCGATCTCCTCCAAAGCAATGTGAGTATGGGCCAAATCATACCTAAAATATTTCCTTAGCGAGGAAATATGGAACACATCACGGATCCTATGCAAGTGTTCCGATAACCCAAGTCTGTATGCAACTGGCCCAACCCTCTCGATGATAGGAAATGGCCCCACCTATCTTGGTGCCAGTTTCCCCTTCTTCCCAAAATGCATGATCCCCTTCATCGTAGATACTCTGAGTAACACCTGGTCCCCCACCTTGAATTCTCTGAAGAACCTCTTGGCATCAGCGTAGCTCTTCTGCCGGTCCTGAGCTACCCGAATGCGACTCCGTATCATCTCTATCCTTGATGAAGTATCCTGAATCACTTCCGGCCCAAGGAGTTTGCTATCCCCCACCTCTAACCAACATGCTGGGGAACGACAAGGTCTACCATACAACTCCTCAAATGGAGCCATGCCAATGGTGAACTGGTAGGAGTTATTATAAGAAAACTCCACCAGTGGAAGGTACTACTTCTAACCACCTCCAAAGTCTAGGATGCACATACGCAACATGTCCTCCAACATCTTATTTTTCCTCTCTGTTTGCCCATCAGTCTGCGGGTGATAAGCCGTACTCAACCGCAACTCCGTACCCATGGCCTTTTGGAAAATCTCCCAAAATTGTGAAACAAATATCTTGTCTTGGTTGGACATGATATTTAGAGGCACCCCGTGAAGTCTCACTATCTCCGTAATGAAAATCTGAGCATACTGTCCCGTAGTGTAGTCTGTCCTTACGGGTAGAAAATGAGCAACTTTGGTTAACTTATCCAAAATTACCCATATGGAGTCGTGACCCCTCTGTGATGTAGGTAACCCCGTGATAAAGTCCATGGATATGCTCTCCCATATCCACGTCAGAACCTCTAATGGCTGTAGAAGTCCTGTCGGTTTCTGATGGTCCACCTTTACTAGCTAACAAGTAGCTCATTTAGAAATGAACACGGTGATATCTTTCTTCATCCCGCTCCACCAGTACAGTCGTCTCATGTCTTCGTACATCTTATCCCCACCAGGGTGTACCGTAAATCGTGAGCCGTGCGACTCTGCCATTACCTCGTGTCACAAGTCTTCCCCTTCCGGAATGACCAGTCTCCCATTGAAGCGTAATACCCCATCTGAACTAATGGTGTAGGACTTGGTTCCCTCTGCTAGTAATCGAACTATCTGCTCCTGACAGAACGAGTCATTTGCCTGGGCCTTTATCACTCTTGTAACAATTTGCGGTGTAACCGTCATCACAGACATGAACGATCGAGCCACTGCATCCTGGTGTTCCAACTCCTTCCACTTAGCTTTCCACAACTCGGCCACCTCATCTACTGGCCCATGGCTCAACGTGTCTGCTACCACGTTAGCCTTTCCTGGGTGATATTGGATATCGAACTGATAATCCTTCATAAACTCAAGCCACCGACGTTGACGCATATTCAGCTCCTTCTGTGTGAAGAGGTATTGTAGAGACTTGTGGTCTGTGAACAACAGAAATTTCTCCCCCATGAGATAGTGTCTTTAAATCCAAACAGAGAATACGAATTCTGCTAAATCCAAGTCGTGGGTGGGGTAATTCCTCTTGTGAGGCTTAAGCTTACGGGAAGCATAAGCTATAGCCTGACTCTCATGTTGTAGCACACCTCCAAGTCCTTGCAAGGACGCATCGATGTAAACTAAATACTCAATTCTCGGTCTGAGCAATGCTAATACAGGCGCTGAGGTCAACTTGTCCTTCAACTCATCGAATGCTAACTGATAGGCATCGCTCCAGATGAAGGGCACACCTTTGCGAGTCAGATGTGTCAAAGGACCCGCTATCTTTGAGAAACCCCTAATAAACCTCCTGTAGTATCCTGCTAGGCCCAAGAAACTACGGATCTCAGTCGGTGTCGTGGGCTGTCCCCACTCCCTCACCGCGGATACCTTCCCCGGATCAACAGATATCCCCCGGTCTGAAATGATATGCCCTAAAAACTGAACCTCCTTCAGCCAAAACCCACACTTCTCATACTTTGCATAAATCTCATTCTGACGCAACATCTGCAAAACCTGTCTCAAATGCTCGGCGTGCTCTTCTTCTGTTTGGGAGTAAACCAGAATGTCATCAATAAAGACGATGACAAACTGGTCTAGGAACTCTCTGAACACCCTATTCATCAAGTCCATAAACACGGATGGAGCGTTGGTCAAGCCAAAAGGCATAACCCGGAACTCATAGGAACCATATCTCATCAAGAAAGCAGTCTTCAAGGCGTCCTGTTCCCTGATACGCAACTTATGGTATCCCGATCGCAAATCAATCTTTGAGAAGAAGCAAGCTCCCCTCAACTGGTCAAATAAGTCATCGATTCGGGGGAACGTATATTTATTCCATATCGTCACCTTATTCAACTCCCGATAATCTACACACAACCTCAACAATCCATCCCTTTTATTTATGAATAACACAGGGGCACCCCACGGCAAAGTACTCCTCCGGATAAACCCCTGACCCAACAACTGCTCTATCTGATCCCTTAGCTCTCTTATCTCAACTGGAGCCATACGGTACGGTGCGCGAGCAATGGGCCGAGTGCCCGACGTCAAATCAATAACAAAATATATCTCCCTACTAGGGGGTAATCCAGGTATATCCTGAAATACATCAACAAACTCCCTAACAACTGGAATCGAATCGAGTGGTATCACCACTTCCTTAGAGGTCTCCTCCTCTATATAGTACAAATGGGTGGACGATCCTCCTCAGGGTGAGGCATCGCCACTAAAAACATCTCCTGCTCGGGAATGGCAAAAATGATACTCCTAGTGAAACAATCAAACATGGCACGGTACGGTACGCAACTAGCCAATCCATACCAACAATCGCATCATACTGAGTTATCTCTAATACTAACATATCAGCATGTAAAGTAAATCTCCCGATATCTATACCCACACCTCTACAAATAAGGGAAATCATAGAACCCCTACTCAACGGTGAATCTACACAAGTAATCGTGCTCTTCGCAGTGTCTAAGAACCCAATAGTGCGTGAAAATCTCGTGGCAATGAAACAATGTGTGGCCCCCGTATCAAATAAAATAGGACCCATAGTCCCCTGAATAGAGAACATACCCTCAATAGCAGGTGGATCCTGTGGGACTGCGGCATGTTGGAGCTGATACACTCACCCATACTAAAGTTGTCCCTGCTGGACTGGGGCCGCTGGGATGTGTGGTAATGCTACCATCTACGGTGGTACTGGGAGGGCGACGGGAAACATAGGCCTCTGTGGCTCATGACGAGCACCCTGCTGCTGCTGTTGTGGGGCCCTGCCCCTATCAGGACAATCCTGGTGTTGGTGACCAATTTTGCCACAAACAAAACACTTCCCCGGGAAGTTTCCCCCTCGCTGTCCCTGTTGCCCTCGGCCCTGATGGTTGTTACCATTTTTACCTTGACCATGTTGGCCCTGCTGAAACTGCTGCTGCTGACCAATCTGGCCCTACTAGCCCTGATGACCCTGATGGCCATGTCTGAAACCTCTCTGACCATTCCTGAAACCCCCAGATCTGAATCTCTTAGGATCCCCCTGTTGGGAGGCCTGATCACCCTGCCTGTGCTGACCCTGAGCAGATTATCCCCCGCTGGAACCATTTCCCCCGGTCCTTCCCTGATGGTTGGACTCTCCTGATCTCTTACTCTCAGACATGTGAAAGCGGTGATCCTGGCAGTGAAGCAGTGCCGCGTTAACCACATAAGGATAAGTGGCCAACAAAAGATTTCCCAACAAGTGCTGTCAGATCCTCCAAGTCAATCCATCCAAGGACTTCTGAATCTTCTTCTCCTCAATTGGAATCTCATCAGGAATAATGGTCAAGAGATTAGTGAATTCGGCCTCATACTCGGCCATAGTCTTTCCCTCATGCATGAGGTTAATCAATTTCCTCCTTATCTCAGTGTGAACAGCTGACGAAAAATATTTACGATCGAACCGCACCCATAACTCCTGAATAGAAAGGGCATTTCTCTCCTCCGGGATGGTAATGGACTCCCACCACTGCAACGCGGATCCTACTATCTTGAAAGTAGCCAGTATATGCTTCTGAACATCCGTGCACTTGTACATCCTTAAGTGCCTCTGAATGTCCTTCCTCCACTGACTGGACACAGCAACGTCGGAGCTACCTGCGAACTCCGCAGGGTGTGCTTTATGAAAAGAATGATGAGTGCGTTCCCAAGCAGACGGGAATGCCTGAGACTGAATTGGCGCGACTCCCGGCGCCTGGGGTGGTGCCTGCTGTAAAACTGCGAGGGCGACATTTATCGCTTGGGGTACAATAGCAGCAACCTCTGCGGCATTCATAGTGCCCGAAACTGGTGCAGGTTATGGCTCGGACTGAGCATCCCTAGGAACTTGCTTTGCACATCATGGAGGAATCTAAAATGAGAGTAAAGTCTTATAAGTTTGCAGTTATTATCTCAAAATAGCTGAAGAGCGAAGCATACACAAAAGAATACAACAGTCCTAAAATATAGGGCTCTACATCAAAGAAAACTCAGCGGAAACATAATAAGCCGCACAGATCCTAAGGACACTAGAACCTGATGCTCTGATACCACCTGTGACACCCCGACTAATTAAATACCGGGTAGCTACTCCTTTATTAAATTAATACAAAATGCCAAGTTGGTTCAGTTCATAGCATCACTGTCGAAAAACGTTTTAACAATTACTAGCCACCTAATATTTAAAAAGTGAGTTGTCAATTTTAATGAAATCCGATTAACATGCAATGATTAAATTATGAAATTCTAACATGAACACCACAACATAATGACAATGGAATAACCACAAAATAGTAATGAGTCTCGAGGGATACTTCTCACAACAATCCAAATACAGGAATAAACAAATACTAAGCCAGCATCACTAAATTAATTACAACCCAAAATCTGATATAACTGGATAAATAGGGTGTCTAAACGAAATGGGGCGACATGCCCAACAGATGAGAAAAATCTGATAACATAGAGTCAAGATCGAAAGTGGAGGCGTCTACTGTCAAGGTCCTGTAACTTCCACAGCAGCTACAGTACGTCACCTGAATGGAACTCCTATGCTTGGTGTCCTTATGGCTGGGAACCTAAAAGGTTTTTACAAGAAAATATATTTGGAACCAAACGGGTCAGAGCCCGAGTGTGAAAATAGTTTAAAATATAACAAGTTCTTTAATGACATTAAACAATGAATGCAAAATACATGTTAGGACATGCTCTCACATGAAATACTCACCTCTCGACTAACTATGCACCCCTAACGTATCTGTAACCAAATCTAGTTATCCTACTATCAAACTAGTCCACTTCAATAATTGGTGTTTACTAAACTAATCATGGTTTAAGTCCCGACGCCTTTATATAAACTGGGAGTTTTACTTTCATTTGGTTCCTGGAATTAATCATAACAATGTCTAAGTGTTTTCCCATTTTTAATTCTACAATGAATGTAACATTAATTCACACTTGCACTTATATACACAGTACGCTTCTATAATTCATTGCATCAATCTCCTCATAATTATACAATACTGGAACCCCTAGACTAAGCTGCGGTGCGTACATACTCTGCTATCCAATCCCGGTACATCACGTACATAAGGATCACGTGTTCCGAATCTCTCATGAACCGTTTTGACAAGTAACAAACACACATAGTGGAGGCGAACATAGTTCACATCACATGGGTCACGCACATACCTACGCTCCCATGATCAGCAGACTTATTAACTTCTCAATAAGTCCTTCTCTAACTTATGTCCTCGAGGTACCAATCTAAATACCCCCGTAGGCACACAAAGATTAGATGGCCCTGAATCGAACGCTGACCTCCCATGATAGCAAGCATGGTAGGTATGTTATACATAGATAACCACATATACTAAGCATTCACACTTCTTAGATAGTTCAGTATATTAATAGAGCTATACTTCTTGTTCTTATCCCATCCTTTACTGCTATACTTTTATAAGTTCCCATTTTAAATGCATTAGAGTTGTCAACTCTTCTCACGTCGTAATTAGGTACTCGTTTTCAAATCCACAATTGTCATCCGGTCTACTATAAGATTATAAGTTCTACTCCTCAACGTACCTAAAATCTCACAATTTTACCCACTACTCAATAAGGGAGGGTTAATTCTTCATTAATTAAGTCTATGGAACATTTGAAATAAAATCAGGCCTAAAAGGCCATTCTGTCAACTCGTTAGAAGTCTCGTTCGAACGAGGTCGTTCGAACGAGTGTCATTCGAATCAAAGGCTTCGAACGAACTACCAACTCGTTAGAAGGGATAATGTCATCTCGTTAGAAACTCACTCGAACGAGGTCGTTCGAATGACCTGGGCAGGTCTTCTAACGAGATGGCAGACCGCGCCCAGTAATCTCCAAATTCATTTTTTCTTCATTCTTCTCTTCTCTAAATCCATCCTATGATCATCCAGACTAAGTTTTAATGTGTTTAAACTACACTAAGTCCTCCTAGGTCAGTTTTTACCATATATATGGGGGCAATACCTCCTAAATCAACATGTAATCATCATAATTCCCAAATCTTATCCCAAACCCTATAAACATGAACACATAATTTAGTGTCTATAACTACTTCTTATAAATCCGTTTTTAAAATCATCAATAGATATATTTTGGATATGAAATTCGTCCATAACTATTCTACATGCGATTCTCATATAAGATTTCAAATTCTATCTCCAATTTCATGGGTTTTCATCAAACTTTCAATATAAGACATATATTCAATTCTAAGCATGGAGGAAACATTCACTTGAATTCATGTAATTAAACCACTTGCCTTAGATGTTTTGATTTGATGTTGAAGGACGAAGGTTGATTCTCCTCTTTCTCTCTACAGATTTCTCCCAAAGATGGTGATGGTGGCCAGGGTTTCTTTTGGAACCTCTTAGGACTCTCCCTTTAACTCCCGTAGCCCACTACTTGATAAATGCTAAATAATGGACTTAGTGGGTTCATTACTAATATAAAATTAAACTCTAAAATTCGTGGGTTTTAATTCTCATATTTTTAAAATTACCAAACTACCCTTTTGGGTTGCCGGTATGGCCTAAAAATGCCCTGGGACCCAAACTAAACCCCCGGTTAGTATTTTCTGACTATTTAGACCCTTACGAACATGTTAGTGCACTCAAAATGGCCATTCGGTTGATAAAAATATAATTCACTTTTTAATTTAAATAATTTCATTCTTGACGCGACTGACACGCGCGTCCCAACTAAATTTCCAAATTATCGTATTTCAGTCTCGCGACAACTTTAATATATTCAATACCCATGTATTACCATACATACCCAAAAATATTAAATTTTAACATCATAATCAAATACTAACTCACATCTCGCTAGTATTTATACCCGGATTAATTTCTAATTAATTCTTATTTAATTTAATTAATCCCTTAAATTAAAAAGCATTAAAATTACGGGTTATTACAATAACCTAAAAACCCAAATTAACCCAGATTTGTGAAAATCTAAAAATTCATACATCAAGTCCAAATGGTACATCAAAAGGGGTAGAAAAGTAGAAAAACGCTCAAATAAAAATAGAAAGAAAAATAAAGAAACAAATGGAAAAAAAATTGAGAAAAATATGGAAATTAGATGGAAAAAGAAAAGAAAAGGAAAAAAAGTGAGCAAAACCCGAAAAATAGCCAAAGGAAAATTCATAAGAAAATTTTCCAACATTGAAATTTCTTAACACTTCCATTATTATCCAAAACATCTTAACCCAAAAAAGACCTAATCGAGTCCAACTAAAGATGTCAATTATTGTGTGGAGAGCTAAAAAAAGATAATACAGAGACGAAGCAGGGAGAATAAATAATGATGTTTTTTCGTTTTCCAATTTCCGTATTTTATTCATGAGATCTTATTCCCCGCAAGATTTTCATCTTCCAAATTGTGAGCATGAACTCGTGTCCAATTACATTTAATCCTAATTTTACACACAACAAGAGAAAATTTCAAAATCCAAGTGATTCGTTTGTGAGAGCATCTCGTGAGAAATTAAATTAAAGAAATTTTTTGAAAAGTAATGTAATAATCAATTAGTGGAAGTTAGCAGTTAAATTTTTTACTACACACACACACACACGATATAAATTAAGATTTATTGAATAAAAATTTATTGTGATTATTTTTATAGAATTTAAATTGCAAGTTTTCAGTTACTTTGATACTTTCTTCGAGTCGTACTTTGTGGTAGGAAATGAATTTTTTGGGTAAATTCACTGCAAACCCTCACGAGATACCACTCATCCTACTAGGGTGACCTAGGGATTTAAAGGCTTCTTACATACGTTAAATGCAATCACTTCCACATGAAATAGTTATTCTATCCTTTAGTTGATTAGAGGTTTTATTAGACCCTTATTCTCACTCTTTTACATTGATCGGGATTATTAGTGTTTTAAGTTAGGGGGATTTGATTACGCACAAATATTCCATATTTATCTCCTTAATTTCGATATTTTTACGATCCTGAACATTGCATTTAGCCTGGATTTATCTCATATATGTGATACTAACCTTTTTAGTGAGTATGTCATGTTTTGTTTATTATTCACATACTTTAGAGGTCAATCGTGCAAGTGAATGGAAGAGAAAAGTCAAAACAGTGAAAGAATCACGAGAAAGGAAAGTCAAGGGAGTTTCGGTAATTTTTCAGCCAGAAACCATAGGAGGATCCAACTGAAAAGTTAAAAATATTGATGTAATGAGAACACTAGAAGAAAAGGAACCCCAATCCGAGCTAAGGTGAGGAAGTTACAAGCATTCGACGTTGAGAAGAAAGTTTCATGGAAAAACTATAAATAAGTAATAAAAGTAAAGCTTAGCATAGATCCTGACTGAACTAATTTGGTAAGGAGAAGCGGTCTTCATGGGTTCAGTTATGTGTTCGGTTCGGCCAAAGGGTTCGGTCCATGATAGGATTTTGTAATTTTCCCTAGATTTTAGGAGAAGTAGTTTGAGTCTATCCCAACCTTTTTACACAAATTTTTGCATAATTATAAGGATCTTAAGAGTATTTTGAACCTATTATGCATCATTGTAACTCAACCTACCTTTTAGAATATCTTGAAGAACAATTTACATTATTTTCATCAAGAATTCAATACGATATCATTGGTTTTTCTGATTTTTCTTTCAGTGTTGATTTTTCTTGCATGCTTTTATGTTCTCCAATATTGGAAACATTAATTCTCTTCATCTTTCATGTTATTTAATTCTCTTCATCTTTCATGTTATTTCATTACGTTTTCTTTCACATCAAGGAATTGTTGCGTAGAGATTAATACGATGGCTGGCTAAATTCTTCTCGAGTTCGGGAACATGAACCCAACCTATGTTTTTGACGTTAGATATAAAATTTGACATATTATATAATTAATTATTTGGATTTGATCTTTTTATTAAGACTACGGTAATAGATCTCTTAACTCCGTTTGTCGAAGGCAACCAAAATATTGGAGAATGCAATAATTGTGTCCATAATCATATCATTTGTGTTAATTAACTTGTTCACCAAATATTGTGTGGATTAACACCCACACATATTTAGTGTTTCGGATTAGTTGATGTTTTTTTTTAATTAATTATATAGTTGTCAAGAATTTTATATTTAGCGAAAATGCCAACACTTTAGGGGATTGGATCCTAACTCCACTTTTTCTAAATTGTTTTCAAAACCAATTATTTTAAATTCCTGCTTTTTATTAGTTTAAATTGCAATTGTTTAGCTTAATTCTTATAGTCAAATAAAAAATTTCCCGAAAGAGAAATCATCTTTCTTTTCTTTTTAAGTTGATACCTAAATCCTAGAAGACGACCCTACTGTCGTAAAAAATTTCTACATCCTATTCTCGGAGGATTGACCCCGACTTACTGGGTATTACTTGAGCAACCGACTTTCACTCAACCCTTCAGTACACACATAACACATTTTGTGTCATGTCAATATTCCTAAAATACTCATGTTATGGTTTCCACTTGTGCACGAGATATCAAAGGTTGAAGGTTTCGAACGACCGAGACTGTTATAATCTAACGCTCAGTTGAGCTAAGATGATACTAGGTGGTCGCTTGAGGCTGACATCCCAACCTAAAAGGATGATAGAGGAGACTCTGATGTCTTCTAAGGTCGACTCTTATGTTTTTGGAGGCCAACTCTTATAGCGACAAAAACTGATATGCCTCTTCTTACTAAGATAAAAATCTGGATTAGTTGTCTGGAGTGGTCTCTGAGGCTGAGACCACTTAAGATGAGACTAATGGTGAGGGCTTCTGAAGGATGGTAGTTATGTTCAACGACATGTCCTGAAGAAAACTCTTCTTTAGTGTCTCATCTAGAAGAGGCCACACTTATGTATATTAATCACTTCCTAGTCCTTAGTCTCCAATGTCGATGGTACGCTGAGGCTTAAAACTTTCATCCTGGAAATATGTTTCCTGGTCTGCATCCGAGGTTATCTCATGACTAGTAGATGAAACAATGATCATCTTAGACTTTAACAGAGGTTCCACTTCATACTTATGAGAATTAATACACTTCTCATTCATTGAGGGGCTTGATTAGTGTTAGTACATCTCCCCAGTCCATGCGCATAGCCAAATGTCTCATTAGGGGCATACCCTAATGATGATCATTTTGGGGAATTGTGCACAGGGTTTAGGAAGCGAAATGCATTCGACCCTTCATTTTGTCCAAACTTTATTCCTGAGTAAAATAAAAAATACCCTTTTCTCTCAAAAATCAACCACAAACCTTAGTCTCTGATCTCTGCTTTTCCTTTTCGGGAGTATTTTTTGCATCACCAGTCTCCCTTTCTCTACTTTTTAAGAACTCCCCACATCTCTTTTCTTCATTTTGTTTGGTTTTATCAAGCTTTCTATATTTTTCATTTTTAGGCGACCTTTTATGGTTACTCCAATTATCAATTGTGCTGGATTGCATCTTTTTCGCAACGGATTAGGGTGGGTAAGAAACTAGGAGAACATTTGAGGTTGAGTTGGTAAGATTTTTGGAGTTTCTCATTGGCAGTTTACATTTTTTGATGTCTTCTCCAATGAGAGTTTACCCGTGTGTTCTTGTTTCCCTTGTGTAAAACTATTCAAAAAACATTCAGTTACCTTAGTTTGATCCTTAGCAATTTTTACTGAGGTTTCCTCGTGTTTTTTATGTATCTTAGGTTATACTGTCTTAGTGAAAAGTTTCTTCAACTACGCGAACCTGTAAGATGAGAGATAAGAAAGGACAAGGTCGAGTCACATCGATTTAAGCCTCAAATACCATTGACTCCCACTCTTTTAGCATAGAATAGCCTCTTTTACTCTTGACTTAACCTTCTCAAGATGAGACTACGGTTAGGACCAATCCATTTATCATTTCTCTTAGTAATGACACCATCTTTGCAACTTCTTCAAAGGAATATAAACCTTCTAAGCGCTTAGGTCATCATGATGACCGAGCAAACTATAAGGCCGAATCTTTTGAGGTGTCCATAAGGGTTATTGTTCCACATCCTGTTAAGGGTGAAACGGTGGAGTCAAGTAACTGGGGTCATCCCAGTACTTCTCGTCGTCATCCGGGACACCCTGGGCCCCAAAACTATGATATCTTGGATGATGAATATAAGATTGAGGTTGTCCCCAATGTACCCCCACCCCCTAATATGCCTGTAGCTCTCTCGGCTATGACACCAACTGAGTTTAGATAAGGAGACCCTCATGGAAAGGCCCATCTCATTAAGGAGGAAGAGGATACCTACACTTATCACAACCAACCCATTCTATTATCGGGTGGCTAATCCTCTACTTAAGTAAATAATGAATCTCAATATGGTTTCATTCTCAACATCATTATCGTCACAAACAATATAAAATAATATGAATAAAATCATACACTAAAATGAATAAATAACAATCATGAATGAATATATAATAAAATTGAACTAAATAAACCATTGGTCACCCAAGTAATAACACCCACTAAATAAAACTATTTAACCATAACTGAGTATTGAAATGAATATCTCTAACAGTAATATAAAATCCTATTGAGCTGCGGGAAACATGCCCAAATATTAAACGAACATGAAATGATCTTAACTTGATAGAATAATTTGAGGCATCTAAAAGAATCTTGTAATGTCCACAACTACAACAACGATAATAATTGATCCATCTCTATTGTCCTGAATACTATTGTTGCACACTTGGGGTATGAAAGAAAAACGAGGAAACTTGTAGTGTATTACTTTCATAATTAACAAGTTGAACTCACATGAGATTAAACCTCACCTCTCAACTACATCCCGCACCTGATGTGTTCATTTTATTATCCTACATATAACCGCTATTTGATATCCAATCCCCGCTAATACACTCTACTAGCTAAGTGAATAGGCATAAATATTCCATATTTATCCCCATAATTTCAATATATTTATGGTACATAACATTACATTTCACTCGGATTTATCTCATAATGTACTACTAACCTTCTTGGTGAGTATTTCGTGTTTGGGGTATTTTTTATATGCTTTATACGTAAATCGTGCAAATGGATGGAAGAGAGAAGTCAAAATAGTGAAATCATGTGAGAAAGGAAATTCAAGGTCATTTTGATAATTTTCTAGTCAAAACCTGGAGGAGAATACACTGAAAATTTGAAGTTCTTGAAGCCACGAGAACAGTAGAAAAAATGGCACCCCAATCCGAGCTACCATGAGGAAGTTACAAGCATTTGAAGTTGAGAAGAATGTCCGATGGCAAAACTACAAATAAGTGGAAAATGCAAATGAAATCAAAGCTTGTAAGATATCCTTACGAAAGTGGTTCGGTCAGGAAAATCGGTTTGCTTCATGGTTTCAATGATGGGTTCGATTCGGCTAAAGGATTCGGTCCAAGACGTGACCTAGCAATTTTTCCTAGATTTTAAGAGAAGTAGTTTGAGTTCATCCCAACCTCTTTACAAGAATTTTTTCAGGTATATAAAGATATTAGGAGTCTTTTGAACCTATTATGCATCATTGAAAGGCAACCTATAATTAAGGACATCTTGGAGAACAATTTACATGCTTTTTATCAAGAATTCAATCTAAGATCATTGCTTTTTCCGATTTTTCTTCAAGTATTGATTTATCTTGCTTGTTTTTATGTTCGTCTGTATTGGTAACATTAATTCTCTTCATCTTTCTTGTTATTTCATTATGTTTTCTTGCACATCAAGGAATTATTGCATAACGATTAATATGATGTCTGGCTAAATTCTTCGTCAGTTAGGAAACATGAACCCAACCTTGGTCTTTGATGTTAGATATAAAATTCAACATAATAGTATTCTTAATTATTAGGGTTTGAGATTTTTATTGAGACTAATATAATAGATCTCTTAACTCCGTTTATCGAAGGTAACCGAAATGTTTGAGAATACGATATACGAGTTAGTAATCCTATCATTCGTGTTAATTATTTTGTTGACTAAATATTTGAAGCACCTTATACTCTTGACTCACTTGAGACTATATTGTATAAGTGTTCATCTAGTTTGGAAATTGTGACAAAATTATGTCTAACCTAGAATCCAAAGAACCTCAGAGCTTGCACTACTATTTCATCTTCCTTGATTGAAGTGATTTAGACCTTATTACCAACTCTCACACATAGTAGAATGGATCATATACATGTCATATTGCATATAATTGTGTGTACATATGTTAAGTGTATTTAAATCCCTAATATTGCTTTTTAAATATATTTTGGGATTTTAAAAATATTTTAAAATAAGTTTTTATTAATTAAAACTTGGTTTTAAAAAGTTTTGGGGTCATTCTACAATTAAGGCTTAATGGTTATATTGACTTAAAGTTGCCTAGGGTAGAATCTGAAAGCGGCAAAGACTTCAGGGTGTGTTTTTTAATTATTTTAGACACGCGTTTTATCTCTTCTTTTTGGCCAACATTTGTTGTCTTCTGATTGGTTGTAAGTGTGTTTGTTTATAGAGAGTAAAACAGCGTGTGTTTACAACCCTTGGATCGTTTTTATCAACGATCTGCATGCGCCCTTTCATAATCCTTGTGAACCCCTTATGAACAAATCAGGTGAGTTTTAACCACCGCATATCGTGAACCCTTGGATCTAAGTCAATTAACCTTGACCAAATCTGAACCCTTGATTTTGGAAGTTACTCTCGAACCTTCTCAACCTCCTATAAAAGGATCCTCCCTCTCAACCTTAGAAGACTTTTGCCATTTCGTCCATTGAGAGAAAAAAGAGAGAGAATAGAGAGAAGGGAGAAACCAGAAGAGAGAGAAAGAGTTAGAAACCCTAACCCTAACCCTAAATCGTCAAATCCATTTTCAAATCAAAACCTCTTACCAAGTCCTGTATATTCCAAACACCACCTTGAGTGTTTGAGAGTTGTTGTTGGTAGTTGATTTGATGCTGAAACCTCTTTGTTATTTAGATCTTGTGTCCAACTTAAAGAGTTAGTCTTAGATCTATTTTCTGCTTTATAGAAATTTCAGATCTATGTACTTCATGTTACATTACACTTAGATTTACATATTTTGTTTCTCAGCTTGAGAAATATATTGTTGATTTGCTTTCTGTAAATGTTTTTAACTTTGAAATCAACAATAATGTTTTCTGTTTCTAGTTCTCTTGAAAAAAGACCTTTGACCTAGTTTGGAATCGCACTTGGTGGTTTTCAATCTCAAAAATATTTCCAAAACCCGAGATTGATTAAGATCTTGTTACGTCTTCTGAGCAAGATAGCCATGGATTCTGGGATTGTTATAAAGGTCAAATAAGGTTAAGTTTTGTGAGAAGAGAGAAAAAGAAAAATCACAGCATATAGACTTATATGTAATTTGTTAGGACTGTTTGTACTTAATAAGTGTGTGTGTGTGTGCATGCATGTGTTAGAGAGCACCTACACAAACACTTTCACTCTACCACACTAAAAGTGTTGGTTATAAGATCTTGAGAAAAAGAGTCGACGTAAAGAGCTTGAACAAATTGGAAGTTAACAAACTGGGAGGACAACATCAACAATCAGAACTGCAGATAAGTTATAAGGATACCATAGGGTACATTCCTAAACTTATATAGGTCTGAGTTGTATGCATGTTTGTTATATAGTTTGTAACTGTTAAAATTTGTTTATAGTGGATTTTTTTTATTTACTCTGTAGAGGGAGTCGTGGATGTTTCCTCAGTTGGGTGAGGTTTTACCATGTAAAAAATCTTGTTTTTAATCTTTCTACATCTCCTCATCTCATTCTTGGTTGGGCTGTGTTTAAAATTTGTTTAAACTATTTTATAAACCTGTTGATCAAATCTTGAATAGATCTCGTAAATACTTTTATTAAACACATCTTGTGTTCAAATAGTTTTGGTTTTTAAGAAAAGAGTTTCATCAAAAAACTGTTCGGAGTTACTTAAATAGTTTAATTTTATTAAACGGGTTTAGTAACAGATTTTCAATTGGTATCAGAGCTTTGTAAACTTCTTTTAAAGAGATCTTGTGTTTCTGAAATTATTTTCTTAAAATCAAATATGGACGAGAAAAATGAAAGATTTGGTAACTTGACCAGACCTCCTATCTTTGATGGAACCAATTTTGCTTACTGGAAAGTAATGATGATTGCTTTCATGCAAGGAACTCTGGGAGATGATGTCTGAGACATTGTTGAAAATGGTTACATTTTTCCCACAAAACCAGCCACTGAAGGAAGTAATGAGAGGGTTAAGAAAGTATTAAGTGAGTTCACACAAGAAGAGAAACAAGTTTCTCGCAACAATAACAAAGGAAAGAATGACATATTTATGTCTATAAATGAACATGAGTTCAAAAGAATCTCATCCTGTACCACTTCTAAGGAAGCTTGGGACACTTTGGTTACTGCTCATGAAGGTGACACTAGAGTTAAGGCTGCTAAAACTCAAATGCTCATTCAACAGTATAACTCCCTAATTATGTCTGAGTCTGAGTCATTTGATGACTTCTATATGAACTTAATTGATATTGTGACAAAACTGCATGCTAATGGGATAACATATGACAGGCGTGAAATTGTGTCTAAAATTCTAAGATAATTACCACAGAAATTTGACAACAAAAGATATGCAATTGAGGAAATGTGTGATATAAATCTCACTCTTGAATTACTCAGTAGTAAATTAAGAACTGTGGAAATGGAACTAGAATTTAAGAAACAATTGACCCAGTCCCATAGGAAATAGACTAGTTCCAATCTAAGCTTCTCTTCTAAATTTATTAAGCCTGAGTTTAACACCTCCAATGATGACTCTGATGAGGAATGCAATATAGAGAGTTTGGACAATCAGATTGCCTTAATGCCAAAACAGTTTAAGAAAATCATTAAATTTAGAAACAACATGGCAAATAAACAAGGCAAGTCCAATTATCCAACTCCCTTTAATCAAAAACCTCATGAGAAAAGTCATGACAAACATCATAAGGATTCTCACACTAGACCTAACAGAGACCTTAAGAAGACTGAGTGCTTTAGATGTGGAAAACTAGGACGCATTGCACAATACTGTAGAGATAACTTGAACACTCAAAACAAACACACTAGAGCCAACATTTGCAAGACATGGGATGATTCAAATGACTCTGAAAATGAGGAACTTGAGTCATCTGATGTTTTTACCCTTGCATGTCTTTCTTTGCCAAGATTGTATATAATGATGATATGCCTGTGTTTTTTAGTGAGGATGAATCTAGTAATTCTACTTCTGATGTTTCGAATAATGCTGTTACTCGTTTAGATGCTTTAATTACTGAGAACATTGCTATTTCTACCTTGGGATGTGTGAGTCAAAGGGAAAGCGATAATGACGATGTCAATGGGTGTGTGAGTCCAAGAAATGAAGCCTTAGGGGTCACTTCACACACTTCACTTAGTGACTCGGATAATGAAGATCTCCCAGATATTCACACACTCTATGCTAAAATGCTCAAGAAAAGCACTAGACTAGAAAAGATTGTGAAAGATCTCACCAAAAAACTAGAACATTTAAGCCTGATGGTCAAACTGAATGCTGAAGAGTATACTAACCAATGTTTAACTCATGAAAGTGAAATCAAAATGTTTGATAAAAAACTCAGAGATTTGACTGAAACAAATGAAACTCTGGAGAAAAAATACAAAGGGACATTGTTAGAATTGGAACAAACTAAAGAAAAGACAACAACTGTTTTCAAAACATTCATAAAATTTGAAAATAACTCAAACTGTTTTGATGAATTTGTTGTTGAATCAAAAACCAATTTTGATGATCGAACTGGAATAGGATTTTTCCCCAATTTGAAGACACAAACAAAATCTTTTGAACCTATCAAGTTTGTGTCAGGAGGTAAAAGACCTATTGAAACTTGCCCAGATTTTCATTCTCTAAAAATTGAGTTTGATTCAAAACATCAAAATTTTAACATTGGGGAATCGAGTTTCTCTAAACATGAAAGTTCACCTAAGTCTAAATACGTCTGCCCCTCTATTAGGAAGAGTGAGTCTACATTCAAGACTGTCCTACCTAGGAATAGAGTTCAACCTCAAAATTCCTCAAAACCTTTGTTTAGAGACTTTCCTAAGGAAACCCCAATTTTGAGCAATCTTTATTGCTCCTACTGTGATATATACGGTCACTCTTTTGATGGTTGCTATGCTAGAAGAGTAATTAAACCTGTCTGTAATCCTCCTATCTATCAGAATTTTAACTATTCTAGGAGAAGCCGTAATAATTATGTACTTCCTAGACAACCAGA
Source organism: Sambucus nigra (assembly GCA_949130495.1). Classification (NCBI taxonomy): domain Eukaryota; kingdom Viridiplantae; phylum Streptophyta; class Magnoliopsida; order Dipsacales; family Adoxaceae; genus Sambucus; species Sambucus nigra. The sequence continues at coordinate 245,462,487 of OX422217.1, read as the reverse complement.
CAAAAACTCTAATTATAGAAAGATAAAGACCAAACCTAAAAGAACATTCCCTAGAAGGAATCCTAAACACCTTTCTAAACCAAATGCTCATGTGTTTCATAAAATTCAAAATCATGCGCAAAATATTTTTCAATAAAAATCAAATGCTCGCAAATTTTTTCAATTAAGAGCTAATAAGCGCAAAATGAAACTAGAGCAATTTGGGTTAGAAAAGATGATCTATTACCCCAAATGAAGTGTAACATAGTTGTTACTGCTTTAAAAGCTGAACACACATCATATGGTTGGTATTTAGACTTTGGATGTTCTAAGCACATGACTGGTGATGATACAAAACTTTTAAATAAAACCAGCTTTGCTGGAGGAAAAGTTATTTTTGGTGATGGAGTATCATCTCAGATCATAGGCAAAGGAACCCTCCAAGAAGATGGACTTCCGATTCTTGAAAATGTTCTTCTAGTTAAAGATCTTAAGGCCAATCTACTTAGTATCTCGTAATTTTGTGACTCAGATCATATTGTTACCTTTTCAAAGAACAATTGCAAAATTTTAAATGAAAAAGGTGAATGCATAATTACAGGATTCTGAACTCCTGACAATTGTTATACTATCATGAACAATTCTAAAATCTGTAATGTTGCCAGAATGGATGACAACGAGATATGGCATAACAGAATGGGTCATAAAAATTACGATAATCTTATTAGACTGACCTCTCAAGAAATAGTTAGAGGAGTTTCAAAAATCAAATCCATTCCTAATATTGTCTGTGGTTCCTGTCAGGAAGGTAAAATTATTAAGGCACCTCATAAGAAAGTTAATGATGTTCTTACCTCTAATCCCTTGGAGCTCATCCATATGGACCTAATGGGTCCCTCCCAAACTGTTAGTCTCTATGGACACAGTTATATTCTAGTTATGGTTGATGACTTCACCAGATTTACTTGGGTAGCCTTTTTAAAACAAAAGTCTGACACTTTTCAAACTTTCTTAAAGATACTTCTTCGAATTGAAAATGAAAAGGACACTCAAGTAAATAGAATCCGTAGTGATAGAGGTGGAGAATTCAAAGACGCTGGTATAATAGAGTATTGTGACTATAATGGTTACAAACATGAGTTTAGTGCTCCTAAGACTCCTCAACAAAATGGAATCGCTGAGAGAAAGAATCGTACCCTTCAAGAGATGGCACGTGTTATGCTACATGCCAAGAATTTGCCTAAATATTTTTGGGTAGAATATATTCGTACTGCGTGTCACATTATAAACAGGGTCTATCTTAGAAAGAATTCCAAACAAACCCCTTACGAACTTTGGTACAAGAAAAAGCCTAATCTTAAGTACCTTAGAACTTTTGGTAGTACTTATTATGTATGCAAAGATAGGGAACACTTGTCCAAATTTGAGAGTCAGGGAGATAAAGCTATATTTCTAGGATACTCGCCTAACAGTAGAGCCTATCGAGTATATAATCTTCGCACTAAAACCTTGATGGAATCCATAAATGTAATTATGAGTGACACTACTGTAGAGAATGAGACTGGTGAATCAACTATTGAGGAAGAGCGTACAAACATTTTAGAAAATGACTCTCCTAAAATAGATGATTCATTACCAATTGAGATACCTGAAGTACCTAACTGGGTTTCTAAAGATCATCCCATAAATAACGTAGTAGGTAACCCTAGTGAGCCAGTGCGTACAAGATCCCAACTAAGAAACTATGCACATTATGCATGTTTTGTTTCTCTAGTAGAACCAAAGAATGTAAATGAGGCATTGAATGACTCTCACTGGATTTCTGCTATGCAGGAAGAACTTCTTCAATTTGTCATTCATGATACTTGGTATCTTGTACCTAGGCCTCATCACAAAAAGGTTATTGGTACACGTTGGATTTTTAAAAATAAGTCTGATGAAAGTGGGATAATCATTAGAAACAAAGCTAGATTAGTTGCTCAAGGATACTCTCAAATTGAAGGAATAGATTTTAACGAGACCTTTGCTCCTGTTACCCGTTTAGAATTTGTCCGTCTTCTCTTTGCCATAGCTTGCCATTTGCATTTTACACTCTACCAAATGGATGTTAAATCTGCATTCCTTAATGGAATATTGACTGAAGAGACCTATGTAGAACAACCTAAAGGGTTTGTTGACCCTCAATATCCAAATCATGTATTTCGTCTTAAAAAGGTTTTGTATGGCCTTAAACAAGCGCCTAGAGCCTGGTATGAGCGTCTTTCCAGTTTCCTCTTAGATAAAGGATTCAAAAGAGGTGGAAATGATCAAACCCTTTTTGTCAAACATTTTGGCAAACACATCATTATTGCTCAAGTTTATGTTGACGATATCATCTTTGGATCAACTTCTCCCTCAGAAGTAAAATCCATCTCTGAAATTATGCATAAGGAGTTTCAAATGTCTCTTATGGGGGAGTTGCAATTTTTCTTAGGTATTCAAGTCAAACAAAATTCAGAAGGATTATTTGTATCGTAATCTAAGTACGCTTTAGAGATAGTAAAGAAATTTGGCCTTGAGAGTGCTAAAGATGCGAAAACACCCATGATTACTACAGTAAAACTATCCAAAGACGAAACTGGAAAATCCATAGATCCAACTCTATATCGTAGTATGATAGGAACCTTGTTATACCTTACTGCCTCGCGTACTAATATTATGTATGTTGTGTGTGTTTTTGCTCTTTATCAAAATAATCCTAAAGAGAGCCATCTGAATGCTGCTAAACGAATCATTAAATATGTTAAAGGCACTCTGAATCTAGGACTTTGGTACACTAATGACACACCAAGCACTATAATTGGGTACACTGATGCTGATTGGGCTGGGTGTACTGATGATAGTAAAAGCACATCAGGTGAATGTTATTATATAGGTAATAACTTGGTAGGATAGAGTAGTAAGAAACAAAACTGCACATCACTCTCAACCGCTGAATTTGAATACATAGCCGCTGGTAGCTGTTGTGCTCAATTACTGTGGCTTAAACAAATGCTAAGTGATTATGGTATTCAAGAAAACCAATTGCATCTCTATTGTGATAATAAAAGTGCGATCAATATTTCTAAAAACCCTGTTCAACACTCGCGAACAAAACACATAAAAATAAGACATCACTTTATACGCGAATTAGTTGAAACTAAGGAATTAGAAATAAATTATCTTCCTACTGATTTGCAACTCGCAGATATATTTACCAAACCTTTAGATTACAATCGATTTATTTCTTTGCGTAAATCTATTGGTATGGTGTGTGCTGATTAATCTCTTTGATCTCCTTATTTTTCCCTTTATCCATTTAAGACAAAATGGGGGATAAATTTGAGTCTCTAATGATTCTTACATATGCTAAATGCTAAACAGCTTGATCTTAGTGATTCATTGCAAGTTTTTGTACAGTTATTCTCAATAGTTGTAATAGGGTATTCAATTGTAAATAGTTGAGTTATGTACTTTTGGTTTCTAGGATTTGGGTAGATAGAATTTTTGGTAGGAATGGGTTTCCTTTCTTTTGTTGCCCTACGAGTTCTAGTTGACTCAAAGGAGATTTTGTCTCATATTTCCAAAGGGGGAGATTGAAGCACCTTATACTCTTGACTCACTTGAGTCTATATTGTATAAGTGTTCATCTAGTTTGGAAATTGTGACAAAATTATGTCTAACCTAGAATCTAAAGAACCTCAGAGCTTGCACTACTATTTCATCTTCCTTGATTGAAGTGATCTATACCTTATTACCAACTCTCACACACAGTAGAATGGATCATATACATGTCATATTGCATACAATTGTGTGTACATATGTTGAGTGTGTTTAAATCCCTATTATTGCTTTTTAAATATTTTTTGGGATTTTATAAACATTTTAAAATAAGTTTTTATTAATTAAAACTTGGTTTTAAAAAGTTTTGGGGTCATTCTACAATTAAGGCTTAATGGTTATATTGACTTAAAGTTGTCTAGGGTAGAATCTGAAAGCGGCAAAGACTTCAGGGTGTGTTTTTTAATTATTTTAGACACGCGTTTTATCTCTTCTTTTTGGCCAACATTTGTTGTCTTCTGATTGGTTGTAAGTGTGTTTGTTTATAGAGAGTAAAACAGCGTGTGTTTACAACCCTTGGATCGTTTTTATCAACGATCTGCATGCGCCCTTTCATAATCCTTGTGAACCCCTTATGAACCAATCAGGTGAGTTTTAACCACCGCATATCGTGAACCCTTGGATCTAAGTCAATTAACCTTGACCAAATCTGAACCCTTGATTTTGGAAGTTACTCTCGAACCTTCTCAACCTCCTATAAACGGATCCTCCCTCTCAACCTTAGAAGACTTTTGCCATTTCGTCCATTGAGAGAAAAAAGAGAGAGAAGGGAGAAACCAGAAGAGAGAGAAAGAGTTAGAAACCCTAACCCTAACCCTAAATAGTCAAATCCATTTTCAAATCAAAACCTCTTTCCAAGTCCTGTATATTCCAAACACCACCTTGAGTGTTTGAGAGTTGTTGTTGGTAGTTGATTTGATGCTGAAACCTATTTGTTCTTTAGATCTTGTGTTCAACTTAAACAGTTTGTCTTAGATCTATTTTATGCTTTATAGAAATTTCAGATCTATGTACTTCATGTTACATTACACTTAGATTTACATATTTCATTTCTCAGCTTGAGAAATATATTGTTGATTTGCTTTCTGTAAATGTTTTTAACTTTGAAATCAACAATAATGTTTTATGTTTCTAGTTCTCCTGAAACAAGACCTTTGACCTAGTTTGGAATCGCACTTGGTGGTTTTCAATCTCAAAAATCTTTTCAAAACTCGAGATTGATTAAAATCTTGATACGTCTTCTAAGCAAGATAGCCGTAGATTCTGTGATTGTTATAAAGGTCAAATAAGGTTAAGTTTTGTGAGAAGAGATAAAAAGAAAAATCACAGCATATAGACTTATATGTAATTTGTTAGGACTGTTTGTACATAATAAGTGTGTGTGTGTGTGTGCGTGCATGTGTTAGAGAGCACCTACACAAACACTTTCACTCTACCACACTAAAAGTGTTGGTAATAAGATCTTGAGAAAAAGAGTCGATGTAAAGAGGTTGAACAAATTGGAAGTTAATAAACTGGGAGGACAACATCAATAATTAGAACTGCAGAGAAGTTATAAGGATACCAGAGGGAACATTCCTAAACTTATATAGGTCTGAGTTGTATGCATGTTTGTTATATAGTTTGTAACTGTTAAAATTTGTTTATAGTGGTTTTTTTTGTTTACTCCGTAGAGGGAGTCGTGGATGTTTCCTCAGTTGGGTGAGGTTTTACCACGTAAAAAATCTTGTTTTTAATCTTTCTACATCTCCTCATCTCATTCTTGGTTGTGCTAGGTTTAAAATTTGTTTAAACTATTTTATAAACATGTTGATCAAATCTTGAATAGATCTCGTACATACTTTCATTAAACACATCTTGTGTTCAAATAGTTTTGGTTTTTAAGAAAAGAGTTTCTTTAAAAAACTGTTCGGAGTTACTTAAATAGTTTAATTTTATTTAACGGCTTCAGTAACAGATTTTCAATATTGTGCATATCAACACCCACACATATTTAGTGCTTCAGATTAGTTAATGTTTTTCTTTATTCCATTACTTTAGGGAATCAAACATGGTTGCAAATGCTCTTACCGACTATGGGTTCTCTTGGCAATCTCCCTCGATATTCAACAGTCCCTTGGATCTTCCAAAACTGTATAGAGGTGCTTATAAGATGGACAAAGTGGGTTGTTTCTATATTATATCTTCATCTTAATGTTATCATATTTGATTCATTGTAATGGGGTTATAAAAAAACCCCATATTTATTGGTTTCATTGTCTACATTTCCTCCATTTGTATCTAAGTTTGCATTGCCACTTGGGAGAGGCTTTTTTTCCTCTAATTAATAAATGGTAGGGGGTCCTGTCCCTCTTATATTAAAAAAATATATATAATTGTAAATAATTTTATATTTAGCGAAAATAGATACGGATCAGAGGATTGGGTCCTAACTCCATTTTTCCTAAATTCTTTTCAAAACCAACAATTTCAAATTCCTGTTTTCATTAGTTTAAATTACAATTGGTTGGCTTAATTCTCTTAGTCAAATAGACATTTTTCAACAAGCAAAATCATCTTTTCTTTTCTTTTGTGAGTCGATACCTAAATTCTAGAAGCCGACTCTACTGTCAACAAAATATTCTACGTCCTATTCCCTAAGGATTCGACCCCAACTTATCGGGTATTACTTAAGAGACCGACTTGCACTTGTGCCGTAGGTATATACACAATACACACATTTTGCATTGCATCACTAAGTACAACTACCTTCACTAGGTATACGTTCATACACAATATTATAGCGATACACTTGCTATAGATAAATATGCACGTAATAAACATAACATATCTATGCTCGTGCTATAAATATATATATAGGATTTCACTTAAACATACGTATATATCACTCGCTACATACGTATAATTGTATCCTTAGAGCAAAGACCTCGCAGATACATCCCTTGTGTTCTATTTGTCACCATGCATCACGTATCACACTAACCCACCAGGTTGGATTCTCACCACCGATCCCAAACGTAAACACATACAATCGCGGCGATCATATACATACGTCGGGGGGTCGCAACCATACAACAACTCACCCACTCGGTCTCTAAACCAATTTCTATCATCGCACATGGATAATGGCCATGCAACAATCCTATGAGCGGGGGAATTAATCCGACACTTATTGTTCAATGCGAGGCGGGACTGGCCACTAAACGCAACATCCTACGATAGCACTGCCGAGTAGGTATGCTTAATATAAATTGGTAGCATACACACATACATATATATACATGTCACTCTAATATGAATATATATCAATTACCAAACGTGTACGCATATCCAAAATATACGGTTCACCCAATCCCAAAGTTTAACACAACTTCCCGATTAATCATTTATATTATCACGGACTTGAATTCTCGATTGTCCTCACTTGAACCCATCTAACCGTTGGCATATCAAAGGCACCCAACCCTGGAAAGCATTCCCTAGTAATCCCATAGTACCTCGGAAGCCGCTACAATCATTCCCCAAGCCCTAACGGGTCAAAATAACACACGAACAAACAATAGGTAGGACACCAAACAAAACCAGTTCACTCGAAAACCGAACATGTTTGATTGAGAGAATCGGTTCACTCCTGCAGCAAACCAATTCAATTTGCAGGGCTGCCTGTTGTCCTCCTCCATGGTTTTTTTCCTCCAAACCCTCTAATGGAGGTCCCAAACCACCGCAAACATGAAATCGACCTCACACATCAATGTATTAATGTTCCAAAAACATTATGACATATAAATAACCATGAATCCTATATCAAACTCCTATGATTACAAATCAAACATCAAATATATTCAACTCAAAATTTTTCCCCAATTTGATTGTCAAAAGTTCAATCTTCCTATCCTAGTTCTACATGTTCATAATTTTAATTTCAAAATTAGTATATGATTAACCCCATCTAATAATCAATTTAAAATCAGATATACCTTCTGATCTAAATCTCTACATCAATCAATCAAAGTTTTAATCTTAATAGCTTAAAATCTAAGATTTTAATCCCTAAACATGAAAGTAATTATCTAAACATGATTACGACTTAAAGAAAGTAATTAGTTGCATTTTTAAATTAAATTCGACCTTGTCAACGTGTTTGATGATGCGTTGAATCTGAAGATAGCTTCTTTTTTCTTCTTCCAACCCTTTCTCTTCTTTCTTCCTCTTTTTCTCTTCTCTTGAACTCTCTCTCAAACTCTCTTATAGAATATAAAAGGTGGGATGCCACCCACCTTCACAACCTTTTCAATACTCCCTCAATTACCCTAATCCCGTTTTTCCACTTAACCCTAAGTGTGAAATGACCCCCATACCCTCATACGGGTCATGTTATGTCTAAAAAGTTCTTGAAACCCAATCATAACACTTGGGTACCTATTCAGGATGATTCTAACTCTTCCTGGATCACCATTGCAGTTGAAAAGGTCATCCGAGTCACCCAAATACAAATATTCTATCATCTCATTAATCGGGCCCGACACGCGCGTACCATATGTGTTGCCCATAAACTATACCAATATGTCGATGTAACACTCTATCCACGTGTAATAATAAACCGTCACTTTCACTCATACACGAAACATAATAAATCACATATTTATTTTCTTATCATGTGCAAGTAAATAATAATAATAATAATAATAATAATAATAATAATAATAATAATAATAATAATAATAATAAATATTAATCCTTTATCTCAGTAATTAATATTTACTAATATCCAGTGTAATATCCCCCAATTAGGCACAAAAAAAATAATTAATAATAAAAATACTGGGTATTACAACACTTTGGACACAAATGTAGCCTCAGACATTCCTAGTGACATCCATGAGACTAATCTGGTGGTGTAGAGGCACATTTATGGGATCAAGAATTCTATCACCATGAGGCTTCCTGCCGAGGATGAATGTTCTTTCATTCTTAGGAATAAGGAGAAGTTGTCGTATATGAGAAAATGTTCAAGGTAAGCTTTTGCCTTCCTTTTCACCCGTCCATTAGGGTTATTATTTCTTCAATTGGTTTTGCTCCATCCTAATTGAATCTGAGCACCTGAAGGATAAGTTATGGAGTGGATCATCTTTAGATAGTTGTTTGGGATGAGGATCTCCCAGCTGAGGCCTTTCGAGTGTATTACACGATTGTTATGAAGAAAGTCAGTATGTGTTACTATCACTTTGTGGCTCACCTCCCTAACCAAAAACTCCTTAATATCAATCAAACTCGTGACCACGATTAAAAATGTTGTTACTTCTACATTTCTAGAGACTGGGAGTTTTTAAGGGAGAATCAGTTGATGTGGTTGAGATAACAATGCCTAGCTAATGGGATCGTATTTTTGTTTTGGCTAAAGTTGACCCTGGACTTAGTGCCAAGATGGGAAAATAAATAAACCAAATTAGGGCAAATGATGACATCATCTTTCAAGACCTAATGACCCTAAGCTCCTCCATTACTCAAGCATAGGGGTGGATCCCCTGGAAGCACTTCATAAGAAAATATTATAATTTTTCCCAATTTATTTTACTTTATAGTCATATTCAAATCATTTTAACTCAACACATGTTGATACTGATTCTGTTTGTTTTTGCTCTTAGTGTACCGTCGAGTCATTAAATTCGAAGATGTTTGGGCAACCGTAAAACCACTCTAAACAAACATTCTTGCCCGTCATCTGGAAAAATCCATGCGAAAAGGTTACTGGTGGAATCTCGGCTCTTCCTCTTTAAGAACAAAAGAAGAGGAAGGAGAGTCAGCCCACACACACCATTAATCCTCCCATCTCTATTACGGATGATACCATAACGACTTCATGCTTGGCCAAACTGGGGGTCAATGCTAATTCTCTTCTGATTAGTTAGATAAAGGCATGTGAGGTCATCACTTAGGTTGTCCCTAACTGCAACAACTGATACTTTAATGGTCAAGACCTTTTAAGGGCCTTCAACTTTACTCTTCACAGGGCGACTCAAGTAATGACTAGCTCATTTTTTTTCTGAAATGTTATGTTGTCTTGTACTTACTTTTTTATTATGTTATGAATGAAGTCTATAATTTCCCTCCAAAACATTCATCAATGGGTTCTGGGGGATGAGGTTAAGCCAAAGGTGGCCGAGGAAGATAAGTATCAGCTCTCAAGTTGAAGCAAAAGATGAAGGAACGTAAGGTTGAGTATGACTCCAAGATCCAGGAGGTTTGAGATCGGTACAAGGAATGCCTCATCAATATAAGCCAAGATCAAGAGATAAAAATTGAGGATCTTGAGACCGATCTCAAGAAGTAGAAAGAGGACGAGGATGAGGACGAGGACAAGAGGGTCTACGCGGTTGTTGAAAAATCTATTACTCACTTTAAAGACTCGGAGGGATTCTTCTTCTACACAATTTAATACATGGAAAAAGGGTCCCAAATAGTTTATCGAGGGGTTGCCAACTAATGTGGTGACCTTGTCGCCAATGGCCCTCTTCTGGTCGAGATAATCTCCTCTTTTATCTTTATTAATCCTATAAGTGTCACCTCCCTTCAGTAGGTTCAAGCTTAAGTTATTGTCGTTAGGCCTGTTGTAGTTGAAGTTGAGACTACCCCGAATGATAAGGAGGATAGGATTAAGGCAGTTAGTGATCAGGAGGGTGACACCGTTAACCCTGATGAGAACCCAACTGAGCTAATTGTAACACCCCGTATTTTTGTGCATTTAATATTTAATTAATTCGGGAATTTTAAATTACTTGTGTATCGTAATTTTAATTGAATTAATTATGGAGATATATATATTTAAATATTAATCGGGGAGTGAATGGTTAATATTTAGGGAAATTTATTTACTAAGTGAATAGTTATAATTTAATTACGTCATTTCGGGTATTAATGACGAGGTATGCACTTATCCCAGCCGGGAGTCGGTATAGACTAAATTGGGTGGGAGATAAGGATTTTTATAAATTAATTTGGATGCCAATTATGAGTGCGCGATTGAGTCCGGATGGGTCGAGATAGTCAGAAAAGAGTACCCGGGGGTAGTAATTGGGTCTCGGGGCATTTTTAGGCATAGCCGGGCCCACATGGGGTGAGTTGGGCCACTTTAATTACGCCCATTAGGTGAAAACGGGATTTAGAGTTTTAACCTAAGTGGGGGATTAGGAAATCAGCAGCCATCACAAATCTAAGCCTAGGGCTTGAGAGAGAATTGGGGGGAAGCTTAACAAAAGCCAATTTGGAGACTTTGGAGACAAATTGAGAGACTACGCCAACGGAATCAGACACTACGAACACTTACAGGCAAGTGGTTAACTGTTGCGATTTCTAAATTGATGATAATCAATTCATATCATAGTTATGTGTAAACCAAAATTCATTTTTGGGGATAAATGGGTACAAAATGGGGTTTTTGTTCATGAAACTATTGAATGAGATTCATAGTGAAAATTATTATGTTGAACATATCTGAGTTTAGATGTTTAATTAGAATAAGAATTCGGAATATAAACCGGGGATAGATATGGATTTGGAATTTGGTTTGTAGAACAAAATTGATGAATTTTAATGGAAAACCCATTTCGAAAATTGTGAGATAAGTTGAGAAATTTATATACTAGAGGGTGTATATGATGTATATGATCAAAGTTCATATGTTTATGTGATGGGATGACTTGATCAGGGGTTGAAATTAAGGTTTACAAACCTTGAATTTTCGTTAATGGTGTAATGCAGTGGGGAAGAAGAGCTGCCCAGGGGTGATCGATCGATTGATCGGGGGCCATCGATCGATCGACGGTCCCAGGAAATTGACAGTTCGGCCGGTTTGTATGCAATGAGGATTTTATTTGAATTTTATTCCTTTAATTTTATTTGGTGATAAATTTATATGGGACACATATTTTCCTTAACAATTATAGGGTGATATAATTGGGTTTAGGAGGGTGTGGACGGTATGTCATGAGATAAACGAATTTGGAGAAATAATTCATAATTATGGATATTGGGCCGAGGAATAATATTCGGGTATTGTAGTTGGGTGGCACTACATTATTAAAGGAATTTAAGTGAGATATTTAATTGTGGACCAAGTGGGCGAGTCCGGGTATGCTAATAATTATAGGTAAATATAATTGGGAAATTTATGGAAATAAATGTGTGACACATTGTAGGCGAATATGTGGGTGTAAAATTATGAGATGTAAGATGGACCAAGTGAGTGAGTCCGGGTATATTGGTGAAGTGATACCAAGGCATTAAATTAATTCTTGAGAGAGAGTAATTAATTTGGAGTCGGAACATAGACTCGGGAAATATTAAGTTACGGGCCAAATAAGTGAGTCCGGGGGTAATGGTTGGGAGACACCAAGATTATTAAATTAATAGGTGTGATAATTAATTTAATTAGAGTGGGATTGTAGACTCGGGTAGGATTAAATTAATAGGTGTGATAATTAATATAATTAGAGTCGGTTTGTAGACTCGGGTAGGATTAAATTAATAAGGGTGTTAATTAATTTAATTAGAGTCGGTTTGTAGACTCGGGTAGGATTAAATTGATAAGGGTGTTAATTAATTTAATTAGAGTCGGTTTGTAGACTCGAGTAGGATTAAATTAATGGGTGTGATAATTAATTTAATCAGAATCGGATTGTAGACTCGTGAAGGGTACTTATTAATTAATGTGATAATTAATTATATTAGAGTCGGACCACAGACTCGGAATTTGGGTTAATTAATTAATGTGTAAATTAATTGTATTAGAGTCGGACCACAGACTCGGATTGGTATTAAATTAATATGTGTGTTAATTAATTTAATTAGAGTCGGGCGATAGACTCGGGGCGTTATTAAATTAATGGGTGTGTTAATTAATTTAATTGGAGTCGGACCATAGACTCGGGGAAAAGTATTACATAAATTGAGGTGTGAGTTAAATATATTAGAGTCAAACCATAGACTCGGGAAGACGATAAATTATTAAGCGAGAAAATTAATTACATTGAGTCGGGCCATAGACTCAGGAAATTACAGGCAGTGTACGGGATTTTGAGTACATGGTAAAGCCGGGGTTATTAATATATATATATATATACGGTATAGTGATATTATATATATATACGTGTATGTATTGTGTGTGACATTAAATTACAGGCAGTGTACGGGATTTTGAGTACACGGTAAAACCGGGGTTCATATTATATATATACGGGTAGTGATAGTATATATATATATATATATATATATATATATATATATATATGTGTGTGTGTGTGTGTGTGTGTGTGTGTGTGTGTGTATTGTGTGTGATGGTAAATATCAGTGATTAGATATTTTTTCAATTTAAATACTCTAATGCTATCAAGGGAGGTTGCGCGATGTGGGTGAATCCCCTAGCTTGAGGAGTAGGGCGAGTATATCCCTATGTCATAGCGTCCGGTATATATGGGTGAGGGATTTATCTCACTTTAAGGGAAGGAATATGACCGCCTCCACTTCGTTTATATCTTGGTCCAAGTTGGTGAGCGATTCTAACTTGGGGAAACTAGGTTTTGTGAGCACACATAGTGAGATAGCATTTTAGAGGGAATCATCCCGAGAGGGAAAACTCGGAAGGATGGATACACGTATGATATATGTGTGGATGTTAGTAAAGGTACGTATAATATGGTAGTAAATATTATATGTAGGTGATAATACTGTGTGTGATGTATTTACTTTATATAACTCGGGTTACAGTTATATGCAGTTAATTAATGAGAAATTAATTAAGTTAATCATTTGTGGGAATAATATAGTGTGTGATGTATTTACTTTATATAACTTGTGACACGGTTATATGGTGCTATTTAAGAGGAATTAATTAAATTAATTGTGAAATAACTTATAATTCAAGAATCATTATACTCGGTTTAGAGTAGTATAGCAAGGGAAGGTTATACCAGGACTAGTTGGACGGGGTAGTACAACTAGGTGGGGTTAAGGTAACCGGTAGGTGTGCACAATAGTGGAGGGGTGAGAATGTTCTCAAGGGAGTGCGACACTAACTTAAATATGAAGCGCATTCATGCATTTTAAATTACTGCAGTTAATTCACTTGCTAAATATTTTCAAAATGTTTTGGGTTCTAACCCTTGCTATAAAAAAATATTTTCAAAACCTTTTAGGTGTCCAGCCACAGGGACGCCAGGATTGATATTCTATTCAGGGACACGGAGCTGAGGCATATGTGGATGCTAGCAGGAGTTTGGATTAGACGCGTCATTCATTCATTCCTAGAGTAGGAATCTTGTATCAATTTCAATTTTATTTATGGCTTGTCGCCCAGACTTCTCGGTACAGTTTTTAGGTGTAATTTATTCAGGTGTTGAATATTTGTATTTGGATTATTCCTTTGGTGGCCGGTGATTTATTCGGCATGTTGTGTAATTATGATTCAATTTATTTTCATTCAATTGCGTGAATGGTTTATATTTTAATTCCGCATGTACTGTTTTGTTTAATCAAAAAGTTAAAATTGGCACCAACTTTTGGAATACTAGGTGGTTAGTAAGTTTTAAAAAGTTTTTGACAATGATGCTAAGGATGATCCAACTGGGATTCCTGTTTTAATTTGGTGTAGGACTGATCACCCGGTATTTTATTAGGCGGGGTGTCACACTAATTATTACTTATTCCTTGGAAGCCGATGCTTAAGTTCTATTATTTTTCGATGACTGTCTGTGGTGGTTGAAGCCCATTTTATGTAATTTATTTTTTTATTTCAATTCTTGAACATATACTATCTTTAATTCTTGAAACACTCTTTAATATTACTTGTCTATTTTTTGCCAAAGTGTAATATTTGTTTATTTCTTTCATAATAGTACGTGTTATGTGTTCTGGTATATTAGGATGATGCGTCCTTACTAATAGTCCTAAGCCCTATTTTCACCACAATGTTCAATAATGACGTATGACTTATCCTTTAGGATTTTTGGTGAGGGTGGTTTTAGAATAATCGGACCACTCTCGTACCACCGAGAGTAAGTTATAATGATATGATCAACACAGAAATGATGTTAAGGGTCTCACCATACTTAAATGGTGTTAAGGACTTTCGACCTTAGGGTTTACACAGAGTGATGTCTTGGAGCCAAGACTCCAAATCCATTCTAATACCACTCTGAGAGAGAGAGAGAGAGATTAATTTATTCATTATAAAATGATGTTTAATAACTTCACCATATTTAAATGATGTTCATACATAAATGATGTTAAGGACATCCCACCTCTCAAGGTTTTCACAGAGTGACGTATTAGAGTCGAGACTCTAAAGGCAATCTCATACCATCGAGAAAGAGATTCATTCATTAACCATACGATCATGTTTAACAATTTTACCATATATAAATAATGTTAAGGGTCTCACCATACTTAAATGATGTAGGAACTTACCAACTCTCAGGGTTTGCACAAAGTGATGTCTCGGAGCCGAGACACTAAAGGCAATCTCATACTATCGAGAGAGAGATTCGTATATTCTTCATAAAATGATTTTTAATAATTTTAGAAAACTTAAATGTTGTTTAGGTTCTCATCATACTTAAATGATTTAAAGGACTTCCCACCACTCATGGTCTATACAGAGTTATGTCTTGGAGCCCAAACTCAAAAGGCATTCTTTAACCTCTGAGAGAGATACTAATTTATTCACCATAAAATTATGTTTAACAATTTCACCATATTTAAAGATGCTAAGAACTTCCCACCTCTCAGGGTTTACCAAAGTGATGTTCTAGAGCTGAGACTCCAAAGGCATTCTCATATCGTCGAGAGAGAGATTTAATTATATAGCGATGTGATTTCCAAAATGAAAATATCAAAATAGGAGACAACACTTTAATATTATATTTCTCCCTTCAAATTTTCATTATTCAATAGTTGATCATAAAAAAGAGACTACCTTTTGGCTATAACATACGAACTAACTGTTGGCAATATTTTTTCAAATGATTTACGTTCGAAGGATTAGAGAATGGTTCCCATCAAGGTTTTCTAGACGATACGTTCCTGGGATGACCATTTATGTCATTCTATAGGGCCCATGCTAGTTAGGATGAGTATTGTTAGTCTTATGGATAACCTTTTTCAGTATAAGATCCCCCATTGCGATACGTCGACACTTGACCCACCTGTTATAGAATTTAGCAACTCTATGTTCATAAGCTAATTATATAATGGCTATGTCTTCTCTTCTTTTTTTGAAAAGGTTTAAGTCTAGTCTCCCTTCATCCAGATTTTCCTTAGGGTCATAAGTTTGAATCCACTGGCTTGGTAACCCAATTTTTATTAGGATAACTACTTCTGAACTATAGGCTAACATGAATGGGGTATCTCCCGTTAGGGTTCTTTCTATCATCCTTTATGCCCATAAAACATTATGCAACTCGTCAACCCATTTTCCCATGTCATCTTATAATTTCTTCTTGATTCCATCCAATATCATCTTATTTATTACCTCAGTATGCCCATTAGCTTGTTGTCATCCCGGCACATAAAAGAATTATTTTAGCCGACCTTTTACAATAGGATTCCAAAGGATTGTTCTTGAACTACTTTTTATTGTCAGATATAATGGAATTGGGGAGTTCATATCGACAGATAATATTCCTCCAAATAAATCTGAAACATTTCTCCTCAGGGATAGAGACTTTAGTCTTGTCTTCTACCCACTTGGAAAATAAGTCTATCGTGACAATAAAATGAAATTCCCCTTTTCTCTAGGTAGGGGCGACCAAGTCAATCCCCACATTGTAAAAGGCCAAGGATCCGAAATTATAGAAATTTTGACGGGGTTTGTTGGGTATGTTAGTAAAATGTTGGAATTTGTCACACTTGAGAACATATTCAGCTGAATCCTTAACAAGATTTTACCAATAATAACCCTGAGTGATGATCCTTTTGGCTAAGGATCATCCACGAATGTGGATTGCACAAGAACCCTCATATATGTCTCTGAGTACGTTACGTCATACGAATGCACACATCTCAAGAGGGTAAGAGGAAAACCATTTTATACCACACATCTACAATGATAGTGATCTTAGTTGCACGATATCATATTGTTCGTCACTTAGCTTTATATTTTGGTAGATTTTCATATCATCAATACTCAATGTCTTCTTCTTAGTTCACTATGTCTACTTATTCAGTCTATATTCTCACCTTCATGAGGATCTCTACCGGAACTAATCGATGATTCTCTACTCTGGTAGTTGACACGACCCTTGCCAGTGCATCTTCTCATCCATTTTTAATTCTGGGGATTCTTTTGATCTTGACTTCTCAAAAGGTCAATAAAATCTTCTTGACCATCGATAAATACTTATCCATTTTCATGTCCTCTACTTCATAAATACTAAAAATTTGGTTAACAACCAAATGGTAATCAAAATGAGCAAGTATTTGGCCATCATTCAATCCTTTGTCTAGTGCAAGTCCTACCAACAGAGACTCATACAAGAACTCATTATGTCATGATTCAAAATTATATCTTAGGTAATACTCAATATCGACCCCATCTGGCGCCAATAATATCAATCCCGCCCCACTGTAAGTTTTACAGGATGAATTATCAACAAATAAACTCCAGATCAGTGACCTTGGTGTAAAGGGACCTTCAGCTAAGGCGCCATTTTTAACCAATAAATCTCTATTTTTCAAGCCAACTTTGGTTTCATCTGACCTTCCTTTATTTGTAATATCCGTTCCTTTTAGATGTCCTCCAGTACTTTAATCGGTACTACTTATCATGTCATTCGTAAATTCTTATATGGACTCGATCGTAAAATCTTCCAATGCCTACCCTTTAATCCTACTTCTCAACTGATAGATGATATCAAACTCACATTGCTTTATCGACCAAGTGATTAACCTACCCAATCTCTCAGGTTTATGAATGACTTATTAGAGGGGCATATCGATGATCACTCCTATCACATGAGCTTAAAAATAATAGCCAGGTACATGTACAACTTTTCTCCTTGGATCGGCCAAAGAGGAGCATATGTGAGCCCAGATAGGCCTTTAACTCATGAAATTATTTTTCACATTCCTCGTCCTAAAAAACACTTTCCTTAAAATCATGAAAAATAACAAACACTTTTCTGTTTCCCTAGACATAAATATGTTCAATGCAATAACTCAGCCCGTCAGTCTCTGAATATTTTTTTTCATCTTCAACGTGTTCATGTCAATCAATGACTTTATCTTGGAAGGATTTTCTTTAATACCCCTATGATTGACGATATATCCAATAACTTTCCAACTTTGATGTCAAACACGCACTTTTTCGAATTCAAATTCATTATATACTAATCCATTATATTAGACGTTCTTTCTAAGTCGGCCACATGACTCTTGGCCTGCAAACTCTTAGTGAGCATATCATCCATATAGAGGTCCATCGTCTTCCTAATATGGTCCTTTAAAGTTTTGTTAACTAACCTCTGGCAGGTAGCTGCTGTATTTTCTAAGCCGAATGGCATTACTTTGTATGAGTATGTTCATTTTTCTATGATGAAGGACATCTTCTCGGCATCGTCTTCATACATAGAGATTTTATTATACTTAGAGTAAGCATCTATAAAAATCATGAGTTCATGGTTGGCTATGGAATTTACCACCTAGTTGATTGTCGGGAAAGTAAATCCATTCTTTGGGTAGGCGTTGTTAAGGTCGGTGAAATCTACACACATTCTCCACTTCCTATTTTGTTTAGGCATAATGATGACATTGGACAACCACTTAGAATTTTGAACTTATTTAATGAAGGTTGTCATCTATATTTTCTTTACTTCCTCTTGTATAACATCATATATACCTATGGCAGAGGTCCATCTTCGTTATTTTATTGGTTTCACTGTCTCGTCTATATTAAGCCGATGACAAACAACCTGAGCGTTAATTCCCGACGTATCATTGTGGCTCCATGTGAACACATTTTGCCTTCTTTTTAAAAGCTCAATCAACTCATTGTTTATTTTTGTCTTAAGGGATGAGCCTATTTGGGTGGTTTTTTCGTTCATCCTCATGGAGGACGACGGAATCTACCTCTTTTATAGACTGTCCTTTCTTAAGCTCCTGCTCGTCTATTGGGTCAAGAATGCCATTGTTCTTTGAGGTTATATTTCTCTTATAGGTATCCATGCCTTCCACTGAGGTTAACTAACACTTTGGTTCTTCTATCTAATCACCATTAACTTCCCATACTCCATAAGGAGGCAATAATTCCATCATTTGGTGTATAGTGGAAGGCACAACTTCAAATTCCTTAAGTTCTACCCTCCCCAAAATTATGTTGTAGGTAGATAAGATTTTCTCAACCATCATAAAATTTTGATCTTCCTTGTCAATCATCTTGTATAAGTTCCTATTCAAACATCCATTTCAAACAACTTTCTCTCTACTGAACCCAACCAATTTGTGATGATATGGGACAACTCTCTTCTTACTCAGTTTTAGCAATTCCCTCATCCACCAGAATACAAACCACATTACAATTGAATACTCGTGTGCTGATGATGAGAGGATTATTATGAGGGGATAAAATCACCTTAAAGTTGGAAAATCCCACTACGAGACTTTCTATATTAACTTTCTCTAATTTTCTTGGTTTACTCTCGGCTTTCAGCCAAACTAAATTCAGTTCTCTTAGGCCCGACCTTGACCTCAATCAGATGAGCCTTCCTATTAGCTGGCTCAGTTCCTCCACCTACTATTCCTCCGTATATCATATTTACATCACAAGAAATCATACTAAGGTTTACCTTTAATTACAGGAGGTTTGGCAAGAATATCTAGGTCATCTTCGTCATAATCACCTGACTCTGGGTCATTTTTATTTTCTTGTATTTCCTTCTTTTTAGGCCTGTTACTCTTTTGTGAGGAGTATCTCTTTATGCTGTCGTCTTGGCCTCCCTTTTTGTTAACATACTTCAATAGCTTCCACTATTTTTGCACCTTCTCAATTTCCTCTTTCATGAAGAAGCATTAGTCTATCATGTGGCCATAATCTTGATGGAATGCGCGCTATTTACTCTTGTCTCTAATGTGGGTGGGGAGACCTCAAATTTTAGGTCCATCATATCTCTCTGTCATCATCTATCTCGTTCATAATCAAATCTGGACTAACTGACAAATGAGTGTATTTAGCAAACTTAACATCATTTGTCATTTTCTTCTCCTCTTTGTCATTTTTTATCTCGTCATTAGCCAGACTTGTTACTGTCAACCTCTTTATGGTCTCCTCTCTTGGCCTCCATAGACTCCTGCGTGTTCATGATTCTTCTGGCCTTAGCTAGTAGTTTTGTCATGGACTTTGTAGGATATTTGGAGAGATTCCTACAGAGTTTTCCTGGTTAAATCCCACTGATAAGTGTTGTCATCATAATGCTCTCTTCATATTCCTCAACCTCCATTCTTTCTTTATTAAACTGAGATATCTAATCCCTTAGAGAACCGGTCTTCCACTGTTTAATAACAAAAAAATGACTAATACACTTAGACAACATAATACCGAAACAAAATTTATGGATAAATTTCTTTGCTAGGTGCTTAAAGTATTCAATGGATCCTCTTGGAAGACCAGTTTACCATACATGAGTAGCACCAGTAAGCATATCACAGAAACCTAGCACCTCATCTTATCCAAGATGGAGTAAATGTTGGCAGCCAACTGATACATCCCTATGTAATGAAGAGAATTTGTACTCCCATCATATCTCAGAGTCACGATTGGCGATTTGAACTCACCGGGAGTTGGATAACTATTCTTTTTATGAAAGGAGATTCCTCCATGTACCCACGATGTCTTCGGTCTCAAATTTTTATAAGACAATTGATCTTATCTTATAACCTTTGAATTGATATATTCCAAGGTTTTTCCTCTAGGACTATGTTGTCACCTTTTCTTTCCACTCTAACAGCGATTTTGGCGTCCGACCCCCTGCTTGGATTCATTTTTCTGCTGTTAATTTTTCTATGCTCCCCCTTTCCTGGCCTCATCTTGGGCAATCGTCGTAGGGATAGTTAGTGGTATGTGTACCACCAATGTTATGGGGGATATTATCTCTATTGTCATTTCTTCATAGATCGAGACGATTAACTGCCGACCCGTAGCTTAGTCTGTCAAACGCATTGTCTTTCTGACGACTCTAAGGGGTGTGTTGAACGCTTCTACCTTGATAAGTTGGATTTGGGGTTGGATCCTAGCCGATATGAAGTATATGAAATCTCATATATCTTTCAACAATCCTCCTTTTTGAATGATATGTCCTCTGGGTACTCTTGAACCCAGAGGAGGACTCTTATGCTGTTTGATGCCGACTCTTGTAGCGACTGAAATAGATATACCATTTGAGGCCGACTCTTATGTTTTATGAGGGCGATCCTTATAGCTAACGAAACGGATATGCCTCTGCTTACTGAGATAACTATCTTGACTAGGTGTCTGGAGTGGTCTCTGGGGACGAGGCCACTTAGGACGAGACTTATGGTGAGGGCTTCTGGAGGATGGCAGTTTTGTTCAAAGACATGTCCTGAGGAAGATTTTTTCATAGTAGGTCCTCCATAAGAGACCACACTTACGTATATCACTAATAAACAAACTTTAATTATAGATAGTTAGGATTATCCTAGTCTATATATGTAATTTTATGAATAAGAATATTTTTTATAATAATTCGTTATAATTTGTTTCAATCTGAGTAGAATTAATTTATGTCATAATAGTTTTAGGTTCATTTGATTCATATGTTAAATTTCATTACGTAAACCCTTACGAAAATTTGATATTGATTGTATTTATGAGCTTAATTCAAATTTGTAAAACTTTAAGTAAATTTTGAATTGGAATTGAGAATTTAATTGAAATTTGGAAAAAAAATTATAAATGTTGACAATTACATATTATTAGAAATATCATAATTATATGCTTTCTCAAATGTATAGGATGCCTACACATGCATGTCATTAGAAATGTCATAATTCAACTTCTTACCCTAAGATGTAGACTTTATAAACTTTTTTGAATTTATCCCTTAGTAGTGATAATGAAATAATACTTTTCTCATAATTCTCCCATGTCATAATTCAATGGATAAATATTATATTAAGGGATTAGTAGAAATATTAAAAGTACGAAATTTATTTTGTGACATGTCTTCTCGACTCCATTTTGGATAATGTTGGTCAAAAGGTATTCGTTTGTACGATAAACATGGTGTGAAGTGATATAATGAGGAGAAGAGAAGTTATATAAATAAAAGAGAAATATAATTTGTAAAGAATAAATAGAAAGTGAAGATATTTAAGAAATATAAATTATGATAGATTACAAAATAAATTGAGATTAAAAAAAGGGTAAAATGATTAGTTACATTAGTGTTAATAGTTGAAGCATGACAAGAGTGAATATTGTGTTTATTTGTGTATGACCCAGCACGGAGGTCCATGCTTGACTATTTTATAAGTGATGATGTATTTAGGTTGTGTGTGGTGGAGGTTCGTTTCTATTTTTATGTGTCATAGGATTAGTGACCTTAATGGGGACTGGGAGTTAGATACGAATATAATATATATTATGATGATGTGTTTAGGTCGATATAGTGGAGGAGGTTGGACTTTGTTATCATGATTTATTTGATATTCTTGTGTGTGCATGGTGTGGAACTAGTTACCTCAATGGGGATTGGGAGCTAGACACGATCATGGTCTTTAATTATAATAATGAAATTAAATGGTGAAAGTTGGAACTGTCAAAGATTAAATAGTGAGGGATGTATTTACGTTGAAAATCAAGTAATTTACAAATTGTTGATTTGTCACTTATCTACATAACTAATTTTGGGTTGAGTAGCTTTGTTATCCCGCGATGTCGTAACCATTACTATTCAACTCACATTTTAGGTGCTTGTGATCGTCCCACTTAGAATTCTTATCTTGAAGCATTAATTTGTTATCTTAGTCCCACCACCTATTGTAGGATGTAGGTATCATTCTTTTGTAGTTAGTTTATTTACATTTTGTTATGAGAGATGCGAGGGTTATTTTATTTCGGTTTTGTGCATGTACGCGAGGGTTATTTTATTTCGATTTTGTGCATGTACACAATTTAGTTAGTAGTTTGGATTATTGAGTATTTTTGGTGGCTTGTATCCATAGAGGTTTTAACTTGAATTTAATATTTTGACTTATTATAGAGCTTGATTGCAGTTTTATTCATATATTAGTTGGTGGTTATTTCATTCGTATCATTGTGACTTTGGGATTTATCTTATCGAACTCCAGTTGTGTATCTTTATCTAATGTGTTTCTCTCATTCTAATAATGTTGTTTAAATTTTATTGAAAATTTGTGTGGTTTAATAAGTAGACTTGATTAACCTATTTATTAAAATATAATGGATGCCAAAGTTAGTATCAAATTATAATCCTAGGAAACGTAGGTTTTGTAGGTCCATTCTATTCGGTAGCATGTCGTTCTTTGATGCATTTGTTTTACTTATATTATTTTGATGATATCATTAATACTAATAGGCGCTACATGTACTTTTTTAGATATAACCAAAGAGGAAGATTTTCACCGATTCACATGTTTCTTAGCCAGTTCCCGTAGCACCAGTACCATTTGCATTACCAGCAGCACTGGCATAGCCCATAACAATAGTCTAGCACCTGATGTTATGGGACAATACCATTTTGGATCCCAATAAATCTCAAAATTGATATCGCAGTTCGAAAAAGCAAGATTAGCTGCAGACATAGGTCATTCGAGGCACTACAACCATTAGCACCAACTCCCACAATCGATTGGGAGAAGGTCACAGGAGAATTTATGAAGAATAGAGACTCATTGTTAGCATTGTAGCAGTGCTAGGACATTGATCTTAATTGATCCTTATCATGCATTGATGTGAAAAGGCATGTTCTTATCATATTTCTTCTGATCATAGATGATCTCTAATGGTGGGTGAGTATGACTACAACCGAGTAGAAAGATCAGTTATCATATATAGAGTTCACAATGAGGTTCAGTGATATGTACTTCCTTAATTCTATTCAGACACGGAAGAAGATAAAGTTTTTTCCACTCTAGCAAGGGACTTATACTATCATGGAGTATGAGAAAGAGTTTAAATATTAATCACTATTTGCTCTTGACGAGGTGAATACGAAGAAAAAGAGGATTACGTGTTTTGTTAAAGTTCTTATTAACCTTATACAAGATTGTCTAATGGCAAACCCAGCATACACCATATACACCCAGATAGTGAGTGTTGCACTTACTCTTTGTTAAGACCGTGCATATTATAAGAAAATTTTGAGAAAGGGGTCAAAACAAGTGGTCCCAAGACATGAAGGATTCGGTGTGGATAGGGAATTAGAACAAGTCCAATAAGTCCATGGGCCGTGGAGGATATTCTGGACCAATCATTAGAAACCCCAATAACTATAAAGACCCCCCGCCCACACACACACAGGCAGGTCAGGGGTAGAAGTAAAAGTATAGACAGACAAGGATCGTTTGAGTCCTTACATGGGATTTTTTTTTACAGATTTGGGGATACAGGAAATGAGGTGCACGTATGTCCCGATGAAAAAATAGTTCGGGAGGGAAAGTTTGGCTAGGGCTAGTTGGATTCGAGATAGGGTTAGCATGGATAGGCTAATAGTTTTGATTTGGTCAGGGCCAATAGTAATAGTAGGGATAGTAGGGGAAATATAGACAGGTCCAATATGTTCGGGGTTAAAAATTCTTTAGGAAACATTATCAGTAGTAGAAAATGTAGTAGCATATGTTATCTTTTCTATCCCGGATCCTGTAGGCACAACCAGCACTCCTAACACCATCAATCGCAGCAAATCAGCCTCAACTAAAATACGGTATGGTTTATCAACTAGGACCCAAGTATGAGACAACACTTACTTAGGAAGTTGATATATGTTTTACGTTCATGTCTTTATATCCAGGTTTTGTTTGACATGGGGGAAATATATTCTTCTATTTTACGACATTTTGTGGGTATTTCGGGGACCATTCTGAGTCCATGTTATAGCATATTATCTATATATACTCTACCAGGTGAATCCACTCATATTATAGAGTCATGTGATGGGATAGGTATTTATATATAGGCTACGATTTGTGTTTAATTTATTGCTTTTATATTCCTATACACATGATGTCATATTGGAGATGGATTGGTTCTGTACATATCAAACTCAAATTAATTGTATATTTAGAGATATTATGTTTACTATACCGGGTCAGGAGATGTATTTGGCTTCTATGCCTAGGATGGAGGGGTTGAGATACTACAATTTTTATTTTATTTATGAGGAAACTGGGGAGAAGACTATGGTTTCTTTAGATTTGAACCCAATATTACAGGAGGCCCTCGTTGTGTTTGATGAGATTGCAAGTTTACCATCGCATAGAGAGATTGATTTTGTGATAACCAAGCCCATAGTTCGATCACCATATCATATGTCTCTTATGGAGATGAAATATATTAGAGATCATATTAAGAAGTTGTTAGAGCAACGTTTTATCCATCGTATCACTTAACCTTAGGCTACGCCTATTTTATTTGTGAAGAATAAGGTTAGATCCTTGAGATTTTGTATTAATTATCATGAGTTAAATAAGGTGACGATAAATAATAAGTACCCGCTACCGAGGATAAATGATTTTTTTATATTAGTTGGAGGGAACATGAATCTTCAATGGTTGATTTGTGACATAATTATCACTAGTTAAGGGTATAGAGAAGAATATGCCTAAGACAAATGTCCTAACTTGTTTTGAGTCTTATGAATTTCTAGTGATATCGTTGGGTTGACTAATGCCCAAGAAGTATTCATGGACTTGATGAATAGGGTGTTTTGGTCGTATCCGGACCAGTTCATACTAGTCTTCATTGATAATATTCTAATCTACTCACAGACAGAAGAGGAGGATGTCAATCATTTATGGATTGCATTGTAAACATTGAGGCAGCATAAGATTTATGCAAAGTTCTTTAAGTGAGAGTTTTGGAAGAGAGAATTCAAGTTTTTAGGACATTTGGGTAAAAATGGACTTTCGGTGGATCCTAGTAAGGTGTCATCCATATTGGATTGGGGACAAGACACGACAGCTACTAAGTTTCGTAAATTTTTATGTTTGGTCGGTTATTATGGGAGATTCATCCATGGATTCTCAAATATAGTAGGTCCAATAAATGATTTGATAAGAAATGGTCTACTAATATTTTATAGTGAGAAGTGTCAACATGCATTCGACACTCTTAAGGAGAAGTTAACCTCTACATCGTTCCTCGGATTACCTAGAAGTGGAAATATAGTTCATGGTTTATACGGATGCTTTTCTACAGGGATTAGGTGGAGTGTTGATGTAGGAGGATTATCCAATTTTATATGACTCTTGGAAGTCGAATATGCTTGAGGTTAACTATCAAACTCATGACTTGAAGTTGGCGTCCATTGTAATTGTATTGCATGTCATGAAGGCCTTATCTTATGGGTGAGAAATTTAGAATATTTATTATTATAAGATTTCATAATATATGTTCACATACAAAGATCCTAGTATGACGCATCGAAGATTGTTTTCGTTCAAGGAAATCTAATGTAGTATCCGACGCATTATGCTAACGACCTAAAGGTAGTTTGTCATTATTTCAATTAGTATAGTTGAGTTTGATGGAGTTTATTGGTTAGTTAACCAGGTCCATTATGGGGATGCTTATAGTGACTCTAGAGATTATGATACAAGTGATCAGGATGTAGTCACAATACGTGTTATGCAAGGAGAATGTGGAAGATTCTTCTCACTATTGGTGTTTCATTCTTTTTTATAGGATTTGGCGGTGGGTTACGGTGTAAGGTGAGATTGGTGGTACCCTCAGATGAGGACTTAAGATGGGTAGTTATACTGGAAATGCATGGTTCATATTTTATAGGATGTTAGGGTGGGAATATAATGGACCATAACATGAAAAGGTAGTATTGGTGGGATGGTATGAATTTATATGTTGAAGAGTTTGTATCTAGGTGCACCACTTATCATATGGTGAAGGTGGACCATTAGAAGTTATCTAGTATGATTCAAACTCTACCCATCTCCATGTGGAAGTGGGATACCATGTCGATGAATTTCACACAGGTCTACCTTTGATGCCTCGCCACATGTACCAATTATTCCACCAAACATCTTGAACGATTGTGTGTTACCAATATTATTCGATTACATAGGATTCCATCATTTATAGGTTTATATCGATCCCTTATTTTATGGAACATTTTTGGCAGAATTTCTAGTAGGCTATGGGGACTTAGATACCTTAATATGGGATACCATGTATAGATAGATGGTAAATCGAGAGTGTAAATCAGGTTTTGAAGGACATGCTAAGAGCATATGTGATGGACTTTGAAGGAAGTTGGGAGGTAAACTTTCTATAAGTGGTGTATATGTATAATAAGAGTTATATTGTCCACATATACGGGACTTTACAAGGAATTATAGAAGTGAGCATGTCGATCGCTAGTATGGTTGTTAGACCCAGGTGAGAGATGAAGTTTAGTTCCAAAATACGCTAAAGAAATGATTTTGAAGATTAAGTTGATTAGGAAGAGGACGAAGATCGTCCAAGATAAGAAGGCGATCCATATAGGTATAAATAGGAAGTCGATGAAGATTGAGGTGGGAAAGAAGATCCTCCTATAGGTTTCTCGTATAAAATGGGCGATGAGATTTGAAAATAAAGGGAATCTAGATCTACATTATATTTGAGTTTTTATGATTATAGAAAAATTGGGTAATATGTCGTGTTGGTTTGAACTATCAGGCCATCTTGATCGGATACATAATTTCTTTCACGTGTGCGTACTCTATAGATTCTTACATCTTACAACTCCCTATAATCACATTAAGTTGGGCAATATTGAGTAAGATTCAGATGATTCTTATAGTGAGCAGCTAGTGGGAATACTCAATAAAAGGATTCCAAGGTTATGCTCTAAGGAGATATACTTAGTATTTGTTTAGAGGAGTCTACACTGGAATGTGAGGATTTGATGACATAACAATACCCATAACTATTTTGAGTCGGGTAAGTTTTGTGTTTGTGGATTCTGAGAATGGAATTCTTTTTTACAGAGGGAAAGATTATAATACCCCATAATTTCAAAATTTTGATAAATTAATTAAATAGTTAAATTGCGAGAATGTTACTTATTAATTATTAGGAAACTCGGATTAATTATAAATTTAATTGTGAATTTGAAATCAAATGTGAAAAGTTCAAGTTGAAATGAATTTATTTGAGATTATGGAAATGATTTAAAAACTAGTAAAGTGGTATGGGCATAAATGTAATTACTTTAAAATTAAGGTTAATATGTTAATTATAGTAAATAATTTAATAGTTTGGAAAATTGGGGAGTTTTTTTAAAAGGTTAATGGTATAAAGGTGTTTTTTTTCATTATTTATCAAGGAAGTTTATGGTTGGGGTTGATAAGAAAGATGAAGAGACAAGGGTTTTCGTTTTAACTAGTTGGAAACGCGTGCAATGCGCGGTCTATACGACAAAGGCAGACTTAAACCCGAAAAATTTCCAAGCACGTAAAACATGAATCAATATATAAATTTGATACCAAAACACAGATTATTTGTGATATGAAAACATCTAAAATAAATGTAACGACATAACAAGACCATCTTGAACCTACCAAAAAAAAATTTAACCATTAATATAATAGGGAGTACTCCATTGTAAGATTAACCAGATAAGTTAATGTGTCTTATTTTTCCAAGTATACATTATCCTATCTTTTGTAGTGTTTTAGGGAAGGGCATATTTACATTGGGTTGCTATTCCAATTGTTTTTCTAGAATTTAAAATTTGGATCTGTTCTGTGAAACTGTAAAGTTAAAGGTTAAGATACCCTCTATGTAAACTCGAGGTGATAAAACTATTAAAACTTCAATGAGATATGTGTGATAAAGAAAAAATCTAAGAAATCCTCCTAAGTTGGGGACTCTCTGTGTGGTGATCTCCTCGTTGAACATAATTCAACGATTGGCTATGAATTCTAGCGAAGCAACATAAGAATTACAAAATATATGTTGCCTTGTGTTTTGTATCTTGTGTGTATCAAGCCTTTTGATATCAACAAATACCTATGGAATGCCTCTGTGTTTTTTCGAACATCTAACGTTGAGATGATGATGATGACGATGATAATGGAGAACATTATAGAATGAAAGAGAACTCATCAAATATATTATAAAGTAATGTGATTTGTAAGTGTCAAATAAATACTGCACATATAAGAATACAAAATCTATGTTAGAACATCCCTCATCTTTCAAAAGTTAATAACTTAATAACATCATCTAAAGAACTATGATAGAAATCAATAGCATCATCTAAAGCCCCATGATAGTAATTCCAATGGAGGGCAATCCATTATTGTATCACTTACATGTATAAGCAAAAATTGCTTACCACTTTCTTATCATCAACATTAAATAAATCAAAGTTCTCATAAAAAGAAAAAACAGAACATTGAACAAATAAAAAAATTGACCAACTCAATTATCTCGTAAACATAGAATAATCAACTCTATATTCCTTACGTCCATAGTATTATTCTTTAAAATTACCATTAACAGGTGATAATTAACTTCCGATTGCGGTGAATATGATGGACTTTATCCCGTAAAATAGATGATGTGATTTTCGCAATCCATGGTTTCCCCCCAACTTACTAATTCTATCAACTGAACACCCAGACAATAAAGTGCTAACCCACTAAAAGATGTCAGTTATCAATTCCTTATACACAAAACTAAGGTTCATTTCATTCGTAATGATATAAGCAAAGAACAATATTATATATAAAAAATCTTAAATACAAAACAAAAATCTGAGTACGCTAAGAATAAAAACATATAATATAATAGTTCATGAATAATTCACATACACATAAGCATCGACAAAATGGAATTCTTTAATTTTACAACTGAACAAAATTGATGAATTATTAAATGAAAGTTAAAAATATTTAGTGGAGAGATAATATAAATAGAAAGCAGAAAAGAGAAGAGGGAGAGAGAGAGAGAGAGAACTATAGTATGAAGAAATCTTTGGGGGAAAAATATTTGGACATTAAGAATGAGAATCATCTGAATATAGTAGAGAGAACTGAAATACAATAAAAGACCTTAGCTCCTCCTAAACCCTGCACAATAAAAAAAGATAAACAGGAGACCTAATCCATATTAATATATGAAATTAGAAAGTAATATCAATCTAGTTTAGATAAGCAGAAGACATCATTCATACCAAAAGAGATGATAAAGATGCTTACCTCTTCATAGAGTTAATATCATTCATGGAGGTAAAAATCAAACTAGATTCATGGAGGTGTTGTATTACTTTTTATGGTATGAACAGCTTAAACAGTAGACATCATTGTAATATATCTCAAGGCTGGGTTCATTCCTTGCTTTGTCAAGATTCCACTGCCAAAGTGGAAAGATGAACAACTAATTGCCCAAAATGAACCAAGCCTCTAATATCCATTTGATCTTAAATTTATAACCCATATCCCCCATTTTCCAAACAAAAGAATCGAGAAGATATACAGATGTAGAGATATCTAGAAATTAAAAACTATTAATTTTTCTACCCTTAATCTGAATTACACTAAAATAATTGAGACCCAAATGCATATAGAGAATGGAGAGAAAGTTTCCATGGGAGGTTTGGCAAATTTCTAGAGAGAGGCACATTATGTAAATGTAAGTTAAGAGACGTAAGATGAAAATAAAAAAAAATAAAACCAAAGGACATGAGAGAGAAAAAGGTGTGCTCGGAAGACAAAAGGAAGAAATAAAGTCTATTTGATAGGCAATAGTTAATGGGTGT
Source organism: Sambucus nigra (assembly GCA_949130495.1). Taxonomy (NCBI): domain Eukaryota; kingdom Viridiplantae; phylum Streptophyta; class Magnoliopsida; order Dipsacales; family Adoxaceae; genus Sambucus; species Sambucus nigra. The sequence goes on along the minus strand of OX422217.1, from coordinate 245,431,864 downwards.
ACAACTGTGTATAAAAATCTAAAAATAATGGTTAATATTAGAGATCAATAATCATCCTACATGGATAGCCTCGTTGCATAGCACTCTTAATGCTTTGTATAGCAATTTAGAGTATTATATAAATGTCTATTAATAGCAACAATTGTGGTGAGCCGCTATAGTGGGGTAGAAGCCGCAACAGCGAGCATAAGCAGTCGTAATAATGATATATTATAGATAAAAAGCCCTCCAACTTGCCTTTTTTTCCACTAAACTTATCATTTTCTCTCACCACCTCCCTAAATTTGTTGCCTCTCTTATAAATCAACACCAACCTTCAACCCCTAAGCCTAATCATTTTACAATTACATACCTAAAACCCCAAATTTATTATTCATATTTCAACACAAGAATTGGAGATTGTTTTGGAGCATAATTTAGAGTTCAATTGGTACAAGTATAAGAAAAACTATTTTGTTGAGCCATTACATTTCAAGGATTTCTCTCTATATTTCTCTATGGATTGTCATCTATTGGTGCAAGTTAATAATTTACTCATCCCCTTTTATGTATTTTAATTATAATTTTTGCGTAAACATAATCCACATACATAAAATCAATTAGATAATTGGGATTGTCCAATTTTATCCACGTAATTTTTTGAATTCGAAAGATAATAATGTTTGTTAATAATTCGTTATAATTTGTTTTAATCTAAGTTGAATTCATATGTGATATAATAGTTTACGATTTATTTGATTCATATGTTAAATTTAATTATGTCAACCCTTACGTTAATTTGATATTTATTTTATTTGTGAGCTTAATTTAACTACATAAAACCTGAGGTAAATTTTGACGAAGAAGTGACAAGTAATTTTTGAATATGAACTGAGAAAGTTATTAAACTTAGCGAACTTTATAAATGTTTACAATTACATGTTATTATAAATATCATAATTTGACTTTTTTCCCGAATATGTAGGTTATCTCCACATGCATGTTACTAGAAATGTCATAATTCAACTTTCAACCCTAAGATGTAGACTTTATATGCTTTGTCGAATTTATCCCTTTGTAGTGATAATGAAATTATGTTTTTCTCATAATTCTCACGTGTAATATTTCAATGGATAAATAATATATTAAGGGATTAGTAGAAACATCAATAGCCCAAAATTAGTTTAGTGAGACTCCATAATGGATAAGGTATGCCCAATAGTGTTCTCTTGTGAGCTAAACATGTTGTGATGTGAGATAATGATGACAAAAGACGATAGAGAAAGAAAAGTGAAATAGAATTTGTAATGAATAAATAGAAAGTAAAGAGATTAGAAGTATAGAATTGTGCTAAATTCAAAAATAAAACAAGAATAAAAAGATGGTAAAATAATTAGTAATGTTACTGCTAATAGATAGATTTTGTCAAAAATGAATATCATGTTTATTTGTGGATACCCCGGTGTGGATGGACATGGTTGGCTATGTTATAAGTGATGATATATTTGGGATGCACATAATGGAGGTAATATTTTGTTTTTGCGTCATTGGACTGGTTACTTCAACGGGAATTGGGAGCTAAATACAATTACAGTATATATATTTTGACGATGTGTCTAAGGTGTATATAGTGAAGGTTGGAATTTATGATGATGAGGATATATATAGTTAACTATATGGACACCGGGGTCCAGACAAGATCATTGTCTTCAATAATAATAAAGTAATTAATTGTTGAAAGTTGTAATTGTCAACTAATGACCAATGAGGGATATTTATACGATGTCGATCATCTATGATTATAAATAGTGGATTTATTATGTATTTACTTAACTGCTTTTGGGCTCCGTTGATTTATTAGCGTGGGATGGATTGACCATCGTTGTTGAACTTACATTTCAGGTGCTCGTGACCGTCCCAGTCAGCATTCTTATCTTGGAGAACCAATTTCATATCCGAGTTCCACAACTAGTTAAGGACACAAGTCTTAGTTTTTTATAATCAGTTTATGTACATTTAGTTGTGAGAACTAGGAGTGTGATTATTATTTTAGATTTGGGCGTCTACTCAGTTTAGTTACTACTTTGTATTATTGATTATTTATGGTGGCATGTATCCATAGAGGTTTTTACCTTATGATATTATTATTGGGATTTGTTGTAGAAATTGTTTGTGGTTTTTATTTATATATTAGTTGGTGGTGATTTTATTCCTATCATTATGTCTTTAGGATTTATCTTATCAAACTTTAGTTATGTATATTTATCAATTATTTTCCGCTGATGCTAAGAATTATATTTAAATTAAATTGATAAATTGTATGATTTAATTAGTAGACTTAATCAACCCAATTATTGAAATATACGTGGTGACACAACATTTCCTGCTTTTAGGCATGGAATCACTATGTCTAAGTATCAGTGTCCTTATACACCTGCTTAGATTTAGAGAATGATAAATATACATTATGGTTTGGCTCTGAGCACTCTCATGTATGTTATGTTGTGTATAAGACAAGATTTCTTCTTCACCAGTTGCATGGTTAGAATATTCTAGTCTATCCTAGGTGGGAACATTAGAATGTAGTAAATTACCTTCTCAAGTACCTAAAAAGGACTAAAGATTATTTGTTTGTTTACTCAACAAAAAATCTTGTACATTTTGGGTAAACAAACTAATATTATTAGTTGGATATGGATTATGGAAACTGACCTTAGGATATGTGCTTACCCTAAAAGGGGGAACCATAAGTTTAAGGAGTATCAATAAATTATTTTTATTTTACTCGACCATAAAGCCAAATATGTGGTCTTTTCGGAGGCAGCAAAGGAGGTTGTTTGACTATGAAACTTCCTATTTGATTTAGATGTGGTTTCTTCAGTGCAGTCACATATTACACTTTGATATGATAATAGAGGATCAATTTCTAACTTGAAATAACTAAGGAATCATAAGAGGGACAATCATATTGAGCGAAAGTATCACCTCATATAGGAGATCGTGTGAAGACGAGATGTCATCATGACCAATATTACATATTAAGACAACCTGGAGGATCCTTTTACAAAGATCTAAGAAAATAGGACTTTTAATATTCAGGTACAGGTAATGGGTGTTAGATGCATATATATGCATATAGGTTTAAGACTAAATCGGGGATTGTCTTTATTTTATTCTTAAGACCATGATTAACATTTATATTTTTAATAAACGATTTTGAGGTTCATTTTTTAAATAAAATTAATTTTTGTGAGAATGTCTTATGTTTTTCTTAAATATATTATATAAATATTTGTTAATTAGACCTAGTGGAAATTGGTGACTCAAGTTCGGCCTGATTATAAAATATCAAAAAATACGATTTTAGATTGATTAAGGAGTTCAATTCCTATATATGTAGTTTACATGCTATTAGTAAAGTTACGTATAGAATCTCAGTAGTTTATTTTCAGTACAGTAACCTCTCCAATGGTTCACAAACATGTCTGATAGTCAAAGATTATTTTCATGATACATTAGAAATGTACTGAACATGACTAGAAGTTAGATTTAAGTACATGTGCTGACTGTAATAAACTGGCACAATCTCAAAAATTTTGTTAATGGTCCATTGATTCTTAACACCGAAGCTTACAATTATAGGAATATTCATATAATCATTTCTTATATTGCCATGTGTGTGATTAAATTTATTAGGTTTATATCTCTGAAATTTGGGAAACCATTGTGATAATACCATATTTAACACTTGGTATTTACAAGCTCTTCCAACTCCGCAACTTCCCTCGTGGTAAGACTAGGGTCCTAAATTTAAACACTAACATACGACAGACCGTTGCTTATGTGATAACACATTTGATACACATAAGGTAAATCCATAGTACTAGGATAGACCTCGGTGACACATCCTTTCAATTGAGAAGATTGGTCACTTCAGTATACCCCCTCCGACCAGCTAAGAGACCTCAGAATCAAGGATTGATATTGATATGTGTTCTCACATGACATCATATTGAAGTGTGATGAACTCCACAAGTCACCCATCCCTCAGTTTTAGGAATTGGTGACCCATAGTACTTTAGGATTGATTCCTATCAACTCCACGATCTATACATCCCCCTCTTTTGCATTCGACAGTTCCCTTTCAAGTTGTGTGATGGGATAAATGAGAAGTAGAACACTATTCACCATACCGCCAAACTCCACCCGCATTAAATGTTACCATCAACATTAAATGCACTCAAAAATCGACTTACTCCACTTACAAATACTTCGCCTAACCTTTCGCCTTCCTACTAACCCTTGAAGACCTTGGAGATGTCAAATCAATGTTGTGATAGTCCACTAATTCGTTTTCCAAGACTAAAATTATAAATAGAAGGTTGTTACAAGGTGGAAGGGATCGATCTTTAGCATCCAATAATATTATAGCATTCAAATAATCAGACTCACAAGAATCCTAGCATTTCATAAGTGTCTTCACCTTATTGTACACTCGTAACCCACTATTGTATGGTCTATATGTGTATTTGGACCAGTTCCACTGTTCATACACTTTTCACACCTTGAATGAACCTAAAACGGTACGTAGGCACCCTTAAAGAAGTCATTCAGTTCATTCCTAAGGTCCTTTGTATCGTTAACAGGATACCCAAGACTTTAGACTCCCTTGAACAAAGCTTAATGGGTCCCTTAGACTGTAATACTTAGCAACATCAACACCTTTATATAATGGACGTAGGACCATCTCCTTAGATATGAACAACTTAAAACCTTTGTCATACACCTAAAACTTCTCTTGTATTACCTGTATGAAATCCATAGAGGAGCATATGTGGGTCTAAAGTAAATTACGATTTTAACACTCATCAGTTTAGCATCGTCTTTGGGAATGAAAACTCCTATTGCTTTCAAACAAATAAACTATCCCCTTTTGAAATGGTGACTAATTCTAGCTTAGCTAGTTATTTCAAGGAAATAGAGGAACGAAAAAATTCTCTATGAGAAAATAGCCATCATCCTTAGCAAGATTCTTTTACCCCAGTGGTAGAAAAACCTATGGTGCTGAAGCATAATGATACTGAGGAAAACAATGGCCCCAGTTTGAGGAAGAAAATTATCTAGAAGGTGTGCCCATGTCCCCCCAATAAAAGAAACTTGCATCCCTATCAATAACATGCTATCACTCCCTAGAGACCAGTCTCTAGGAGGTTCCAAAATAGCTAGACCTTGGTATGGACTACACCAAATTTGTCGAATTGTCACGGTCATTGACCTTGACAAGTTGGACTTGTCAAGGTCAATGACCGTGATAATTCTGGGGGTGATAAATTTTTTTGTCACGGACTTATCAGGGTCATTGACCGTAACAAGTTCGTTAGAATTATCACGGTCATGTCACGGTCATTGACCGTGACAAGCTTTGTCACGGTTAAGGACCGTGACAAGTCCGTGACAGTTTATAAAAAATTGGCATGGTCATTGATTGTGACAAGTCCATGACAAGTTTCTTTGTCAAGGACTTGTCACGATCAATGACCGTGATAATTCTGGGTAGAATTGAAAAAAAATCAGTTGGGCAGTGTGGCCAGTGCCACTGCCCAGCAGTATATATGTACCTTTTATAGCAACGTTGTACATGTTCAAACATTATATATCCAGATAAAATAGATATGGTGAAAATATACATTCAAAATAGAGAGAATATGCATCACCATATAATTCAAATGTAATAATTTAAAACAATTCAATTCAAACATAAATCAATGTCACTAAATGTCTGGGGTATGGTTAACACTGAGGAGGTGAGTAGGCCACACGATATACGAATTAACACATCCACTAATATACACCATATCGCATTGTTTCGCAACCATAATTGGGAGTTCTCCTTCCCGGGCATCACATGTGTGACGAGCACCCTAGACTCGATGTCTTAAAGCTCACGTCCATGAACTAGTGCACCACGGACGATATTCGAGTCCCTCAACCCCCGCCCTATCCGCTGACCATCAAATATGTCCATTATAAACATGCTCGACCAACCAAATGTCGACATCGGTCTGTTGAAGGGAGCCAAATATGCAAGTGGATCATCAGAGTCCGCACGTGTCGGCGATGAAGCAGCGAGATCCACATCCTCATCCTCGTCTTCCCACACCTCCTCCTCCCGCACCTCCTTCCGCACCGCCTTATCCTTCCCTTTACCCTTACGATTTTTTTCCAACGAATGCTTCACGAATGAGTACATATCCTGGACCATCGCCTCCAAACGCAATAGTTTCACGTCATGTGAATCCACCTTTTAACCAACTCGGCGTCGCTTGTCTCCAATCCGATGATCCTAGATTTGGCCACCCGCGAGCTCACCCCCTTGTCTTCCCCTTACAATTAGAGCCAAGCACTTAGCTGAGTGCGTCTGTGGACAAAGATGCCTTGTCGGCATCAGACTGCGACTCATGTACTTCCTTAAGCTTTGCCTGAAACGACAAAAAGCACATGATTAGTAAAATAAGTAAATTAAAAAATTATAACGTAATTAACAAAAAGTAAATTGTCGGATTACTTACAATCGTGGCCGCGGCGCTTGGGGACACCTCCTTGTCCTTACCCTTCTTCGTCCGAAGATCCACATAAGTATCGAGCCTATGTGGCCTACCCCCAGGGCCACTACATGTCCCCTGAAATAAAATAAAGTAAAATTAGTATCAGCCCCGCAAAGTAAAATAATGCAAAATAATATATTTTATGTAGTTATAGAAAAATTAAATCTTACCATCATCCTATGCTCCACCTCGGCGTAATACGTCCGACCGGAGTAGTGCACGTCCGTCTTTTTTTCCCAGTTTTCCCTTCCCGATTGGCGAGATGCCAATTTTTGCTCCCCGATATCATTGTTAATGAACCTTTGCCATTGTGCCAATGAGATCGGCTCCTTCGGTGGGATGGATTCACACCATTGGATAATGGACTCTCATGTCTTCCCAAAGTACCGGGTTCGCATATTTTTTTCCACCTCTTGTGTTTCTCCCTCAACTGCTCCAAGACGGAATCGCGTAGCTTTGGATTCAGGGTGAATTGTTCCTGTCCAACAAATACAATATTAGTTGCAAATAAATATAAATAGAAATAGAAAATGAAATTGAAATTGAAATATTCTTATAAATATAAATATAAATATATTACCTGTAGTGCCACCCAAACAGCTAACTTGAGCTCATATAATCCGACTAATGTACCCCGGGACGATGATCGTCTTTACTAGCTCGAGGGATCTCGCTAATAGCCCTAACTTGTTCTCGATGGGCATCCCTAATTTGCCATATTTGGAAAGATTAGGAGCCGAGGAGCCCTCGTCGCCTCCGCTACCACCGAGCCCAGACGACATCATCATAACTAGCATCATCATCCTCGCCTTAATACCTGAAGGAGACATTTGCTGTAAAAAAATGTCATTAGTACATATCAAAATGAATTAAAAGAAGACATGCAAATATGTAAAATTACTACAAATAAAAATGAATTGTTACTGTTAAACACCTCAATTGACAATAATCCAGTGGTCATACCACTTTTAAAGGTACGAATCATATAAACAAAGTAATATTCAAAAAAAGTTAAAAAATCCCACCCCCATATGGACAATAATCCAGTGGTCATGACACTTTTAAAATTAACCAACCCAACATCGATCCACTATAATCCAACATCACTGTCAACAACAAATGTGTATCCCGTACTCCTTCTAATTCATCTACTCAATTAATTATTTTCATCAATTAAACTAACAATTAAAGTATAAAATTATTAATTTACTAATTTACAATGAGGGGCAATACTACTTTCATAATTAATCATATATTAATTTACTAATTTACAATGAGGGACAATCAATCAATTCGTTTACAGGGGACATTACGCACAAACATGCACACTACACACACACACATGCAGCCCCCATCCCTACCCCACCACCCACCCACCCATCCCTGGCCCCTCCCCCCCAACCTGTCCCACCCCCACGCACATACACACACACGCAGCCCCACCCCCTGCCCCACCGCCCTCCCCACCCACCACACGCACACACACGCACATACATAATAATTACATTATAATAAACTTTAATATAACTCTTTCTTCGACTCTAATACCCCCACCACACAACTACTTTCAACACATACTATATCCTCCGCCACTTGCCACCAGCTCCACCTTATCACATGCCACCATCTCCACCACCACTTATACCAGTGTCACTCGTCTGCACCATAGCTTGCCATCAACTCTACTTCCACCACTTTGCAAAAAACTAAAAATCATAACTACAAGTACCACAATAATTATACCAGGGTAAGTAATTTGAAAAATTAACACCAAAATAGCCATATTTTCATAAATCCAAATGGGCTTTTTTTCAAAAATCTGAAATAGCCATAATTATATCTTAACCAAAAACACAAAGTACCATTATTATTATTATTATTATTATTATTATTATTATTATTATTATTATTATTATTATTATTATTATTATTATTATTATTATTATTATTATTATTATTATTATTATTATTATTATTATTATGAAAACATGCAAATTAAACGTTGAAGTTTGGGGTTAATTTCAATTTAGACTCGCCATTTCAAATTATATATATATATATATATATATATATATATATATATATATATATATATATATATATATATATATATATAATTTATTGCATTAATAATAAATTAATTAAGATAAAATTCTTAAATTAATTAACATAATTTTCTATCTCTCCCCCATGATCTCCATTAGTACACGCTTGCCACCGCCCACCCCCCACCCTACCCCACCCCCTACCCCCACCATGTCCCACCCACCACACACGCACACACACACACATACAAACACACAGCCCCCCCCCCCACCCTGCCCCACTCCCCTCCCCACCCCCCACCCACCACACACGCACACACACACATATATATATACACACACACATATATATAAATGGAAGAGAGAGAGAGAGAGAGAGAGAGAGAGAGAGAGAGAGAGAGAGAGAGAGAGAGAAAAGGAGGGAAGAATGGCGGTGGAAAAAAGAAGAGAAATTGTTTTTTTTACTGCGACATTTGTCACGGTCGTGTCACGATCATTGACGGTGATAAAATTATAAGTATTGTCACGGTCAATGACCGTGACAATCCTTTGTCACGGCCTTGTCACAGTCAATGACCGTGACACAAAACACGTGTTTGTTGTCACGGTCATTGACCGTGACAAGGCGAAGCGCTGGAAGGGTGATAATTTATCCATTTTGGTGTAGTGAGAGCTCAAGAAGATGCAAGATCAATTTGGTAATTTCCTTAACAAGTACAATACTCAAACTCCTAACACCGTAGAGTTAGCTTTCCATAACACATTTTCCCCATTCTCTGATGATGTAAAACATTACTTCCTTCCCCAAATTGGAAGATGTCAAATTTTGAGCCTTTTGATGGGTCCTAACGATCACATGGAAACTTATAGATCACTAGTGATCCTCAAGGACACCCCTAATGAGGTCTTATTCTAAGCTTTCACTTCTACCCTAAGGGGAACAATTAGAAATTTGTTTACCAAGATCAAACCAGGAACCATTACAAGTTTTACACAGATTGCAAGGTCCTTTTTTTATCAATTTCATCAGACCTTAGAAAATGAGGAGGCCTGTCCCTTCCCTCCTCCACTTCAACCATAGGGATGAGAAATCCCTTAGGGATTATGACAAAAGGTTCAACCCAGTAGATCTCTAGGTTGACGACTTAAACGACACCATCCGTGTTGCAGCCTTCATCTTAGGCCTCAACCTAGATTAATTGTTGAGGTCCTTTAGTAAAAAGCCTCCCAAGACCATGACTAAGGTGCTCGAAAGAGCCCATAAATACATGAACACTGATGATGCTACCTAAGAAAGATAGGACATTGCTGCTCCCCGATGAGAAAAGAGAAAAAATGTCTTATCCCACCTTGTGGAGACCCCAAAAGAACCTGAGTACAAAAAAAAAAGGATAGGGACAAAAAACTAGCCTTTAGAGGCCAAACACTTCACATCCATCTCAAGTGCAATGGATGAGGTATTTGAAGCTGCGTAAAAATAGGTTATTCTACCTCAGACAAAACATATGATATTTGGGGACAACAAGAGAGACAAGTCCAAGTATTGTCGGTTCCATAGAGATCATGGACACAACACAAACGACTACTTTAGACTAATAAAGGCCATTGGAGGGGTGATCAAGAGGGGCTACCTCAATTAATTTGTAGACAATAGGCTGTCAGATGTCAATGCAATAATACAACAATAACAACAACAATAAGAATAAGAATAGGAACACATAAGATGTCCCTTTATTTGACATCCATTGCATCTCCGGAGGCTTTATTGGTGGTGGGCTCTCTGCTATGGCTAGAAAGGATCACCTTAGGGGTTTCTAGCATAACAAGGTACAACTCAAACATATTTCTCTCCAATATTAAGACCCTAGGGAGGTTCTAATGATGTCTTCCTAAAAAAACCATCAAAAGTTTCTGGCAACATCACGATGATGCCTTCATGATCACTACAATCATGGGGAATAATGAAACCTCCACGTACATCCTATTCTTGGAAGCCTTTGAGGATATGGGCCTTGGCACCAAACACATGCAGTCACCCACTATCTGTCTCATTGTATTCAATAAGGAGAATACCGACTCCTTGGGGTATGTCACTATCCCTCTCACCCTTGGTTCTAAGGATTACCGTACCATCATCTAGAAAAAATTTGTAGTGGTGGACCTCCCATTAGCCTCAAATGTCATATTGGGCACAACCACTCTTAATGACTTGGATGTTGCGACCTAAACTCATAGGCTGGAAGTGAGGTTTCCCACCTCTAAAGGAGTGGTGGAGGTCTTTGGAGACCAAAAAAGGCTTAAAAGTGATACATCAAGTCCATGAAGGACAAAAAAAGTTTGTAAGTGCATAACAAAACTTAGGTAGAGACTTCAACAAAGATTCAGAAGATCCTTGAGATCTCACAAAAGGTTTTACCTTAACCACTACCAATGCTTTGAGGTCCATATAGAAAGACTATGCATTGGAGCCTCAGCCGCATGAAATGAGGATGGTTACCACTATAGTTGAGAGCTCAAATGAAGGTTGAGCAATAAAAGAAGTAGAGGCCTTGAAACATATGTGTCATCCCTTAAGATCCATTATAAATCAGGTATTCAATTGTTTCATTGAAAAAGTGACTTTTTGTTACTTATGATGTATCCCTCTAAAAAAACTAAGGTCTCATAACCCACCATTCATGTTACAAGGATTTCAATCTTGGCTTAAGACTGTCAAAGGTCCTAGGACCCAAAAATGAATACGGTCCTCGTATTTAAACAACCCAAAAAGCATAGTCAAAAGGTCTTCGAAACATTGAAAGACTAAAATAATTAATGATATTTTCATCAATAAGACATCTAAGGACCTATGAACAACTCATTTCTTTACAACATACCCTTTTCTTTACCTTGAATTACACAAAAAGAAATACAAACCTAATACCCTTCAGATTACATGTCTAAAGGTCTCAAACCCTTACAAGGACTTCAAATTATTTTAATTCTTCTAAGTTTGAAGGTCTTAGGCCCTTATAAGGACTTAAGATTACAAACATTATAGTATAGAGGTCTTACAGCCTTACAAGTACTTTAAAATTTCAAATTATTCTATTTTTGGAGGTCCTAGACACTTATAAGGACTTTATATTGCAATTTTTTATTTTGGAGGTCTCAGACCCTTATAAGGACTTCAAAATTTCAAATTCATCTAAGTTCGAAGGTCCCAGACCCTTATAAGGACTTTAGATTACAAAAAAGTTCAGTCCGGAAGTCTTAGAACCTTACAATAACTTTAAAATTTCAAATTCTTCTAAGTTCAAAGGTCCTAGACCTTTATAAAGACTTCAAATTATAAATAATTTCAGTCTGGAGGTCTCAAACTCTTACAAGGATTTTAAGATTTCTAATTCTTTTTAGTCTGGAGGTCCCAAGACCTCATAATGACTTCACATTACAAAAATATTCATTCCAAAGGTCTTATACCCTTAAAAGGACTTCAAATCTTCAAACTCCTCAAAATCTGAAGGTCTCCGACCCTTAAAGCACTTTTAATGACACAAATTTCCAGTTAGGAGGACTCACACATTTAAAGCACTTGAAAGGACGTCCTATTCAAAAAAATACTAGTGTGGAGGTCACAAACCCTTACAAGGACTTAAAATTTTCAATTTATTTTAAGTTCGGAGGTCCTAGACCCTTATAAGGACTTCAGATTACAAAAAAATCAGTCCGGAGGTCTTAGACCCTTATAAGAACTTGAAAATGTCAAATTCTTCTGATTTCGGAGGACTTAGACCCTTATAAAGACTCAAGTTACAAATATTTTAGTTTGCGAGTCCCAAACCCTTACAAGGACTTTTCAAAATTTAAAATTCTTCTAAGTTTGGAGGTCTCGGACACTTATAAGCACTTCAGATACCAATTTTTTTTAGTCGTAGAAGGATTTAAAAATATCAAATTCTTCCATGATCGAAAGTACCAGACCCTTATAAGGCCTTAAGATTACACACTTTTAAGTATGGAGGTCTCACACCCTTATATGTACTTTAAAACGTCAAATTCTTCAAGTGCAAAGGTCCTGGACCCTTATAAGGACTTCATATTACAAAAAACTCAATTTAGAGGTTTTAAAACCTTATAGGGTCTTGAAAATTTCAAATTCTTCATGTTCGAAGGACCCAGACTCTTATAAGGACTTTAAATTACAAAAACATTCGTTCCAGATGCTTGAGTCCCTCACAATAACTTCAAAATATCAAATTCTTCTATGTTTGTAGGTATAAAACCCTTATAAGAACATCGAATTATAAAATATCTAGCCCCGAGGTATCCGACCCTGACAAGGATTTCAAGATTTCAAGTTCTTCTAAGTTCAGAGTTCCCACGCCTTTATAAGCACTTCGGATTACAATGAAACTTCAGTTCAGAGGCCTCACGCCCTTACAAGGACTTTAAAATTTCAAATTCTTTTATAACTAGAGGTCCTAGATTCTTACAAGGACTTTAGATTATAAAACTATTAGTCCAAAAGTCGCAGATCCCTACAAGTAATTTAAAATTTAAAATTCTTCCACTATAAGGACTTGAAAATTTTAAATGCTTCTAGGTTAGGATGTCCCAGACCCTTATTAGGACATCAGATTATAAACAACTTCAATTTGGAGGTCTCAACCCCATATAAGGACTTTAACATTTCAAATTCTTCTAAGTTTGGAGGTTATAAACCCATATAAGGACTTCAGTTTTCAAAACATCTCAATCCGAAGGTCTCAGACCCTTATAAGGACATCAAAATTTCAAATTATTTTATATATGGAGGTCCTAGACCCTTATAAGGACATTAGATTATTGAATATTTTAGTTTGGAAGGTCTTTAAAATTTCAATTTCTTTTATGTTTGGAGGTCCCAGACCATTCTAAGGACTTCATATTACAATAAAGTTTCAGTCTAGATGTCTTAGAACCTTATAAAGACTTTAAATTTACAATTCTTCTAAGTCTGGAGGTCCTATACCCTTATAAGGAATTTAGATTATAAAAATGTTTAGGTAGGAGGTCGCAAAATTGTACAAAGACTTCAAAATTTCAAGCTCTTCTAATTTTGGAGGTCCCAAACCCTTATAAGGACTTCATATCACAAGATATATCAGTCCATAAGTATCATGCCCTTATAAGGACTTTAAATTTCAAATTCTACTATGTTCAGAGGTCTGAATCCCTTATAAGCACTTTATATTACAAATAATTTCATTATGGAGGCTCAAACATTACAACGACTTCAAATATTCTAATTATTCTAAGTTTATATGTCCTAGACCCGCATAAGGACTTCAAATTATAAACAAAAAATCCAATTGAAGGTCTTAGACCCTTACAAAAACTTAAACATTTCAAATTCTTCTGGATCCAATGTCCCCGACCCTTATTAAGGCTTTAAATGATAAATATTGCAGTCTCCAAGTCAGACCCTTACAAAGGCATCAAAATTTTAAATTCTTGTAAGTTCGGATGTCGCAAACCCATATAAGCACCTCAAATTATAAACATCTTCAGTTTGGAGGTCTCATACCCTCACAAGGACTTCAAACTTTTAAATTCTTCTAAGTCCGGAGGTCCCAGACCCTTATAAGGACTTCATCTGACAAAATATTTCAGTCTGGAGGTCTCATACCCTTACGAGGGATTCAAAATTTCAAATCCTTATAAATTCAGAGGTCTCAGAGCCCTATAAGGGCTTCAGATTATAAAATCATCTAGTTTGGGAATCTTAGACCATTACAAGGACTTCAAAGTTTCAAATTCTTCTAAGTATGGAGGTCTCAGACCCTTGTAAGGAATTCAGATTGCAAAAGGTTTAAGTCTACAGATCTCAGACCCTTACAAGGATGACAAAATTTCAAAATCTTTTAAGTTCGGAGGTCCCACACCCTTATAAAGACTTCAAATTATAAAGAAATTTAGTATTCACGTCTAAGACCTTACAGGGACTTCCAAATTTTAAATTCTTCTATGTCTGGAGGTCTCAAACCTTTGTAAGAACTTCAGATTACAAAAATATCTAGAGCGGAGGTCTCAGATCCTTTCAAGGATTTTAAATTTTCAAATTCTTCTAAATCGGGAGGTCCCAGACCTTTATAATGACTTCAAATTATAAAAACTTCAACCCCAAGGACTTAGACCCTTACACGGACTTCAAAATTTTAAATTCTTCTAAGTCTGAAGGTCCTAGTTGCTTATAAGAACTTAAAATTTTAAAGAAATTCAGTCAGGAGGTTTCAGACCTTGATAAGGACTTCAAAATTTCAATTTTTCCCTAAGTTCATATGTCTTATAAGGACTTCGTGTTTCATTTTTTCTATGCCCATAGGTCTTAGGACATTTATAAGGACCATGTATTCTCAAGTGTTCAAGTTCAAACTTTAAAACCTAAGATCTTTTAGAGCCCTTAGAGGTCGGACTAGTGAACATTTAATGTACAAGATGTTTTGGAGATAGATACTTGAAAAAAAATCACAGGCTTCCAAAATCAGAAAAGAAAATGAATGAAAAGTAGTAAGGATATAAGTCTCTTAAAGCCCCTATTTTTGACAAACCGCGTAAGTGTATAGCAGAGGTCTCAGGGACCTTAGATTTACTTCAACAAAATGTCTTCCTTACTCATACTTCTTTACAAAGGAATCTTGGGGGACTATGGGTATACCATATGAAGGTCAGACCTCAGGCATTTCATTAAATGCATAAAATTCCATAGGAAGGAAAAAAGTAAAGCAAGTATGAAGTTAAATATAAAAAAACACATTTCCACTCAAAAATACGTCTTCATTGAATGTAAAAAGGAATTGAGTATATGGGGGTTCATATGGGCCTCATTTGTTAGAGGCAGGGATGTCCTTTAAGGTATCTCCCCCATGATCCTTGAGAGAAGAAGCATCCTCAGTATCATCATCACCATTGCCATCATCATTAGAGATCTCTTCATGCAAGTGAGGTTCTAGTTGAAATAGTCAAGAGACATCCATCTTTGGAAATAGAGTCTGAACCTTGGCCCTGCAAGCTTTAAAACCAGTATTATAGTTTTAAAAGAGGTATATGGCCATCAATCATTCAGTCCAAATGATGTGGAGTGAGGTATCAACTATCAGCCATCTCATTTGCCTTTTTCACGCTCTATTTTCATAAAGAGCATCGACTAAGAGAGCCTTCGTCAAATGCTGAGCTTGCAATATTAAGAGATATAAGGATAAGAAAATAGAGTGAAAGAAAAGTACGGAGCCAGTAAAATATGCAAGTACCATACCTATCAAGTGAACCAAGTCCTCATCATTGTAAGGGGTATCCTTAGAACTCAAAGTTTCCACCATGTCATAGTTATTTGTCTTCTTCGTTATATATAGTTACTCCACTATCGAGCTTTAAGGGTCCACACCCTCTGATGTGCTTGTCACCTCTGTTGCCCATTCAAATTCCCCTCCACATGAGTGGTCACCACATTCTCTACAGCCTCATCTTTTGAGATCAAAGGCTGGAAGTCCCTTGGAATAGAAGGATCTATATAGGTTAACCTAAGAGTCCCACCTACCCCACTTCTTCTTATAGTGGGAATAGGGTTTATCGAGCTCCAGACCTGAGCCTCCAACAAGGCTAAACCCAAAGTTAGTTGCCTCCACCAGTTTGACCCTACGTATCAAAATGTCCACCAGGGTACCAAACCTCAAGCGCATGGTATTCTTGGTCCTCCTCTTTTTATTGAAAGCAGCATCAACAAATGTTGAAGCATGGATATTTTATGATCTGAAAAACAGTTAGAAGGGTAAAACTGAACTCATTATTAACCAGAATGAGATCGTCTAAATTATCAAAGAGATTATCCTAGACATGATTAAGGTCGGCCTTAGTCATTTTGGATATCCTTGCTATCACACATTCCATTATACGTCCACTACTAAATAATCATGCAAACGGATGATGTCATAAGAGCACGTACACACTAAAACAAATGAACATTCTTCCACTCAATTCTGCCCATGCTAACTTTATAATTATTCCCCCACTACCTTATAAAGTGGGTGTTTTTTATTCTACAAACAAAAAATTCATTATTTTTTCTAGGGAATCAGCTGGATGAGTCCATTAGCAAATACTCCCACACTCATTTTTAAGTGAGGGGGAGCAACCCAGAAAAGGGAAAGAAACCAACCAACTATCCTACTGAGAGAGAGAGAGAGAGAGAGAGAGAGAGAGAGAGAGATACTATAACATTATTATTGTTTGGGAAGAGAGAAAATATAATTATTCTAATTCGATACTAGTTCTAAAAGATAATATGTGGATGTATGATCATTATTGAGAGCTGAACCACATAATTCTTGGTGTAAATCTTCTTTTCATCATCTCCATCTCTATTCATTTCCATACACTACTTATTTATTTTCTGTTATCTTGGATTGGAGTTCAACTATCTACGACAAAACCTTAAAACCATTTTCTAATGATAAAAGAAGGGCGTCGTCTATGGCAATGACTGAAACCTAGTTGCTTCTCATACGATTCGTAATTTCTAATTGTGGAAACTTTGGAATTTTCTCTAAAAATCCAAAAATTTTATTGACAATCATCTTATTGATCAAATCAGTGGAATCTCTTGATTTCTCACTTTAAATCTTTGATTCACTGTTTTATTGATTATTTTTGTGTAAACCTACAGTATACACTGACTCTTACCCTAAAACAGTTTCACTATTTGAAATTTCACAAACATCCAGTTATACTCTATTTTCCTATTCTCATACTATATTTTTCTTGGAAATTTTATAACAGTGGATGAATACCTAGAAAGTAGTAGGAAAAAATAAGAGGCACCACATTCTACCCATGTTGGAATAGGGGATCTAGTAGGATTATTGAATAACTTGGCTAAGAGGGAGGAAGTTATGCAAGAAAATATGAGACAACTCACCCCAAGCGTAATGGCCTCACAAAGCCGATCTATCCGTCCACAACCAGTTCCAATAACCCCAACTTTGGAGAAAAATCTAAGTAAATGTAGGTAATAACCTCCTCCCCTATAGGGATAGATGGCAAAAGAATCAAGGAAAGCCGATGGAAAATCCCAGGAAGTTAAATTTGGGATTTAACATGAGGAGATATGCCCGAACACGTAGGTCAGAGCGTGAAGAATCCTCTTAGAAACGAGGTAGAGCCTCGACCATGAGGTCAACTAGGTATGATGATGACCAAACGTATTCAGACGAGCTAATAAGGCTATAATAGTTAAGGAAGCCTAAGCAAAGAGGGAATCAATACAAAAAATAGAAGATCGTTTAGGTGACCTCGTCAAAACCCAAAATTCACTCCAAAGAGGGTATGTGCAGGGATGTCTGTTCAAAACTTCCATGATTAGCTATCCCATACCTGTAAATTTCAATCCGTATGTGATCACTTCAAGGTATGAAGGAAATCATACCCAATTGTGCATGTCGAGCAATACCAGGCAGCATGCGACATATTCTCAGTAGCCAACTAGATGTGTTGCAGATCTGTTTCAAGAACTCTCAATGGACTTGCTCAAATTTGGTAAAATGGGATACCAATTTGGGAAATTTATGGGTTTAAAGAACTATACAACCTCTTTGTTAACAGTTTTGTTTCAAATCAAAACTTGGCGAGAGGGAAGCACACTTGTTAAATGTTCATCTATGCGATGATGAAATGATAAGAGAGTGATCATGAACGTAGAACAATCCATGGATGCAAAAGAGTTTTTTCGGAATCAATACAATACAAAAAAAAGGAATTTAAATCATGTCCTTACAAAAGGGAACATGCTCATTTAACTATAAGTTATAAGTCATAGACAATGAATTACATCATTAGAGCTTTTAAAACATAGCTTATTATTGGGTAACAAATCATTCTAAATATAATATTTGATACGAGCTTAAAGATATATTTTATGAAAGGGAAATTTAATTTTATAACTTAATTAATAATGTATCATCACAAAATAATTCTCCACTTCGGTTTTTAATGTATTTGATCTTCATTTATTGTAACACCTGAAATGGTTGTTGTAAATGAAGGCCAAAAGTTGAATGTGATTTCATATCTAAATATCCTCAATTATGTCATAAAGTTGATATATATTCGTGTCAGAAAATGAGGTGTCGAAATATATCAAGGTGAATTTTGTAGGTATAGATATATATCATAAAAATTAATAATATATTACAATACGAATTATTCAAAATGATTATAATAATTTAATCTAATATTCGAGTCATTAAATTTTAATGGCCAATTACACTAAGATACTTTGATATTCCTAGCCTATTTTGGGAAATTAGTATGAGAGATTCCCAATACCAAACTTCATTTCAATATTAAAATAATTAAGATATTTATATAAACACGTATAAATAAATAACGAATAAATCAAACATTTGTATCAAATATATTTAAAGAGTAAAAAATGTATAATACATATAATTTGCATCAATAATTATATAGGAATGGGAAGGAAATGCATGGGAGTACTCGTCTTTAAAGATATCAAGTTAGATAATCTAGTCTTACGAGTATAAGTTGATCCAATAACAAATAATAAAAAAATAGATTTTGAATATATATTCTAAACATATTTCAGTTATATAATTCCTTCTTTTTAATTCCCACATTGAACTAGCGTGTAACAACCCGCGTAATTTTTGGGGTATTTTCGAAATTAAGAGGAAAAATAAATTTTGAGATAAAATTATTTTTATTGCTCAAATATGTTGGATTTTATTTTTAAAGATGATAATTTCAAACGGTTTAGAAATCGGAATTAAAATGGAGTTTTAATTGATTTTTTATTATTTAGAAGAGTCCTCAAAACATAAAACTCTCTAAGAGTTCTCATAACATAAAACTTTCTAGTAAAAATAATATTTTTTAAAATTCGACCGTCCGATCAAGCTGAATTTTTGTCAGAAGTCATGTCTCGTCGTTCGCTACAATATACTAAAATTTCAAGCGATTCCAACGGTCCAATCGTCCGGAATAAAATTTTTAGTGTTTGTATCTGATTAGAACTCTTTTCTTAATCAAACACTTAATCATTTATATATCAACAAATTCATGGCTTGGCTTTTCAAATCACTTTTTCTCAAACTTTTCAACCAGAAGACCTCTCCAAAATTACTCCCTTTCGTCTACAAACCATAGCCCCAAACCTATTCAAGATTTCAACCTTAGATTAGAAAGCTTATTTGGTGTTTTCTCGAGTTTGGGCTAGAACGAGATTTGATTATTTTTTAGAGAGGAACGTGATGGTGTGATTAGATTTTGAGGCTGAATTATGCGATGATTCATTTGATGATTTTAAAGTATGGGGTTTTGCACAATATGCTCCTAAATCTCGCGAGTGTTTATTCCGTTGAATTCTTGTTAATTGAACTCATATTTTGAATTGTTAAATTCTTGGAAATCTGGAAAAATAATTGTTGGAATTATTTTCATTCATGAGGTATTATTCATGTTGTTTTGAGCACGCTGTCATGAGATTTTAACATGGCACTGATGTTGGGCACCCACCAAGACTCCTTTTCCGGCTACTGGATATGCTAGAAAAATGCATAGGCGCGGTACGGTGGTGAGGCATGGTGACCCGGTTAATGTGTTGTTGAAAAATTATATTGATATAATTGCTTATGAGATTCACTTGGATTTGAATATTCGTATTCGTATTGTTACTTTTTATTCACCGCTAATATTTGTTGAGCATCTTTCCTGTCGTATTGTGTACTTCCCCATATTTTTCTTTTAGTGTCAGGTTAGTGCAAATTTTGGGCGCTTGGGATTTATCGGAGATGGATTTTAGCGTGGATTATTTGGGAAGAATTTTTGGTACAAGAAATGAGAAGACTTGTATTACTTTGATGTATAGAGCATTGGAGATTTGTATTTTATTTTCGAGTTAGTTGTTATATATATTTCGAGAGAATTGTTGTATTAATTTGAAAATTGAGATTAGTGGTTTCTTGTTTTATTGTGGGATTTAGATGCTCTATACCTTGTTATTTGTGGATTAGTTTAGTTTTATCGATGAGTAGCGCTCCGTTCGCTCTCCCCGGGCGGGCGGGGTGTTACATAGCTTAATTAATATAATTATAGAAAGTTTCATAAAAATCTTGGATTGTTCATTTCCAATATATTAATTAATATTAAAGAGTTAAGTTTACATATTGTTATTCTAAATTAGTTATCAACATGTTAAGATTTTATTTTCATGTTGAATAAGTCCTTTTTATAGTATGCTAGCTCCTTGTTTTATAGTAAGTAACATACATATGTGTGGATTCATCTAGATGAACCACTAAAGGAGGGTCCCTTAGAGATGTACCTTCACACAAATCCATCATACACCATATGTTTCCCACCAGATAAGTCTTTGATGATCCTTTCCACCTGTCTCTTCAAGAGTAGTCTCGGCCCAATATCTTACTCTAGACAACCAATCAGTACAGTTGCCTCAGTAGGCAAGGAATAACCAATATCGATTGTGATCAGAGTCATCCTTAGATGATATTAATGTCTTCCTAAAAATACCCACTGGATAGGTATGTTGGTCTCAGACAGATTCCTAGCCTCATCTCGGCTCATCTGCATTGAATAACACTTCGGTAGTCTCGACCAGCGGAGACTCATCAGTTCAGACATCTCTTTTACACATGGGAATGATCATAAGGATATTTCAAGCATATCCTACTAAACAATTATAGAATATAAAACAATCAAACTGGGAGAATATTCTTCATCATATCTTCTACGCTCATCTCCACATTTTTCATATGCTCACTGGTTCTTCATTTACCTAGGCATTGAGTGAATGCCTAGGGGTGATATTGTGCACCCCCAAGCCTATAAAAGGGACCTAGTTCCTTATTCTTCATCATCTGATAATTGTAAACACAACTGCTACTCTATCAAATTATATAGAGAGTTAGAAAATC
Organism: Sambucus nigra; assembly: GCA_949130495.1. Classification (NCBI taxonomy): domain Eukaryota; kingdom Viridiplantae; phylum Streptophyta; class Magnoliopsida; order Dipsacales; family Adoxaceae; genus Sambucus; species Sambucus nigra. Next base: position 245,410,267 of record OX422217.1, on the reverse strand, counting down.
TTGTACACATCCAATGGTAGTTTATGCCTTATTATAGGGAAAACACTTTTCTCTTTGCACAATGGATTAGGCTATTGGTCGAACCACTTATATTTTCTGTCATATTCTCTCTATCTCTCCTCTCTTCTATTACTTTAATTTTGTTTATTATTCCCTCCATCATTGTGTACGCTCAAAACTAGGTTAAATACTTTGGATGATATTCAACATCATAATTTTGGCACTATTTGTGGGAAAATACCGTGCTCTTTATCATTTCATATTGAACTCCATATTTCTCACCTCTGGTGGTGATCTAGGTCCACCATTGTTGGATCTAATTCATCATTCAAGGAGAATAAGTTGGTAGGTTCATTATCTTCTTTGATTCATTCTATTTTTAGGTTTTTGCCATCGTCTCTATTTTTCTCTTATTGTTGTTATTAACTGGAGATGGCTTTTAATCCACCTTCATACACAAGATCAAGATCCAGCCAACCAAACCAAAAGTCTGAAATGGCCAATGTGGTGGTGGCGATTAGGTTAGTTGTGGCCAGACTATAGAAGATGAAACACTAGATCTTGGTCTTCATCCAAGACATTATGATTCGAATCTCAGAGGATCCTACGGTTAATCCCATCACTCCGATCATGAGAGAGGTTGTACAACCAAAAGCTGGGGACTACCCCCAATTCTGACTAAAGAAGTCAAGCACACCCTTAGATTAAGAGAGAGTGTCGACCACCTTTATCTTCACCTCGGTAAGGAGGTCCACGACTACCGAGGGGATTTAGCATGTGAAGAAGAGGACGACTGGGAGAGGTACGAGACATAAGATACCTCATATCAACCAAAGGCCACCCCATCTACAACTTACCATGGGAAGAGTGTTCATCAAACCCTTCAACATTGTCATGAAGGTATTGCTTTTGATTCGATAAGTAAGGGTCAACCTTTAACCGTCTAAGCCCGAGAGAAGGTGCCAATTGAGAAGAATTCAACATAGTGTTGGTGGCACATGCATCACTAGTCATCTTGGATGGTCTAGGTCGAGATGACACCAGGGAAGGGGGAATATAGATAAGTTAATAGTAGACAGAGAAATAAAAATAGGGGGCCGGCCGACGAAGTCGATGTTGAAGTGGAAGGAGCGGGTGACAACGCAATCTTATAGGAGAAACCTTGAAACATCTTAATCCAAAGGTTAGAATGTAAGTTCGATTGTCTCATTAAAATTCAAGTCCCAATCTACCGTGGGTACATGGAGGGTTCTCATTTTATGTGAAGTATAGTTAGTATCTAATTCCCAGCAAGTTCAAACATTCGATTGTGACACTTAGGTAAGATGGGAGTACGAATAGTATTCAACACATTGAAATATACCATTAGGTTATCAACCTTTATTCTACCCTGAACAGATAATGTTTTTGTCTTCCTCTAGTAATTTTATTGGTGATGCCCACGTATGGTACATCGACCTGCTGAGAGGATCTAAAAAAAAACTTTAAACGGTTGGCAGAAAAATTCATTCACAACTTTTATTTTAGCATGAAGCCAACTAAACATCTGACTCATTTACTGAATGTTAAGCAGGGGAAAAATAAGACTCTGAGGGATTATATTTCTTAGTTCAACGGAAAAAAGTTAGAGTTTGAAAACTACGAAGAGAACATTGAAATGACAACTCTCATTAGTGGACATCATCCGGGAAAACTTTATTCGAATCTCTCTAAGAGTCCTCCAAAGTCCATGACAAAACTTCTCGCTACGGCCAGGAGGATTATGAACATAAAGGAAGCTATGGCGGCTAAGAGAAGAGACCAAAAACAAGTTGATGGAAGCAAGTCTGGATAAAGGCGAGACAAAGAAAAAGATAAAGAAGGGAGGAAAAGCTCTAATAGTGATAAATTTGCGAAGTACACTCCGTTGGCAATTAGTCCAGATCTGATTTTGAATGAGATAAAAAATGAAAAGAGCAAGTGGCCAAAAAAAATGAGATCTCCCTATCACCAAAGGGAAAAGAGAAAATGGTGTGAGTTCTATTAAGATCATGACCATATTATAAAACCAACACTTTTATCTGGAAGATGATATTGAGAAGTTGTTAAAATAGGGGAAACTATAGAAGTACGTTGATAAGAGGGGAAGCCGAGATGAAAATAAAGAGAGAAAGTCCTTACTAAAGATCCCAAAAATAAGGAGGTGCAAGCAAACATAAATGATTCAAAGTCAGATGATTACCACGAATATGACCTAGATCTTCCCACCAAACCTTCTAAAATTAATGGTAACCTTCATATTAATTATTTCGATGTAAAGATGATATGTGAAGGAATGGAAGGTGGAGGTACTGAGTCAGTCGATAGGAAAGCTCGTGTGATTGATGCCAAGGCAGGGCCAAAGAGAGTAGGAGTCAATATGGCCGGGGCTAATATTAAACTAAGTAATTTGAAGAAAGTCGGTGTGAAGACTCTCGTAATAGGCTTTTCTAAGCAGGATTTCAAGGGTATTATAGCCCCACACGATTATCCTCTCATCATCAGCACATGAGTGCATGGCTACAACCACTACACCAAAAATAGCAATTTGGCACACCCTGATATTTAAAATTTGGCACTATTTTAAACTGTGCCAAATTCTGGCACGATTTAATGACAATTTGGCACACTTTAAAACAGTGCCAAATTTTGGCACTGTTTTAAAGTGGGCCAAAATTAAGAACGCTTAACTGTAATATAAAATACCTTAAAATTTTGGCACACTTTAGTTTCCCTCCTCTCTCTCCTCCCTCTTCTTCTCCCCTCATCTCCCCTCTCTCTCTGGACTAAAAACCCAAGCCCTACCCTTTCATTCTCTCTACCGCTGCCGTCGCCCCTATTCCTCTTCTCATTCTTCGAAGTTGCACATGGTCATGGCCTCTGTCAACGAAGCCAACTCCGACCTATCCTCCCATCAAAAGAAGATCTTCAAGGTTGAAGATCACATCGGCGTCGCCATCGCCGATCTCACCGCCGATGACCAAGTCCTGTCCCGCTACACAAGTCTCCCCTCCCCATCGGCCAACTCGTTGTTCAGCTTGCCGACAAAGCTCAGGTCCTCATTCCCTTCTATTACTATTACTATTACTATTACTATTACTATTACTATTACTATTACTATTACTATTACTATTACTATTACTATTACTATTACTATTACTATTACTATTACTATTACTATTACTATTACTATTACTATTACAATTACTATTACTATTATTATTACTATTACTATTACTATTACTATTACTATTACTATTACTATTACTACTACTAGTGTGTGAATTCAATTTCAGTAATTGCCCTCATTTCACATGTTCAGGATTCTAAACTAGTTTAAAGGTTTACATTTAAGAATTGTGACATACATTTATTTAAGGTTTTTGTTGCTTTCTCTTCATTTGGGGTTTAGAGTACAAAGAAGGAGATGTTGGGCCTTTAGACCATACATGTTTATTACTCTCTCAGTCCAAAATTAAGAGTCAGACCACTATTCCCTTTTAGTTCGTACTCCACTTTTCTTTTTTAGACATAATTAACGTACCAAATTTCATCGTAGTGAACGAATGTTAATCTTGGCAATTGATTTAGAGTATCCTTAATCTATGCGAAAAAAGGATAAGGACTCTTAATTTGGGACGGAGGGAGTACTTAGGGTGTGTTAGGGAAACCCAATTCCGGGCTTTGGAATTGGAATCGAAATTCATAAATTTTTAAACTTGGACTGAATATTTTTCATCCATGGCATGGAATTTATATTATGATCATGGTTGATTTTTGTGGATTCTTGTGTGTAGGATGATAAAGCTTCTTTGCTTAATTTGTCTTGTTTTGGAGGGTACGAGGTGTTAGTGTCTATGTGTTAGGTAATGGTAATATACACACAAGCCCTACCCTCCTTTGATGCAACCTCTCCATTTCCTCTAACCTCAAGTGCAGTAGTGCCAAGGTCCACCTTAAGGGTGCTGGTCAGCCCTTAGCTCCGGTAGGTAAAGCTCACCATTACATCTTCCTCTGGCTCAGGAAGGTTTCTCCATCTCGGGTAGGACCACTTCCGGGGGTTTGAGGAGCATGGGGGAGTACAGTGGCGGTGTCGAATTTTCTTCTTCTGTATAAAAAAAACCATATTCCAGTATATTTAATTATATAATCATTTCAGTTTAACTACTAGAGTACATGTATTCTTATTCTTGAGTAACATTGACCATATGTATTCTTGCAGCCACAGGGAATGGCTAGATTTAATTACCTGATTTAGTATGCCCTTTCAATTGTAAGTAATTAATTCTATGAATATCATTAATTTATTTAGGCTTGATTATAAATTTACCCCTCATCTTTTTATCTACTTTAGATTGCAAGTGAAAGTGTTAAAATGTATGTAGCAATTACCGATGGAACACTCAATTTGGTTGACAAGGTAACATTTGATTTTATCTATTTGACACAATCAAATTGGTCTCATTCGTATCATCTTATAAAAATAGCATTCACTTTGTGTTCTGTAATAGCTTTTTGAGATGCAGCGCCATGATGCCATTAGAGCACTTGAAATTTATAAGAAATCAGGAGATCAGGTATATATATCATATGTGTGTTATTTGTGTCTTGTTAGAGCATTCACAATGGTTTTCCAAACATAAGGAACTAGATAGCTTAAATGTGTCATATCCCTGTCGCAGCAGCACAATGGTGGAGGATAGGATAGATAATAAATGACACCAGAATACACACAGTCGTCCTAATATTAAGATGTTCAAGCAGATGACTGTTAACCATCCCAGGTTGGATAGTTCAAACTAGTGACAGTCAACCATCCCAACTATTATCCAGCACTCACCCATCCCACTTTGTCGTTTTACTCACCAAATTGTTAACACTTTGTTAGGGTGGGTGATATAGGAGGTGATTGTGTTTTTTGTTTTGCAACAAAATGCATTTTTTGGCACAAAAATGGTTCAATGGATTTTTGTGAGTAGGTAGGAGATCCCAAGTTTTTATTTGAAGGCAAAACCATAATGGAGCTTCTTGTTTTGAGCACCTTGAAGTGGAGGATGCAAGCTTGAATCCCTTGTTCTTTCATAGATTACTTTTTTAAAAAGATTAACCATGATCATCTCTACATTAGAATTCCATAATCGTCGGGTAACACAATTAGTGTAGAATATATGATGTGTTAGTATTTCTCTACTATTGATAGTCATAGAGTGGTTTATGATGCTTAATTATCATGGAAACTGTATGCACTAGTTGGTAGTTACCTTAAACTTATTGACCATGGGATATCCACATGCATGTCACATGTAAATTGAACACGGTGTGAATGTGAAAATCGAATTCACTACATTTTAAACTGCAGTAGGATCTTGCACTCGACAATAATTTCAAAACAAAGTTGTTAACAGGAAATTTTATGTCGAACTTGACCAGTCAAAAATTGTCTTCATAATCATACATGTGTGTAATACTGCAGCTGATTATTACTTGTTCATGAGATAATCCAGTACCTAATCCCCCTAAACGGGAAAAAAATCTTGTCATTGATATCCACTTTTGAGTTCCCCAGTTAATATTTTATATTGTCATGTATTTAAAACAATAGTACTGCTGAACATTATGGATTTGCATGGAGTATCAATGACATGCAAGTTGTGTCCTTATTTTGTTAAAAGTCATGATATTTGCCAACTCCTTATCTCATTCAAAAAATGCATTTATAAATTTATAAATGAAGACGCAACATGTATAATTTTTTGGCCGTAATTACCTATTTTCTTTATCTTTATTGTATTTTTCTTGTCAGCGGAAGATTTCAGAATTTGTAGACATTGTTGGACCAAATGGGACACTTTCGAGAAGTTATGGGGCGAAGAGTTCATCGGGTGGCTATCAAAATACAAATGAAATCTGGTTAGTCTCAAATTCTCTTTAAATGTTGCAGCATTAAATAAAAAAATGGCCTGAAATAGCGGCGACAAGTAGCCAAATGTAAAATGGCTTACTTTATGAGCTTATTTAGTTAAATTGGTGGAAGGGATTTGCTAGTGGTTTGATTTTGGAATTTGCTACTGCTGTTCAGTTTTTTTTTAATGTTAAAACATGTTGGATTTACCGAATAAACAAATGAAACTATGTAACTTGTATGAACTGACCGCATAGTCCCGGGTCTCCCGGTTTGAGAATACGACGATAATTGACAAAAATAACACTTAGACTTAAAAACAGGCTGTTAAAGGGTGAAAACCCAAAATAGCCCCCAAACGACCCCGTAACAGGCACGAACACCTCGCACGGGACCAATGTAACTTGTAGGAACTGATCGCGTAGTCCCGAGCCTCCCGGTTTGAGAATATGACGATAATTTGCAAAAATCACAGTTAGACTTAAAAATAGGCCGTTAAAGGGTGCAAACCCAAACCAGCCACCAAACGTCACCGTAAGAGGCACGAACACCTCGCACGGGACCAATGTAACTTGTACGAACTCACCGCGTAGTCCCGGGTCTCCCGATTTGAGAATACGACGATAATTGGCAAAAATAACACTTACTTAAAAATAGGTCACTAAAGGGTGAAAATCCAAACCAGCCACCAAACGACCCCGTAAGAGGCACGAACACCTCGCACGAGACCAATGTAAATTGTACGAACTGATCGCGTAGTCTCGGGTTTTCCGATTTGAGAATATGACGATAATTTGAAAAAATCACACTTAGACTTAAAAACAGGTCGTTAAAGGGTGAAAATCCAAACTAGCCCCCAAACGACCCCTTAAGAAGCACGAACACCTCGCACGAAACCAATGTAACTTGTAGAAACTGACCGCGTAGTCCCGGGTCCCCCGGTTTGAGAACACGATGATAATTTGTAAAAATCACACTAAGACTTAAAAACAAGCCATTAAAGGGTGAAAACCCAAACCAACCCCCAAACGACCCTGTAAGAGGCACGAACACCTCGCACGGGACCAATGTAATTTGTAGGAACTGACCGTGTATTCTTGGGTCTTCCGGTTTGAGAATATGACGATAATTTGCAAAAATCAACACTTAAACTTAAAAATTAGCCGTGGTGAGAACCCAAACCAGCCCCCAAACAACCCCATAAGAAGCACGAACACCTCGCACCGGACCAATGTAACTTGTACGAACTGACCATGTAGTCTCGGGTCTCCCGATTTGAGAATACGACGATAATTTGCAAAAATCACACTTAGACTTAAAAGTAGGGCGTTAAAGGGTGAAAACCCAAACCAGCCCCTAAACGACCCCATAAGAGGCACAAAGACCTCGCACGTAACCAATGTAACTTGTAGGAACTGACCGCATAGTCCCAGGTCTCCCAGTTTGAGAATACGATGATAACTTGCAAAAATCCCACTTAGACTTAAAAACAAGCCGTTAAAGGTTGAAAACCCAAATCACCCCCCAAACAACCCCATAAGAGGCACGAACACCTCGCAAGGAACCAATTTAACTTGTAGGTATTGACCGCGTAGTCTCGGGTCTCCCGATTTGAGAATATGATGATAATTTGCAAAAATCAACACTTAAAATTAAAAACAAGTCGTTAAAGGGTGAAAACCCAAACCATCCTCCAAACGACCCCATAGGAGGCACGAACACCTCATATGGGACCAATGAAACTTGTAGGAACTGACCGTGTAGTCCCGGGTCTCACGATTTGAGAATATGATGATAATTTGCAAAAATCACACTTGGACTTAAAAACAAGCCCTTAAAGGGTGAAAACCCAAACCAACCCCCAAACGACCCCGTAAGAGGCACGAACACCTCGCACGGGACCAATGCAACTTGTAGGAACTCATCGTGTAGTCCCGGGTCTCCTGGTTTGAGAATATGAAGATAATTTGCAAAACTCAACACATAAACTTAAAAACAAGCCATTTAACGGTGAGAACCCAAACCATCCCCCAAACGACCCCGTAAGAGGCACGAACACCTCGCACGGGACCAATGTAACTTGTAGGAACTGATCGCGTAGTCCCGAGTCTCCCGGTTTGAGAAAATGACGATAATTTGCAAAAATCAATACTTAAACTTAAAAACAAGTCATTAAAGGGTGAAAACCCAAACCAGCCCCCAAACGACCCCGTAGGAGGCACGAACACCTCGCACGGGACCAATGTAACTTGTAGAAACTGACCGCGTAGTCCCGAGTCTCCCGATTTGAGAATAGGATGATAATTAGCAAAAATCAACACTTAAACTTAAAAATAAGCCGTTAAATGGTGAGAACCCAAACCTGCCCCCAAACGACCCCGTAAGAGGGATGAACACCTCGCACAGGATAAATGTAACTTGTAGGAACTGACCGCATAGTCCCTGGTCTCCCGGTTTGAGAATATGATGATAATTTGCATAAATCAACACTTAAACCTAAAAACAAGCCGTTAAAGGGTGAAAACCCAAACCAGCCCCCAAACGACCCCGTAGGAGGCACGAACACCTCGCACAGGACCAATGTAACTTATAGAAACTGATCGTGTAGTCTCGAGACTCTCGGTTTAAGAATACGATAATAATTTCCAAAAATCACAGTTAGACTTAAAAACAAGCCGTTAAAGGACGAAAACCCAAACTAGCCTCCAAACGACCCCGTAGGAGGCACGAACACCTCGCACGGGACCAATATAACTTGTAGGAACTAACCGCATAGTCTCAGGTCTCCCGGTTTGATAATAGGATGATAATTTGCAAAAATAACACTTAGACCTAAAAACAGGCCGTTAAAGGGTGAAAACCCAAACCAGCCACCAAACGTCCCCGTAAGAGGCACGAACACCTCGCACAGGACCAATGTAACTTGTAGGAACTGACCACGTAGTCCCGGGTCTCCCGATTTGAGAATATGACGATAATTTATGAAAATCAACACTTAAACTTAAAAACTAGCCGTTAAAGGACGAAAACCCAAACCAGTCCCCAAACAACCCCATAGGAGGCACGAACACCTCGCACGGGACCCATGTAACTTATAGGAACTGACCGTATAGTCCCGTGTCTCCCGATTTGAGAATATTATGATAATTTGCAAAAATCACACTTAGACTTAAAAACAAGTCGTTAAAGGGTGAAAACCCAAACTAGCCCCCAAACGACCCCGTAAGAGGAACGAACACCTCGCATGGGACCAATGTAACTTGTAGGAACTTACCGTGTAATCTCGAGTTTTCCGATTTGAGAATATGACGATAATTTGCAAAAATCACACTTCGACTTAAAAACAAGCCGTTAAAGGGTGAAAACCCAAACTAGCCTCCAAACGACCCCGTAGGAGGTAAGAACACCTCACACGGGACCAATGTAACTTGTAGGAACTGACCGCGTAGTCCCGAGTCTCCCGGTTTGAGAATATGACGATAATTTCCACTCCTAAATGTAATTTTTTAGTTTGGGTAAAAAAAAATTTGTAAATTATTGGGTTACTAATATCGTATCTTTTTTGTATCCTATTTTTTTTACAGGATAACAGTTTATCGTTGGCATATATTCACGTGGAACACACAGAGAACTCAATGGTTTACAACAAAGGGTTTATTCATGATTCCATTTTTTTGTGTTATGGTCGTGCGGTCTTTTGTAGTTTTATTGTTAACTTTTATGGCCGTGCAGGCTTTTGTAAGTTAATTATTATATTTTGTGGTCGTGTCGGCTTTATGTTAGGCAGGTTTTGTATTAGCAGGTTTTGGAATGTCCAGAAAATCGAGGAAACTCTGCCCAATTTTTTTTTGGCCTGTGAACTATTAAAGACTTGTAATATTTTGAAGTTTATATGTACATTAGTTTATTAAGAACGTGCAATATTATTAATTTTTGAATTTTTGTGCTTTCAAATAATTAATTTTTTTTACTTTTATAAAAAATTTGGCACACTTCAAAACCATGGGAAAATTGTATCATATTTTGGCACGGTTTTGAACTGTGCCAAATTTTTTTAAACTGTGCTGAATCTGGCACAGTTAAAAACTGTGCCCAAAGTATGCCAGAAATATCAAATTCTGGCACGGTTTAAAAGTGTGCCAGAAGTGTTCCTGTTTGGCCAAATTTGGCACACTTATGAGCCGTGCCAGAAAAAAATTGCCATTTTGGAACACCTGATTCTAGCACAGTTTAAAACCGTGCCAGATTTGATCTGGCAGTTTTAAACCATGCCAGATTCCTGTTTTTGGTGTAGTGAACGTGTCTCGTATTATTCCAAATTGAGGAAGTTCAGCCGACATCATGTTCTAGGATTATTTCAAAAGGATAAAGTTAAGCAAGACGAGACTCATCCTATATCACCACCTATTATTTGGGTTCAGTGGAGAGAAATTCCACACTCTGGAAGTATTTAAGATAGACGTTTCTATGGGAACTTGATCGAGGTGATTGATCTAGAAAATCAAATTTTTACAATGGATGAGAATGTCTTCTCAGCCCACAGCACCATTTTGGTGAGGGTAATACTAAAAGAATTTAAAGTTGTGCCTTCTACCGTTCACCAAATGATGAAATTCCTAACTACTTATGGAGTGGGGAAAGTGAATGGTAACCGGGTGGAATCATACGAGTGCTACTTCACCTCGATAGAAGAGGGGGAAGCCCACAAGAAAAAAATGACCTCGTATAATATTGACACTCTTGTCCTAAGAGATGAACACAAACTTAATTAGATGTTATTGAAGAGGTAGAATCCACCGTCCTCAATGAGGATGAATAGAAAAACTATCCAAATAAGCTCATCCCTCAAGTTCGAAATAAAGAAGGAGTTGATTGAGTTGTTAAAAAGAAGGAAAAGTATGTGCGCATGGAGCAACAATGATATGCCGAGGATTGGTCCCAAGGTTAATTGTCATCACCTTAACTTGGTTGAGACAATGAAACCAATGAAACAAATATGACGAGCCTTTACCAAAGACATGTATTAATTTATACAATAAGAATTAAAGAAGTTGTAGACTATAAACTTCATCTGAGAAGTATAATATCCATAATAGTTGTCCAATGTTGTCATAGTTCCCAAATAAAAGAAAAAATGGAGGATGTGTGTATATTTCACTAACTTTAACAAAGGTTACCCGAAGGATAGTTTCCCTTTGTCAATAATCTACTAAACGATGGATACTAAGGTCGACCATGAACTCATAAGTTTCATGGATGCTTATTTTGGGTACAATCAGATTTCCATGTATGAAAGGGATGCCAAGAAGACATCCTTCATCACAAACAAAGTAATGTATTGCTACAAAGTAATGTTGCTCGATTTAAAAAGCTCAGGGGCTACATACCATAGGTTAGTTAAAAATATGTTCAAATACCAGATTAGGAAAAGAATGGAGTTCCATGTGGATGATAAGATAATAAAAAGTCTAAAGCCTGAGAGTCATGTGGCTGCCTTGGAAAGAATGTTCAATACCAAGTATCAGTATAGGATGAAGTTAAATTTATCTAAGTGTGTGTTCGACATCAGAGCAGGGAAATTCTTAGGATTCATTATCAATCATATAGGCATAAAATAATCCTACCAAGACAAAGTCATTGATTGATATGAAGATGCCAAGAATAATTTAAGACTTTCGGAGACTGACAGGTCGAGTTATCTCACTGAACAGGTTTATGTCGAGGACAATAGATAAGTGTTTGACTTTTTTTAGGATCTTGAGAAAAGTGTTCATTTGGGATGAGGAGTGAAAAATAATTTCAAGATTTGAAGGCCTATCCGGCTCACCTATGCTCCTCTCTCCACCTGTCTAATGGGAAAAATTATATTTTTATTTGGTTGTCTCAAGAAAAAATTAAGCCCTATATTCAATCTCATACAATGATAGTGCTCACTGACACACCTTACCGGCAAGTCATTCATAAACCTGAAAAATCGAGCAAGCTAATGGCTTGTTCAGTGGAGAAGAGTGAGTTTAATATTATCTAAAGCCAAGGAATGTGAATAAGGGGTAGACATTGGCAGATTTTTTTAGCGAGTTCACATGGGAGTCGGCGGATGACACGATAAGTTAAATACTAATAGAAATCCTAAAGATTGTCTAGAATGGAAAGGAAAATTCAGACAAGGGTACATCGATCGACACCATAGTTTTCACACAGATAATAAATTTATTTCAAAAAAATGGTGACTTAGCTGAAGGACCTTTTTCACTGTGATCACCAGTCTGGAGTTTGTTTGTTGGTGGTCTATCCTATACAAATGGAAGTGGTTGGGGTCAAGAGGATTTTAAAGAGATTTTGAGAAGTCAAGATCTAGAGGATCCCAATAAATGAAAATGGGAGGTTAGATGCACTAGCAAGGATCACGTCGGCCACCAAAACAGCTATCCGTAGATTAGTTTCGATAAAGATTCTCTTAAAGATGATTATAGATAGCGAAGAGGATGACATTAATGTGTGTGTGAATTTGAATCTGTGACCGTCTTGGATGAACCTGGTCATATAATATTTAAGAGATGGAAAGCTTTCATAGGCTAAAGATGAGTGTTGAAAGGTACTATATTGAATCGCTAAATTCACTATTATTGGAGACCTGTTGTATAAAAGGAATTTTCTTCTTGTCTTGTGATGTGTCCACCTGTCCAAGATAAATTACGTACTCAGAGACGTACATGAGGGTTCTTGTAAAAGTCATAGTGGTGGAAAATCCCTGGCCAAAAGGACTATCACTCAAGGTTATTATTGGTTGAACCTTGCCAAGGACTCGATCGAGTATGTTATTAAGTGTGACAAGAGCCAACGTTTTTCAAATATACCCTGTCAACCCCATCATCCTCTATCTCCAATATTATCCCCTTTACCTTTTGCAATATGGGAAATTGACTTAGTTGGACACCACCCCAAGAAAAGGGGAATTTCGTTTCCTTCACAATAGATTTTTTTTCCAAGTGGGTAAAAGCCGAGGCCATAATTACCATCCCCGAGGAGAAGTGTTTAAGATTTATTTGGATGAATATTATTTATCAGTATGGCTCGACAACACCTTAATATATGACAATGGAAAAAAGTTCCAGAATAAGTGCTTCGCAACCTACTATGGAAGGGTTGGCATAAAACAGTTATTTTCTATGTCAGACCGACCACAGGGTAATGGGCAGACCGAGGTAATAAAAAGGTTGGTATTGGATGGAATTAAGAAGAAATTAGAAGATGATAAGGCCAAATGGGTTAATGAGTTTCATAGTGTTTTATAGAATATAGGATGATATAAAGAACTAGATGGTAGAGACCCCATCCATGATGGCTTACGGGTTTGAAGTCGACAATCCAATAGGGATCGAGTTGCCAAGACACACGATTCAAACCTATGACCCCAAATAAAATGTTGACGAAAGGAGACTAGAATTGGATCGTATTGAAGACATAATAAAATACACTGCCCTTAGACAATCAGCATATTAGTAGAGAGTCGCTAAATTCAACAAGAAGAGAGTCAAGTCTCGGCCTAATGCGAAGTGGGATCTCATACTGAGAAAGGTAATCCAGAAATAAAACAAGCAACATCCTAATAGAATCACAGTAGAGGTCGTCCCCAAAACGTATCGACTGGATAACCTTAAAGGGGAGAATTTTACAACCCTTGGAATATGGACCATTTGAACAAACATACCAATAAATAGCTCGTATGTTGTAGATTAAAAGAAATTTCTAGATTATACTTGAATATTTTATGAAGAAAATTTTAAAAGAGAAATATAATATGAATTGTTGTCTCCTATTTTGGGATTTTAATTTTGAGAATAACGTATTTTATAACTAAATCTCTCTCTAGGTGGTATGAGAATTACTCGGGATTCTCCACTCCAAGACAACGCTTTGTATAAACTTTGAGAGGTCGGAAGCATTTACATTATTTGAGTGTGGTGAAATTATTAAGAAAGAGCTTACGGTGAATAACTAAACCTATCTCTCGGAGGTATGAGAATGCCTTTAGAATCTCGACTCCAAGAAATCGCTTTGTATAACCCTTGAGAGGTCGGAAGCATTTAACAACATTTGAATGGTGAAATTGCTAAACATCATTCTATAGTGGATACAAAATCTCTCTCTTGATCGTATGAGAATGCCTTTAGATTCTCAAATCAAAAACATCACTTTATATAAACCCTGAGAGGTGGGGAGCATTTAACATCATTTAAGTATGGTGAAATTCTTAAACATAGTTTTATAGTGATTAACTTCATATCCCTCTCAGTGGTATCATAATGCCTTTAGAGTTTGGCTCCAAGACATCACCTATGTAAATCCTGAGAGGTGGGAAGCATTTGACATTATTTGAATATGATGAACATCATTTGTATATAGCGAAAGTCCTTAAAATCATTTTTAATAAAAAAACAAACATGACTAAAACTTCCTTTCGGCGGTGGGAGGCTGGTCTGAAATCACCCAGCAAACCACTCTCATAAAAAAAATTGGGGGATAAGTAAGTTGTACATCATTATTAAATACTTTGGTAAAAATAGGTCTTTGACCCAATGAGAAAGACGTCTTGTCCAAATATCCCAAAACATATACCATATAGTATTGTGAAAGCAATAAAGTAGATATTACACTTGGGGGAAAATAATGAAGAAGAATATTTCATAATTCAGAATTCAAATTGTACTAAAGGTAGAACTTTAAGAAGTTATAAAGTGATGTTTGGGCCTCAGAGACCAAAATTGGTCACTCCAGAAAAGAAAGAAAAATTTTAACATCAGCCGCCAAGGATTGAGTAATAGTTAGATCATTCAGGATGAATGGTGGCCCCTGGTTGATCACCAACCAAGTCAGTTATGTCTTCTTCAGCAATTAAGGTTGTCTCGCCCTCAATTATCATCATCCCAGCAGCATCGGCCTCTATTCACACTTCCTGTAAAGTGGTGACACTCATAGGATCAGCAAAATTAAAAGACCTAACGATCTCATCCAGTATAGGAACATTATCTACGAGATCACCTCACTAGTTGGAAAAATGGCGACATATAGTTTTGGATCCCATCGCCATGTATTGAATGGCATTTCCAAAAAACTCCTCTTAATCCTTAAAGTCAGTAACAAACTTCTCAGTAACAGATTTAGGGAACTAATCCTCGTCCTCCTTTTACGGTTTAAGCTCGGCCTTAAGTTCCTCAACCTTTGACTTGTAGTTTTACTTCACAGTGGAAATCCATTCCTTATGCGAGTCTTGGAGCTCCTGGGTAAGTCTATAATAGTAGCCCTTCTAATCCTCCATCTTATGTTTCAGTTCAGACAACTGAGACTTAGCCTCGTCAGCCATCTTCAAGTTAGACTCAACCTCCACCACTAAATATTTTAAAAGGTGATGACAGACTACAATCACGGGAAAAAAATAAGTATAATAATTATGAGATGACACGACACTTTAGAAAAAAAAATAATCAAGTTTTGGATTTGGTCTTAACATAAGTTTCCCCATGAAGAGAAAAATTGAAAACCTTTTAAGGGTCCTGGGAATCGAGGTATCGGATGTCGTAGTTAGGAATAACTGAACTTATGGCCTCCATGGACTTCAACTGATTACCAAAAATAGATTTGGCATTGACACCAAGTTGTGTTAGACGTGCAGCCATCATCGTGTCATTTGTAATAGGTAAAAGGTGCTCAACGGTATGTCTCGACTGACTCTATTTCCTCTCTGTTTGTTCCTGGAGAGGAGGGGACGAGGTTCCATCAATAACCTATTAACATTTCTTTGACCCCTTAGAAGCATGGGGCAAAGAAGCTATAAACTTTTCTCGAGTCTAGGTCGGCTGGGCAGCCTTTCCCTAGAAACGGGCACAAAGATTGCTAGAGAACGGTGCTACCATTTCCTAAACCTCATCTGAAATATCGGGTAGAGAATCTGCAAAGATCATATAAACAAAATGAATATTATCCCATGTTTGATTTCAAAAAATTAAAAGACGAGATTTAAGTGTGAAAAATCGAAAAGAATAAAAAGGTTTTCTTACGAAGCATGTGCATGGCTCTTCCCCATACAAGTGTATCGGAGGATTTCAAGGGGGGTCTTCAAAGATGATTAGGTCCTACCCCCTGAGATTTTCAATCTCCTTAATCATCTCATCATTAAGGTTGTGATCAACTTTCATCGAGAACGAAACATTATCCCACTGACAGGGAACTATTGTTTCATCATGATTAGATGGGTCACCCTCATAAAATTCCTAATCTTAGAAAATAAAGAAGTAACGTGACTTCTAATTATGGTTCAAAGTCTGATTGATGTAAAGAAGCTTTCAATGGGGATGAAGAGCCAAAAAATGGTAATAACACAGGTTGTCTTTCATAGTAACAGTTGTGTAACAAGCTCGGAAGATCCCAGTTTGAAGATCTTCGTCATAGGCAACTCTCCAAAGATGGGACGTCCTGTACAGGATCCCCTGAGCATTCAGAGACAATTGGGTTGGAGAAAAAACAATCGAAGAAAGAATTTCACTGATGGACAGGTGAAATGTTTGGTGAAAGACGATCCTGAACATTTGTCATAAATGGTAACTTCTCCCTTATTTTTAAGCCAAAAGCACGTTCATCCTCGATAGGCAGTCTCATCCCAATAGAAGGTTTGATACCAAAAATGTTCCTTTAAACCATTATATCCGTCTCATGGACATCACAAGGAATGGAGGAAGCTACACTTCTTTCCAAATCATAAGGATCTTCATCCTCCTCCTCCTCCTCCCCAATAGCAGGGGCCTTACAATGAGGATCACATTGTATGAACTCGACTAAAGTCATAATTGAAAAATGTGTAGACATATGAGGGGGTGGAGGTACATTACCATAAACCCCATTCTTAGACTCAGAGGGGCCTCGACCTAGGACCATACTCTAGGTGACAAGTCAGGAAAGTTTCCCAAATAGACAAGTAGTAACCAGTGTCAACTACTGTCAGAGTTGACCTCAGATGATATCAGAATATCTTCTCGTCACTCCCCAATGGACTGAGATGTCAGTCTCAAATATATCCCTAATCTCATCCTGGCTCATCTGTATAGAACAACACTTTGGTAGTCTTGGCCATTCGAAACTCATGAGTGGAATCATTGAAGGGGTATTTTAGGTGTATCCTACCAAACCATTATATAATATCAAATGACCACCTGGGGGGTAATATTCTTCATCATAACTTCTATGATCATCTTTATAACTGACATACGCTCATTCGTCCTACCTTTATCCGGGCATTAAGTGCATGTTTAGGGCTAATATTGCGCACCCCTAAGCTTATTAAAGGGACCCTGTGACTTGTTATTCATTATCTCATAATTGTAAAAATTATTGTTACTCGATCAAATCGCAGAGAGAATAAGAAAAGATTGTACACGTCCTATGGAAGTTTATGCCTTATTATACTAAAAACACTATTCACTTTGCACAGTGAATGTAGGCCAACTGGCAAAACCACTTATATTTTGAGTCATCTCTTATCTATCTCTCATCTCTTCTACTTATTTAATTATGTTTATAATTTCCTCTATTGTTGTGTAAGATCAAAACTAGGTTGAGTCCTTAGGATGATATTCAACATCATCAATAAGTTTGTTAAGTCACTTCCTTATTTTAAGTGAAGATTTTTCATTTTTATTTTTAAAAAATGCCTAATTCAATAGAATGACTAGAGAGACAACCCTCACTAAATAGCTCACAATAAAGGATCAACAAAGCATATATAATCAATGCCTAACTCTAATGTACAGATAATTAGTGTAATCCATCTTTAAAGCTCCTCTGATTTGAATAGGGATAAGGTTGAAATCTGAATAGAAGTTGCATCGCTGATTGTTCAACACATCATTGGATAAAAGATCACAGCTATATTCGTTTCTCTAAAGAAATGAGAAGTAAAAATGATCATCCGATCCTTGAATGCAAGGATATCCTTGACAACACTTTGAATTTTTCGTGGAATTTTTAGACATTTTTGCTTTAGAAGGTCAATTAACAATCTTGAGTCAAAATTTTAATTCAACATGAACAATACCCTTATCTACACATTGGGAATGGTTATATCTAATAGCACATGCCTTTGCCAAGTTATTTTTACCTTCTTTGTAGTAACCCGAGAAACCCCGAATGAATTATCCAAGAATGTCTCATAGCATAACACCTATACCGATCTTACCATGAGGATCACAAGTGCCATCTGTATTCAGCTTCACTTGATGAAAAGTAGGCTTAAGACAATACAAAATATAACATACTGGCCTCTGCGTAAAAGAGGGCTTGATGTAAAGTAATTGAAATTTTTTTTGAACTATGAACTTGCTATTCATGCTAAGCCCCTCATATATAGCCTTATTCTTACTCATCCAAATCTCCTACAAATAACAAATAGGTAGAATTTTATGAATCCATTTGGATAGATTATAGGTGCCTATATGCAACCACCATTTAATAAATATGTCATGAGCATATTAAGATAAGAAAACATACCCAAGCAAGGAACCAAATGATTTCCAAACTTTAGAAGTAATAATACCTTTAACAAATAGGTGGGTAACAAACTATGGTTCTTTGAAGCAAAAAGGGCATATGAATGCCATTCTCATACCAATAGTTTGGATAATGGGATCAGCAGGAACACAATTAGTAGTAACTTTCTAGGAAAACATGGATAGGTTTGGAGGAATATTGGTGTTCCATATAAAAGTTAGCACAAGAAGAGAAACTTGGTATTTCTAACAACATCAAAAGTAGAGTCAAAAGAGAAAGAATCGGACTGAGTATCTCACCAAATTAAATCACTATCAATGGTCTCAGTATGATCCAAAAGATAGTTCCAGGCTGGGCATGTCCTTCTATAAGTCATAGATCCATACCTATAAGGCATCGAAGCATATTTATCTCTCATAAAATGAGACTAGAGGGAGTTATAAGCTTTGAACCTCCAATCTAATTTTAAATTGGTGGACTAAACAATAGAGTTAAGGCTCCTTACTCCAATCCTCCTTCAGAACAGGGATAGCATATATCTGACCACTTCACCAAATAGTGCTCCTTCCCAAAGTCATTATGAACTCCACAGGGAAAGGGGATAATGAGTCTATCTAGTAAAATAATGGTTTTCTTTGGGGACTCAGGTCAAAGAAAGTATATAAAGGTTTAGTATTTAGCATTGATTTAATCAAAGTCAACCTCCCACCCATGGTTAGAAATTTTGACTTCCAACTGTTAATTTTGGAATCAACACTATGAATTTGATTAGGCATAAATTCTTCCCATTTATTCCCTTAATTTAGAGGCTTTTATCGCTTCGCATAATGTTATTCAAGTGGATTTATAAATATCTTTGCTATTGACAAGTTCTAATAAGTACATCGAGTTTCGTGTGTTTGTCATCTATTTGCATGTGATCAGTGTTGTAATTTGAGTCCGTACCTAAAGCTTCAAAGAAACACAAGAGGAAAAGGATTCTGGGAAGACTGGCAAAAATAGAACCGAACCAAAGGGAAGAAAAAAATAACCGAATCCATCATGGGGGAAGTTTCTATAAATATTGAATAGAAGATAACCGAACCGAAGTGAAGATAAAACGAACTGATCCTACACCTGGAAAGCGTCCTGTGAAGAATTGACAAAACGGAACTGAATCGAAGAAGGCAAATAATGAACCAATCCCATGCTCAAGGAAGTTTCTATAAAAGCTGTACAAGACAGAACCGAACTGAACCCCTTACTAGGATCGGTTCTGTTATCGATTTTTCTGAACTTATCTGCTTGTAAAAATTAGAGTTTTACTTGGTTCAAACTCTTGTATTTCATAGAATATAAATTGTAACTCCTCCCAAACGTAAAAGTGGGCGTCTAAGTCATTAGGGAAGCTTTGTAATCCATTTTAGAAGAGAAGAACATAAACCCTAGTTGCTTTAAAGTTGCAATTCAAGTAAAATCATCCTAATTTCTGTTTCAATCTTTGTTCTAGTTGCTTTTTCATTATGAATTTCATCTTTCTTCATCTTCATTTAATAGTTAAAAGGTTTTCTTTCATTCCAAACGTGTTGTTCTCAAATTTTCATATGTCCGGCTAGATTTTAAGGGTTCGGATGCATGAACTCAACCTGATGTGGTAGTTGCATGTGTATAAAATTAATCCTATAAATTTAATGGTCTATTATTATGATCGTATTATGTAAAAATGTGAGAATTATAGATCTTTGGATCTCGTTTGCTTCAGGGTAACCGGGATGCTTCAGAATGCAGTTCAAGTGTAACTATTGCAATACCGATTTACTCGTCCTCTGATTAAGTATAGTGCGGGCTTGAACTTCATATACGTAATGCTTGGGAGTACTAAATTCTAGGTCTGATTAATCACTTAAATTTATGATTAGTTTTATACCTGCAATACACTAGGGTTGAGGGATTGTATTCCCGTCCTGTTTTCTTCATCATATAGTTCAAGTTTCATTTCAATCATTATCAGTAATTTAGGTAATTTAGAATAGTTGCATTCCCTTCATACTTTAGTTCATTAATTAACCATTTTCAAAATTGCATCTAGTTGTAGTCAATTCCCAAAACAGATCATCTTTTCCTTTTTCTTTAGAGTCAGAGTTAGGATTCCTTCGTCTGTCCAACGTCGTTACAACTTTATTGTCCTATTTCCCTGAGGATCTATACCCGACTTATCGGATTATTACTTGAGCGACACGCTTTCACTTGAGCCTAGAGAGTACGCACTTCTGAGACACATTGTTAGTCGCGTCAAGTTTTTTACACCGTTGTCGGGGAACTAGGTTGACTTAGGATTAGATCGAGTCAATCTAAAATTTTGACCAAAAAATTTAAAAAAATCCAATAACATTAAAAATTTAAAAGCCCAAAAATATTCCCCATCATCTCTCGTAAGCCCGTTAATGAAAAATTATGAACTCACTCCAACTCCCCATAATACTCCAACCCACATTCACGAAAACCCAATAGTTGAGTACGATCCTGATAGCCCTCACACTCCTAACGTTCCACAATTCTGGGTTCCACCTCCCACACTGTCACACTCAATCGCAAATAACACTCTGTTTTGCCTCTTAGGACACACCTTAGAGCGCGCACCGAGCATAAAAAGTGAGGACACAGAGTCTTTGAGTGAGAGAAATGTGTCACAACACAGTAATGCAGTCATCGGTGAGGAAAAGGCCCCGTACTACCCTTTGAGAGAACTCTTATATCCCGAGCGCACTGTCACTCCGGGAAGCATTTTACTCCCGTATAATGCAGGGCAATTTTGCTTTAGGAATGGTATGATCCAGATACTTCCCACTTACCATGGAATGGATTCAGAAAAGCCATATGCCCACATCATGGAATTTGAGGAGGCGTGCGAGACTCTCAGCGATCAAACTTGCACAAAAGATGTGCTCTACCTTAAACTATTCCCATTCTCACTAAAGGATAAGGCTAAGACCTGGCTATGGTCTTTACCTTCAAATTCGATTTCATCATGGAACGAGTTACAATCTAAATTTCTCAAGAAATTCTTCCCTCCACATCAAACGAACTCTATCAACGCTCAAATTCAAACTTTCCGATAATTAGAAAATGAGTCGTTCGATCGATGCTATGAGCGTTTTAAAGAGTTAATTACTTCATGTCCCCATCATGGATTTGATAAACAGAAAATCATTTCCTTCATCCATAACAGGCTGAACATTAATTCCAAGCAACTCGTTGAAACCATGTGCGATGGTCCATTTATCGAATTAGACTCCAACGGTGATGAGCTTCACCTGAGGTATGTCATTGAGACTACCCAATCCTGGGATACATCTAACCTTAATTCTCAAAATTAACATCTCCAAGTGACCACCACTCCAACGGCGTCCGACTTATTTCAAGTAGAAAAGAATTTTATAACGGACAGTCGACTCGATGTACTTGAGAAACTAATGTGAGACCTACTTGAAGTATGTGGAAGAGGACTAACTGGATCCATCCCAAACCCCATCGAGAAGGTGTGTGCGATTTGTGATGCGGGTCATTCAACTAAGGAATGCCCGAATATACCCGCCTACAAAGTGATGCTTCAAGAGCAAGAAAGTGGTATAGGAGGATTCAAGGGTAATTTCGATGCACCGCACGGGAATTCTTACAACCCTTTATGGAAAAACCATCATGGTTTTAACTATGGGCAACAACATGCAGCGATGAATCCTAATTCACATGTTGCCCCTCCTCCACCATCGTACTTTTAATAAGATCCACACATGCAAGGACATGTGCAAGCACCACCACCTACAAGAACATATATCACTCCACCGCGGAGAAATCTCAAGGATACAATAAACCAATTCATCAATACCCAGAATGAAACCAATGCTAGATATGATCGCATGATCAGCGACATAAATGCAAATATTTCAAAAATGCAATCATTGTTGAGTATCCAAGAGAAAGGTAAATTTCCTGACCAGGGCCAAAGACCTCCTCAAGGTCAAACTAGTGTTTGCTCCACTTATACAGAGAATCAGGAGCAATGTCAAGCTGTGACCACTCTTCTTAGTGGGAGAGTCGTTGATTTATCACCTCCCCCACATGACGCAACCAAAGACAAGGAGATTTCGCCCGACATGAAAGAGGCCAAAGATGTCCCCTTAAATAAGAGTGATAGAGAAGACACTAGTGAGCCCGAGGTAGTAGTGAAACCACCCACCGGGGCACCGTTTCCTCAAAGGTTGGTTCCTTCCCACAAAGGAAACCCCCGTGATGAAGTGCTAGATGTGCTTAAGAAAGTAAAGTAAAATTTACCTTTCCTCGATGCCATTAAGCAAATTCATGCTTATGTGAAAGTCAACAAGGACTTGTTAACAGTAAAGAGGAAGATGAAGGTAAAGAAAAATGTCTTTCTAACACAGAACGTGAGCTCCATCCTACTTAATGATCTCCCGACAAAATTTAAATATCCCGGTGCACCCACCATTTCCTGCATCATTGGAGAAAATAAAATTGAAAAAGCCTTACTTAACTTGGCAGCAAGTGTCAATATCCTCCCTTACGCCATATATAGGCAACTTGATCTGGGCGACCTCAAGCCCATAAATATCACTCTCCACTTGGCGGATCGAACCGTGAAGATCCCAAGAGGTATATTTGAGGACGTGATCGTCCAAGTTGACACTTTGTACTTCCCGGTAAACTTTGTCATTTAGGACACGGAGCCCTCCTTCGGCTCGAGCAATCATGTTCCCATCATTCTTGGATGCCCATTCTTAGCTACGGCTTACGCAATTATCAATACTCGAAATGGGCAAATGCAACTCACTTTTGGCGACATGACCTTAGAGACTAACATCTTCCATATAACCCAACATATAGGGGAAGAAGATAATCTTTACGTGGTGAGCTTCATCGACGAGATTATAGAGGAGTATTTTGAGGAAAATTATTGTGGAGATGCCCTAGAGTCCTGTTTAGTATCGAGCTATGAGAATGACGGAACGTACACTAAATTTGAGAGAGAAGTTGAGGATTTGAGAGAGTTACTTGATGAGAGAGCGTCGGATGAGGACGCGAGAGATGTAAATTGGGTTTCTCGATTCGAGGAGTTACCACCAAGAGAGGCACACATGGTTCCTTCTAGTGACAAATTTCTGACCCTCGAATTGAAGAAACTACCCTCCCATATTAAATATGCATACCTAGGAGAGGACGAGACATTTCCTATTGTTATCTCCTCTAGCCTAGACGAAGAGCAGGAAGGTAAACTGTTAAAAATTCTAAGGAAGCACCAAGGTGCTTTCGGTTGGTGTATTACTGATTTGAAGGGAATAAGTCTTTTGATTTGCACCCATAAGATCCATGTCAAAGAGGATGTAAAGCCCTCTAGAGAAATGCAAAGAAGGCTAAACCCTAATATGAAAGAAGTAGTGAGAACTGAAATTATTAAGTTATTGGATGCCGGGATTATCTACCCAATCTCGGATAGCAAGTGGGTGAGACCTATTCAAGTTGTTACAAAGAAGTCGGAAATGACAGTTATTGAAAATGCTAAGGGAGAGCTAGTTCCCCAACGTACCACCACCGGGTGGCGCATTTGCATTGATTACCGGAAACTCAATACAGGATCTAGAAAAGACCATTTCCCCTTACCATTTATTGATCAGATGCTTGAGAGAGTAGCGGGTCACCCTTACTATTGCTTCCTCGATGGTTATTTCAGATATAACCAAATTGAGGTGGATGTACTTGACCAGGAGAAAACGACTTTCACTTTCCCTTTTCGTACGTTTGCCTACAAACGTATGCCATTCGGTTTGTGTAATGCACCCGCGACCTTTCAAAGGTGCATGTTGAGTTTATTTAGCGACATGGTTGAGAGAGGAATTGAAGTGTTCATGGATGACTTTAGCTTTTTTGGCACCTCTTTCGATCTTTGTCTGAAAAAAATGGAAAAGGTACTTTCCCGGTGTGTGGAGAAGAACTTAGTGCTGAATTGGGAAAAATGCCATTTCATGGTAACCGAGGGCATAGTTCTTGGCCACATTGTGTCATCCAAAGGTAGTGAAGTTGATAGATCAAAGATAGATGTCATAGCTGATCTATCCTCACCAAAATCGCTCAAAGACGTGCGCTCCTTCTTGGGCCACATGGGGTTTTATCGAAGGTTCATTAAGGACTTTAGCGCCATCGCTAGACCTTTAAACAACCTACTCATGAAGGACATCCCATTCGAGTGGACAGAAGCATGACATAGCGCTTTTGAAAAAATAAAAACCATGCTTGTGTCCTCTCCCATTATGCATGTTTTGAATTGGTCCCTACCATTTGAACTTATGTGTGATGCTAGCGACTATGCGATATGGGATGCTTTGGGCCAAAGAAAAGACAAGCAGGCTCATGTCATCTACTACGCTAGACGAACTCTTACCGGACCATAACTCAATTACTCCACCATAGAGAAGGAGTTATTAGCGGTAGTCTTTGCTCTTGACAAATTTCGATCCTACCTTATCGGTTCTTCCCATCACTTGCTTCACTGACCACGCGGCATTGAAATACATACTTGTGAAGAAAGACGTAAAACTACGCCTCATAAGGTGGATCTTACTCCTACAAGAGTTTAATCTCTCCATTAAAGATAAGAAAGGAGTAGAAAATGTTATTGCCGACCACTTATCATGACTTTCGTCTGACGTACCTAGTGATCCAATACCCATAGACAAATACTTCCCGGATGAGCAACTCTTTGCTACCTCTTCTTTGCCCTCGTTTGTGGATATAGTGAACTATCTCGTCACAAGAGTCGTCCCTCCGGATTGGACACCGCAAGATAATAAGAGGTTTATTACTTGGTCTCACATGTTTTTCTATGACGATCCTTTCCTGTTTAAATATTGCGCCGACCAAATCATCCGACGTTGTGTACCGGATGACGAGATTCCCAAAGTTATCTAATTCTGTCATTCTAAAGCTTATGGAGGTCACTTTTTGACGAAAAAGATGGTCATTAAGATCCTTCAATGCGGCCTCTATTAGCCCACAGTATTTCGGGATGTGAACAATTGTTGCAAATCTTGTGATAGGTGTCAAAGGATGGGAGCGATTACCCGATGAGACATGATGCCATTAACCCCGATACTCATTATTGAGATCTTCGACAGCTGGGGTATTGACTTCATGGGACCTTTTACCCCATCTTTTGGTTTCCTATACATCCTTATCGCGGTAAACTATATTTATAAATGGGTAGAAGCCATAGCTACCAAGACCAATGACAGTAAAGTGGTGATTAGGTTCCTACAAGAACACATACTTTCCCGCTTTGGTGCTCCGAAAGTGATAATCAGTGATAATGGCACGCACTTTTGCAACAGGACATTCGACAAGCTCATGAGAAAGTATTGTGTCGTTCACAAGGTTGGAACGACCTATCACCTACAAATGAATAGGCAGGCCAAACTAGAAAATTGGGAGATCAAGAACATTCTCGAGAAGACCGTCAATCCCCTCCAGAAAGATTAGTCACTTCGATTGAATGATTCACTATGGGCCTATCGTACCATATACAAAAATCCTCTAGACATGTCCCCATTTCACCTTGTGTATGGAAAACCTCGCCATCTTCCCCTTGAATTAGAGCACAAAGTGTATTGGGCCATTAAGAAGTTGAACTATGACATGGATAAGGCCGGTGAAGCTCGCAAGATTCAATTAAATGAGTTAGAAGAGATACGCAATGATGGATATGAGAACGCAAAAATTTCCAAAGAAAGGATGAAACTCGCTCACGATAACATCATTCGACGTAAGGAGTTTCTTCCCAAATAAAAAGTGCTTCTCTATAACTCTCGGCTTCATCTATTTTTGGGTAAGTTGCGGTCACGATGGTCGGGCCCATTCATTGTGAACAATGTATTCCCTCATGGAGCTGTTGAGTTAGACGATTTTAAAGGGGGAAATACATTCAAAGTAAATGGACAACACCTAAAGACATATCTAGAGGCGTGTGTGGAAGAAGTCAACACTGTTTGGTTGTCAGACCCCGTTTACGGGGTCGAATGAGCTGAAAAAGAGAGGTCGTCGCACCCCCGACGCGTATGGGGTGAATTCTTGTGTATAATAGTTGTGCTTTGGTAGATTAGATTGAGTTCGTAAGTAGGTTACGTAAGGTTAGGGTTAAGATCACGCATTCCAACATAGAATTTATTAGGGCATCAAGGAATTCAAGTGGGAGAACAAGTGCAAAAGTTTAGAAATTTAAGAGAATAGGATTCCAGTGCAGTAGACTGAGAAAAGGCGATTCTGTTAAAGATGGAATCGAACTGAATCCCCAATCCGGATCGGTTCAGTTTGGGAAAATCAAAAAATAAAATTCTCGAGAATCGAACCGAATCGCCCCTTCCCGAGGAGCCTATTCAACCCTGTATCCCCTCCCTTCCCTCCATTCTTCCCCTTTTCCCCCAAAAATCACCCCCCCTTCCCCTCCAAAAACCCTTACCCAACCCTCTCCCCACCACCTATAAATACCACTTCTTCCCTACTATTCCACTCACACCTCCACATCTTTCCCTCTCTACAAGCCCTAGTCTTTCCTATCCTAATTCCCAGATTTGCCAATGGCCAATCAACCTCTCCCCATCAAATACATGTCAATCGACATTATGCCCAACGGCAATGGGTAATACCGCTCCCACATGGAGCGTGTATGGTGTGAAAGATTTTTCAGTTTTTCCCGCCAATTGCACATTGAGCGGGGTGTCAACGAGACGAGCTGCCGCGCCCCGTCACCACCCTTTTTCACCAGCGGGGGTGGACGCAATACCTACAGGAACCTTACCATGTCGTCTGGGCGGACGAAGTCCGATCCTTTTATGGCTCTCTCGTCCGTACGAGTGAATTTGAGTGCCAATACTTTGTTGACGGCCACCCCATCAGATTCTCCTTAGCCATCATCTCCCGTAAACTTGCTGAAAAGGGCGTTCCCCACCCTTATATTTACGACTACCCAACCAACACCCCCTCCATTCCCAAACAACAGTGTATTGATCGGCTCACGCCCAACGACATTTGGGAACTGGGTACATTCCCCATGGGCCGCCTGAATGATAAGGCGCGCATCACTTTCAATATAGTGTGCGCAAACCTGCTTCAAACATCCAATGACTCGGCGATGCGTCCTCGCCAAGACACACTTGTGTACCACCTTTTTTACCCCAATTTCACTCTAAATTTGGCCCGTATGCTCTATGCTGATATCATTGACGCGGCCTGGGAACAAAACGGTGCGGTACCACCCCCTTATGCCTGCCTTATCTCCTCCTTCCTCGCTGACGCTGGTATCTAGACACCTGAAGCTTTCCCATGCCTCCCGGATCCCATTGGGAAGGTATTCCGCACGCGGAGTGCCCAGCAAAAGGGCTTCCATTCGAGCAGCCAGGGAGGCGATCAATTTAGAAGCCGAGGAGGAATTTTCGATTGAAGAGCCCGTGGCAGAGGACGTTAAGATGGAAAGGGCTGAAGAGGAGGAGTACAATGAGGATGATGACTCTGATTTTGAGCCCCTAGGGGAAAATTTTGATCGACGACTTTTAGTGGTTGAATCCCGCCTTGACGGGTTCATCACCCAATACAAACGTGATTAAGTCGCTTATCGGAGGGACACAAGTATGATGTACCGGTTCCAAGCCCACCTTCACGAGCTCAACTTCGGCGGACCCCCACCATCTTTCTTTTATGATCCACATGCACCCAGGTCCTCAAATCAGCCCCCCAACGAAGCCCATGACTGTTTTTGCTGTGTTTGTTGGTTATGTGTGTCTGAAGTGATTGTTTACTCAGTGTTGATTGTGTGTTTTTTTGTCCTTATCCTTTGTAACACAGTTTGTTAGTGATCTATATAAATGCTACATTTCTGTTTCATTTGTTTGTTTTATTTTCTCGCAGTTTTAATTCGCTTTGAGTTAGATTTTAGTCCTTTTTGCTTGAGGACAATGCAAAAGTCTGAGTTAGGGGGGCTGACAAGTGCGTATTTCTAAAACTTCACAGATTTTCAAAAATACCCAGAAATTTCAAAAAAATCATAAAATTTTAAAAAAACCAAAAATATTTTTTCTTCAAAATAAGCAAAATTTGGAATTCAAATTTTTCGAAAATATCATTAAAAGTCGGTTTAAAGTTTCAAATTGTAAAAACATAATACGCAAAGCCGAAATTGACCAATGATGGAAATTGTGCGAAAATTGACGACTTAACAAATAAGTGTGGAGATTAACAATCCGGTGAGATTCGAGCCTTTCATTTTTGTGAAATTTATAAATCAATCCGAGTTAATTGTTAACTCAAAGTTCTTTTCAGCGTTTAAAAATTCATCGAAGATCTCAATCCTTTCATGTTGATCGGTTATGGGAAATGGGTGAGATGTTGTCTTGAATAACGTGCCAAAATAGATCTCTAGACTTAATTCATCTCGAAACGCATATGGTAACGCAATTAGTATTTTGGACAATGAAGTAGGCCTTCGTTTGTCACCCAAAAATATTGGCTAGAAAAATTAGCGAAAAATTATTCATTTTGTAAGCCAAATTGAGCCAAATAAATTTCTCCCTTTCGTTTGACAACTCAAAAAACCCAAATTGGCCCGGAATTGTGAAATTTGATAATCCCAGAAATTAAGTCCAGAAAGTGCATAAAAAGGGGCAAGAAAAAATATCTATGCTCAACAAAAATAGCGAGAAAAGAAAAGAATGAAAAATAAAAAAAATGGAAAAAAAATGAGCAAAACCCCGGAAACGCACTAACGGACATCATAAGAAAACTTTCCAATTCCAAGATTTCTCGTACATTTCTCATATTACCCAAAAACACCTTTAGCCCGAAAAAGTCCTAATCGAGTCCGAAATTGCGAAATTGGTTACTGCGTGGAGAGCAAAAACCCAAAAAGATAATAAAAGAGATCAAAGATACTAATTAGAGGCAGTGTTCCCGTTTTCTATATTCGTAATCCTATGATGAGATCCCGTTACCATAAATTTCTGTCTTTCTACTTTTGTGCGTGAACTTGGTTCCACTACCTTTACTCTTAAAATCACGCATACCGAGAGAATAGCCACATTCCGAGTGATTCGTATGTAAGAGCACTCCGTGATATTTTGAAATCAAAATAAATTTTCGGATAAGTAACATAATGGTCAATCGGTGGAAATTCGAGGTTAAATTTCTGGCTTCACACACGCGCACTATGATGTGAGACTCTTGAACATGACTTGATGATGATTATTTTCTGGGAAAGTTTGAATTATACAATTTCTGCATATTTTGAGTTCTTTGAGTCGAATTTTGTGGGTATATTCTCTGCAAACCCTCACGAGACACAACTCGTCCTACTAGGGTAACCTAGGGGTTTAAAGGCTTGTTTCATATGCTAAATAAAATCGCATGCCCGCGAAAGAGGTATCCTATCCCATTTTCAAGTTAGACCATGCTTTGATTCTTTTACATTGCTCGGGACGATCAACATTCTAAGTTAGGGGGGTTTGATTAGGCATAAATTCTTCCTATTTATCCCCTTAATTTAGAGGCTTTTATCGCTCCGCATAATGTTATTCAAGTGGATTTATATCATATCTTTTCTATTGACAAGTTCTAATGAGTACATCGAGTTTCATGTGTTCGTCATCTAATTCGCATGTGTTTAGTGTTATAATCTGAGTCCTTACTTAAAGCTTCAAAGAAACACAAGAAGAAAAGGATTCTGGGAAGACTGGAAAAAATAGAATCGAACCCAAGGGAAGAAAAAAAGAATTGAATCCATCATGGGGGAACTTTTGGTAAATACTGAACAAAAGAGAACCGAACCGAAGTGAAGATAAAATGAACCAATCCTACACCTGGAAAGCATCCTGTGAAGAATTGACAAAACGGAACCGAACCGAAGCAGGCAAATAACGAACTGATCCCATGCTCAAGGAAGTTTCTGTAAAAGCTGTACAAGATGGAATCGAACCGAACCCCTTACTAGGATCGGTTCTGTTATCGATTTTTTTGAACTTATTCGCTTGTAAAAATTAGAGTTTTACTTGGTTCAAACTCTTGTATTTCGTTGAATATAAATTGTAACTCCTCCCAAACGTAAAAAGGGTCTTCTAAGTCATTAGGGAAGCTTTATAATCCATTTTAGAAGAGAAGAACATAAACCCTAGTTGCTTTCAATTTGTAATTCGAGTAATATCATCCTAATTTCTGTTTCAATCTTTGTTCTAGTTGCTTTTTCATTACTCATTTCATCTTTCTTCATCTCCATTCAATAGTTAAAATGCTTTCTTTCATTCCAAACGTGTTGTTCTTAAATTTTCATATGTCCGGCTAAATTTTAAGGGTCAGGATGCATGAACTCAACCTGATGTGGTAGTTGCATGTGTATAAAATTAATCCTCTAAATTTAATGGTTTATTACGACTGTATTACGTAGAAATGCGACAATTATAGATCTTTGGATCTCGTTTGCTTCAGGGTAATCGGGTTTCTTCAGAATGAAATTCGAGTGTAACTATCGCAATACCGATTAACTCGTCTTTTGATTAAGTATGGTGCGGGCTTGAACCTCATATACGTAATGCTTGGGAGTACTAAATTATGGGTCTCATTAATCACTTAAATTTATGATTAGTTTTATACCTGAATACACTAGGGCTGAGGGATTATATTCCCGTCCTGTTTTCTTCATCATATAGTTCAAGTTTTAGTTCAATCATTATCAGTAATTTAGGTAATTTAAAATAGTTACATTCCCTTCATACTTTAGTTCATTAATTAACCATTTTCAAAATTGCATCTAGTTGTAATCAATTCCCAAAACAGACCATCTTTTCCTTTTTCTTTAGAGTCGGAGTTAGGATTCCTTCTTCTGTCCAACGTCGTTACAACTTTGTTATCCTATTTCCCTGAGGATCGATACCCGACTTATGGGATTATTACTTGAGCGACAGACTTGCACTTGAGCCTAGAGAGTACGCACTTTTAAGACACATTCTTAGTTGCGTCAGAATGATATCATTAAAATGACGGTACTTTCTCTTCCCTTTTAATAGAGGTCAACCCAAATACTTCAAGGGGTCTACTAATGTTTAAAACTAGTCGTATTAGCAATCTTGGATATGCATTTAGGATGTGTTTTAATACTAACCGTTAAGCAGCTTTTAGCATGACTTATGACCTGATTAGATTAAATCGTGAAGCAACTTCAAATTTAGTTATAATTATGAAGAAACTTTTAGCACGACTTATAACCGTGAAGCAACTTCAAATTTAGTGAGAAATATCATAAGGTTCTTTAAGATTTTATGGACTCCATTAGTGAAGATTATGAAGTCACATCCAAACTTAAGTTACTGATCAGTTAGGAGTTTCTTCGATGGGAGAAAGAACTAACCACGCCTTCTTCCATCAGCTTCTGAATATTCTGAGGCCTCTAGAAGAGTTAAAGAAACCATTCATCTTACCATTGATCATGATTGATTACCAAGGGGAGGATACACATCTGCATATATGGTCGATGAAAGTTTCAGAAAAATCTAAAAGCTCTAAGGGTGTGAATGAGGAAGTTAAAAAAAACATCATAAGCCTTAGAAAGGTACAATTTTAGAATCAAAATTTGCCCAAAAGAATGTTTATCGGTCATTTGAATTATATTTTGATCAAGTAGAATGTTATCTAGAATACTTCTGCTCTGCACAAAACCTAATTGAAAAGGAGATATCAATGAAGGAAGAATTTCACCAAGTCTACTATTGACGATTTTAGCAATCACTTTGTAACAAAAGTTACAAAAGATTATAGGTCTAAAATTAGAGAAATTGGTAGGCTTTGAAACTTTTGGAGTGAGGCATATAATAGTGGAATACCAGGACCTCGGCATTTTAGCTCCCAAGAAAAATCATGAACAACATTAACCATATCCCTCATAATTATACCCCAACATTTGACACAGAAGTGTCCATTATAACCATCAACACCTGAAGCACTTTTTACATTAAGGCTCTTAATAGTAGTGTAAATATCATCCTCTTCAGAAATTGCAGATAGATTGGAATTCATATGGTCAGTGATCAGTTTAGGAAGGATTTAATCATGTCACCTCCTTGATTACCACCTGAAGAAAAGAGATTGACAAATGGAAAATAATGGTTTAATAAATGTCCTTCTCAGAGGTGATGGTAGTTTCATCATCAATCTTCATAGAGTGAACCCAAAGATTCCTTCTGTTTTGTTTGACCATTACATGATAGAATTTATAATTTATGTCTACATCCTTTATCCATTGGTCATTAGATTTTAGGAGACGATAATTTCCTTAGTAGCTAAGGTTGAATTGAGGTCAACTTTAATCTTTGAGGCTCCCTCTCTATTGACATAATAATCCTCTTCAAATTATATCTCTTCCTTGAGTAGATTATCTTCAAGAGAACAACTCTTAGTGAAAAATTCTTTAGACACCTATTTGCTTCATCTTCTCAAGTAAGCCTTTAGTCTTTTTAAATGCAAACATTTCCACAAATCTACCTGTAGCTGGCTAAGAACATGGTTGTTCAACCACTGTTAATAAACTATCCTTACTTATCCACATTTTGAGGAATTTGAAGGGCTTAAAAATTTGGCCTTTAGGTCTAGTTATAGAAACAATCATACGAGAGTTGTCTGAAGAATTTCTATTAAGGTGAGATGAAGTGGAAGTAGGGAAACAAGACAACCATCTAGGATTAATGAGCCCATTTTCAAGTCTCCAAAGATCATACTATCATGTATCTTCTTAGCCCATGTGAATTGAGAACCATTATACCCTATATCATACAATGAGCATCTTCCAATGCATTCTAAGAAGTCAGTGGTAGCCTTTAGGTTTATAGGAT
Source organism: Sambucus nigra (assembly GCA_949130495.1). Taxonomy (NCBI): domain Eukaryota; kingdom Viridiplantae; phylum Streptophyta; class Magnoliopsida; order Dipsacales; family Adoxaceae; genus Sambucus; species Sambucus nigra. Next base: position 245,376,901 of record OX422217.1, on the reverse strand, counting down.
TTCCTTCATCTTTTTCAGACAACTACATACAATGTTAAAGTCACTAATGAACAGAAAGGCTATGTCCCCACAGGTATTAGAGTTAGCCACTAAAGTATCCCATAAATGGGCCACATTAGCTCTGTTACACTTAGCATACACCATATTTAAGCTAATCCCCATAGGAAGAAGAGGATGGGCAATAAGAAAAAAGGAGTTTTGGATCCCATCATGAACCACGGAAGATGAAATACTATGTCACCAAAAACTCCAGATCCTATTGGAGCAATTTGCAATTCAACTTTCAAAAGTTAAGACTCTGCATAAATTATATATTTTGTACTTATCAATCATAGGTTTTACTAAAGCCAGTATAGACAGGTTGTGACATGTGCATAATCTTTTAAGTCTTATTCTAGTAGGTTGGTTACCTACACCCCTCATATTCCATAAAATGGAATTGATCATTGAGTTGTAAGAGGTGGAACATTATTGGAGGCTTTAGTATCAAACCTGGTAAGTCTTCTACCAATTGGATTTGTGAATTTACTAGGCTTTCTAGTGCTCTTCTCTTGATGGATTAGAGGAGTGGGGTACTTTCAATACCTTTTTTCTTCCTCAAAAGAACTTCCTTGGACTTTCTAAATTTTGTAATTTTATCTGAAAGTTGAGAAGAGAAATAACTAAGTTCATGCAGAAGAGGTTTGGTCAAGGCCACAGTATCCCCTGAGTTAGAAAATCCTCCACGTGGACTAGCATACTCCCCATATTTCTTACCAATTTTAGAATTAGATAGATAGGCCTTATCCACCTCCTCTATGATTTTCTTATTATTTTGAAGAAAAACTTAAGATTTAAGGTAGATGAGTCATGCACAATTTTGTTAGTAATAAATTCTCCCACCTCCTCACTATCTATCTACACCACCTCAGGAGAAAGGATAAGATGATCCCAAACCTTCTCTCTGAATGAAGAGAGACATTATTAGTTACCTTAAAAGAAAAGACATTGTTTGGATTCTCTTTGAGAGAAGAATCATTCACCTCCTCTTTTGCTCTATTGACTTTTCTTGTGTTATATTATTACCTCCCTTGCACTAGCTTATGTTGCTCTTGATAGCCTTCACTTACATTTGGAATTTCTTTACTCACACCATTGGTGACTAACTCCTTTGAATCATTCAGCACCACATTAGACAAACAATTTGCATCTTTGTGACCCAATTTATAACACACTGAGCAATAATCATGAATTGCTTCAAAAGTGATAGGTTGCCAGAACCCAAAATCTTCACACCCAATCCATACTCCTTTTGGTTTAGGTGCAAGAATATATGTTTCAATTCAAACTCTAAAAACCCTAGGATGATTAACAAGATCTATAGATTTATCAATTTTGAGGGGGGAACCCACATCTTGGGAAATAGAAAATAATGCAGATTTAGGAAATATGTGAATAGGTAGACTGTGTAAACAGATCCATATGGGAATAATAGAGCTTTCTTGATTCGGGTTTGTAACTAGGTGACCATTTAAAGGTACGCACAGGGTATTAACCCATATACTATTGAGACTTCATCCACAATATTATAAAATCCTCTTCACTACAGACTTTGATAAGTATATGTTTGTGGTCAAGAAGGCCAATATGAAAAGTTGCCTCTAATCCAAAAGATTCAAAATTCTCATGAATAAACTCCATAGATAGTTTTCCATGAGAACTTCCCAACAATGGAATGTTTTTAGGTTTGATCAAGATGATTACAGTCAACTTTGGAGAACAAAATAGCATATTCTCCTCTATAATTAGGGAGGGTTTCGATTCCCATAGTATGGAGCTCGATTTGATCCTTCAGTAGGGTGGGTAAAGTGGTAAGATATATGTTATCCTTATTCTTAAGGAAGATTGGCAGTTAAGAACCTTAACTCTATTATGCAGGCCACCAATTTAAAATTTGCTTGAAGGTTCAAAGATGGTAACTTCATCTGGTCTCATTTTATGACAGCTAAATACGCTTCAGTGTCTTATAGGTATGGATCTATGACTTACAGAGGGATATGTTCTGACATGAATTGTCTTTTAGATCATACTAAGAACATTAGTGGTGATTTAATTTGGAGAGATACTAAGTCCGGTTATTTTTGTTTTGCCTCTGCCTACCCCCCACTGTATTAATATATTTAAGTAGTTAAATATGAATAACCAAGCACTGTAGAATACATCTTAATTTCTTAGTTGTATAATTTGTTGTCTTCTCTTAATAGTTTACATATTCCACTTGAATTTAAGCTCATAGCTGGTATCAGAGCCCCCACTAGGACTTAACAAACATAAAACTAATTCTCCACAAAATTACATGTTTTTTTTCAACCTTGTAATAGAAAGCGTTCATAGCTGACAAGGTAGTTGATAACTATATCAAACCATCCATTCCCCTCTTGGTCATTATGATTACTGGAGCATGTTGATGGAAATTGTTTTGTGATCCAAAGAGCATTCGACTCTCGTTAAAAATGGTATTTTCGAACCTTCAAGTGGATAAGTTTTGACGGAAGCACAAAACAAATTGAAAAACATAAGTTGAAGGATCTCAAAGAGAAGAACTATTTGTGTAAAGAAATAAATCGTGTAATTTTGGAGACTCTTCTTCAAAAGCATCTTCAAAATAGATTTGGGATTACATGAAAATGAAGTATGCATGTAAAATAAGGGTGAAACGACATGAAGCAAGGAGAGTATATTGATGAGTATTCCTCTAGAACGTTAGAAATCATTAGCAAAATGCGTATTCATGGTGGTAAACTGGAAGATATTTCTATGATCTCGCCTATGTGTTATTTTCCAATTGAAGAGTAAAAGGGTATTGATGAACTATCAATTTATGAATTGCAAAGTTAATTGATGTTGCATGAGCAAAGAATGAAAACTCCTACCACAAAGGAACGAGCTTTAAAGCAACTCTTGTTAACTCCTCCACTAAGAAAGGGTCTGGTAGAGGTCATGGAAGAGGTCTAGAACGAGCGAGAGGAGTAGGGAAAAACTCTTATTATTGAGATTCTACAAGTAAAGGAAAAGGACATGATAACCACCATTCATATAACTATGAATCATAGTTTGACAAATAGAATATTAAGTTATATCCTTTCCACGGGTATATACATTATGAGTCTAAATGTCATACAAATTTACAAAACTAAAAAGGGAAAATTATATTTTTTAAAAAAGAGAAGAAAAAGTCAATCTCCTAACGATGTGTTATGCCATGGAAGGGAATCATCAAAATTTATGGTACCTATACACATGTTATAGAAATCATATATATGTAAGGAAGTTAATTTCAACAAACTTGGATGAATCTTTCGAACTTCTATAAAGATTGGTGAAAATTGTATAGTTTTGGTTATGGGAAAAGGTGATATTCACATTCAAGTTGAAAATAATTCCACTCAGATGATCTCTAGTGTTTTTTATATTCCAGAATTAAAAAGTAACCTTCTTGGTGTGAGTCAGCTGTAGGATAAGGGATATATTATCACAATTAAAGATAAAGTGTATTCGATTAACGATCTAAAAAGAGGTGAAATTTCTCATGTCTAGATAACGACGAATCAAAATTTTCCATTACACATCAACCATGATACTCAGTCATGTTTCTCTTCCAACGTAAAAGACTCAATATGGGTATGGGATTCTCGATATGGTCATCTAAATTTAAATGGGTTAAAGACCTTATATGAGAAAGAGATGGTGATGGGGCTCCCCAAAATCATTAATACCTATCAATTATGTGAAAAGTGTGTTATGGGCAAGCAACATTGTGATTACTTTCCAAACGGAACGACATGGAGAGCTAAAAAGACATTGGAGATCACCCTTTCTGATATTTTTGGGACTATGAGTCCAACATCAAATGGTAATAAGAGGTACTTTATCATGTTTGTCGAACATTATAGTAAAAAACATAGGTATAGTTTTCATAGGAAAAATGTGAAGCCTTTTTAGCATTTAAAATCTTTAAGGACCTTGTTGATAAGAAGGTTGGTAGCGCATTATCAAATCTCTATGAACCAATCGTGGTGGAGAATATAACTCACGGGAATTCGTAAATTTTTGTGATGTGCCCGAATTCAAAAGGAAACTTACAACAGCCTATACACTAGAACAGAATGGTGTGTCCTAGTGAAAAAAAATTCATTAGCTTAAACATAGTTCGGAGTATATTAGCGAGGATAACATTTCCAAAGCATTTTTGTCTTGAAGCAATCAATTAAAGCGCTACATATTGAATTGAAGTCCAACACAAGTTTTTCAAAACATGACACCAAAGAAACTTGGGATGGACGCAAGCCATTAGTTGATTAATTCAAAAAAAATTAATGTATAGAATATGCTCGCATTCCCGATGAGAAAATGAAGAAGATTGATGAAAAATTAATAAAATGCATTTTTCTTAGTGTTAGAGAACATTCAAATGAGTATAAGTTGTATAAACCCATCACCAGGAAGATTATGATCAGTCAAGATGTAATATTTGACGAAAAAATGCCACGGACATGCGTTTTTTACTGAGCAGCGACCAATTCCAAAGAATTTTGAAGAATAGAATAAAGAAACAAGTCATCATCCTTTGGAATTGGGAAACAAAAAATTAATTACATTCCCATTAGTTCAAAAAGTCCAAATATAATAATATTAATTGAAATGCAGTCAATAGATTCATCAGTAGAAGAACACTCTAATATTTTAACCGAATCACGATTTAAATGCACTAAAAAGAGGCCAGGATGGATACAATATTATAAGGTAACTGGAATTAATCAACCCAATTCTCCCATTACCCATTTTTCTCTACTTTCACATTGTGATCCGGTCATGTAAAATGATGTTGTTCAAGATTTAAAATTGCAACAAGTAATGAATGAGGATGTTCATTCCATTAACAAGAGAAATACCATAGAGTTAACTGATCTTTTGAAAAGGCAAAAATCGATTGGTGTTAGGCGGGTCTACAAAACAAAGTTGAATAATGAGGGCATAATTGATAAATATAAAGCACGACTAGTGGAGATGGGATATAATAAGGAATTTGGCATTGACTACACAAAAGTGTTTGCTTCGGTTGCAAGGCTTGATATGTTTGTAATGATGCTCTTTATGGTAGCACAAAACTCATAAACCACCTTTCAATTAGATGTGAAGTCAACATTCTTACATGGAAACCTTTAAAAAGAAGTACATATCTACCAACCTCCACGTTACATGCAACAAGGAAAGGACGCCAAGGTATACAAGTTTAAAAAAGTCACTATATGGGTTGAAAAAAGCTCCCTGAGCTTAGTACAATCGTATAGATGCTTATTTCTCTAAAGACGATTTTCAAAAGTTTTTATATGAGCATACATTGTTTACTAAAATTGGAGATGGAGGTACAATACTCATTATGTTATTATATATAGATAATTTAATCTACACTAAAAATGATAGGGATATGTTTGGTGATTTTAAACAATCCATGATGACTGAGTTCGATATGTCTGATCTTGGACTAATTCATTATTTTCTTAGCATTGAAGTTGATCAATATCCTATTGACACTTTTATTACATAAAAGAAGTATGTTCATGAGGTATTGGACATGTTTAGGATTGAAAATTGCAACACAGTTGGGACTCTTACTGAACCTGGTTTGAAGCTAATAAAAGATCCAGGAGGAAAGAAGATACGAAGCACATTATTTAATAAAAATGCAGGAAGCTTAATATATGTGACAACCACAAGGCCATGCATTATTCATGAAGTTAGTCTCAGTAGATGTTACATGGAATGTACAAAACTGCCTGGCTTCCTTACTGCAAAAAGAATATTCTGTTATTTAAAAGGTATAATTGAGTTTGGTATGTTTTATAAAAGGGAGTAAATATGTAGGTTATTTGGCTTCACCAATAGTGATTATGCGGGAGATCCAAATGACACAAGAAGAACATCATGTTATTCTTTTTATGATGGTCTCGGGGGCTATTTTTTGGTCATCTAAAAAGCAACAAATTATCATTTTGTCAACAACATAAGCTAAGTTCATTGCATCTTCATCTTGTGCATGTTAAGCCATTTGATTGAGGATAATTCTTGAAGAATTTCACAATCTACAACAAGGTCCCATGATTGTTTATTGTGATAACAATTCAACCATCAAACTTTCAAGAAATCATGTTTTTTTATAGACAGGGCAAACATATAGATGTGAGGTATCATTTCTTACGTAATCTTAAGAAATATGGGACCATTGATTTTATTTATAGAAAAAGTGAAGATCAGACTACTGATATACTGACCAAACCCCTCGCGCTAGTTGTTTCTTAAAGGTTTGAAGCTTGCTTGGAGTGTTTCTCAATAAAGGATATTTTCTATTTAAGGGAGGGTGTTAAGATTTTATTTTAATGTTGAATAAGTCCTTGTTTTATGGTATTTCAGCTCCTTATTTTATGGTATGTTTGTTGAATCACTTCCTTATTTTATGCAAAGCTTGTCACTCTCCCCCCCCCCCCCCCCCCCTCACACACACCCCATTGTATTAATCTATTGAAATAGCTGAATGTCAATTAAAAAATAGTGCAGAATAATTCTTAATTTCTTAGTTTTGTACTATGTTCTACTCTCTTAGTAGTTTACATATTCATCTCTTCAATTGGAGCTTACACAATAACAGAACTGATGAGTCACAAGGGTACCACCGAAATACAAATTAATTGAGACATTATATTATGTAAGGACATTTTTGTCCATTATCAATTTGTATGTCGTACTCCGTTACACCGTTGAAGAAACTCAAGATCGCATCTACATCAACGGATTCGAATATCAAAGCGTCTTCAACATCATAGCCTCTGCAAGAATGAACTTGGTAAAATTTTGTTTTTACGTTCCTTAAAGTTCATATTTAGTATTGGGAAATTTTTATAAAATGTTTTTTATAAAAATAAGAAGTAAGTTTTTTCAAGCAAAATGAGGCTTTTTAAAGTTTTTATTTTTCTGAGAAAATCGCACTGGACCGGTCCGCCCCTCAATCGGACCGATCCGCTTGCTGCAGATCCAGTATACCCCGGACCGCAAGTGAACCGATGAAGGCCAAAATAAAAGAACCGATCCACTTGACCAGACCGATCCGCCTCTGAACCGGACCGGTCCGACTGGGATAAATTCGGCCAGATTCGCTGCAGATTTTTTAGGCCAAAGTTTTCCTATTTAAAGCCATCTTCGGGGAGTTATTTTTTAAGACTTTTCAAGACGATTTTTAGAGTCCTAATTCTCTAAGTCTTCACCTTTTTGATGTGCAAAACATCTTTTTGATTCACACAAAAAAAATCCCAATTACTTTTGTGAATCTTTTGGAACCCTAGAACACAAGCTTTGCTATTGTTCAATCTTTGTGGGGAGATCTTTGCAACCGAGGGCTGCGTGTCATTGCTGAGGGAGTCTCTACAAAGTGTTATGACTGTGTTTCATTGAGGAGAGCTTCGGTTCTTCCTTCGTTGATTGGACTGAGGTTCATGTGGGTTCGCTGCGTGTGGATTCATTGCTGCCCTCCTGGAAAGGGATACTTTCAGCCGCCGACTACAGAATCCGATACCTGAGGGTAATTCTTAGTCAAACTGTATTTCATTGTAATCCGATTGTAAGTCGTTCTCTTACAAATTATAGTGAAATAAAAGGTTTTGCCCCTTGGGGGGATTTTTCCTGAAATTGTTTGTTTTTATCCTGCATGCTATATTTTATTTGATAAATCATCTAGATGCATGTCTTAGGGTTTTAACTAAAATTTGGGATTAATTAAAATTGGTTTTTTTTTTATTTGAGAAGTCGCAATATTTCCGCTGTAGCTGCACTCTCAAATTGGTATCAGAGCGGGTTACGCTAATTTATCGCGTGATCTTGATTTTTCAAGGATTTATTTTTTTGATACAATTTGACTTCTCACGTCGTCAAATTGTTATCAGAGCCTGTTGCACTAAGTTATTGTGTTTTGATTCTGATATCTGTGTCTCAGCATATTTTCGTGTCATTTGCTTTATTTATTTATGGGTTGACACACACGCACCTTAGATGCATGATTAAGGGGATGAAATTAAATAAGTGTGTCAAATTAGAAAGTTGCGAATTAAATTTAAATCATTATCACACCCCGAACCTATTCGGTTTCTCAAATTGGTATCAGAGCAGGTTGCGCTAATTTATTGCGTATTCCTATTTTTCGCAAAATCGTGTGATATTGATTTTTTAAAATCAGTTTTGTGAATATTCGCAATTTTTCAATGGATTTTGATGGTTTTGATGATCTTCGATGTCAAATTTTTGAAAAATTTAATTGGAAAATTCACACGAACACCTGTTTTAAATCTTCTGTTGAAATCGAATCAAATAGGTGTTCTTGTTGTGAGGGTGTTGGTCACACGTTACATGAGTGTACCACAAATTTAAAGATGAAATTGAATAAATCGATTTCTCATGTTTCTACCCTTAGTGATTGTGATTCAGAAGAAGAAGTTTTTTATGCTTCTAGGTGAGAGTTTTCCATCCATGTGATTAGTGATGATAGTGAAGGTGATGGGAGTGTGAATGAAAGTGAGGAGGAAAGTGTAGATGAGCATGACTTGCAAACTGCTTTCAATAAACTTTATGCTGAAACTTTGAAAACAAAGAAAGAAAATTTGAAATTGAAAGCTCAATTGAAAGAATGTGCCATAAAAAATAATGATTTTTTAGTTAAAGAACTTAGGGCACATGCGAAAATTTTGAAAGAGAAGCTGGAGTACGTCGAGGGTGAGAGAGATAGTCTTAGAGGGTTGATGGAGACTATGAAAAAGGAGCTTTTAGAGTTTGAGGATTCTAGACAAGTACTTGAATCTAGGATAGGTGATCTTGAGGCGAAATTGAAAGATTCAAGTAAGGTGAAATTTGATTTGGAGTCTAGGTCTGAAAAACTTGATAAGATTTTAGGCACAGTCGAGATCAAAACGGATAGGGGTGGGATTGGTCTTGAAAAATATGTTGAACCCATTCCCACACGTGTGAGAGAGCCTCCTAGGATTGTTAAGAAAGAGGCACCTAAGTTTGTTAGGAAAGCACCCCATAGGAACATCGTGAGAGAACCTCCTAGGAATTTGAGGATAAGGCCACCTTTAGGTAACACACACAACCCGATTTACACTTGCACACATTGCGGTAGGCAAGGTCATCTTAGGAGATTTTGTTACAAGCTTTTAAATGGACCTAGGAAGGTTAATGAAAGAATAAATTCGATTCCCAAAACCCCCACACTTCGTTACACATCAATTTGGGTTAGAAAATCGGATTTAGAGGCTTATGGTTTATTTGTCCACGATTCCCGTTTGCTTGCACGTGATTCACCCCATGTGAAATATTTTGGTTGATTGTGATTGCATGTTTGTCATACACTAGTTGTGGTTTCATGTTATATTTTTACTAGTGTGATGACTTGTACTTTTTGTATAAATTCTTGTTTTTGAAAATTTTGAAAAATACAAAAAGATTTTATTTTGATAAAATTTTGAGAAAATCCAAAATGATTTTTGTATTGCACCGTTTATGTATGATCACTTTGGATGACCAAGTCACAACATCATTCCATTTTTTTTTCATGTGACTATTTGATAGTGTTTTGAGATAATAGGTCAATTCATCCTTGTGCTTTATAATGTTTGGAGTCATTAAGATGTAATTAAGCGTTACCTCCTACATGTTTGACTCATGTTTCCTTTATTGCACACATGCACGGATTTGTTTGATTATTGTGCTTGTCTTATCACATGTTGGTTGGGTGTTTTCATCTCAATCCTGTCTTTAAAACAAACCAAGCGCGATAATTTTTATAAGGAAATTGTGCATATAAAAACCGTGTTGTGAGTTTGTGTGCTTTGTTTGAATAACGGGGAGGGGCTGCGAAAGGTAATTATCTATCCTTTGCGCAAAAGCCACCGTTAAAAAGGACCTAAAAAATTGAGGAATTTTATTATCCGAGTTCCAAAGAGGTTAAAAGAGCCCAAAAAAAATTGAAAGGCAATAAAAAGATATTCATGCCAAAAAGGGGCCATTTAGGTTTTTGCACCAATTCTCCAATGTTTGAGAATTTAGATTACCTCTAAAAAGAATATATATATGAGGGAGTTTGGTTGGAGAATTAAAACAGGTTTGCACGTCCTTGAAATTCTTGAAAATGCGCCATATAGTTTTGGACGTTATTTGTGTGGAAATCATTTGACTTTGATTTGTTGATTTGCATAAGACGATGTTATTTAAATTCAACAAATGTTTTTACACCTAAGGATACTTTTGATGTTCATTCGTTAGGGGTACACATATGCATCGTGCACATATGATTGATTGAGTTGATTTACCTATCGAATGTGTTCACACCCATTCAATCCGTTCCCATGACTTGGTTGTTTGAGTCTAAATCCATGGTGTGATTTTTGTATCATATTTGTTCAAATTGGTATCTTTTCTTTGTATGAAAATTTTGAAAAATCAAAAATAGTTTGTGTTTTTTTTTAATACCGTGACACCCCGATTTTTCTTATATGATTCATTCTTCTCATTTGTCTATTTGGGGACATCATAAAAAGGGGGAGAAAGAATTATCATATTATGGGGGAGTTTGTATTTTGGGGAAGTTTTTGAGATGTTTTTTATCATATATTGGTATCCATGTTTATCTCATTTCAAACTCGATATGTCACGTGGTATTTGCTTTGTCTCATGTGTGTAGGTATGAAGATTGAAAATCAATATGCAGCACACCCTGATGAGAAAAGTTTTGAGATTTGATGATTGTTGAAGATTGAAGAACAAACGATGAAGATTTATACCTTTGTATCTTTCCATATTTAGGTTCATGGGAGGGTAGATTTGTATAGGTCATTAGTTGATAATTCAGATATTTTTTATGTATGTACCGGCATAGACATAGGGGGAGATTTGTAAGGACATTTTTGTCCATTATCAATTTGTATGTCGTACGCCGTTACACCGTTGAAGAAACTCAAGATCACATCTATATCAACGGATCCGAATATCAAAGCGTCTTCAACATCATAGCCTCTGCAAGAATGAACTTGGTAAAAATTTCTTTTTACGTTCCTTAAAGTTCATATTTAGTATTGGGAAATTTTTATAAAATGTTTTTTATAAAAATAAGAAGTAAGTTTTTTCAAGCAAAATGAGGCTTTTTAAAGTTTTTATTTTTCTGAGAAAATCGCACTGGACCGGTCCGCCCCTCAATCGGACCGATCCGCTTGCTGCAGATCCAGTATACCCCGGACCGCAAGTGAACCGATGAAGGCCAAAATAAAAGAACCGATCCACTTGACCGGACCGATCCGCCTCTGAACCGGACCGGTCCGACTGGGATAAATTCGGCCAGATTCGCTGCAGATTTTTTAGGCCAAAGTTTTCCTATTTAAAGCCATCTTCGGGGAGTTATTTTTTAAGACTTTTCAAGACGATTTTTAGAGTCCTAATTCTCTAAGTCTTCACCTTTTTGATGTGCAAAACATCTTTTTGATTCACACAAAAAAAATCCCAATTACTTTTGTGAATCTTTTGGAACACTAGAACACAAGCTTTGCTATTGTTCAATCTTTGTGGGGAGATCTTTGCAACCGAGGGCTGCGTGTCATTGCTGAGGGAGTCTCTACAAAGTGTTATGACTGTGTTTCATTGAGGAGAGCTGCGGTTCTTCCTTCGTTGATTGGACTGAGGTTCATGTGGGTTCCCTGCGTGTGGATTCATTGCTGCCCTCCTGGAAAGGGATATTTCCAGCCGCCGACTACAGAATCCGATACCTGAGGGTAATTCTTAGTCAAACTGTATTTCATTGTAATCCGATTGTAAGCCGTTCTCTTACAAATTATAGTGAAATAAAAGGTTTTGCCCCTTTGGGGGATTTTTCCTAAAATTATTTGTTTTTATCCTGCATGCTATATTTTATTTGATAAATCATCTAGATGCATGTCTTAGGGTTTTAACTAAAATTTGGGATTAATAAAAATTGGTTTTTTTTATTTGAGAAGTCGCAATATTTCCGCTGTAGCTGCACTCTCAAATTGGTATCAGAGCGGGTTACGCTAATTTATCGCGTGATCTTGATTTTTCAAGGATTTATTTTTTTGATACAATTTGACTTCTCACGTCGTCAAATTGGTATCAGAGCCTGTTGCACTAAGTTATTGTTTTTTGATCCTGATATCTGTGTCTCAGCATATTTTCGTGTCACTTGCTTCATTTATTTATGGGTTGACACACACGCACCTTAGATGCATGATTAAGGGGGTGAAATTAAATAAGTGTGTCAAATTAGAAAGTTGCGAATTAAATTTAAATCATTATCACACCCCGAACCTATTCGGTTTCTCATATTACCATGCTCATTCACCGTAGAACTGATGGTTCACATTGGTACCTTAAATAATAAAGCATCCATACACAATATCACTAGGTCTAACTTTGAAATTACTTTCTATATTCTAGAACGATGAATTGAAGGCATAAAATCATTCTCAGAGTTTATATGTAATTTTATACAAGTTTAGCTTTGGTCACTAAGTTTAGGTCAATCATTTAAATAATGTATCAATACCAAGATTATAATTGTAAGTAATATTAAATTTTAAATTAAACCTTTTATGAATACTACTATTTCGACTCTAGAACGACCAATCAACAAATTTTTGCCTTACCTAAGCCTCGATTTTCGCATTTGAGTAGTGTGTTTTATATATTCTCTTAAACCTTATCACACAATAAGTATAATTTGGCATACACAAAAAATCATTACCTTTACTTCAAAAACATTGTATTATTCCTTCACAATTACCCTAAAATTTGTTTTGGCTTTATTTAGTCAAATAATTGTATGTGCCTAAATATAGGTATGTCTACTCACTTATGTCTTTAGCACATATGCAATATACATGGCGGATGATCATTCCACGATAAATTCAGTCTCACAATTGGTAAGGAACCATAACCATATCATTATCATGTATTTAATGAATACTTTGGGTAATTAATTGTCAAATTCTTTTGTCTTAAAATATTTTAAAATAATTGTTCTAATTGAAACAAAAAATGTATGGAGTCATTCTATCTTGAATAATGTCATTTGAATGAAGTCTAATTACTTCCAGAGTCATTCTAACAAAATCATTTGAAGGGTTATTCAAACGATCGTCCAATGAACTAACTAGTACAATAAGTTGTTGAAAACCAGTTAGAAGCTCATTTTCTAACGATCTTTATATTCTTTCTAATGACATTACCAAAAGTGAACTTTTTATGAAAATCAAACCATTTTTCTCTTAAACGTATAGTTATATAGGTTTTAATTAACAAAATCTTGCACTTGTTTTACATTTTGAGAGAATGATTATTCTTACATATTCGTAAATATCATCAACTAGCCCTGAAGATTCCTGGATGATTTATTAATCCTAGTAGATACCATAACTCGAAAAATTTCTACATATACCTTTGGTGAGGTGGACTTATGCATTGTTGAAAAGTCGACCAAATAAGTGGATATCAAAATGTAAAGAAGTTGTGATGTTTCTAAAGGATGTAATATTATAACATGATATGAATAAGATTTATTTATCATCATTTTAATTCTTATAGGATCTTTAATATTATCATGCAATCACCACATAAATATAACTGCAATTCTTGTGGAAAAATTCCTTTCTCCATTGAAATTGATGTGTTTGTTGTTGTTGATGTGCTTTATGAACAACTCCCAAATGCTCCTAGCTTAAGAACAACTCGCAAATGCTCTTAGGTCTTCCTTCCTTAGCTCCTGAATTGCTCTTAGGAAATGGCCAGAAATCTAAAATATGGGGAAATTTGGAAATTCGGAATCTTCCCTTCCTAGCCCAGATATATTTGTGTGTTTTTGGTGTACCATTTAGTGGAGAATGGTTCACTATATATAGGGTGAAAGGGGACCCGAAATTCCCTTTAAACTCATCGTTTACTCTCCACTAAAATAGTTTAAGGGACTCACAATCATACCAAAATTCATGTGTCTTTTGAAATAATTTTCTAAGATTAATTCCATTAATTTAATCAAATTCATCCCCTTATATAGACCACACTAAATTGGAGCAATAATATATTTAATTTACAATTACAAAATTTGGCCGAATTTTGTAATTAATAAATAATTAAATAATAATTCCAACAGTCTCCTACTGGGTCCAAATAAGGTTATACATAATTATTTTATTAACATAAGTTGCGCAAGTGTCTTAGAACATCATCAAGAACCTTAACTAAATACTTCATTAGTGTAAGTCATGGCGGTTCCACACTAATTCCAGAGCATGGTTCTTTTGATGTACCATGCCACCAATGTCATACTTAATAAGGATATATATATATATATATATATATGTGTGTGTGTGTGTGTGTGTGTGTGTGTGTGTGTGTGTGTGTGTGTGTGTGTGTGTGTGTGTGTATGTGTGTGTGTGTCTGTGTGTGAGTTATCATAATGGTCTCATAATGTCTTCATAAAAAACTATTTTTATCACATTCAGCCATCCATTCACATGCATGTATACAATTAAGACAAAAATTTAGAATTCAGAAAATCTTTATTGATATCAAAAGTTGTGTCAAATAACCAAGAAAATAGCAATTAGATAATGAACTACTCGAGACCTATCTCTTTAGTATGTTGCAAAAATATCTTAAGAGATATCCCTTTCGTTAAAGGATCAGCTATGTTAACACTAGTACCAATGTGTTCAATTAACACAGTTTATTTCTGAACTTCTTCTTTGACAGATAGATACATTATCTCAAGATGCTTAGCTACTATAGAATATTTATCATTATTTGAAAAGAAGAATTTTACCATATTATCGCAATAAATCTTCAGCGGCTTAGTTACTGAACCCATAATACTTAGTCCTGAAATAAATTTTCGCCGCCACAATCCATGATTTGTAGCTTCAAAACAAGCCACAAACTCAGCCTTCATGGTTAAAGAAGCGACGACACTCTGCTTAGCACTTTTCTATGAAATGACCACTCCTGCCAGAAGGTAAACATAACCTGAAGTGCTCTTTCTCCTATCAAGGCATCCTGCAAAATCTGAGTCTGAATAACCAACCACCTCAAGGTGATCGGATCTCCTATAAGTGAGCATGCAGTCTTTGGTCCCTTGCAAGTACCTTAATACCTTCTTTTCAACCTTTTAATGGAAGTCACATGGATTACTTTGATATTTTCCCAGTATCCCAATGGAAAAACTAATATTCGTCCAAGTACAAACCTGTGAATATAATAAACTCCCTACAAGAGAAGAATACAATAGACATTTCATGCACTACCAAAAAAACTGCTTTTTACTACGGTGTTCCAGCCGTCTCAAAAAGTCCTCAGACCGTCTCAAAAGCCTTTTGTAACGCCTTTTGAGATGGCAAATGGGCATAGTATTAGACCCACGTTTTAAAATCTTTTTGACACGGCAGAAGGCATCTCAAAAAGTTTTTTTGAGACGGGATATACGCCGTCTCAAAAGGTCACTTCTTATAGGACCCTTTTGAGACGGCGAAAAAACCATCTTTCAAAGTTATTTTTAGAGGCGCCAATAAATGTCCCAAAAGTTATTTTGAGACGATAACTTAGCCATCTCAAAAAGTCCTCATTTATGGAATCCTTTTGAGACGGCAAATAAGCCATCTTTAATAATTTTTGCGCCGAAATTAAAATTTCATCCATTCCATAATATGCTCAATATACTTTTAAGCAAAAACTCATAAAAATAATATATAACATGTTTAACATCCCATTTCAACAAATATAACACATAGTCTTCCATTCAACTTAAATTATAATCCATACAAAGATAAAATAGACAATTTCAACATTGTGACAATCACACTAAATATTTATACAAAATTTCACTTGTCTCATTAGAACAAATACATAAAAACCAATGTATTCCTAACATAAACTAATGCAAGTAAACTTGAAATCTGGAAGAAAACGATCTTCATCAAATGTGTCTTGCCTTGTCCACAAAAGTTTTCGATCTGCAATAAAATTTATTCAGTGTCAGTTACCATAAACAAAGAAGTAATCTTTTTTTAATAATTCCTAATGATGGCAATCTTTAAAAAACTTATCAAATTTGTATATCTTTGTTTTATTTACTTTTAAACACTTAATATTTTTTTAAAAATTTGGTAGAGTCTCCTTTGTTTATTTATGAAAATCAACCTGTTTAAACATATAAATTAACTCAAAAATAACTATAGAAACAGCCACAACATTGTAAACAACTAATAGCGAAATAGCCACAACATATATCCTACCTAACACTTTATCACATACATATATAAAAATAAATTAAAGATGTGTCATTACCTAGTCGGTATGGGCCGTTGAGGTAATGGAAGCATGGTTAGGGATAATACTCCGAAACAAACTCTTCATTTCACTTCTCATGTCAGTTTTCATTTGTAAGAGTGCTTATTGGTGGCGAAATTCTAATTCTTCGATCTCGTGTCGAGGTCTAGCCTCTCGATCTTCAGCGACTTATCTAGCTCTACCCTCTCGATCTTCAGCGTCTTTCTTAAGTTGATTAATATCCTCCAATAATGCAAGAGAGGAACTTGTTCGTGTAGATGTTGGCCTAATGCCTATTCCCTTTACTAAAGTATAACCATGGCCTCCTTATCCTACCACATCCTTAAAAATCTCATTCCTCTCTTCCAGATCATTTCTCTTCTCTTCTGGTAGGTCATTTAGTCGTCTCTTGAGCATTGTCTAGCAATTAAACATATATTAAAAATGAATGAATTAAATTTAAACATATATTAGAAATTAATTAATGGCTTTCGTTAGCATATATACATACCGCTCTATCTGATGACCCATCTTCAACATTGAAAGGTTTATTATTCGGAGCCCGAGTGGCTTGCCACATGCTGATTTCATCAACGGGCTCTCCTGCCTCTACCCTCTAACAAAAATAATGTATATATTAATATTTATTAAACTAAAAATTATAAGTGTTTATAATACCAAAATTCTAACCTCGAGTAGTAAACAAACTAGCGGCTTACCTAGGGCGATGGTGGTAGCTGGTGATTAGGACCACGAGGCTAGGGCGAGTGACTATGCTAAGATGGAGGTGCGCAGCCGATGGGATGAGGCTTACCTAAGGCCGGCGTGTGCGTTGGGTGAAGAAGAAAAAGATCCAGGCGTGGTTTTTTTTTTAGGGTCTTCCTTAGTGTCTTTTTTTTAGTGCCTTTTTTACTTTCTTTTTACTTGGGAATAAAAGGAGCGGGAACCTAAAATGTGAGAAGAGTGAACTAAAATGTGAGAAGGGGGAACCCAAATATTTCGTTGCTGTCTCAAAAAGTATATTTTTTGAGACGGCTACTAATTTGCCGTCTTTTTAGCTACTACTTTATGAGACGAGGAATGCAAGTTGTCTTAAAAAGAATATTTTTTAAGATGGTTAATTTTAGCCGTATCAAAAGGTTAGTTTTAGAGACCAAAATTTTAACCGTCTCAAAAGGTTCCGCAGTAAAAAGCAATTTTTTTTGTAGTGATGTGATCCCTTTCCAATTTAGTTTAGGGCATTGACTTAAGCTAAATTTCTCCCCTTTTAGAATTGAAACGTTAATGAAATTCCAATTTTTCATGCCAACCCTTTGTAAAACTTTGTTAGTGTAAACCTTCTTAGACAATCCTATCAATCCACATGATCGATCACGATTAATCTTTATCCCGATCATGAAAGATGCCTCGCCTAAATCTTTCATCTCAAAATTTTGCAAAAGGTACTTATTAGTGTCCTTTAGCAAACCAATATCACTGCTGGCTATAAGCAAATCATCAACACATAGGACTAAGAATACAAACTTACTCCCACTGATCCTTAGGTATATACACCAATCAATAGTGTTTTCCTTAAACCCAAAGGATGTAATGGTATGATGAAACTTAAAATACCATTGACGAGAAGCTTGTTTAAGTCCATTTATGGATTTCTTTAATAAACATACCTTGTGTTCTTGTCCTTTCTGAATGAAGCCCTTTAGTTTTTCCATATAGATTTCTTCCTTTAAACTCCCATTAAGAAAATTTGTTTTAACATCCATTTGGTGTAGCTGTAAGTGGTAATGAGCTACGAGTTCTAATATGATTCTAAGAGAATCCTTATTTGAAACGGGGGAGAAGGTTTCACTATAACCAATGCCTTCCTTTTGAGTAAAACCTTTGGCAACATGTCTAGATTTACGTTGTTCAATATTTCCATTTGAGTCGTATTTGGTCTTATATATCCACTTAGACCCGACTTCTTTATAACCTTTAAGCAAATCGACTAACTCTCAGACTTGATTAAAATCCATAGATTTTATTTCATCATTCAGGGCATCAATCCATTTATTAGAATCTATGCTAGAAACATCTTTTTTATGATATGCCGGATCATCAATATCCCTAATTATCTTTTACTTCTGTAATATAAGCTTCAACTGCATTCACAGATTGAGATTTATCATTCAATAGATACAATGTGCAGTATCGAAAAAAATCATCTATAAAAGTGATAAAGTATTTTTCTCCACCAATGGAAGGAACTTCAAAAGGACCACAAATGTCTGTATGTATAATTTCAAGAAGTTGTGTGCTTCTTGTGGCTCATTTCTTTGTTTATTTGGTTTGTTTACCCTTAATACAGTCCACACACACACCAAAATCGGACCAATCCAAATCAGGGATAATTCCCTATTTAACAAACCTTTCAGTTCTTTCTCTAGATATGTGTCCTAATATTTTATGCCAAGAGTAATCATAATTCTCATTAAATGAGTTACGTTTAGTTCCAACATTAGTATGCAGAGACAATAAGGATTCCGAAAAATTAGGATCGAGATTAATTTAAAACAAACCATTCGACAAGGAACCCAAGCCAAAAACAGAATTATTCTTATATAAAGTAAAACCATTATTTGTAAAGTCAAAAGAGAAGCCCCTTATTGAGATTTTAGACAAAAAATTAAATTCCTAGAAACTGTGGAAACAAAAAGAGTATCTTCATGATCCAAATAAAGGCCAGGCTGTAATTTTAACCAAAAAACTCCATTGCTTCAACCTTTTCTTTTGCCTAGTTTCCCATGTAAAGAAAATCTTCATTTGATTTTATTTTTCAGATTGAAAGGAAGCCCTGCATAGTATTTGAAACATGACATGTAGAACTATAATCAATCCACCATGTGTTAGGAGGAACATTAATTAAGTTTGATTCGAAACAAACAGATTCACAAGGCTTACCTTTCTTTTCAAACCAAGTTTTATGCTTAATGCAGTCTTTCTGAATATGTCCATGTGACTGTTGCTTTTTCCTTCTTTTGGTAGGAAGGACCAGGTTCATTATTAGAAGGACCAGGATATCGCTTCATGCCCTTCCCTTTCTTTTTCTTACCAGCTCCTTTAATGACCACCACATTCGCCACATGCAATTTGGACACTTTATCACTTTGCTGCTTAATAAGTCCTTCTTCCTGAACCACCATGCTTTGTAGTTCATTAACATTCCATTTATCTTTAATAGTATTGTAATGAATCTGGAAAGACCCATAATCAGGAGGCAAGGAGTTTAGGACAAATTGGATTAAGAAATAATCGTCCGCTGTCATGCCTAAAGTCCGTAGTTTTGCAGCAATGTTGGTCATCTCAATAATGTATGCGTTCGTGGTCTGAGTTCCATCGAAACTCATAGTGGTCAAGTCAGCCATAAGTTTCCAAGCCAGGAATTTGTCAACAGTGTGAAACCTATCCTTAATATTCGTCAGATACTGTTTCATGTTGGTGGTTTCAGGTAGGGAAGTTTTTACATTTGTTGTGATGCACATTCTAATGAACATTAGACAAAGCCTATTCGATTTTGACCATGTATTGTAAATGAGTACGTCATTCTCATTGGTTTATTCAGTAATCACAGCGGGTTCACCAGTAAGGAGTGATACATCAAGGTCCAAGACACGAAGGCTAAACTCAATTTGCTCGTACCATTCCAACAGATTAGTTCCGTCAAATTTCAAAAAGGTTGAGGCTTGAGAAAATAGGTTAAGATTTGTTATAAAATGCTCACTTTAATTAATAAAAAAACACATAAATGAAATTTGCAAGGAAATGAAGAGATATAATTTTCAAAATTTTAAGGGCAAAATTATAACAAATTGTCTCATAAGTTGCCTTTTTATATTAAATCACAAAATCATAAAATAAAAATATCTGTATTGGATTTCTAACATAGAAAATTGTGATTTAACAAACGCAGTATTTGACAATTCAATATTCAATCAATAATTCTAAAGTTGATTAAATCTAAATAATAACAAACTTTAGAATGGACAATAATTTTGATATTCCACGTAATGAGTCGTTAGCCTTGGTTTGGCACGAAACTTGGTAAAACAGGAATGTCAATTATATTCAACAATTAAAGTCGTTGGCATGTATTTGGTACGAAACTCGTTAAAAAAATAATATATTTAATATTCAATGTTATTAATTATTTGTTTGTGTTTGTCACGAGACTCATCAAAATATGAACATTAAATTGACACAAGTCTAATATCCTAATATATAAAATATATTGGCCTGTGTTTAACACGAATATTTAACTAAAACAAGATCATTAGAACAAGGTTTATAAAATAGTTTTTTATGTAACATCATAAGATATGGAAAAAAATAATTTTTGCCAAAAACGGAAAAAATGAGTTAGCATCATGAATCTGTGAAAAAATAATCCATAATCTCAAAGCTTTCGATAGTATTAAAAAAAATATTTTCTGGAGTGAGATATACCCCAGGAGATTATTATCATATATGGCAAAATTAGTGTTTTGAGGGTCTAAACGATCTCAGATCACCGAAAAACAGTTTACATCACGACCAAAGGTAGTATAAAATGGTCACTGACCCGTTTTCAATCAAATTACAAAGTTTCATTGCATTCGGAATAAGTTCGGTGATAAAAAAAACTATTCACCACAAGCGCTTTTTGAAATTTTTTATTCCAGAATTGCTTGAAATTTGTGAGGTTGATAGAAACAGATTAGAAAACCACTAAAATAACATCAAAACAACATATATGGTCCTAGTAGATCGAATAAAACTGCTCTTGATAGATTTGACAAAAAAAATCTTAACAAATTTAATAAAATTTTGACAGAAAAATCCTAACAGATTTGATAAAAATACAAGAACAATTTCTTATATAATTATCATGTGATACGAATCATCATTATAAACAAATAAGTGCTTAATAAAACGTTAAAAATTACCATGAAAAACGAAGCATCATGATAAACAAATCAGTGGATAATTAAACATTAAAACTGGGTTTATCAACATATGTAGTTTAATCTTTTAAATTCGTAGAGGGATAGAATGATAATATTTAGACGAAGCTCTGATACCACGTGTAATATTACAATATGATATGAATAAGAATTATTTATTATCATTTTAATTCTTATAGGATCTTTAATATTTTCATGCAATCATCACATAAATATAACTACAATTCTTATGGAAAAATGTCTTTCTCCATTGAGATCGATGTTTTTGTTGTTGTTGATGTGCTTTAAGAACAACTCTCAAATGTTCCTAGCTCTTCCTTCCTTAGCTCTTGAATTGCTCTTAGAAAATGGCCATAAATTTGAAATATGGGAAAATTTGGAAATTGAGAACTTTCCCTTCCTAACCCAGATATATTTGTGTGTATTTGGTGTATCATTTGGTGGGTTATAGTTTACTATATATAAGGTGAAAGGGGACCCGAAATCCCCTTTAAACTCATCATCTACTCTCCACTAAAGTAGCTTAAGGGACTCACAATCATATCAAAAGTCATGTGTCTCTTGGAATAATTTTCTAAGATTAATTCCATTATTTAATCGAATTTGTCTCCTTATATGGATCATACTAATTAGGAGGAGTAATTAATTTAATTTATAATTACAAAATTTGGCCGAAGTTTGCAATTAATAAATAGTTAAATAATAATTCCAACAGAGAATTCCTGTAATTGTAGTGAAGAGGTGAAAGATTTTATGATCTACAAATTCGCGAGTGATTTGAATTGTGAATTATAAGTTGGTTCAATGTTCAATTTTATAGTTCGATCTTCATATTATTGATTCTATAGACTAGGTCGCACCGCGGTTTGACTCGCATTGGATTTCTACTTTCAATATCATCTCACGTGTGATAAATTGCCATGCGATTCCACTAGATTATCTTTTTCATAGCTTTCATTAATTAAGAAATAAGATAAATAATTGGAATTTCATGTTTGTCAAAGAATTGAATATAATTTCGATTCTCTAAACTGTAATTAATTTGGGCTATAATTACATTACGCCCAAAACTTGTTTGGCTAATTATTCAGGTTTCAGGTCTAGGACCTGTTCCCATTTTTTAAACATTCGCATTTTAAATTCTTATAGATGATTCTTGACCAACTTTAATTTGAATTTGAAGTCAATTGCTCGAAACTGCTATGGACTTAACCAACCTCATCTCACGTTCACACTTCTTTGATCTCTCTAAACTATTAACATGTTCCGTCATATCTTTCTTTAACTAGATATACAAAGCCATTCCACCTGGCACAATGCCATTAGATGCCCTTAACACATATTTTACCATATTATTGTGTAAACAATTATAATGAACGCGGTACCAAATATTTATGTTTAACTTGATTGAATTAATATTTTGAAATTGACTTTACATGGATTAAAATTCATCTTGAAACCTCCAGTAAATTTATCGTTGAATATTTATAATTATATTTGATCAAGTATTTATTGATTATGTATTAGTTAAAAAAATCCCCATAAAATTCGCAGCGGTGATGCTCACCCTATGGCTCCAGTACTCAGAGATAGAATTTGACTTAGTGGTCATTTATTTAACTTCCATTAACTTAAAATCTGTTGCTCATTTATTTAATCTGTCTCCACTATGAGCAAAAAGTGTTTGAATGCTTGTTGTTTATATCTGTTGCTGTTGATGATTCGAATGGTTCTAATTAAAAGCATTGTTTTTTAGTTGAAAAAATTAACGTGTTTCCTATGTCTTATAAATCTCATATATTAGGACAAGAGTTCGAACATAAGAAAATTTTCTTTATTACTCTAATAGCACAATTTTTTGAATTGACAACTTATATTTGAGATAGGGGTGTAAAAGAAAAGAAGCTACTTCTACTTGCTTGTTTGTATAAAAACTAACTTAACTTTAACATATTCTAAGATTATCCACAATATGGAGAGAAAAAAACATAAGAATTCGTAGTTTTACAAATTGTACTGTCTGCAGTGGTTAGCAAAAAGTAAGAGATTTTGTAGTTGAATTTTTACCCGTTCTCCAAATATAGAGAACACCTACAAATTCTGTAAACGTTCATACGAACTACAAAAGTTCGTAAGAATTACTACGAACTAATGTAGTTCGTAAGAAATGTAAGTTATTATTTTTATTATATTTCTTAGTTCCTACAAACTAATATTGTCCGTAAGAAACATTTTTTACTTCCTACGAACTTCTGTTGTTCGTAACAAATATTTTTATATTTCCTATGAACAACAGATGTTCGTAAGAACTAAACTTGCAAATTGGGACTGCTCCACCACTGTAGAGTTTCCTTCATATGAAAGGCAAATTCACTTTTTGGTTAAGTAGAGTTACAAGTTATGAGCATCCACCATTATGGATGCTCTAAAGCTTGTTACTTTAACGAAGTCTACTTGAATTCGACTCAAATAATCATAGTTATATAATATAAAAAATCAAAGTATTTGAGCTGGACTCTTATTTGTTAATAATAAAAACTCGTTCAAGGCTGTGAAATAAATAGCCAAACTTAAACAAAATTTTGAACTCCTTGTATTTTTTAAACAATACTTTAACACGCCACTTTATCTTATTGTTCGGCTCTGCGCCCTCTTTAGCGACCATAAATAATACTTTTTAACTACATTTAACTCTAAATATATAGATCTAGAACACACAAATTTTGAAACTGGATGAGCTTTCACGGAACAAAGCCAAAAGTATCAAACCTAACGGGCCAGAGAAAATGAAAAAATCAAAAGCAGCCACGTAATTGAAAATTGTCAAAGGGGTTCACGACGTATTTTCATGACATGACACTATCACCCCGCCCACTCTCGGCGGCTTCACTTTACCTATATATAATCTCATCTTCTGCAACATTTTAAGCTCATCCATAGCTACCTTCGTATATATTTCTATCTTTAAGCCCATTTCTCTCTCTCTCTCTCTCTCTCTCTCTCTCTCTCTCTCTCTCTCTCTCTATATATATATATATATATATATATATATCCTATCTCCAAATAATTAAGATGGAATGTATTGACACAACAGCAACAACAATTGGTTCATCATCTCCTCCTTCCCATCCGTCGGTTGTGATTAGCCCATGTGCTGCTTGCAAGATCCTACGGCGGAGATGTGCCGACAAATGTGTGTTAGCACCCTACTTCCCACCGAATGATCCACTCAAGTTTACAACTGCTCATCGGGTCTTTGGAGCCAGCAATATAATCAAGCTCTTGCAGGTACTTTCTTAATGTTTACGCTTATTATTAGTTATAGAGTAACCATGTAAAGTTTCAAAAAGAAGTAACCGTGTAAATAATCGTCACAACGTATAATATAGGAATCCCTTGGTGCCGATTGACATATTTTTAAGGGTAATGCTACAAACACTAACTTTCAGTACCAATTGAATATTAATTGTGCTTTAAATGCATTGTATTATAATGGAATCCACACTTTAATACATAGAATCCACACTTTGGTACAATCATTTTAAGCACATTCGGTACTTGGTACTAAAAATAGGTATATGTATCATTATTTTATTTTTAATGGCACCCAAAAATTAAATGGGGAAATATTTTTCACTTATTTTAAATTAATTTTTTTATTGGTTTGATATTGTAAATAAGTGCAAAACATTTAATTATAAAATAATATATAAATTTTAACTTTAAATATGTGATAACATATCTTTCCGTTATAATTTTACAGCTATGAAAAATATTTCTGTTTGAAAATTTAAAATCACTGGAGACCTCTTTGAAAATTTTAGTAGTACTTAGTACTAGTGAAGTGTGGCTGTTGAGTCATAAGGGACAAATCATTTGTATGATAGTATTGTGCTGAAACTTGAAAAGAGGGCTAGTTCACAAAATGGACCTAGTACACGGTTTGACTTTACTGCTTACAACATTTCACTCCACGTGGAAAATTTCCCTCAAAACCTCGTAAACACTTTCAACAAGGAATGACATGTGGAAACGGCATCACGTGTCCAGAAGTTAGAAAGGAAGCTTCGAGTTCATATTGACCATGGGTTGAGAGGGAGAATTGAACTTTGAGATGTAATCTCTCCTTGTAACTCGTGTTGAACATAAATAATATACGAAATACGTTTGCATAGGAAGAAATATATGAAATATGTATCATATAAATGTCGTGTTCTTCTTTATGTTGAATATAGACATATAATGTGCTCCACACATGATACTATTTCTACTTTCAGTCACCCGTGCAAAATCATGTTTTTGACACTTTTAATTGATTTTGGCATTCATGGAAAATAAGTTTATGCATTTTCGCTAACTGTTTGGATGTGGTACTATATGCTAACGCTAATCGTCAAAATAAGGAGATATATGATACGTGAATATTGTCCCACATCTCTTAATTTGTCAATTCGATTTTAGATGACAACACATTTTTCTTTTGTTGTTGGGTGGTTCCTAATTTTATTTCATCCTATATTTCGAGTTAGATTGGATGAGATTTAAATTGTTGGAAAGTTTCTAATTTTATCTCTATCCCATATAAAGTGTTAAATTGGATGATATTTAAAGAGGGAAGGGTTATTCAAGAGTAACCTTTTTATTCCATTAAAAATGGAATAAATCATCATATTTCGGAAATGAGTTTATGATTATTTTCAACTTAGCCCATATTTTTATTATTTTTAACTTATCCCACGTTTTTATTTGGCACATTAAAGATATGTTTATGATTAAAGATATTTTTAAGGGAGCTTTACAAATAAGTCATATCTATATAAGTCATTTACCTGGTCTTATCAAAATTATTTTTTCTCAGTAGGTGCTATTTATACATGTAGTGAATATTTATTACATATTTATAAATAGGACCTATTAGAGCAAAAAAAATTTTTAATAATACTTGTTGGACCAAAAGAAAAATATAATATACGAATAAGTATACAAGACTTTTTTCCGTTTCAGGTCTTACCGCATTGAGGTGCTGCAGCAAGATCTCCAACGGCACCTCAAATGTCACATGCACGATTATTATGCATATTTAAATTTAGGCATATTATTGGTTCGCATTTTGACATTTTGACTCATAATATGAAGATGGTCTCACTTACTCATAACCAAGTCAAATACCACTTTTGCAATTATTGTGACTTCAATTTGTGGGGGGGGGGGGGGGGGGGAGTTCACATGTCTAACTCATATGTGAATATTTAGAAATGCCTGTTTTGACATACCACTTTGATTAAGTCTTCAACTAACCGAGACATGAACTTGATTTGAACTTTAGGAATTACCGGAATCTCAAAGGGTTGACGCAGTGAGTAGCATGGTTTATGAGTCGAACGCAAGGCTGAGAGACCCCGTTTATGGATGTACCGGGGCAATTTGTCAGCTTCAAAACCAAGTTAATGAGCTTCGAGCACAATTAGCCAATGCAAAAGCTGAGATTACCAATATGCAATGCAAACAAGCCGACCTCATCGTTATTTGCCAGGAAATGGCTCAATCTCCACAATCATCACCACAGCAATCCTTCGACAACTTCACGGGAAGTCCACAGAGTTACCCTAGTTTAGTTGATGATGCTAATATGGAATCGCTGTGGGAACCGCTTTGGACATGATCATTGAGTGTCTTGTACGGTTTATGATGTATGTGGATCTCGAAAAGCATTGAAGAAAATGCCACAGAAAAGAAAATATATGTTTAAAAACAAAAAAAACGTTTCTTTTTCTCATTTTTCTACATAGTTTCTGAGATGCAATCCAATTCTCCTAACTCAAAGCTTACTGCACGAATGGGAAGGAGATGTAGTGAAGATCGCATGTAGTCTTGTTTTCTTCGTTATTATTATTTTTTTGGATAAACCAAATGTATTATTGCATGGAGTAGCGTTATAGGTACAAAGTAATTTCATAAAATCTCTATAAAAATTAGTGTTATTGGTGGCAGAATTGTATATCACAAAACAATATTTAATAGATAGATAAGGTTGTCCCGCTGTGACCTCAAGGTCATGGGTTCGAGTCACGGAAATAGTTTCTCTGCGTATGCAGGGGTAAGGCTGCGTACATCCAACCTCTCAGTACCTCGCAGTGACGGGAGCCTCGTGCACTGAGTTCGCCCTTTCAATAAGAAAATGAATGAAATTCAAAACAAATTTGTTAGAAATTTTTGTAAAGACTTCTACGCTCATATCATTATTCTAATGTACTAATAGGACGCTCGAAGATAAGTCTTGTTGACTTTCGGTGTGTTTGATATAGCAAAAAGGAAGTTGACGGGTACTTTCCCTCCCTGTTACGGCAGAGAGAAAAGTCATTGTTTCCATTTTCCAAGTCGATTCCCTTTCTTAGTATTGATTCTAAAACAACTTTCTGGTCACCTAATAATATTAGCAATGTTGATGTTTTACTGATTCCCTTTCAGACTCAACTCTAGAGTACTGACCAACTAGTTGTCATCTCAAATTCCCCACTCTATTTTTTACGTTGGCTTTTATTAGGTGCACTTCGACGTTTATAATTTCCATGAAATCCGTATCCCCGGTAGAATTGAAAAGGTATTAGAATAATGATATGAGTACAAAAATCTCCCCCAAAACCTCCTTCAAATCTGATGTGGATTCCACTAATTCTCTCACCTGCCTATTAAGTATTGCCTTGTGTTATGGGGTCCCGCCAGGGCACCCAATTAATTGCTTTTTGGAGGAGTTTTGGGGGAATTATTTGGGACTCATAGCATCACTCAAGGTATTATGCCTGTTCTTACATCTCTTTCTTTACTACTTAAAAATGCATGAATATCAATAAGGTTTGCTTGATACAAAAGTTGGAAGATGATTTTGGTATTAAATTTTTTCATGACAAAATTTGTCAAGATAAAATTTGTCAGGGAAAATTTTATAATTTATTACATAGGTCTCTTTGATAGCATTATTTTTTTGGGTAACAAAAAAGTGGGTTGTTAGATAGTATTAACTGTGGCAAAAGTGGACAGTTTTTAGCATAAAAAAAGTTAATAATAAAAAGTGTAAACTGCAAAAACTAAAGGTTGGGATTATTTTCAATCTTGAACACGATGTTCCAAAAGTTACAATATTAACCCATATGTTTTAAAAATTATGCAATTTTAGCTCTCCACCACATCTTTGTTTGGAGACATAACATATTGAATGGCATAAGGAAATATGATTTCCAATCAGTCACTTTCTTAAGTCTCCTAAAAACATGTGATTGAGGGCTAAAACTGAACTAGTTTTGAAACATGAGGGTTAACATTATAACTTTTGAAATATCGGATTTAAAATGACCTTAAACTTAAGGGTTAATTTTACAATTTACCCTTTCTTTATTCATTAATATCACAATAGTAGGTTATTATCTCACATTATGAATCATGTATTCTACGGTGGTCTCAAACCTAAAGTACATCCCACTAAATAACGAAGCTACTACTAAAAGGTCTTACTTAGTGCACAAGGCTCCTGCTTAACTGTAGGGTCTGGGAGAGGCGGATGTTGGATGACCTTACCCCATATATGAAGAGGTTGTTCCCATGTCTCGAACTCGAGACCAACCATAGCTTGGGTGTATCAATCAATGTACTACTAACGGTCTTATATCTCAAGTCTATCAATCTAGGGCTATCTCATACCTATATATAATACACCTCTAGTAGATAGAATATAAGAATCTCGAGTCATAAACCTGTATTGTATACGCCTCTTGTATATCACATAAACCGACACAATTCTCTCGAGCACAATAACACGTAATCAAATACGGTAGGAGTAAGACAAACTCTAGGTCTAACATCTACGCATAGGTACAACCCCGGACATGTACAAGTAAGTGGGCTACTCGCACTCCCACGCATAACAAAGGTCCATCTCTATTTCCTTCGAGGATCACTCACGTGTACTTGGTGTAGTTATAGGTAATCCCACCCGTATAAACTCAAACTATCAACAAGGTATAATCACTACGTCATCCCGTCAACCGCATAAAATACCATACCCAAGCCTATAAGATGACCATCAGTCATATATCCAAGGACTATAGGCTGGCAACCCTCGTGTATTCCCCTTGGGATACGAGTAGTAGTGTCTGAGGTAAAATGATCGAGGTAAAATCCGTCGCTGTCATCAGGGTACCAGCACGGTCGAAGTTGTACACTCCCCATAAAGGATATCCCCTCTAGTACGTCACCCGCGAGTACTCACACATGGTAAACAACAAAGAAAATATAACCCTCGCTAGCAAGTTGAAGTAAACACATATACATATAGAACCAACGATACCGGGTCAAACTTGGCATCGCAATCATAAAAGGTAAACCACACTTTAACCTTACATCGATCCCATACGTCATTAACCCTATCTCGCCGGTTCCCAAATCTACGTATCATCTTACACCTAACTTACTATAAAATTACGTAACACAATTATATAAGAACATTAAATATATTAACCACACCTAACTTATATAAGAATATTTAATATATTAACAACCCCACTCTAGAGTTTTTAACTTAATCCAAGCCTTACAAACGGATACACGACGTGCTAAAATCTCGCAATGACACTAACAAACCCGGCTAATTAACTCAATTTTTTAAAATTCCAAGATCTCATATTACAATCCGTTCTACTCTCGGATTTTACAAACTAATACCACAATTTCACTTTAGCCTCTACAACAAACCAAGGTCAAAGTACCATACTAACCGAACACCAAGTTTTAAAATCTCAAAGTGTAAATATTCACCTTCTTCGACAATTATAAGATACTTTAAGGCAAATCCAAACTAGCATTATGCCCCAAAATTTCAAAAACTAACCAAAGAAGCCCTAAACGCATTCTAGGCCAAACTTAGGAGGATCGATCAATCGATGGTCTAGGGTCGATAGATCGATCGCTCCAGAAAAAAAATGACACTTCTCCTTTGATGGGATTCATTGTCTCAAAACCTAATATCTCTTTCTAAAAAGTCATTAATGTCTTCCAAAGCTTCATCCAATCCCCAACCAATAACCAAACAAAAAAACCATTAGAAATATATGAGTGAAACTTAATTCTAACAACAAATCTACAAGTTTCTATCGAGATTTAAATAGAAAATTCATATTTAGCAATAAGAACCCTAGTTTCATAAAAATCATTTATGGATTTACAACAAAAAAAAAAAACAAGTCCTAACGCTTTTGTTACTATTTCTATTTAGGTTCATGGAAAAATCATTGAACATTGGATGAGATTTGTCATAATCAATATTTTGATTATGTTAATTGTGAAATTAACTATTTAAATAATCTAAATCAAATTATCAAGTGAATAATTTTAGATTTCAATGAATATATATAATCTAACACAAAAGAAACTGTAGTCAAATTCTAGATAAGCTTGCCTTGATCTAATTTGTGGAGAAAACCATACCAAATCCTCCCAATTCCTCTTCTTTTCTTGAAGCTCATTTTCTCTAGTCTCAGTGTGCCTCCCAAATTATAACATGTGACTTATGAGATCCCTAA
This sequence comes from Sambucus nigra, assembly GCA_949130495.1. NCBI lineage: Eukaryota > Viridiplantae > Streptophyta > Magnoliopsida > Dipsacales > Adoxaceae > Sambucus > Sambucus nigra. The sequence continues at coordinate 245,345,946 of OX422217.1, read as the reverse complement.
TAATTAATAAAAACTCCTTAATTCTGAAATTGTACTTGAGCCCTAATTAAGCCTCATCTAGGATAGACAAAATCATCTCCAAATGACTTAAAACATTACCCAAGCCTTATACTAACCCAATAGGCCTAAAATGTATCATTTTAAGATAAAAACGGACATTATGCGTGTCCCAAAATTCAAATATAAAAAGTATTCAAAATCATGTAACTAACGACTCAGTAATTTAATAAGCAATTGGTAGAAGTCCAAATATCAATTGTTTAATTAATGAATTTTCATATATTAAACCCGGATTCAATTACAAATAAAATATAACATAAAAATGTAAATAGTTACATCTCATGTCACAACAAACACACACAATTAATTTTTCATTAATTTTTATAATTAAATAATGCGTATAAAAAATATGGGGTATTACATTCCTTTCCCATTAAAGAAGCAATTTTGTCCTTGAAATTCGAATCCTTTATAGAACTACTCAAAAGTCTAAGGATGTTTCATTCTTAGCGTCCTCACGCTACTATAAAGGAATCAACTCATTTTATGACCAAGCCCAACTTAAGGTCTATCTCGTCAGAAATTGCGTTTGGCTAAACTCCAAACTAGTCTGATCATTAAGATTCCAACTTCTTCCTCATAAACGCCTTTCATCAAGTACCCGTAAAAAAACATAGTGCACACGTTAACAGTGATAGGGTAAGATCAAATGAGACAAGGCTCACCCAATCCAAGATTTAGGAGAAAACTTCTCGTCAGGTTTCCAACTCTTGTTCAAATCCCAATCTTCACCAACTTCCTTTTTCGAGACAATTATGAACAACACCTGGTCCTCTTTATAGGGACATTAAATCATGTTCTCGCTTCGTTATGAAATATCTTTTACCCTCTCCAAAGAATTTCACATGTTGTAATACGAACATCACTTCCTTCAAATGGTTAACCATTACCACACCACTTCCTTCTCACTTGGTCAATCTAAATAAAATGACCTGAAAGGAAACACGTCTTCTTTTGAACCCCTTAACCCTATCACAATCAATAAGTTTACCCTCCAACTTATGTACATCCAGTTGTCTTGGGATGTAAAGTGAGTCACCAAATATGTGCCTTCGTCAAAATTGCCAATCATAGGTTGGGACCCTCCGAAAAAATCTCCCTTGAAAAATAACCCCATGATTTCATCGAACGAAGAAAGGATCTACTTCCAATTACGACTTGTATACCCCCTCTCGGTAAACTTAAACGCTTGGGACTGAACCACCCCTAACACATATTTTATGTGTAATGGCCACCATTACTACACCACTCGCTCTTATACATGATGTTATCGCAAATAATAACGAACTACTCCCGATTTCACCATAGTGTGCACGTTCCTCATTATGTCAAAAAACTGCATCCTAACATTCTCCTCTCGATTTCACCACTGATGATATCTCACTCATGTTTCAATAATTGGAGTAAAACACTCTTATCGATTGTTGAAAAATGTCGTTGATACACTACAACAAACACTGGTCCCATATCGTGACCTTGTCTAACTCCATGTGGTCTACACATTAACTTAGATAACCACCTCCACTTTTAGGTCTTTCTCCCATGATAACACCTTCCCCAAAACTCTTTTGCTAAAAAAATATGGGGCCTACTCCCATGACAATATATCTCCAATGGAGTCATTTTCAAAAGATGACCTCATGATGGGCCCAATGCTAGTGCCACTCTAAGGACATGACTAATCTCTTCTGTGGTGATCACTCGTCATCCACCCAGATAAATATAGAAGAACCTCCGGACTATCGGTGACATATAAATGTGATCGTAATCCACTCTAATGTGCCCTTATATATACATAAATAAGTGTGTGTTAGACCCTCTGTCGAGCTTAAGCATAGCTATAACCACAAAAGGAACCTGCTCTAAATAAGCCCAAAAATAATATGATGTTTTCTCAACTAATAGTCAATAAAGCGATCGAAAACCAAGTTGACCAAACACATGGCCACGTCTCTTTAATCACGATGCAAAACAACCCCTACTCGCTAGGGTATCCATAAACACATAAATCTCAAAGATAAAATCTTTATGCCTCATAATCGTAGTAAACCACACTACTAAAAGAGAATGATAACTCCATAGTGACTAAGCAAAACTCATATGCATGAGTTGTAAACATACTCGTAACCATACCCAGTAGAACCCCAAAAGCCTAGTTTCCACCAAGGTATATAACAAATAAGTGGTCCCACTCTCCACAAGTGTAACACCTTCCTTTAATGGAACTATCGAAATGAAGAACCTACTAGTGGCCCTGCTGACCTTGCTTCCATGGTCATTTTAACCTTAAAACTATCCCCGTTCGACCTTCACTCATTGCCTGTGACCCCACTAGTCATAATTCCATTGGCCCTAATGGCCTTAATAGACTATAAATCCTAATTTTGGAAACCTCATGGGATTTTCTCCCCTCTATGCAGTTCCTTAGGCTAGTGAGGTCTTCCCTGTATGGGTCAATGCTACACCATATAAATTCTTTGGGCCTATTTTGCCTCAGTCTTCACAATCTTAAGAACTGTATCCATCAAATAGTCATTACTCTCCTACTAATCTAGGAAGGTAATTTCCACCACCTGACCTCGAGTAGTAAAGAACGGGTTACCTAATAATAATTGCTAAATCCTTCACGTAAGGTTTTTGGACACTCAAAATAAAATCTTCTCGCATTGAAACTGATAACGCAAACATACTCCTTTGATTTGATATCATTCATTATCATGGAAGAAATAAAAAGATATTTGAACTCCTCCTCATACTCCTTACCACACGGTCGTTGATTAGGCATAAATTCTTCATATTTATCCCCCTAAATTAGAGGCTTTTATCATCTTGTGCGATGTAAATCAAGTTGATTTATCTCATATCTTTGTTATGACCTTTTTTATGTATTTCATCGAGTTTCGTGTATTTTTCATGTATTTTGCAGGTATTTTATACAATTGGAGAAAAGAGAAAACTCAAACACAAGAAAGTTACAAGTGAAGGAAAGTCAAGGGCAAAATAGTAATTATACACCAGGAATTCAAACATGAAACCTAAAGGAAAGTTGAAGACCTCGAGTCCATGAGCATGTAAGAAGAAATAAAATCCAAATTTGAGTCCCGGGTTAAAAGTTATGAAAAGTTAAAGTTGAGAAGAAATCAAGGAGAATCGGGAAGAAAAAAGAAAAAAAAAAGGTCGAACCGAACCGATGGAAATATCACCGGATCGGTCCACTGAATTGGATTCACCAAACTGAACCGGTAGAAAAGTATCCGAACAGGTCCCCTAAACTGGCAGACACCAAACCGACTCACCCATTAAAGAAGGAGACTACCAGGCCGGTTCGGTTGACGGATTTCTGATTTTTTTTTCTCTAAAAATGAGTTTTGCATGGTTCAACATCTAAAAATAGCGTGATGTATATATTTCTTTGTCATACCATACATTTGAGGGTTTCTTTTTAGTTAGTTTTGAGAGAGTTTTGAAGACAAGAAGGGTAGGATTCATATTGTTTAAGAATTTGTTCATATTTTTGCATTAATTCAAGGCTTCTATTCATTCCAAGTAATTTCTTCTTTATTCCTTTTAATTACTTTCATATTTGTTGTAGGTAATTCATTCTTCTTAGTTAGAATCCCTACTTGCATGTTTAATTTTACTTTTCACGCAATTATGAATTCATGCATCATAAAATCCTTGGTTGATTGTAGTTTCATCATGTCTTGCTAGATTTCTAAGGGTTGGGATGCATGAATCCAACCCGAAGTGGTTTGCATGGAAATAAAACTAATTCTTTGAATTAAATAAATGATTAAATCGTGTTAAGTAGTTTTTGCAACCATCGTAGGTCTTTTACCTCGTTTTCTCTAGGTAACCGGGGTGTTTAAGAGTGCAATGCACGTGTGAGCTATGTCGACACTGCTTTGTTTCTATTCTTGAGTATGTATGATGCGGGTTTGTACCCTCATATATGTAATGCTTGAAATTAATAAAGTCTGGGTTTAGTAATTATTTAATTTATGATTGTTTTTATATCTGATAAACATACTAGGGTTTGAGGGATTGTAGTCCAACCTACTTTTCTCATTCATATTTAGTTACTCTTATATACATAGTTTAATTATTAGTTTAATTAATTTTCATTTAGTCAGTAGATATAAATTCCAAAAATTCATCACCTTTTCTAATCCTTTTTCTGAGTCAACGTAGGATTAGTCATCTTACCTATCGTCGTCACGTTTTGCGTCCTCTTTCCCTTAGGATTTGACCCCGTCTTATCGAGTTTATTACTTACGCGACCGATCTTCACTTGGACCGATATAAGAACGCACTAGAAACACTTTTTGAGTTGCATCAAGTTTTTGGTGCTGTTGTCGAGGAATAGGTAGACTGTTAGGTTAGGTCGATTTAATCTGAAATTTGACTCCAAATCTCAAAAAGCCAAAAAAATTATAAAATACAAAATACAAAAAAGAAAAGAAGAAGATAACAAAAAAATTGTAACATCTCTCAAAGTTCTTTTATGCAAAATTCGCAAAAAAAATCCTCAATCAACTTCCACTCGCATTCACAAAAATTCGATAGTTGAGTACGATCCCGATAGCGCACACACTCCTAGCGCACCTCAGTTTTGGGTTCCACCTCCTACACTTCCAAATTCCATTACAAGTCACACTTTTAGGACGCCATGTGAGGATAGTGAGTCAATTGGAGAGGAAGCCATGTCTAAGAACGCTAGTTTTGGTACGGGTGAGGGTGAGATGCCATATCGTCCCAAGAGAGAACTCCTCTATCCCGAGAGAACTGTCACCCCAGGATGCATTCTACTTTCGTATAATGCAGGACAGTTCCATTTTCATAATGGGATGATACAAATTCTTCCCACATTGCACGGGTTGGATTCGAAAAAGATATATCTCCACATTCGTGAGTTCAGGGTGGCATGCGATACATTTAATGATCAAGCTTGCACACAAGATGTCCTTCGCCTAAATATTTTTCCCTTTTCCTTAAAGGATAAAGCTAAGACTTTGATTTGGTCTTTATCACCAAACTTAATTGGATCATGGAGGGAGATAGCCTCCAAATTCCTCTTAAAGTTTTCCCCCACATCGAACAAATTCCATCCAAGCTCAAATTCAAACATTAGGACAACAAGAAAATAAGTCATTTGATCAATGTTACAAAGGTTACAACGAGCTAGTTAATACATGACCTCATCATGGTTTTGAGAATTACCATCTCATATCCTATTTTCACCACGGGCTAAGTATCGCGTCTAAATAACTCGTTGAGACAATGTGCGAGAGAGTTTTTTGGGAATTAGATGAACACGAGGCAGATGCCCACCTTAAGTTTGTTACCCAGACAACTCAATCGTGGGACACATCTTATCCTAATACCCAAAACTGGGTTCGACAAACTCCCACCGCTCCTTCAGCGCCAGACCTTTATAATGTGGGAGATGTAGTCGGTTCAAGGCTAAGAAAATCAACATGACCTATAAAAGAGAAGGTGTGTGTTATTTGTGAGGCGGGCCATTCAACGAAGGAATGTCCGATGATACCCGCCTATAAAGTAATGCTACATGAACGAGTGGATGCAATAGGGGGGATTAAGGGTAATTAAAATGCCCCCCATGGGAATTCTTACAACCCTTAATGGAGAAACCATCCTTATTTTAACTACGAGCAACAACACGCTTTGTTGAATCCTAATTCACACATTGTCCCACCTCCACCTCCATATTTCCAACAAGCTCCACATATGCAAGGACCACCTCCCGCACCATATATCACGCCACCATGGAGAAATCTCGAACATACTGTAAATCAATTTATCCAATCCTAAAATTCAACCAATTCTAAGTATGATCGCATGTTTACGAGAATAAATGTGAATATCTCTAGGTTGCAATCATCTTTAATATCCAAGAGAAGGGTAGGTTTCCGGCCCAATGTCAAATACCTCCACAAGGTCAAACTAGTGTTAGTTTTACTTCCAATGAACATTAAGAGTAATGTCAATCCGTTACCACTCTACGTAGTGGGCGAGTTATTGATCTATCAACTCCCCCCATGACACACGTAAAGACAATGAGGCTTCGCCCACCACGAAAGAGACCGAAGATGCCCCATTAAAGGAGGGTGAAAATGATGACACTAGTGAGCCTGAAGTCATAGTGAAACCACTCACCTCTGCGACGTTCCCTTAATGGTTGAATCCTCCCCAAAAAGGAATCCCCGTAATGATGTGCTAGATGTATTTAAGAAAGTCAAGTTGAATTTACCTTTTCTCGATGCTATACGGCAAATTCCCGCCTATGCTTAAGTCCTTAAGGACTTATTGACGGTGAAAAGTAGGCTAAAGGTGAAAAACAACTCCTTCCTAGCATAAAATGTGAGCTTCGTTCTACTTAATGAACTCCAACTAAATTTTAAAGATTCGGGTGAACCTACCATTCCGTGCATCATTCGGGAGAATCGAATAGAAAATGCCTTACTTGATTTAGGGGCGAGTGTCAACACTCTTCCCTACTTCATATATAGTAAACTCAATTTGGGGGACCTCAATCCCACAAAAATCTCTCCACCTCATGGATCGTACTATGAAGATACCACGAGGTATTGTTGAAGACGTGATAGTCCAAGTTGACACCTTCTACTTCCCGGTAGATTTTGTCATTTGGGATGCAGAACCCTCCATCACCCCAAGTAATCATGTTTTCGTCATTCTTGGCCGCCCATCCTTAACTACAGCTAACACCCTAATTATCACGAGTCAAGTGGGTGATGAGGATGATTTTTACTCAGTGGATCTGATTGAGGAGATAGTAGAGGAGCACGTAGAGGGAAATTTCAGTGGGTATGACTTAGGAGCATGCCTTATTTTGAGTAGTGAGAGCGATGGGACGTACATCAATTTTGAGAGAGAGGTAGAAGAGTGGAGAGTTGCATTAAATGGGAGAGCGTTAGGTGAGGCATCAGAGATGTGAGTTAGGTTTATATATTCGAGGAATTACCACCGAGGGAGTCGCGCACGATTCCCCCTGATGAAAAATTTCCCACCCTTGAATTAAAGAAACTACCCTCCAACGTTAAATATGCTTATTTGGCAGAGGATGTGACAGTTCCTATTGTTGTCTCCTCTAGCCTAGATAAAGAGCTAGAGGGTAAACTTTTAGCAATATTGAGGAAGCACCGAAGTGATTTTGGTTGGTGCATAGCGGATTTAAAAGGTATAAGTCTCTTGATTTGTACCCATAAGTCCACCTCAAGGAGGACGTGTATCCCTCGAGGGAAATGCAAAGACGATTGAACCCCACCATGAAAGAGGTAGTATGAGAGGAAATCATTAAGTTATTGCACGCCATGATCATTTACTCAATCTCGGATAGCAAATGGGTGAGTCCTATCCAAGTTGTCCCGAAGAAGTCGGGAATGACTGTGGTCGAGAATGCCAAGGGTGAGTTAATTCCCCAATACACCACCACCGGGTGGCACATTTGCATTGATTACTGAAAACTCAATGCGGGCATAAGGAAAGATCATTTCCCCTTACCATTCATCGACCAAATGCTAGAGAGAGTCACGGTACACCCATATTATTGTTTCCTTGACGGTTATTCCAAATAAAACCAAATAGAGGTGGATGTTCTTGATCAAGAGAAAACGACTTTCACATGTCCCTTTGGTACGTTTGCCTATAAACGTATCCAACCCGCGTCCTTTTAAAGGTGCATGCTTACTCTCTTTAGCAACATGGTCAAAAGAGTCCTTGAGGTATTTATGGACGACTTTAGCATTTTTGGCCCCACTTGTGACCTTGGTCTTGCAAATTTTTAAAAAGTACTTGCCCAGTGTGTGGAAAAGAACTTGGTTTTAAATTGGGAAAAATGCCATTTCATGGTAATCGAAGGAATAGTTCTTAGACACTTTATATCGTCCAAAGGAACTCATGTCGATAGGGAAAAAATAGATGTCATTGTCGAGCTTCCCCCACCTAAATCACTAAAGGATGTGAAAGTCGTTTTTGGGCCATGAAGGGTTTTATAGAAGGTTTATCAAGTATTTTAGTTCCATTACTAGACCCTTGAGTGACCTCCTTATTAAGGATGTCCCCTTTGAGTGGTACGAAGCATGCCAAAGTGCTTTTGACAAATTAAAAATCATGCTTGTTTTCGCCCCCAACATGCAAGCTCCGGATTGGTCTCTACCATTCGAGCTTATATGTGATGCGAGTGATTATGCTCTAGGGCTGTTTTGGGCCAAAGAAAAGATAAGAAAGCTCATGTCATCTATTATGCTAGCCGGACGTTAATCGAACCGCAACTCAATTACTCCACCATAGAGAAAGAATTGCTTGCAGTAGTCTTTGCCCTAGAAAAAATTTCCTCCTACCTCATCGGTACACCCATCAAATGCTTTACCAACCACGCGACAGTGAAATATATCCTTGATAAGAAAGTTGCTAAGTCGTGCCTCATAAGTTGGATCCTACTCCTACAAGAGTTTAATCTCTCCATTAAAGATAATAAAGGGGTAGAAAATGTCATTACCAAACATTTATCACGTCTTTCTTCTGACGTGCCTATTGATCCCTAACCCATAGACAAGTACTTCCCGGATGAACAATTATTTTCCACTTCTTCTCTCCCATGGTTTACAAATATAATTAACTACATTATCACGGGATCTGTACCTCTCGATTGGACACCGTAACAGAAGAATAAGTTCATTAGTTTGTCACGCATGCTTTTCTATAACGATCCATTCCTATTTAAATATTATGTGAACCATATCATCCGACGTAGTGTACCGGATGATGAGACTCATAGCGTCATCCGTTTTTGTCATATGGAAGCACGTGGAGGCCACTTTTCCACAAATAAGACGATCGCTAAGATTCTTCAACATGGTCTCTATTGGCCCGCGATCTTCTATGATGTGAACGTTTATTGTAAATCTTGCGATAGAAGTCAAATGATGGGAGCTATCACCCGATACATAATGCCATTGACCCTTATACTCGTCATCGAGATATTTGATTGTTGGGGTATTAACTTCATGGGACCTTTCCCTTCTTACTTTAGCTTTTTATGCATCCTCCTTGTGGTAGATTACATGTCTAAATGGGTAGAGTCCATAGTTACCAAAATGAATGAAAACAAAGTGGTGATCAAGTTCTTGCAAGAACACATACTCTCTCGCTTCGATGCTCCGAAGGCAATTATTAGTGATAACGGTAAGCACTTCTGAAATAGGTCATTTTGAAAGCTTATGAGTAAGTATGGAGTCGTTCACAAGTTTGGGATGACTTATCACCCTCAAACGAGTGGGCAAGCCAATCTAGGAAATCGGGAAATAAAAAACATTCTCGAAAAAACCTTTGATCCTAATCGAAAAGATTGGGCTTATAGAATTGCATACGAGAACCCCCTCGTGATGTCCCCATTTCTCTTTATCTATGGAAATCCATGCCATCTCCCTATGGAGATGGAGCACAAAGCTTATTGGGCCATCAAAAGGTTGAATTATAGTTTCGATATAGCCGGTGAAGCTCATAAGCTTCAACTGAACGAGTTGGAGGAGATGCGCAATGATGCATACGAGAACGCTAAGATATCCAAACAAAGGATAAAACTTAAACATGATAAAATTATCCAACGCAAGGAGTTTCAATCGGGGAAAAAAGTGTTTCTCTACAACTCGCGTCTACACTTGTTTCCCGGTAAATTGCGTTCGCGGTAAACGGGACCATTCGTCGTTAAAGAAGTGTTCCCCCATGGTACCGTTGAATTGGAAGACCTAAAAGGGGGAGACAAATTCAAGGTTAACGGATAACGCCCAAATCCATACTTAGAGGCGTGCGTCGAAGAAGGCGAGACCATTTGGTTGTCGGACCCCGTTTATGAGGATTGAGAGAGAAAGAATTGAGAGGTTGTCACACCCTCGACGTGTATGGGGTGATTCTTGTGTATAATAGTTAAATTAGGTTAGGGTCATAAGGTCATAGGAATCAAGTTCGTTAAAGAGAAAAATGCAAAGGAATTGATGAGAGAGCGTACTAGGTTTTAAGGAAAGTTGCCAAATAATTTATAGCTAAATTTTGTGTAGGAACATCTTTGAAAGGATCCAAAATAATCGAGGGAGGAGAAACCTAAGTTTAGAGAGAAAAAAAAGAAGGGAGACATACCTTTGACAGTGTACCGGACCGGTTCCGTCCTAAGACCACCAGTTCGATTCACTACTGTGAAGAAAAAAAAGATTGAATCGGTTTGCCCCTGGCACCCGGACCGGTTCGAATATCTGTATGAGTTCGCATATTTCCCATGGTTTATCTCCCATTTTCAAAACCCTTCCTCCCAATTCCCAAAACCTTTCCCTCCAAATCCATTCCCCTTTCCCTCCAACCTTTCCCTCTAATTTTTCCCTCCAACTTCATCCCCTACCCCTCCACACCCCACCTATAAATACAAACCATATTCACCCCATTTCACCTCACACCACCATTTCCCTCTCTTACTCTCTATCTCTCATATTTCTAGAAATTCATATTCTCGTCAAAATGGCCTCTAGAGAAACAAGACCCCTCCCCACAAAATATACCTTGACCAAAATCCTTCTCGACGATAATAACGAATACCGCTCCCACAAAGAGAAGATTTCGTGCGACACCTTCTTCTCTCCATCCCGCTCAATGCATATTGAGTGCGTATTCAAATGGGCGGAACTTCCACAATCAGTCAATAATTTATTTCGCCCAAGGGGATGGTGTCTATTTTTTGGGGAGCCTCATCCTGAGATTTTGGAGGACGAGGTGCGAGCCTTCTATGGCAACCTCGTTTGAATGGGGGAATTTTAAGAGGAAGCCTATGTTGACGAGCGATGCATCCCGTTTTCACTCGATATCATCATTCAAGAATTAATCACCATGGACGTCCCAAGCCCCAACTATTATGACTACCCAACTAATGCGGAGCCTATCACAAAAGGTGCATGCATCACCCGCCTTGTCCTCAGGCACTCGTGGAATCGAGAAACTTTTCTTATGGGGAGCCTTCCCGAAAAATCCCGAATCACATTCCGTATTATGTGCGCCAACATCCTTCAAACCTCCAATGATTCGACTATGCATCCTAGGCAAGCCAATTTACTCTTCCACCTTTTTTATCCCTGTGCCCCAATCTATCTCACACGTGTTTTCTACGTGGATATCATGAATGCGGCTATGGATTGTAAAGGCCGAGATCCGCTACGATACCCTCGCTTCATAACTTCCCTCCTTGTCGATGCCGAAATCCATCCCCCCAAGCCTTTCCTCGCCTTCCAAAGGTAATTGGGCAAGAATTTCGCGCCCGAAGCGAACGCCAATGCGAGGTGATACAAGCGGCAGAAAATGTGGATGAAGATGTGGAGATAGAAGAAGAGGAAGAGCCCAACTACAATGAAGATGATGATACGGAATATGGGCCTGTGGGAGCGGATATTTCTCATCGCATTGAGAACTTGGAGACAAATTTCCAAGACTTTTTAAGGGATTAACGGGCGGACCAAGAGGCATACCGACGCGACACTAGCATAATGGTCCACCTCTAAGCGAAAATGTACAGACTCCAAGTAAGTGAGGGGGTGCCACTCCCCACTTAATTCTATGATCCCAATGCACCCGACCCATCTCACCCTCCTCCACAATGAGCATTGTTAAGATGTGTTGCTATCTTTTGCTTTCTTATGTATTTCCCATTTTATCTTCGTGTAATTCTGGTTTGGTAATACAAAAAAATTTGCATTTTGCCTTTGTTTATTTTTATGCACTCTCCTTTTATTTTAGATTTTAGTCCTTTTGCATAGGGACTTTTCAAAAGTCTAAGTTAGGAGGGGTACGCATGCGCTTCAAAATTTCACAAAGTTCAAAATGCCGCCAAAATTTAAAAAAATAGAAAATTTCAAAAATTTCCATGAAAATTAAAAAAACTCGAAAAAAGCAAAAATATTTTTCTTCAAAATGAATTAAAATTAGAATTTAAATTTTTCAAAAATGTCACAAAATTTTGTTTGAATTCTCAAATTGTCAAAATCAAGAGCATTAAGATGAAATTGACCAAAGATGGAAATTCAGTGAAAATTGACTACTTTATGAATAAGTGTGGAGATTATTAACCCTGCAAGATTTTGAGCCTATCATTTTTTGAGAGTATTTAAATCAATTTCAGTTAAAAATAACTCAAAGTTCAATTTTTCTATAAAAAAGTCATTGAGGATCTCTATTCCTTTGCTTTGATCAGTTATAGGAAACGTGTGAGATGTTGTCTTGAAAACGCGCTAAAATATCTCTAAACTAAATTAATCTAGAGACACATATGGTAAAATAATTAGTAATTCGGACAATGAAGTAGGCCGTCATTTGGTTAACCCAAAAATATTAGCCATAAAAAGTTGTGAAAATTATCCTTTGCAACCCAATTTGAGCCCTATAAAAATTTTCCTTTTCGTTTGATACCCCGAAAAACCCAATTGACCCGAAATTCTGAAAAGTGAAAATTCAAAAACATAGTCCAAATGGTGCAAGAAAAAGGAGCAAGAAAAGAAATAAAAATGCTCAACAAAAATAGCAAGAAAAGAAAAAATATTACAAAAATGGAAAAATAAGAGAACTATAATCAAAAGCCCAAAAAAGCACTAACGGACATCATAAGAAACTTTTCCAATTTCGAATTTCTCGACCATTCCCACTTTTTACCTAATACACCTAAAACCCAAGAAAGTCCTAACCAAGTCCGAATAATGAAATTAATTGCCGCGTGGAGAGCCAAAGACAAAAAAAAAATAAAAAGAGAGATTAATTGGTGTGGATAAAAGGCGATGTTTCCCGTTTTTCAATAACTATATTCCGATGAAGAGATCATTTCACCATAACAATTCTGTCATTCCAATTTGTGTGCGTAAACTTATGTTCCATTACATTTATCATATAAATCACGCATACAGAGAGAAATATCCAAATTCTGAGTGATTCGTTTATGACTGTATCTGTGAGAAATTGAATTAAAATGAATTTTTGAAAAGTTAGGTAATAATTAATCGGTGGAAATTGGTGGTTTAATTTTTGGCTTCGCACACACACACACTTACTATGATTTGAGACTTGCGAATATATATTTTTGGGGAGTTTAAATTGAACAATTTTTAGGTATTTTGAATTTTTCTTTGAGTCGAAAATGAATTTTGTGGGTATATTTACTACAAACCCTCACGAGACACCTCTCGTCCTACTAGGGTAACCTAGGGGCTTAAAGGATTGTTTCATACGCTAAATGCAATCGCTTGCCCGTGAAAGAGGTATTCTATCCTAATAAAACATTTGTTGAGGGTTGGACCTTGCTTAGATTCTCTTACATTGCCCGGGACGATCAAAGTTCTATGTTATGGGGGCTTGATTAGGCATAAATTCTTCATATTTATCCCCTTAATTTAGAGGCTTTTATCATCTTGTGCGATGTAAATTGAGTTAATTTATATCATATCTTTGCTACTGACCTTTTCTATGTAGTGCATTGAATTTCGTGTATTTCTCGTATATTTTGTAGGTATTTTACACAATTGGAGAAAAGAGAAAAGGAAAAAGTAATTCTACAGTAGGAATTCGAACATGGAAAAGGAAAGTTGAATACCTCGAGTCCATGAGCATGTAGGAAGAAATGGCATCCAAATCCGAGTCCCGGGTAAAAGTTACGAAGAGTCAAAGCTGAGAAGAAATCAAGGAGAAAAGGGAAGAAAAAATAAAAAAAGGGATCGAACTTAACCGATGGAGATATCACCGGACCAGTCCACTGAACTAGATTCACCAAACTTAACCGATAGAAAAGCATCCGGACCGGTCCCCTAAACTGAAAGACACCGAACCGATTCGACCGTTAAAGAAGGAGACTACCGGACTGGTTCGGCTAACGGATTTCTTATTTTTCTTTTCTTTAAAAAAGATTTTTGCATGGTTCAAACTCTAAAAATAATGTCATGTATTTATTTCTTTGTCATACCAGACATTTGAGGGTTTATTTTTAGTTAGTTTTTAGAGAGTTTTGAAGCCAAGAAGGGTAGGATTCATATTGTTCAAGAATTTGTTCATGTATTTGCATTAATTCAAGGCTTTTATTCATTCCAAGTAATTTCCTCTTTTTTGCTTTCAATTGTTTTCATATTTGTTGTAGGTAATTCATTCTTCTTAGTTAGAATCCTTTCGTGCATGTTTAATTTTACTTTTCACGCAATTCTGAATTCATGCATCATAAAATCCTTGGTTAATTGTAGTTTCATCATGTCTAGCTAGATTTCTAAGGGTTAGGATGCATGAACCCAATCTGATGTGGTTTGCATGGCAATAAAAGTAATTATCTGAATTTAATAAAGTATTAAATCGTGTTAAGTAGTTATTGCAACCGTCGTAGGGATTTTAACCTAGTTTTCCCTAGGTAACCGGGGTATTTAAGAGTACGACACGCGTGTCAGCTATGTCGACACCGCTTTGTTTCTATTATTTATTATGTATGATGCGGGCTTGTACCCTCAATTATGTAATTCTTGAAATTAATAAAGTCTGGGTTTGATTAATTATTTAATTTACGATTGTTTTTATATCCGGTAAACATACTAGGGTTCGGGATATTGTAGTCCAATCTACTTTTCTCATTCATATTTAGTTAGTCACAGTTAGTTTACTCTTGAATACATAGTGTAATTATTAGTTTAATTAATTTACATTTAGTTAGTAAGTATAAAATTCCAAAAACTCATCACCTTTTCCAATCTTTTTTCTGAGTCAGCTTAGGATTAGTCATCTTACCTATCGTTGTCACAATATCCTATTTCCCTGAGGATTCGACTCGGTCTTACTGGGTTTATTACTTACGCGATCGGTTTACACTTGAACAGATATAAGCACGCATTAGAAACACTTTTTGAGTCGCGTTAAGTTTTTTACGCCGTTTCCGGGGAATTAGGTAAACTGTTAGTTTAGGTCGATTTAATCTGAAATTTGACTCCAAATCTCAAAAAGCCAAAAAAATTATAAAATCAAAAATCAAAAAAAGAAAAGAAGAAAAAAATTATAATTTCTCTCAAAGTCCTTTCATGCAAAATCCGTAACAAACTCCTCGAGAAACTCCCACTCGCATTCACGAAAATTCGATAGTTGAGTATGATCTGATAGCCCACACACTTCTAAAGCACCTCAGTTTTGGGTTCCACCTCCTACACCTCCAAATTCCATTACAAGCCAGACTTCTAGGACACCAAGTGAGTATATTGAGTCAATTGGAGAGAGATCCATGTCTAAGCACGCTAGTTTTGGTATGGGTGAGGGTGAGATGCCATATCATCCTATGAGAGAACTCCTCTATCCCGAGAGAAATTTCACCCCATGATGCATTTTACTTCCGTAAAATGCGGGACAATTCCATTTTCGTAATGGGATGATACAAATTCTTCCCACATTTTAGGGGTTGGATTCGAAAAATCCTTATCTCCATATTCATGAGTTCGAAGAGGCATGTGATACATTTAGCGATCAAGCTTGCACACAACATGTCGTTCGCCTAAACCTTTTTTCCTTTTTCTTAAAGGATAAAGCTAAGACCTGGCTTTGGTCTTTATCATCGAACTCAATTGGATCATGGAGGGAGATGGCCTCCATATTCCTCTTAAAGTTTTTTACCCAACATCAAACTAATTCCAACTAAGATCAAATTCAAACATTCCTAAAACAAGAAAATGAGTTATTTGATCGATGTTACGAACGTTTCAATGAGCTAGTTAGTACATGCCCTCATTATGGTTTTTGAGAAATCAAAGAATGCAATGTGCAATAGTGATGAACGTACTCAAGATCCTAGGAGGCTAGAACCTAGATTGCTTTAATACTAATTATGACACCACATAAAATTTATAAATAGATTGAACAAGTCTAATACACAAATCACGGGAATTAAAAACATTTGGTAACATTCTCCCCATAATAAAAAAACATAAAACTAAGAAGATAATAAAATGAGAGGTAAAAAATTTTGAACTAAATAAAACCATCTCTGATACCAATCACTGCTAATATAATAATCGAACTTTGGAATACAAATGTATATTATACAATCTCTCACTCGGAATAATAAATAAGACAAGCTATAAAATACGACATCTTGTTCAACCTAGATAAATACACATAATCGAGGAGCTACACTTGCTCGACTCCTTCATCCTTGTAATGTAGAGTATAATGAAACTATAGGTACTCCTCAAATGGACTCAAGTCTACGGCAACTACTACAACTTAAGACGAGTGAAACACATATATAATAACACGTAAACAACAAGTTTAGCAAGACTAAGATTAAAACTGAATTTGGGCTACAATATAACTACACATCTTCCTCTTGTCTTTTAGTAGATTTTAGGTTATTAGTTACCCAACCCAACAACCTAACATAGCATGCGGTTCTAATCCCAAACCAATATCCATCATATATGAATAAATTTTCATCTCTTAGTAATTTATTCTTTAGTATTAGAATATTAGATTAATCTCTTAAATTATGAATAATGTTTTGTACGGTGGTCTCAAACCTAAAGTACATCCCGCTAAATAACTAAGTCACTACTAATGGTCTTATATCTTACATCAATTAAAACAGGGCCATCTCATGCTGCAATATAAATACGTCTCTAATATAAAGAATACAATAATCATGAGTCAAAAACCTATAAGTATGAATCCCTACCACCATTCATATACATCTCTAGTATATCCCATAAATCGGTATAACTATCTCTACTGCTGTAACACATAATCACATATGGTGGGAGTAAGAAAAATTATATGTCTAACATCCACACATAGGTACATCCCCCGATATGTATGAATAAATACGATACTCGCACGCCCGCACATAATGCAGGACTCTCCTTATTTCCTTAGAGGATCACTCGTACGTACAGGCATAGTTATAAGCAATCCCATCCATATAATCTCAAGCATCAATGAGGGATAATCATTAACCTTTACTGTCAATAACATAAACTACCATAACCAAGCCTACACAATGACAATAAGTCACATATCCAATGACTACAGGCCGATAACCCCCGTGTATTCCCCCTCGGGATACGAGTATGTAAGAAGTAGTGTCCGAGGTAAAATGAACAAGGTAAAACCAATTTTAATCACTAGGGTACCATTGCGGTCGATGTCATACACTCCTCATAAAGGATATCTCCTCTTATACGTCACCCAAGAGTACTTACACATGGTATGCATAACATATAAACATGCAAGAAACTATAACCCTCACTAAATGGTTGAAGTAAACACATATACATATATACCCATTGCTATCAGTTCACACTTGGAATTGCAATCATAAAAGGTAAACCACATTTTAACCTTACATCGATCCCATACATCATTAACCCTAACTCTCGGGTTCCCAAATCTCCTTATCGTCTTACAACTATCTTACTAGAAATACCCAACATAACTATAGTTAATCTTATGTAACCCTAGCCTAGTCTCCTAAGGATCCGCACCTGGTTTCATCCCACATCTAACTTATCTAAGAACATTAAATATACTTACCACCCCACTCTAGTTTTTTTAACTTAATTCTATCTGTAAGGATATATTTTTAATAAGTTAGTCACAATTAATTATTGCATCTATAAAAGACGAATCCGAATTACAAGTTGTCTTCAACATTCAAGCCCAACAATATGAACTTTGGTAAGATATTGTTAAAAGTTTCATTTACATTTCATATTAAGAGTGTTGGGATATTTTTTAAAAGGAGTTTTAAAAAAATCTTTTATATAAAAATATTTTTATAAATGTTTTTTATAAAAAGGGTATTATTGTTGTTTTAGAAAAATTATAAAAAGGGTTTTATTGTTGTTTTAGAAAAATGTGTTTTTAAAAAGGTTTTATTACTGTTTTAGAAAACATGGATTTTGGAAAAAGTTTTGAAAAATTTCTAAGGCAGTAAGGCAGCAAACGTACCTCGGTTTCGACACTAAGGTCGTTCAATCACCATCTCGCTCGATCGACATGTGGATGTTGGGCGTAGTCGTTTAAACGACACGAGATCTCGTTCGAGCGAGATGGGATTATCGTTCGAGCGACCCTTCTTTTGGCTGACACGTCTGACTTCATCTTCATCTTTTCACCGACTCAAGTTTCCTTATAAAAGGGGATGTCAGCTTTGGTTTAAACGTGGAGAACAGTTTCAACTTTTAAGATTCTTATTCTTTTGAAACTTTTGTGTATCTGCCCAAAATTAATTGGATACCTTTGGCAGAAAGTTTTTCTCCAACAATTTTAAGGGTTCAAATATTTTGTTTCTAACTCACAAAATCCCAATTACTTTTATGTGAATTGTTTTGTGGAACCCAAGAACATATTTTTCTTTTGTTCATACTTTTTGGGGAAAACTCTACAACCGACAGTTGCGTGCTATTGTGGAGGGAGTCCTTATAAAGTTCACAACTTGTGGAGAAGTTATTTGTCTTCTTCATTGCTCACCACCTAGAGTTCATGCGGGAGATTTCAACCGAGACATCAGAACCGATGCCTGAGGATATTTTGTATGTCGCTCTAATTTCATTGTAATCCGTGTAACCATTTTTACAAATTATAGCGAAAATAAAAAGGTTTTGCCCCTTTGGGGGATTTTTTTCAAAAATTGTTTGTTTTATCCTGCATGCTTTATTTTATTTGATAAATCATCTAGATGCATGTCCTAGGGTTTCACTAAAATTTGGGAATACTTAAAATTGGATTTTATTTGAGAAGTCGCAATATTTCTGCTGTAGCGATTTTACAAACTGGTATCAGGGCGGGTTATGCTAATTTATCGCGTGATCCTGATTTTTCAAGGATTTATTTTTTTTATACAATTTGACTTCTCACGTTTACAAATTGGTATCAGAGCCTGTTGCACTAAGTTATTGTGTTTTGATCCTATTTTTCACAAAAATGGATTTTGATGGTTTTGATGATCTTCGATGTCAAATTTTTGAAAAAGATAAATGAAAAATTCACACGAACTCTTGTTTTAAATCTTCTGTTGAAAACGAATCTGAGAGGTGTCCTTATTGTGAGGGTGTTAGTCACACGTTAGATGAGTGTACCACAAATTTAAAGAAAAAATTGAATAAATCGGTTTCTCGTGTTTCTACCGTTAGTGATAGTGATTCTCAAGAAGAAGTCTTTTATGCTTCTAGACGAGAGCTTCCCATCCATGTGATTAGTGATGATAGTGAGAGTGATGGGAGTGAGGATTAAAGTGTAGATGAGTGTGAATTTCAAACTGCTTTCAATGAACTTTATGCTGAATCTTTCAAAATGCAGAAAGAAAATTTGAAATTGATAGTTCAATTGAAAGAGTGTGCCTTAAAAAATAATGCTTTTTTAGTTGAAGAAGTTAGGGCACATGAGAAAATTTTAAAAGAGAAGCTTGAGTACGTCTAGGGTAAGAGAGATAGTCTTAGAGGGTTGATGGAGACTATGAAATAGGAGATTTTAGAGTTTGAGGATTCTAGACGTGTACTTGAATCTAGGATAGGTGAACTTGAGGTGAAATTGAAAGATTCAAGTAAGGTGAAATTTGATTTGGAGTCTAGGCCTAAAAAACTTGATAAGATTTTAGGCACCGTCGAGATAAAAAAGGATAGGGGTGGGATTGGTCTTGAAAAATATGTTGCACCCATTCCCATACTTGTGAGAGAGCCTCCTATGATTTTTAATAAAGAGGCACCTAAGTTTTTTAGGAGAGAGCCCCCTAGGAACATCGTGAGAGAACCTCCTAGGATCATTAGGAGAGACCCACCTAGGCAAATTCAGAGAGAGCAACCACGAAATTTGAGGAGAGGGCCACCTTTAGGTAACACACAACGCTCGATTTACACTTTCAGACATTGTGGTAGGCAAGGTCATCTTAGGTGCTTTTGTTACAAACTTTTAAATGCCCCTAGGAAGGTTAATAAAAGAATAAATTCGATTCCCCAAACCCCCACGTGTCGTTACAATTCTATTTGGGTTAGAAAATCGGATTTAGAGGCTTATGGTTTATTTGTCCACGATTCTCGTTTGCTTGCACGCGATTCACACAATGTGAAATCTTTTGGTTGATTGTGTTGGATGTTTTTCATACAGTAGTTGTGGTTTCATGATATATATTTGCTAGTGTAATAACATGTACTTTTGAAAAATGCAAAAAGATTTTCTTTTTATAAAAATTTTAAAAAAACACAAAAAAAAATTTGTATTTTGTTTGCACCATTTATGGATAAACACTTAGGATGACCGAGTCACAATTTCATTCTAGTTATCCACACTACACCAAATCTGTCGAATTGTCACGGTCATTGACCTTGACAAGTTCAACTTGTCAAGATCAATGACCGTGATAATTCTGGGCGAGACTACTTTGTTTGTCACGAACTTGTCACAGTCATTGACCGTGATAAGTGCATTAGAATTGTCACGGTCGTATCACAGTCCTTCACCGCGATAAGATTTATCATGGTTAATGATCGTGATAGACCCGTGACATTCTTTAAAAAATTATCACGGTCAATGACCGTGATAAGTCCGTGATAGAATTTTTTTGAAGGACTTGTCACGGTCAATGACCGTGACAATTCTAGGCAGAATTGAAAAAAATTCTGCTGGGCAGTATGGCCACTGCCATTGCCAGCAGTATATTTGTACTTGTTATAGCAACGTTGTACCTCTTCAAACATCATATATCCAAATGAAATAGAGATAATGAAAATATACATTCAAAATAGAGAGAATATGCATCACCATATAATCTAAATATAATTCAAATGTAACAACTTAAAACAATTCAATTCGAGCTTAAAACAATTCAATTCAAACTTAAAACAATGTCACTAAATGTATGGGGTATGGTTAAATCTGAGGAGGTGAGTAGGCCACACGATATATGAATTAACACATCTACTAATATACACCGTGTCGTATTGTTCGTGCAACCACAATTGGGAGTTCTCCTTCCCGAACATCACATGCGTGATGAGCACCTTGGACTCGATGACTTAAACCTCACGTCCATGAACTAGTGCACCCTGGATGATATTCAGGTCCCTCAACCCCCGCCCTATCCGCTGGCCATCAAATATGTCCATTATAAACACGCTCAGCCAACCAAGTGTCGACATCAGTATGTTGAAGGGAGCCAAATAGGGAAGTGGATCATCAAAGTCTGCACGTATCGACGATGAAGCAGCTAGGTCCATATCCTCATCCTCGTCCTCCCGCACCTCCTCCAGCATCGCCTTCTCCTTCCCTTTACCCTGAAGGTTTTTGCCCAATGAACGCTTCACGAATGAGAACATATCCTAGACCGTCACCTCTAAACGGGACAGCTTCGCGTCATGTGAATCCATCGTTCGAGAAAACTCGGTGTCGCTCGTCTCCAATCTGATGATCCTAGATTTGGCAACCCGCGAGCTCACCCTCGTGTCCTCCCCTTATGATCAGAGCCAAGCACTTGGCTGAGTGCGTCTATGGACAAAGATGCCTTGTCGGCATCAGATTGAGACTCATGCACTTCCTTAAGCTTTGCCTGAAACGAAAAAAAGCACATGATTAGTTAAATAAGTAAATTAAAAAATTATAACGTAATTAACAAAAAGTAAACTGTCAGATTACTTACAATCGTGTCCGCGACGCTTGGGAACACCTCCTTGTCCTTCCCCTTATTCGTCCGAAGAGCCACATAAGTATCGAGCCTATGTGGCCTACCCCCAAGGCCACTCCCTATCCCCTGAAATAAAATAAAGTAAACTTAGTATCAGCCCCGCAAAGTAAAATAATGCAAAATAATATATTTTATGTAGTTATAGAAAAATTAAATCTTACCATCATCCTATGATCCACCTCGGCGTAAGACATCCGATCGGAGTAGTGCACGTCCATATTTTTTGCTCGATTTTCCTTTCCCGATTGGCGAGATGCCAATTGTTGCTCCTCGATCTTATTGTCAATGAACCTTTGCCATTGTTCCAATGAGCTCGACTCCTTCGGCGGGACGGATTCACGCCTTTGCCTAATGGACTCTCGTGTCTTTCCAAAGTACCGGGTCGGCATATTTTTCTTCCACGTGTTGCTCCCTCAACTGCTCCAAGACGGAATCGCGTAGCTTTAGATCCAGGCTCAATTGTTCTTGTCCAACAAATACAATGTTAGTTGCAAATAAATATAAAATGAAATTGAAATAGAATTTGAAATTGAAATTGAAATATTCATATAAATATAAATATAAATATAAATATAAATATAAATATAAATACATTACCTATAGTGCCCCCCGAACAGCTAACTTGAGCTCATATGTCACCTCCTTCCAACTAATGTACCGCGGGCCGATGATCATCTTTACTAGCTCGAGGGATCTCGCTAATAGCCCCGACTTGTTTTCGATGGGCATCCCCAATTTTTCATATCTGGGGAGACTAGGGGCCGAGGAGACCTTGTCGCCTCTGCTACCACCGAGCCCAGATGACATCATCATAACCAGCATCATCATCCTCGCCTTAATACCTAAAGGAGACATTTGCTGTAAAATTATGTTATTAGTACATATCAAAATGAATTAAAAGAAGACATGCAAATATGTACAATTACTACAAATAAAAATGAATTGTTACTGTTAAACACCTCAATTCTGAATTCCAAAATAATAGCATCTAGCTCATAATATGTACAAGAGTGAAACATTCCCACCCACACCCCTATTGTCCACACACACGCACACTACACAAGAGTGAAAATGATAAAGTGTAAATCAATTAAAAGCATTAAAATGGATGTTTCGGTACAAATTGGAATATTTATTATAAATTAAAAAAATATTTAAAATTCTGGTTATCATAAAAAATGGATTGATATTCGGTAGGAGCAGCCAAGTCATCCACACTACTATTTAGACGCTTTGGCGCGTGTTGGACAATTGACCATGGCTCGTTGTTGATATACTCCGAGTAAAACACTTGGTTACTTTTTGAAATGCACAAACAAATGGCTCATCGCTCGCGTGGTCGTTGCTCTTCAACTTGGACAAGTCAACCATGATCAAATTGGTGACAGGATCAACTTTACAAGCATTTTTATCCTCAACTCTTACCCAGTCACAGTAAAATATAACCTCTTTGAAGCTTATCTAATCCAATTCAAATATATTTCGGATTACACCATAGTAAGTCATTTCAGCTTCAAAGAGGTTTTTATGTTTTGCGCTCGCTCGAAAGAAAGTAAGATCCTTGTATGAAATGCCCGAGTTTTGTACATTTGTACTTTCCTCGTACACTTTAGCTTGGAAAATGTAACCGTTCAATCGATACATTTTTTACTCTTGTGCTACGAACAAGGGTCCAATGGCTAGACGATTAAGCCTTGATGCCGCCTCACCCGTCTTTAAGAGATAAGAATATAGATAAATTAATTATATTAGTTGTAAAATTTGAGTGTAATGTAACGTTATATAATGGCCATTTTCATTATAATTACCTCTTGTGTTAACCACAACCTAAATTCGTTGTATGATTATACCATTGTTTTTCGTCTTTTATTATTCTCACAGGCTTAATATTTTTTGCATATTACAAAATTAATCATGTATAAAATAATCGAAAAATAATGTTAAATATATTTTCTTCATATTAGTACCTTCACACACAAGAGTGAGAAGGTAATACTAATTTGCATAATAGTTCTCCGCAAATCCTTGTGCTTGGAGAAACAGTGCTTAAACAATAGAGGAACCAATTGCATGATCACATGCCAATCGTGGGACTTACACTTATGTAAATCATGAGTATCATAATTCACAATCCTTTGCAAGTTGGACGAAAAAGTATATGGGACCTTCAAATTATATATTGTGTCTAAAAGCACCTTCCTTTCCCCACTCATCAAAGTAAACGCACCAGGGGGAATTATTGTCCTTCCCCTACTATCTTCTTTCAACCATAGTTGTGGCTTAAGTTTCAACGATTTAAGGTCTTTTCGTTCATTTTATCCATCCTTTGAATGACTCCCCCCAAGGCAAGTTCCCACAATATGTTCATCGAAGTTCTTCTCTGCATGCATCACATCCAATACATGGCGCACCAGGTTATTCTTCCAATAAGGCAAGTCAAATAAAATTGGCCTCCTAGACCACGCCTTTCTTGTCTCAGTTTCATTCCCAATTGGGGTCTTCTTATGCTTGACATTCTTAAATTTATGATTATTACCTGCCATATTAGAGCCACATTCAGAATATTTACTTTCAATTTCTGAAATCGAAAGTTGTCTCGGCGGTAGCCTATGTTCAACCTCGCCCAATAAAAAATTGGAACCTTTCTCAGATCTGAAACTATGAGTCGGGGGTAAAAACCTCCCGTGGCAATGGTATACATTTCTTGATCTAAAGGATAGACGAAGAGATTCAGTCTCCTCTCCACAAATAGGACACCCCAAATAACCATGTACTACACAACCGGATAATGTCCCATAAGCTGGAAAATCATGAATTGCCCCCATCAACATAACTTTCAGCGTAAACTCTTCTTTTCTAAAAGAGTCAAACAATTTCACACCCTCTTCCCACAACTCATTTAATTCTTCTACCAAAGGAGCCAGGTAAACGTTGATGTCATCACTTGGTGCCTTTGGCCCAGGTATCAACAAAGCCATCATCGAAAATTCCGGTCTCATACACTGTGAAGGAGGGAGTTTAAGTAGGGCTAGGATCACTGGCCATACACTCTGATTGCTTCTTAGATTTCCAAATGGATTGAAACCATTTGTTGATATAGCCAAACGAATGTTACGTTGTTTTTCTTTATTTCTTTTTTAGAAAAAATCCAAAAATATTTTATTTCTTTCATTTTAGAAAACTCCAAAAATATTTTCTTCTATTATTTTTATAAAAAAAAAAAAAAAAAATCCAAAAATATTTTCTTTCATTATAAAAAAAATTCAAAAATATTTTCTTTCCTTTTGAAAAAATAATAAAAAAATCAAAAAAATATTTCTCTCCTCATGGCCGACGAACGTCCTTTACGAGACTACTTTGGTCATTTTCCTTTCTCATGGACACGTGTGAGAGTGATCCCGAGCCGTATCTTTATGATATTTTTAATGGTTTCACCTCTCTCACGAGTGCCCTTGATACTCTTGACCCATCAATGCACGCGCCTCCTATTCCATCACCCTCGGTGTCAAGTGTCGACGTGTCTCATCCTTTGTTGTTCACCCACTGTTATTATGCCAATCGCATGTCCCATGAGTGCCCTTACATTACATATCCATCTGAACCCACACTGGAACATGTGTATCCATATGGCACTGTTTCGAAACCTAACTCGGCCTATTATCCCGATATACCCAATCCCGAGTTGTGTGAGTACCCGAGCTATTCGTGGAGGAATGAACAACCTTCCACGCAATATGAATCCCAACCCGATGTTGTGGATCCTCACACGTTCCAACAGTCGTCATGGCAACCTTGTGCACCCATTCCCGATCAGTTCCCTCACTACGCACCCAATGAGTATCGATCATTTGTCCATTACGAAAGCGATCCTTTCGTGTATGATGAACTTGGACCCACTCCACACACTTTATTTGAGTATTCTCCGTATAGTCTTGACCATAGCGAGTTGTGCCCACCTCAACCATCTCCACCACCCATCGCACCGCCACCACCCGTCACTCCACCACCACCATCATCCACCTCCGCTCTTTCAGGCCTCTTGTAAAAGTTCATACTCGAGCAAGAGGAAGCCACCCAAATTCAAACTCAAGCTCTCCAAAGGCTTGAACAAAGGTTAAATGAATTAGAGTGTGCGAGAGAGTCGAACATTCCCATGGCCCCACCCATCGTTTTAACCGAGTGTGACGAAGATGTGTCCTCTTGTGACACAGATTTTAAGTGTGACCAACCCTATCCTCTTGAGAATATCAAAGTTGAGACCATTCCGTGGTCCGGGTCCCAAATCGACAATTGTGTTGACTTACTTTTCGATAGTGAGCCTGATATAATCCCACCATATCCATATGAACCTACCATTGAGGTTCCCATTCCCATAGAATACAAAAATATGCCCGAGCTTTTACCTTATGCCCCAATTGCATATGTCTCTGACATGCCCATATCTTTTAGGTTAGCTCCGGCTACGAGTGTTCACCATTTTCCCGAGATACAATCCGCGATAGTTCCAAACTATCCGGATACGGATCCTGTTCCACCATTCATGGCTCCCTTTGAGCTCGATATTTCTAGTGATCCCTCTATATCTGATCTTGGTGCCTCATTTTACCCATCCACCACATTCACCGATGATACTTTTTTTGGAGAAGTTGACCACTCCATCTTTAGGAACCACACTCCCTTGTGAGTATTCCTTTACTCCTCCCAATGAGTGTGTGTCTCCCACGCTTGAGTTAGATCATCTTCCTCCACCATTTATCCCACTCGATCCACCCATTGTCCCTTCTATCCCACTACCTAGTTTAGATCTTGATTTTACACATTTCATGTTTCCCTCTACATTTTTAGATCCTCACCTAAAACCACCCCCCACCTATGAGAGTATTTGTGGTACTACTCTCTACTTCCGTGACACCGAGCTTGTTCCCCCATGCACACCACTTTCTTATGGTGTTGTTTTTTCTTCTCGACAGCTCCCTCGCGTGTCACGGTGCGACCACTATCATCACCCATTTATAGAATGGTCGTGTTATTTCTATGAGCGCCACCCCATCACTATTTCCACACCATTTCGCCTCCCTCACCAATTAGAGTACCATTCTTATAGGGCCCTGTGACACCCCGACTAATTAAACACCGGGTAGCTACTCCTTTATAAAATTAATTCAAAATGCCAAGTTGGCTCAGTTAATAGCATCACTGTCGAAAACGTTTTATTATTACTAACCACCTAGTATTTAAAAAGTAAGTGCCAAATTTTATTAAATCTGATTAACATGCAACAAGAGTAATGAATAACTAAATAACACCATTCACCATACTGAAATAGAATGAATAACCATCACAATATGTAAATAAAGCCTGGAGGAAAAACTCCTCAATACAAATCCCACAACTGATAAGTAAACTGAAATAAATAACTAAAACTGAATACTGAGCAATACATGCTAGAGTCTGAAAACTGAAATGTAAAAATGTCTAATAGAATTGGGCAACATGCCCTACAACTGATAGATGCTGAGACTGGAATCCAAATGAGAGAAGCGTCTACATGCAAGTCCCTGTAGCTTCCACAACCAGCTACAGCTCGTCACCTGAATGAGAATCCTATGCTTGGTGTCCTTGTGGCTGGGCACCTAAAATGGTTTTACAAGAAAATATATTTGAAAGCAAATGGGTCAGAGCCCGAAAGTGTTATATTTTAAAAACCTGCAAGTGCTTTAAAAACATTTAAAACATTAAATGCAAAGTACATGTTAGGACGTGCACTCACATTAAATTCTCACCTCTCGACTAACTGTGCACTCCTAACGTAATTACCCATCTATAACGACTCATACTACTAGCTAACTGACGACATAACTAGCTAGACTGCCAAAGGTTCTACCCATATTACTAGGTTCCATTTATTATAACAACGCTCGTAATTAAATAGAGGTTTAACGTAAACTCAGTTACTAAATATACCATTGATATAAGTATCAGTTAACTCATTAACAGTCTCGGAACATTACCGTAATTATATTCACAATATTAACATGAAGGTTTTCCATTAATTTAATGTATATTATTCACATCATAAATATACAATACAAGCACCCCGCAATCTAAGCTGTAGTGCACACATACTCTGCTATCTATCCCGGTACATCACGTACATAAGGATTACATATTCCGAATCTCTCAGGAATAGTTTACCGATAACAACATCACAAATAATGGAGGCGAACACAGTCACCATCTCATGGGTCACACACATACCTACGCTCCCATGGTCATGCAGACTTATTAATATCACAATAAGTCCTTCTATGATCTATGTTCATCAAGGTACCAGTCTAAATCCCCCCCGTAGGCACACAAGGATTAGAGGGTCCTAAGCGAACGCAAACCTCCCCCGTGATAGCAAGTATGGTAGGTATGTTATACACATAAACTATATACTAAGCATTCACACATCTTAGATATCACCATTTTAATAAGGTATTTTCTACATCAATATACCATTATTCCAAATTTATATATTTCAAGTCTCCCGTTAATATAAGGTTAACTTGCCGACACGTCTCACGCCGTAATCCCTTATCCTTAAAATCTATCTTAAATAGACTATTAAGTTCCGATTATTCCCAAATATAACATCTTTATTCTTAAGGTCTTTACTTCTGCCCTAAACCTTATTTCATCAAATTACACAATTTTACACTATTAACCCAAACGTTACCTCACTAACGAATTTCATTAATCTAGAATAATTCCTCGAATTGCATTCTAATTAAAGTCCACTATAATAATCACACCTACTGGTCTTCCCTAAGGGTGAGGGTATTCATAAGTTCTCCAAACATTTTCTCCGAGGGTTTCCACCATAAAAATCAAATTAAGGAAAATTTTACTCATTCTGGGAAGGTCGATCGATCGACCTATGAATGTCGCTCGATCGATCTAGTCGATCGATCGACTGATGAATGTCGATCGATCGATCGAACAGGTATGGCTACGGACTGCTTCGTTTTGCAGATTTTAATTCATCCCAAAACCAATTTCTAACGTATGATTCTCAGATATAACGTCATAGTAATGCCATATAACAATCCTACAGTATTACTAACGTCCATAAATCAATAATTCAACATCTAAAGGCTACATATGGATCAATCTTCATAAAAAACCTAGTTTTCCAGATTTTCTCAAGAACATGAACCCTAACATAATATCATCATCAAATCCCAGAATTTAATTCGTTTTTCTTTCACCCAATCATGTATTAACATCAGATTAATCGTCATCAACTATTCTACATGCAATTTATCCTCAAAATTCAGACCTAAGTTCAATTAATCATGGGTTTTCATTCATCTTCCAAGAACAATTATAAATCTTCAATTTGCTAACATGGAAAGAACATTTGCTGAAGTTAAACATAATTAAATCACTTGCCTTGGTTTGATTTCGGATTTGGTGTTGATTTGTAATCTCTTTCTGCAGATTTCCTCTATCTCTTTCCTTCTCCAAGCTCTCCTTCAATGGTGGCTCAAGGTGGCTAGGGTTTGGTTTGAAGGAAACTTATGAAAACCTAATATAATAAACCTCCGTAGCTTGTTGGGTTAATAAGGGTTGGTTGGGTCAATCCTTATCAGATTATAACTCTCCATTTTTCGTCACTTTTAATTACCCAAAAATACCAAATTACTAAAATACCCTTTATGGTGCCGGGATGGCCTAAAAATACCCCGGAACCCAAACTATACCCCCGGCTAGCGTTTTCTGACTATCTCGACCCTTCCGGACGCGTTGGCGCACTCAAAACGACCATATGGGTTATAGATTTTAAATTCACTTTTATTAATAAAAATATACCGTGACGCGGCGGTCCCACGCGTCTCAACAAAATTTCTAAAATGCCGTATATAAATCCCACGACAAATTTTCAAATTTCAAGTTCATATATAATCATATATGCACATAATCAAATACTAACTCGTATCACATTAGTATTTATAACCCGGATTAATTTCCAATAAATACGCAATTTAATTAATTAGTTCCAAAAATAAATATAGCCAAAAGTACGGGGTATTACATACTTCCCCCCTAATAACTGAATTTCGTCCCGAAATTCGAAACTAGAAAGTACCTGCTAAAAACAGCTCTGGATAACGTTCGCGCATCTCATCCTCGCGCTCCCATGTGGACTCCTCGACATTGTGATGTCGCCACTGAACACGCACTAACGGGACTATCTTTGACCGCAGTTTCCTCTCGCTTCGGTCCAAAATAGCAATCGGCCCTTCCTCATAAGAGCTATCCGGCTGGAGATCGATGTCCTCCACAGCAATGTGAGAATGAGCCAAATCATCCCTAAGGTATTTCCTCAGCGAGGAAATATGGAACACGTCATGAATCCGATGCAAATGCTCCGGTAACCCGAGTCTATACGCAACCGGTCCTATCCGCTCAATAATAGGAAACGGCCCCACATACCTCGGTGCCAACTTCCCCTTCTTCCCGAAACGCATAATCCCCTTCATAGGAGATACTCTGAGCAAAACCTGGTCCCCCACTTGGAACTCCCTGAAAAACCTCTTTGCATCAGCATAACTCTTCTGCCTGTCTTGAGCTACCCGAATGCGACTTCGAATCAACTCAATCCTTGCCGAAGTATCCTGGATCACTTCTGGCCCAAGTAGTTTGTTGTCCCCCACCTCCAACCAACATGCTGGGGAACGACAAGGCCTGCCGTATAATGCCTCAAACGGAGCCATGCCAATCGTGAACTGATAGGAGTTGTTGTAAGCAAACTCCACCAGTGGAAGGTACTGCTCCCATCCACCCCCGAAGTCAATAATGCACATGCGCAGCATGTCCTCCAACATCTGGTTGGTGCGCTCTGTCTGCCCATCGGTTTGCGGGTGATAAGCCGTACTCAACCGCAATTCCGTGCCCATGGCCTCCTGGAAACTTTCCCAAAACCGCGAAACAAATATCTTGTCTCTGTCAGACACGATATTCAGGGGCACACCGTGAAGTCTCACAATCTCTGAAATGAAGAGCTGGGCATACTGTCCCGCAGTGTAATCAGTCCTAACGGGTAAAAAGTGAGCGACCTTGGACAACCTGTCCACAATTACCCAAACGGAGTCGTGACCCCTCTGCGACGTAGGCAACCCCGTGACAAAATCCATGGATATGCTCTCCCACATCCATACCGGAACCTCCAACGGCTGTAGCAATCCTGCCGATCTCTGATGATCCACTTTTACAAGCTGACAAGTGGCGCATTTCGAGACAAATTCAGCGATATCTTTCTTCATACCGCTCCACCAATACTGCCGTCTCATGTCTTGGTACATTTTGTCCCCTCCGGGATGTACCGCGAACCGTGAGCCGTGCGACTCTGCCATAACATCGTGTCGCAATTCCTCTCCTTCCGGAACGACCAATCTCCCATTGAAGCGTAATCCCCCGTCTGAGCTAACGGTATAGGATTCAGCTCCCTCAGCGAGTAATCGAACTATCTGCTCCTGACAGAACGAATCATTTGCCTGTGCCCGTACAACCTTCGTGACAATCTGCGGTGTAACGGTCATCACAGACATGAAAGATCGGGCCACTGCATCCTGGTGTCCCAATTCCTTCCATTTTGCTTTCCACACCTCTGCCACCTCGTCTGCTGGCCTACGGCTTAACGCGTCTGCTACCACGTTAGCCTTACCCGGGTGGTACTGTATGTCGAACTGGTAGTCTTTCACAAATTCAAGCCACCTACGCTGCCGCATATTTAATTCCTTCTGCGTGAACAGATACTGTAGTGACTTGTGGTCCGTGAACAGCTGAAACTTCTCCCCCAAAAGATAGTGCCTCCAAATTCGTAAGGCAAATACTACTGCCGCCAACTCCAAATCATGTGTGGGGTAATTCTTCTCATGAGGCTTAAGCTTACGGGAAGCATAAGCTATGGCCTGTCTCTCCTGCTGCAAAACACCTCCAAGCCCTTGCAAAGACGCATCGGTGTAAACCAAATACTCAACTCCCGGTCTCGGCAATGCTAACACAGGTGCTGAGGTCAATTTGTCCTTCAACTCATCAAATGCCAGCTGACAGGCATCACTCCAGATATATGGCACACCCTTACGAGTTAAATGTGTCAAAGGACCTGCTATCTCTGAGAAACCCCGAATAAATCTCCTGTAGTATCCTGCTAGACCCAAGAAACTACGAATCTCCGTTGGTGTAGTGGGCTGTCCCCACTCCCTCACCGCTGATACCTTTCCCGGATCGACAGATATTCCCTGATCGGAAATAATGTGACCCAAGAACTGTACTTCCTTCAGCCAAAACCCGCACTTCTCATATTTTGCATACAACTCGTTCTGACGAAGTGTCTGCAAAACTTGCCTCAAATGCTCGGCGTGCTCCTCCTCTGTCTGAGAGTAAACCAGAATATCATCAATGAAGACAATGACAAACTGATCTAAGAAGTCTCTGAACACTCTGTTCATCAAGTCCATAAACACTACTGGAGCGTTGGTCAAGCCGAAAGGCATAACCCGAAACTCGTAAGAACCATATCTCGACAAGAACGCAGTCTTCGAGACATCCTCCTCCCTGATACGCAACTGATGGTAACCTGACCTCAAGTCAATTTTCGAGAAGAAAGAAGCTCCTCTCAACTGGTCGAATAAGTCATCGATTCGAGGCAACGGATACTTATTCCGTATCGTGACCTTATTCAACTCTCGGTAGTCCACACACAACCTCAGTGAACCGTCCCTCTTCTTAACAAATAAGACTGGAGCGCCCCAAGGTGAGGTACTCCTACGAATAAAGCCTTGCCCTAACAGCTGCTCTATCTGATCCCGTAGCTCTCGCATTTCAGCTGGAGCCATACGGTACGGTGCACGTGCTATAGGTCTCGTACCCGGTAGCAAATCAATAACGAAGTCTATCTCTCGACTGGGTGGTAAGCCTGGTATCTCCTGAAACACATCCGAATACTCCCTGACAACCGGGATCGAATCTAAAGGAATAACAACCTCCTTAGAGGTATCCTCCTCTATGTAATACAGATGAGCGGTGGATCCTCCCTCTGGGCGAGGCATCGCCACTACAAACATCTCTTGCCCCGGAATGGCAAAAACAATGCTCCCGCTGAAGCAATCAATCATGGCCCTATATGCTACGAGCCAATCCATACCGATGATCACATCGTGAACATGCATATCTAACACTAACATGTCTGCAGGCAATACCAAACCTCCAACCTCTACCCCGACTCCCCGGCATATAAAGAAAATAAGCGACCCACTCCCCAATGGTGAGTCGACACACGTCACTGTGCTCTCTGCCGTAGCTAACAATCCTAAAGCTTTCGCGAAGTGTGTAGCAATAAAACAGTGTGTAGCACCCGTATCAAATAACACCCGACCCATAGTGCCATGGATAGGAAACGTACCCTCGATCGCGGGCGGTGCCTGTGGAACTGCAGCCTGGTGAACGTTGTAGACACGTCCATACTGTAGTTGCCCCTGCTGAGCTGGGACTGCTGGAATGGGTGGCAATGCTGCCATCTGTGGCGGTGCAGGAAGAGCTGCGGGAAACATAGGTCTCTGTGGCTCCTGGCGAGCACCCTGCTGCTGCTGCTGTGGGGCCCTGCCCTTATCAGGACAATCCTGCTTCTTATGGCCAGTCTTGCCACAAGTAAAGCACTTCCCTGGGAAATTCCCTCCCCTCTGCCCCTGCTGTCCCCGGCCCTGGTGGCCGTTACCATTCCTCCCTTGGCCCTGCTGGCCCTGATGGAATTGCTGCCCATTCTGCCCCTGCTGGCCCTGCTGGCCGTTTGGACCCTGATGGCCCTGGCGGAAACCTCCCTGTCCCTGCCTGTAGTTCCCTGACCGGAACCTCTTGTTATCCCCCTGCTGGGAGCCCTGCTCAGTCTGTCTCTGCCCCTGACCCAATTGTGCCCCGCTGGCACCATGTCCTCCGGTCCTGCCCTGATGGCTAGACTCTCCCGACCGCTTGCCCTCGGCCATGTGAAAACGGTGGTCCTGGCAGTGCAATAATGCAGCGTTAACCACATCAGAATATGTGGCCAACGATAGGTTCCCTAGCAGATGCTGGCGAATCCTCCAATTCAACCCATCAGTGAACTTCTCTATCTTCTTCTTCTCTGTTGGAATCTCGTCTGGAACGATATTCAACAGGTTTGTGAACTCGGCCTCATACTCGGCCACTGTCTTGCCCTCCTGCTTCAAACTCATAAGCTTCCTCCTCATCTCGGTATGAACTGCGGACGGAAACTACTTGCGGTCGAACCGCACCCAGAACTCCTGAATGGTGAGGGTATCCCTCTCCTCCGCGGTGGTAATGGACTCCCACCACTGCAGCGCAGATCCAACTAGCTTGAAAGTAGCTAGCACCTGTTTCTGAACATCAGTGCACTCATGCATCCTCAAATGCCTCTGCATGTCCTTCCTCCATTGGCTCGAGATAACCACATCTGAGCTTCCAGCAAACTCTGGTGGATGCGCTTTCTGAAAAGCGTCACGTACACGTTCCCAAGCAGACGGGAATGCATTAACCTGTGCTGGCGCGGCAACCGGCGCCTGAGGCGGTGCCTGCTGGATCACGGCAATCGCTGCATTTACCGCTTGGGCTACTATAGCAGCAACCTCAGTGGCGTTCGACATGCCCTGAACTGGAGCGGGCTGTGGTTCGGGCGTAGCATTCCTGGGAACTCGTCGTGCACGTCGTGGAGGCATCTGAAATAAGAACAAAGTTTATAAGTCTACAGTTATAAACTTTAAAATAGCTGAAGAACGAAACGTACACAAAAAGAGTACAACAGTCCTAAAATATAGGGCTCTATATCAAAGAAAACGTAGCGGAAACACAATAGCCGTACAGATCCTAAAGGACACTAGAACCTGATGCTCTGATACCACCTGTGACACCCCGACTAATTAAACACCGGGTAGCTATTCCTTTATAAAATTAATTCAAAATGCCAAGTTGGCTCAGTTAATAGCATCACTGTCGAAAACGTTTTATTATTACTAACCACCTAGTATTTAAAAAGTAAGTGCCAAATTTTATTAAATCTGATTAACATGCAACAAGAGTAATGAATAACTAAATAACACCATTCACCATACTGAAATAGAATGAATAACCATCACAATATGTAAATAAAGCCTGGAGGAAAAACTCCTCAATACAAATCCCACAACTGATAAGTAAACTGAAATAAATAACTAAAACTGAATACTGAGCAATACATGCTAGAGTCTGAAAACTGAAATGTAAAAATGTCTAATAGAATTGGGCAACATGCCCTACAACTGATAGATGCTGAGACTGGAATCCAAATGAGAGAAGCGTCTACATGCAAGTCCCTGTAGCTTCCACAACCAGCTACAGCTCGTCACCTGAATGAGAATCCTATGCTTGGTGTCCTTGTGGCTGGGCACCTAAAATGGTTTTACAAGAAAATATATTTGAAAGCAAATGGGTCAGAGCCCGAAAGTGTTATATTTTAAAAACCTGCAAGTGCTTTAAAAACATTTAAAACATTAAATGCAAAGTACATGTTAGGACGTGCACTCACATTAAATTCTCACCTCTCGACTAACTGTGCACTCCTAACGTAATTACCCATCTATAACGACTCATACTACTAGCTAACTGACGACATAACTAGCTAGACTGCCAAAGGTTCTACCCATATTACTAGGTTCCATTTATTATAACAACGCTCGTAATTAAATAGAGGTTTAACGTAAACTCAGTTACTAAATATACCATTGATATAAGTATCAGTTAACTCATTAACAGTCTCGGAACATTACCGTAATTATATTCACAATATTAACATGAAGGTTTTCCATTAATTTAATGTATATTATTCACATCATAAATATACAATACAAGCACCCCGCAATCTAAGCTGTAGTGCACACATACTCTGCTATCTATCCCGGTACATCACGTACATAAGGATTACATATTCCGAATCTCTCAGGAATAGTTTACCGATAACAACATCACAAATAATGGAGGCGAACACAGTCACCATCTCATGGGTCACGCACATACCTACGCTCCCATGGTCATGCAGACTTATTAATATCACAATAAGTCCTTCTATGATCTATGTTCATCAAGGTACCAGTCTAAATCCCCCCCGTAGGCACACAAGGATTAGAGGGTCCTAAGCGAACGCAAACCTCCCCCGTGATAGCAAGTATGGTAGGTATGTTATACACATAAACTATATACTAAGCATTCACACATCTTAGATATCACCATTTTAATAAGGTATTTTCTACATCAATATACCATTATTCCAAATTTATATATTTCAAGTCTCCCGTTAATATAAGGTTAACTTGCCGACACGTCTCACGCCGTAATCCCTTATCCTTAAAATCTATCTTAAATAGACTATTAAGTTCCGATTATTCCCAAATATAACATCTTTATTCTTAAGGTCTTTACTTCTGCCCTAAACCTTATTTCATCAAATTACACAATTTTACACTATTAACCCAAACGTTACCTCACTAACGAATTTCATTAATCTAGAATAATTCCTCGAATTGCATTCTAATTAAAGTCCACTATAATAATCACACCTACTGGTCTTCCCTAAGGGTGAGGGTATTCATAAGTTCTCCAAACATTTTCTCCGAGGGTTTCCACCATAAAAATCAAATTAAGGAAAATTTTACTCATTCTGGGAAGGTCGATCGATCGACCTATGAATGTCGCTCGATCGATCTAGTCGATCGATCGACTGATGAATGTCGATCGATCGATCGAACAGGTATGGCTACGGACTGCTTCGTTTTGCAGATTTTAATTCATCCCAAAACTAATTTCTAACGTATGATTCTCAGATATAACGTCATAGTAATGCCATATAACAATCCTACAGTATTACTAACGTCCATAAATCAATAATTCAACATCTAAAGGCTACATATGGATCAATCTTCATAAAAAACCTAGTTTTCCAGATTTTCTCAAGAACATGAACCCTAACATAATATCATCATCAAATCCCAGAATTTAATTCGTTTTTCTTTCACCCAATCATGTATTAACATCAGATTAATCGTCATCAACTATTCTACATGCAATTTATCCTCAAAATTCAGACCTAAGTTCAATTAATCATGGGTTTTCATTCATCTTCCAAGAACAATTATAAATCTTCAATTTGCTAACATGGAAAGAACATTTGCTGAAGTTAAACATAATTAAATCACTTGCCTTGGTTTGATTTCGGATTTGGTGTTGATTTGTAATCTCTTTCTGCAGATTTCCTCTATCTCTTTCCTTCTCCAAGCTCTCCTTCAATGGTGGCTCAAGGTGGCTAGGGTTTGGTTTGAAGGAAACTTATGAAAACCTAATATAATAAACCTCCGTAGCTTGTTGGGTTAATAAGGGTTGGTTGGGTCAATCCTTATCAGATTATAACTCTCCATTTTTCGTCACTTTTAATTACCCAAAAATACCAAATTACTAAAATACCCTTTATGGTGCCGGGATGGCCTAAAAATACCCCGGAACCCAAACTATACCCCCGGCTAGCGTTTTCTGACTATCTCGACCCTTCCGGACGCGTTGGCGCACTCAAAACGACCATATGGGTTATAGATTTTAAATTCACTTTTATTAATAAAAATATACCGTGACGCGGCGGTCCCACGCGTCTCAACAAAATTTCTAAAATGCCGTATATAAATCCCACGACAAATTTTCAAATTCCAAGTTCATATATAATCATATATGCACATAATCAAATACTAACTCGTATCACATTAGTATTTATAACCCGGATTAATTTCCAATAAATACGCAATTTAATTAATTAGTCCCAAAAATAAATATAGCCAAAAGTACGGGGTATTACAGGCCCTAGTCGCCCTCACATTTCGGCTCAATAAGGCCCGTGATCGATGCTTAATCACCCATGCCTTTTTCACCCTTTCCCTAATACCCACCCACCCATGGTCTACCGATGCTTTGCATCGTGTGATGCACTTTGCCATACAAGTGCATTGACCCGTTTTAGCCTCTATCCAACAAGACTGATGCTTCAGTCTTGTTTGGGGGTGATTCTCATCACCTAATTTTTCTGCCACCCTGCGCTTTCCTAGTTCCTATCTTTAGGGCGAGATTCCATCTGTCTGGCTGGAGACATTAAACTTAGCGCTACCGGGAGGCAACCCGCGTTTCTTATACTAGTCTCATCCTGTTTGGGGGTGGTGTTTCGCATCACCCTATGCTCTATCATGCTTATAGACTTGTACACCTTTTTTCTCTTATCATTTATTCAGGTTTATTCTTGGATACATCTTTCTACTTCATTGGTGGTTGATTCTGGTAATCTCTTTCCTACCTTATTTTCTCAATTTTAAAAAAATCATTTTACTTAACATCGAGGACGATGTTCCTTTTTGTTTGGGGGTGGGAAATTTTATCAAAATTGTACCTCTTTTGAAAAATTTTGAGTTTTAAACCTGATTTTTAAATTTTCATGCAGTTTCTTTCATCTCATTCATTGATGTGAATTTTCAATCATCCATCTTTTTAAGTCTAGGAATCAAGCTAGAGAATATTTTTTTCTAAATGCTTATGTAATACGTAACAAGGCATTTTGCACTATGAATTTCTAGACTCAACAAAATTTGCGCACTTATCATGTCAATACGGTTTAAAGTTGAGGAGTACTACAATTCCC
Organism: Sambucus nigra; assembly: GCA_949130495.1. Classification (NCBI taxonomy): domain Eukaryota; kingdom Viridiplantae; phylum Streptophyta; class Magnoliopsida; order Dipsacales; family Adoxaceae; genus Sambucus; species Sambucus nigra. The sequence continues at coordinate 245,307,394 of OX422217.1, read as the reverse complement.
ATGAGAACCTTAAGGATCACTAGTAGAAAATTTAGCTTTCGAGATTCGTGTCTTTCACCTTTTCAGAGTGTTTTACGCAATCTTCGAGTCACAAGTTGATTCAACATCATTTGGGTCCGCGCTTAATTGTTGTATGATCTCATTATTCTTTATTTTTGGCTTGATCACCGAGAATGACATCTTTTTCGAGTTGTAAGAAACGCGTGTCTTGAAATTTGTCCCGATCACTAGGATTTTCATCCATACACCTACAACTTTTCCCCATATCATATTCCCATTACATTCCCATGCTTTTCCATGTTCCCCGCATCATATACATATCCCACACCATCACCTATCATCTCTATATCATCTTTCATTTTCAAATAAAAGAGTGTGATTTCAAATGTAAATGTCTTCACTGTTGGTTTGAAAAGAGAGAGAAAAATATTTTTAAAAAAAAGGAAAAAAATAGGAAAAATCGAAAAAAAAAAGAGAAAAAGAAAAAAAATAAAAAAAAAAGAGAAAAGAAAAGAAAAAGAGAGTTTGTAGTTAGTAATAAAGACATTTATGCCTAAAGTGTATACACTCTTCTCACACTCGCATCCATCTTTTATCCATCTCACAGCCATCACTTATCATTCATCCATCACATCACCTATCCTATCCTACCCACATCATCCCATCCTACCTCATTTCATTTTCCCCTCACCCATAATCATCCATATTTTTCCTAGGTGTTCGGATGAATGAAAGTCGACGTGGTGAACAACTTGACGTTCTCACTATAGTGATTAACATTCTTTCATGAGATCACTTTTCTTTCTAATTTGTTCGTTCTTTCTCATGTGTGTGTGAGACGTTTGAACTTGCTTACATTTACTCACCTCCTCCCAAACAAGAGTGATACACTAACCCTAATCTTGAGAGTTCGTTTGAGAGAGTTATATCTAGTGAGATTTGAAGTTGAAGCGTTGATTCCGAAGAGGCAATCTAGGAATTACTCTTATGATTCTCGACCCGTTTTGACTGATTCACACTACACACGTTGAGTTCTAGGAAGGATGTGACTTGAGTATTTACTTAGCTTAATTTTTACACTTCTAGCTTGTATTTCTGAAAATATTTCTCATGAGATGGATTGTGCGATTATTCTATGTCTAATAAGAGATTGACTGCCTTTCAATAAATCATTTTTCAAATAAGAATTTTGTGGGTATATTCCCTGCAAATCCTCACGAGACACAACTCGTCCTGTAGGGAAACCTATAGGTTTAAAGGCTTGTTGCACATACTAAGTCCAATCGCAAATACCCGCAAAAGTGGTACACTTTTGGTTACTTATCTTTCTCTTTCTCTCATTCTTATTGCTTGAGGACTAGCAACGCTCTGTTTGGGGGTGGTGTGATAAGCACCCAAAACTGTACATTTTATACCTAGAATAGACGTACTTTAGTTGGTAATTCTCAGCAATATGGGTCTTATGCGCTTAATTGTTCAATATGCAGGCTTAATTGCAGTTGTGGTGCCAAAAGCCAATACCAAAGACCAAAAAACAAAACTAAAATACCACATGTGCCTAATAACATATTTTGTCCTAATACCCACTTTACCCCCAACTACCAACTTTAACCCCAATACCCATTATACCCTCTAAACCAAATCTGATAGTGTCATCCCATTTAACTCACATGCCCTCACACCTCACCATTTCCATGCACACTCATGTCCATTCCTAAAAATACCCCCATGCTCCATGTACCTACTATAAATGAAGAGGAAGACCCCATTTGAAGAGGATCTCAAATTTAGTCTTTTGCTTGGTGTGATAAAATTCTCTGCACCCCTTTATGTTGAGTATTTGCATTTTTAGCAAATACCTCAATATGGAGGTGTGTAGTGAAAATTATCTCTAGGATAAATTTCACCCCACCCCTCTATTATGAATTTTTGCATTTTTAGCAATTATTCATAATAGATTGATGTGGTGAAATACATCCCTTATGGGAGGTAAATTCTAATTCATTTCTTTATGTTGAGATTTTACATTTTTAGCAATTATCTCATATAAATTAATGATCTAGAATTTATTTATTTGGGTGAGTTCTAATGTACAATTTTATAATGTTAGGATTTGTATTTTTAGCAAATCTCTTTTATTATTTAATTGTCCATTATGAATTCATCCACTATCCTTTTTATTTTTATTTTGTAATTTTTAGTTTAGATTCAAAGAGCTTTTAGATAGGAATTTTTAGAGAGAGAATTGTAGAGAGATAAACAACATTTTGTAAATAGTTTTTTTTTTATTTTTTTAGAGATTTGGTGAGATTTAATTGTGAGTAATTGAATTGTATGGAAGATGATAGAGTTCAAATTGCCAATTTCAAGGAGACTTATTGAAGATTTGTTCTCTTTCTCTACTCTTTTATTATATATGCCTTTGATTATTTATTCATCATGTTTAATATCATGTTAGGCTAATCCCCTTTCAAGGGGTGGGGGGAAACCTTTATTTGATGTTATTTTAGTTTATTTAGTTTCATTACTTGAAAATTCCCTTTAAATGTTATTTTTGATCTCTCACCCTTAGATTTACGCCTCGAGAGAGGGTTAATGATTTTCGAGAGAAAATCAAAATTCTAGTTATAATACCCATTTTAGATTCGAACTAGAGATAGGGGTTTCTTAAGTGGGGTATTATTACTTGAATTTCAACTCTAAATTTATTTTATAAGATTTACATAAATTCTAATTGATCGATCCTAGCGGGTGATTAATTAAAAGGAGTGTAGATCTATTTTCTAGAGTTGTGGAGTGTTAAACTTAATTTTCTAAAAGGTTACTATTAAAATTACATTTGCAACGAGAGTTGATTTGTAAGTTTGATATTAATTTGGAAGAATTCAATTAATTAAATTAATTAATTAGAATAGCTAAAATTTATGGTGTAATCCCACTCCTTGATTGTTCTCACAATTATTTACCCCACTTTATCTCTTATTTTAGTGTTAGACTTTATTTTTCACTTTTTAGTTAGTTGTTTTCATCTCACATTTTAGTTTAGTGTTATTTCACCTCACCTCACCCAATTGTTTTAATATTTGAAAAAAGCTAAAAAAACTAGAAAAGTGAAAAAAACACAAAAAGAAAATAAAAAGTGAATTACAATTGAATTTGTCTCTAGCTTACTCCCTTGGATGTGGATTGATACCCTTACTTACCTCTACGCTTGAGTTGTATTATTTTGTAGGTATTATAAGGTTTTTTATTAGGACTTTTCAAGAAACGACAAAAGAAAAAGATACACGCAAAAGTTCTTTCTATTAGTTCTCGAGAAAAATCGGGATACTCATAATTCATCCTCCTCCAGGGAGTAGAATCAATAGGATGATGCATGATATTACCCCCTACTTCTGCCCTAGCATGCCAAGTCATTGCCTCTATTATCCATGGTACTATGAAAAATCGCTTTAATCTAGGCCCAACGGAAAAATATTTCAATACTTTTTGAGGCACTTTTGAGCCTGTGTCTTCCTTACTAGTAGATTGGACATATCTAGGTTCATCGCATACCGGACAACGATCGAGATTTTCATACTCCTTTCGGTATAGTATGCAGTCATACACACAAGCATGAATAGATTTATACTTCATTCCCAAACCTTTCAAACTGTTCTTCGTAATATGATAGCTATTTGGAAGTGTATTCTCCTTGGGTAATAAGCCCTTCAACCATTTCAGAATTCCTGTCACGCTATTGCCAGACAAACCGTACTGCGTCTTCAAAGTGTGCAAACCAACCATGGCATGTAAAGTTATTTGATCTTTCTCACAGCCAGAGTATAACGGTTGGGTCGCCTTAAATTTTAAACTTTGGTAGTCATCGTCAAGTTTTATCGTGATATCTTCACTAGCACTTGAACCTTCTACATCATCAGTAAACTCATTATCCTCCGTTTCATAAACTCTGTACGCATCATCAACTAAATCCTCTAACATATTATGATCTACGTTGTCCCCTTATACAACTGTCCTACTTGTTGATGGTTGTTGTGAAGGTTGGTCGAGTACAAAAGGAACTTTCAATTCACCGTAAAAACTCCAAAATCGATAATTATCTTGCATACCCGATCTTAACAAATGTAGTTCAACTGTTTTCCACTCAAACACCTTACCATTCTTACACCTAGCACACGGACACGGAAAATCTTCATCATTATGATATCTCTTTGCATATTTCACAAATTCGTTAGCACCTCTGCGAAACACATCCCCCATTCTATTTGTCTCACCCATCCACTCTTTGTATTTCGGATATCCCATCACAGCTACCGCAACTAATCACTTATTAAAGGTACAAAGCGTATATTCTTGGATTAGTATAAACAAAACTTAGATTTGTACTATGTTTCATTTAATTATGTCTTATTTATATTCAAATTCAATTTCTAATAGAAATTTCTATTTCCTCCATCTCCTCTAAAGGGTGACTGGACATATCCCATTCAAGACCGCATTTTTCTGTAATATACTTAACAGCTCATGCACATTGTTACAATTTGAAAAAAATTCGGCAGCATATCCCCGTAGTTCTCCAAGTACACGACGTAGATTGGCAAGTGTGAGTGTTATTTCAATTGATCAATTGAAATAACAGTCACACTTGTCAATCTAGTATGTACCCAGAGAACATTAGGGTACGACTGCAGAACTTCCTCCAAAAGTAACAACTTTAAGCCATATGAATATCATACAGAAATTATGCAGTCCCAAACTTTTCAAACGGGACAATTCGAGAGATCTCATTACAGGGGTAATGAATCTCAAATGGGTCTAAGGGCTATTGAATGCGTAAGCATAAGAACTATAAGGCTAGTATCTATGCGCACTATATGTAATTTCAAGTATGTTTTATTTAATTAACATACTATATATATATATATTGTTCGTGATACAAAGTAATTTTAAAAAAAAAAGTGGAAAAATCCCACCCCCATAAGGACATTAATCCAGTGGTCATACCACTTCTAAAATTAACCAACCCAACATCGATCCACTATAATCCAACCGCAACAATAAATGTGTATCCCGTACTCTTTCTAATTCATCTACTCAATTAATTCATTTTATTAATTAAGCTAACAATTAAAGTATACAATTATTAATTTATTAATTTACAATGAGGAGCAATCCTACTTTCATATGAAATGGGCACTAATTATTAATTTACTTTCATATAAACTATACAATTAAAGTTATAATTAAAGCTATACAATTTATTTTATTAAAGCTATAAAATTAAAGTTATTTCGAATCTCAACAATTATCTGTTAATGACGGGCAATCCTACTTGCATATGAAAGGGGAAATTCAAATTTATTAATCAATTTGTCCGTTTCAATCGTTGAGATTGCCCCACCACACACCCCCCCCCCCCCCCCACCCCACCACCAACAAACACACACCACCACCCTCCCCCCCCCCCCCCACACACGCACACACACCACCCCACCCCCTCCTCCTACCACACACACCGGCACACACCTGCACACACACACACTTACACCCCACCACCCCCTTCCCCCCCTCACCCCACGACACACACATACACACACCTTCACACACACACCACCACCACCCCATGCCCCCCACCCAGCCCCCTGTCCCTCCCTTCCCTAGCCCCCTGTCCCTCTCCCTCCCCCCACCACACACACATACGTACATGCACACACGAACACACACACACCCCACCCCCACCACCCCCTGCCCCCTCCCCCCACCACACACCACCACACACATATATACACACACATATAGAAATGAAAGAAAAAGAGAGGAAAAAAACACACCTGAGAGAGAGAGAGAGAGAGAGAGAGAGAGAGAGAGAGAGAGAGAGAGAGAGAGAGCTCGAAATCTCTTAGAGAGAGAAAGAGAGGGAAAACCAAAAATGGTGGGAAAAAAAGAAAGCGTAGTTACTGAATAAATTGTCACAGACGTGTCACTGTCCTTGACCGTGACAATATTATAAGTATTTGTAACAGTCATTGACCATAACAAGTCGGTGATAATTAAATTTGTCACGGTCAGTGATCGTGACAAGACTTTATCCCGATCTTGTCACGGTCAATGACCATGATACAAAACGGATGTTTGTTGTCACGGTCAATGACCGTGACAAGGCTAAGCGGCTAAAGGGTACCAATTTAGCCTTTTTGGTGTAGTGCTTTGTCACAATTTGATAGTGTTTTGAGACAATATATCATGTCATTCATGTGCTTTACAATGTTTGGAGTCATTGAGATGTAATTAGTTGTTACTTCCTACATGTTTGACTCACTTGTCCTTTACTGCACACATGCACGGATTTGTTTGAATATTGTACTTATCTATCACAAGTTGGTTGAGTGTTTTCATCTCAATTATGTCCTTAAAATGAACCAAGTGCAATAATACGAGAGTAATAAAGTAGTGCATGTAAAAACCATTGTTCATGAGGAATTTGTTTAAATTTGAAAAAATGATGAGTGACACGGGAAAGGGCTGCGAGTGAATAACTATCATGTCGTGAAATCCACGGTTTAAAAAGAGCCCGCATAAAAACTAAGGTAATAAAAAGATGAAATATGCCAAAATTTGGGCCAATAGTTTTTCTCTAAGTTGATAATTTAGTATCTCATTAGATATAAAAATTGCATTTTTTATACGAGGGAGTTTGGTTGGAAAGTAATCAATGGTTTTTCACGTCCTTTGAAAAATTCTTGAAACGGCACTAAATAGTTTTGGACGTTATGGGTGTGAAAATCACTTAGGCTTTGATTTGTTGATTTGATTTAGTCAATGTCATCTAAATTTAACAATTTTACACCTAAGGATACTTTTGATGCTCATTCGTTAGAAGTACACCTATTCATCGTGCACATAAGATTGATTGAGTTTATTTACCTATCGAATGTGTTCACACCCATACATCCTATTTCCATGACTTGATTTTTTGCGTTTAAATCCATGGTGTGATTTTTTTTGTATCCTATTTTTGTATAAAAAAATTGAAAAATCCAAAAATAGTTTGTGGATGTTTTTGGGACATACCTTTGCATGCGCGTAGCTTGATCTTTGTTTGCTATGCACTTTATCGTGACACTCCATGTTTTGATCGTTTCTTCTTATCTGTCTATTTGAGGACATCATAAAAAGGGGGAGAAAGAATTATCATGTTATGGGGGAGTTTTTGCATTATGGGGAAGATTTGATTATTAATGCTTTATTCTTATATCATTTCAAACTCGATGCGTCATGAAGGTATTTTTCTTTATATCATGTGTGGAGGTACAAATATTGAAGATCATGATGTTGCACACCTTGATGAGAAAAGCTTTGAGAGTTTTGTTGTTGAAGAAAAAATTGAGAACTTGCAAATTTTACCTTTTTAGTTTTGGGATTCATGGGAGGGTAGATTTGTATAGGCAGTTTGGTTTTTGATAATTCGGATGTTTTTATGTATGTACCGGCATAGACATATGGGGAGATTTGTAAGGAAATATTTTTAATAAGTCTGTCATAATTAATTATGTCATATACCGCTACAAGCCGTTAATCGGAATTACAAGTTGTCTTCAACATTCAAGCCCAACAATATGAACTTTTGTAAGATATTGTTTAAAGTTTCATTTACATTTCATATTAAGAGTGTTGGGATATTTTTTAAAAGGAGTTTTAAAAAAAATCTTTTATATAAAAATATTTTCATAAATGTTTTTTGTAAAAAGGGTTTTATTGCGGTTTTAGAAAAATGTGTTTTTGAAAATGTTTTATTACTGTTTTAGAAAACATTAATTTTTGAAAAAGTTTTGAAAATTTTCTAAGGCAGTAAGGCAGCAAATGTACCTCGGTTTCGACGCCAAGGTCATTCAAGCGAGATCACCATCTCGTTCGAACGACATGTAGATGTTGCGCGTAGTTGTTTGAATTAGACGCAATCTTGTTTGAGCGATATGGGAATCTCATTCGAGCGACCCTGATTTTGGATAACACGTCTGACTTCATCCTAATCTTTTCACCGATTCAAGTTTCCTTATAAAAGGAATGTCAACTTTGGTTAAACGTGGAGAACAGTTTCAACTTTTAAGATTCTTACTCTTTTGAAACTTTTATGTATTTGCCCAGAATTAATTGGATACCTTTGGCAGAAAGTTTTTCTCCAATAATTTTTAGGGTTCAAATATTTTGTTTTTAATTCACAAAATCCCAATTACTTTTATGTGAATTATTTTTTGGAACCCAATAACATATTTTTCTTTTGTTCATACTTTATGGGGAAAACTCTACAACCGACAACTGCGTGCTATTATGGAGGGAGTCCTTATAAAGTTCACAACTTGTGGAGAAGCCATTTCTCTTCTTCATTGCTGACCATCTGGAGTTCCTGCGGAAGATTTCAGCCGTGACATCAGAACCGACGCCCGAGGGTATTTCGTATGTCGCTCTTATTTTCATTGTAATCCGTGTAATCATTTTTATAAATTATTGTAAAAATAAAAAGGTTTTGCCCCTTTGGGGGATTTTTCCAGAAATTGTTTGTTTCATCCTACATGCTTTATTTTATTTGATAAATCATCTAGATGCATGTTCTAGGGTTTCACTAAAATTTGGGAATAATTAAAATTGGATTTTATTTGAGAAGTCGCAATATTTCCGTTATAGCGATTTTACAAATTGGTATCAGAGCGTGTTACGCTAATTTATCTCGTGATCCTGATTTTTAAAGGATTTATTTTTTTGATACAATTTAACTTCTCACATTGTACAAATTGGTATCAGAGCCTGTTGCACTAAGTTATTGTGTTTTGATCCTATTTTTCACAAAAATGGCTTTTGATGGTTTTGATGATCTTCGATGTCAAATTTTTGAAAAAGTTAATTGGAAAATTCACACGAACTCTTATTTTAAATCTTATGTTGGAAACGAATCTGAGAGGTGTCCTTGTTGTGAGGGTGTTGGTCACACGTTAGATGAGTGTACCACAAATTTAAAGAAAAAATTGAATAAACCGGTTTCTCGTGTTTCTACCCTTAGTGATTATGATTCTAAAGAAGAAGTATTTTATGCTTCTAGGCGAGAGCTTCCCGTCCATGTGATTAGTGATGATAGTGAGGATGATGAGAGTGAGGATGAAAGTGTAGATAAGCGTGACTTGCAAACTGCTTTCAATGAATTTTATGCTGAATCTTTGAAAACAGAGAAAGAAAATTTGAAATTGAAAGAATGTGACTTAAAAAATAATGATTTTTAAGTTGACTGACTTAGGGTACATGAGAAAATTTTAAAAGAGAAGCTTGAGTACGGCGAGGGTGAGAGAGATAGTCTTGGAGGGTTGATGGAGACTATGAAAAAGGAGCTTTTAGAGTTTGAGGATTCTAGACTTGTACTTGAATCTAGGACAGGTGAACTTGAGGTGAAATTGAAAGATTCAAGTAAGGTGAAATTTGATTTGGAGTCTAGGTGTGAAAAACTTGATAAGATTTTAGGCACCGTCGAGATAAAAAAGTATAGGGGTGGGATTGGTGTTGAAAAATATGTTGCACCCATTCCCACACGTGTGAGAGAGACTCCTAGGATTGTTAAGAAAGAGCCACCTAAGTTTGTTAGGAAATAGGCTCCAAGGAACATCATGAGAGAACCTCCTAGGATCATTAGGAGAGACCCACCTCGGCAAATTCGGTGAGAGCAACCGAAAAATTTGAGGAGAGGGCCACCTTTAGGTAACACACACCGCCCGATTTACACTTGCACACATTTCGGTAGGCAAGGTCATCTTAGGCGCTTTTGTTACAAGCTTTTAAATGGACCTAGGAAGGTTAATAAAAGAATAAATTCGATTCCCCAAACCCCCACGTGTCGTTACAAATCTATTTGGGTTAGAAAATCGAATTTAGAGGCTTATGGTTTATTTGTTCACGATTCCCGTTTGCTTGCACGTGATTCACCCCATGTGAAATCTTTTGGTTTATTGTGTTGGATGTTTGTCATACACTAGTTTTGGTTTCATGATATATAGTTGTTAGTGTGATAACATGTACTTTTGAAAAATATTGAAAAATACAAAAAGATTTTTCTTTTTATAAAAAATTTTGAAAAGCATGAAAAGATTTTTGAATTTTGTTTGCACCATTTATGGATAAACACTTAGGATTACCGAGTCACAATTTCATTCCATTTATCCATGTCACAATTTGATAGTGTTTTGAGACAATATATCATGTCATTCATGTGCTTTATTGTGTTTGGAGTATTTGAGATGTAATTAGTTGTTACGTCCTACATGTTTGACTCACTTGTCCTTTACTGCACACGTGCACGAATTTGTTTGATTATTGTACTTGTCCATCACATGTTGGTCGAGTGTTTTTATCTCAATCACGTCATTAAAATGAACCAAGTGCAATAATACGAGAGTAATAAAAGTAGTGCATGTAAAAACCATTTCTCGTGAGGAATTTGTTTACATTTGAAAAATGATGAGTGACACGGGAAAGGTCTGTGAGTGAATAACTATCATGCCGTGAAAGCCACTGCTTGAAAAGAGCCCGCATAAAAATTAAGGCAATAAAAAGATGAAATATGCCAAAATTTGGGCCAAGAGATTTTCTCTAAGTTGAGAATTTAGTATCTCATTAGATATAAAAAATTGCATTTTTTATATGAGGGAGTTTGGTTGGAAAGTAATCAATGGGTTTGCACATCCTTTGAAAAAATCTTGAAACGACACTAAATAGTTTTGGACGTTATTGGTGTGAAAATCACTTAGGCTTTGATTTGTTGATTTGATTTAGTCGATGTCATCTAAATTCAACAATTTTACACCTAAGGATACTTTTGATGCTCATTCGTTAGGAGTACACATATTCATCGTGCACATAAGATTGATTGAGTTTATTAACCTATCGAATGTGTTCACACCCATACATTCCATTTCCATGACTTGGTTGTTTGTATTTAAATGCATGGTATGATTTTTTCTGTATCCTATTTTTGTATAAAAAAAAATTAAAAAATCCAAAAATAGTTTATTGTTGTTTTTGGGACATACCTTTGCATGCGCGTAGCTGGATCTTTGTTTGCTATGCACTTTATCGTGACACTTCATGTATTGATTGTTTCTTCTTATCTGTATATTTGGGGATATCATAAAAAGGCGGAGAAAGAATTATCATGTTATGGAGGATTTTTTGCATTATGGGGGAGATTTGATTATTAATGCTTTATTCTTATATCATTTCAAACTCGATGCATCACGAAGGTATTTTTCTTTATCTCATGTGTGGAGGTACAGATATTGAAGATCATGATGTTGCACACCCTGTTGAGAAAAGCTTTGAGAGTTTTGTTGTTGAAGAAAAATTTGAGAACTTGTAAATTTTACCTTTTCAGTTTTGGGATTCATGGGAGGGTAGATTTGTATAGGCGGTTTGGTTTTTTATAATTCGGATGCTTTTATGTATGTACCGGCATAGACATATGGGGATATTTGTAATGACATATTTTTAATAAGTCCGTCACAATTAATTATGTCGTATACCGCTACAAGTCGTCGAAGAATTGAGAAAATTGCATCTACAAAAGACGAATTCGAATTACAAGTTGTCTTCAACATTCAAGCCCAACAATATGAACTTTGGTAAGATATTGTTTAAAGTTCCATTTACATTTCATATTAAGAGTGCTAGTATATTATTTAAAAGGTGTTTTAAAAAAAGCTTTTATATAAAAATGTTTTTATAAATGTTTTTTTATAAAAAGGGTTTTATTGCTGTTTTAGGAAAATTATAAAAAGGGTTTTATTGTTGTTTTAGAAAAATGTGTTTTTGAAAAGGTTTTATTACTGTTTTAGAAAACATTGATTTTTGAAAAAGTTTTGAAAAATCTCTAAGGCAGTAAGGCAGCAAACGTACCCCGATTTTGACCCCAAGGTCGTTCAAGCGAGATCACCATCTCGTTCGAACAACATGTGGATCTCGCACGAAGTCGTTTGAATGACAGGAGATCTCTCTCGAGCGAGATGGTAATCTCGTTCGAGTGAGCCTGTTTTTGTATGACACGTCTGACTTCATCCTAATCTTTTCACCGACTCAAGTTTCCTTATAAAAGGGGACGTCAGCTTTGGTTTAAATGTGGAGAATATTTTCACCTTTTAAGATTCTTACTCTTTTGAAACTTCTGTGTATCTGCCCAAAATTAATTGGATACCTTTGGCAGAAAGTTTTTCTCCAACAATTTTAAGGGTTCAATATTTTGTTTTTAATTCACAAAATCCCAATTACTTTTGGGTGAATTATTTTGTGGAACCCAATAACATATTTTGCTTTCGGTACTACTTTGTGGGGAAAACTCTACAACCGACAGCTGCATGCTATTGTGGAGGGAGTCCTTATAAAGTTCACAACTTGTGGAGAAGTCGTTTCTCTTCGTCATTGCTCACCACCTAGAGTTCCTGCGGGAGATTTCAGCCGAGACATCAAAACCGACGCCTGAGGGTATTTCATATGTCGCTCTTATTTTCATTGTAATCCGTGTAACCATTTTTATAAATTATTATAAAAATAAAAAGGTTGTGCCCCTTTGGCGGATTTTTCCTGAAATTATTTGTTTCATCCTGCACGCTTTATTTTATTTGATAAATCATCTAGATGCATGTTCTAGGGTTTAACTAAAATTTGGTAATAATTAAAACTTGATTTTATTTGAGAAGTTGCGATATTTTCATTGAAGCGATTATACAAATTGGTATCAGAGCGGGTTACGCTAATTTATCGTGTGATCCCACTTTTTCAAGGATTTTTTTTATACAATTTGATTTCTCACATTTTACAAATTGGTACCAGAGCCTGTTGCACTAAGTTATTGTGTTTTGATCCTATTTTTCACAAAATAGCTTTTGATAGTTTTGATGATCCTCGATGTCAAATTTTTATAATAATTAATTGAAAAATCCATATGAACTCTTGTTTTAAATCTTCTGTTGAAACCGAATCTGGGATGTGTCCTTGTTGTGAGGGTATAGGTCACACGTTAGATGAGTGTACCACAAATTTAAAGAAAAAATTGAATAAATCGGTTTATCGTGTTTCTACCCTTAGTGATAGTGATTCTGAAGAAGAAGTCTTTTATGCTTCTAGGCAAGAGCTTCCCATCCATGTGTTTAGTGATGATAGTGAGGGTGATGGAAGTGAGGATGAAAGTGTAGATGAGCGTGACTTGCAAACTGTTTTCAATGAACTTTATACTGAATCTTTGAAAATGAAGAAAGAAAAATTAAAATTAAAAGTTCAATTGAAAGAGTGTGCCTTAAAAAATAATGATTTTTTAGTTGAAGAACTTAGGTCACATGAGAAAATTTTAAAAGATAAGCTTGAGTACGTCAAGGGTGACAGAGATAGTCTTAGAGGGTTTATAGAGACTATGAAAAGGGAGCTTTTAGAATTTGAGGATTCTAGACGTGTACTTGAATTTAGGATATGTGAACTTGAGGTAAAATTCAAAGATTCAAGTAAGGTGAAATTTGATTTGGAGTATAGGTCTGAAAAACTTGATAAGATTTTAGGCACCGTCGAGATAAAAAAAGATAGGGGCGGGATTGGTCTTGAAAAATATGTTGCACCCATTCTCACACGTGTGAGAGAGCCTCCTAGGGTTGTTAAGAAAGAGGCACCTAAGTTTGTTAGGAAAGATCTCCCTAGGAACATCGTGAGAGAACCTCCTAGGATCATTAGGAGAGAGCCACCTAAGCAAATTCGGAGAGACCATTCGAGAAATTTGAGGAGAGGGCCACCTTTAGGTAACACACACCGCCCGATTTACACTTGCGCACATTGCGGTAGGCAAGGTCATCTTAGACACTTTTGTTACAAGCTTTTAAATAGACCTAGGAAGCTTAATAAAAGAATAAATTCGATTCCCCAAACCCCCACGTGTCGTTACAAATCTATTTGGGTTAGAAAATCGGATTTAGAGGCTTATGGTTTATTTGTCCACGATTCCCGTTTTCTTGCACGTGATTCGCCCCATGTGAAATCTTTTGGTTGATTGTGTTGGATATTTGTCATACACTATGTAATACCCCGTACTTTTGGCTATATTTATTTTTGGGATTAATTAATTAAATGCGTATTAATTGGAAATTAATCCGGATTATAAATACTAACGATATGCGAGTTGGTATTTGATTATGTGCATATATGATTATATATGAATTTGGAATTATGAAATTTGTCATGGGATTGATATACGACATTTTGGAAATTTTGTTGAGACGCGTGTGACCGCCGCGTCATGGTATATTATTTTAATTATAAAAGTGATTTTTATTTCTATCAGCCGTATGGTCGATTTGAGTGCGCCAACGCGTCCAGAAGGGTCGAGATAGTCAGAAAACACTAGCCGGGGGTGAATTTTGGATTCCGGGGTATTTTTAGGCCATACCGGCATCATAAAGGGTATTTTGGTAATTTTACATTTTTAGGAATTAAAAGTGATGAAAATTGGGAGTTTTAATCTGATGTGGATTTAACCCACTAAACCCACTAACCAACCCATATTAACCCATTAAGCTACGGAGGCTATCATTAGGTTTACAACTTTCCCAAAGAAAACCCTAGCCACCATAAGCCACCATTGGAGAAGAAGCTTGGAGAAGAGAAGAAATTCTGCAGAAATCTTCATCAAACCATCATCCAAACTCAGAGACAATCAAGGCAAGTGTTTTAATTATATTTAAATTCGTAGAATGTTCCTTCCATGTTAGAAAATTGAAGAATATCAATTGTTCTTGAAAGATAATGAAAACCCATGTAATTTGGAACTTAGAACTTGAAAATCTTGAGGAGAACTGCATGTAGAATGATAGGTAGATGATTATTCTCATGATATTTATGATTGTAAGAAATTAAAACGGATTTATATTGGATTAATTCATGATTCAAAAAGTTAGGGTTCATGTTCTTGATAAATTGGGAAAAAGTTTAGAGATTTGTAAATTTGGTTGATGTTAGGATGGATTAATCCTTCAAAACGTGTTAGGATGTAATTATAATATGTTTAGGGTTGTTTAGAGACCTTAAAACGATTGTTGGGACTTAGTTTAGATGAGAGTTGAGCACTTATAATGGTGAAAAACGAAACTTAGAGAAATCTGGGACGAAACTGGCAGGTCGTTAGAAGCCCCTGCCCAGGTCGTTCGAACGAACTCGTTCGAACGAGCTTCTAACGAATTGACCAGTCGCTTCTAATGAAAGGGAACTTCGTTCGATAATCTCGTTCGAACGAGATATCTTTAGAAGGTACAGTTCGTTCGAACGAACTGGATCTCGTTCGAACAGTCTCGTTCGAACGAGACTTCTAACGAGCCGACAGTGGAATCTCGTTCGAACAGCCTCGTTCGAACAGCCTCGTTCGAACGAGACTTCTAACGAGCTGGCAGTCTGGGCCTTTTTGGACTGTTTTGATTTTTGGAGTCCCGTAAACTTGTTCGAGTATATAGATAACATCCCGTTGATGATGTAATGATAGAATTGGGACATTTGGGTATTTATGAGAAGGAAATTATATACGAGAGTTAAATTAAATGGACGGTTTGGGTTGAGACGTGAGTGTCTACTACGACGTGAGACTAAATTATGGCGCGTATGATTATAAACCGGAATAGTATAAATTGTGATAAATTATAAGTAGGTACGAGAATGCAATATGTACTACGATTAAACTACGGGATTACTAAGACGTGTGTTTGCTTAGTATTGGTATATAAATTGTGTGTATGACATACCTACCATACTTGCTATCACGGGAGGTTCGCGTTCGCTTAGGGCCCTCTAATCCTTGTGTTGCCCGGATTTAGACTGGTTACCTTGATGAACATAGGTCATAGAAAGACTTATTGGGATATTAATAAGTCCGCTGATCGTGGGAGCGTAGGTATGTGCGTGACCCATGTGATGTGACTGTGTTCGCCTCCATTAATTGTGATGTTGTTATCTTTGAACTATTCCTGAGAGATTCGGAATATGTGATCCTTATGTATGTGATGTACCGGGATGGATAGCAGAGTATGTGTGCACCACAAATTAGTTCTCGGGGTGCTTATATTGTATATTTATGATGTGAATAATATACACTTAATTAATGGGAACCTTCATGTTAATGTTGTGAATATAATTACGGTATTGCTTCGAGAAATATAACGAGGTAACTGATAGTGATATATATTGCATTTTGAGCATCTGAGTTTACGTTAAACCCCTACTTAAATACGAGCGTTATAATGTTAATAGAACCGAGTAATAAGGGTAGGACCTATGGCAGTCTAGCTAGAATAGAATAGCACTTAGCTAGTGGTTTGTATCGTTATAGATGGGTACTTACGTTAGGAGTGCACAGTTAGACGAGAGGTGAGAATATCATGTGAGTGCACGTCCTAACATGTACTTTGTATTTAATGTTTTAAATGTTTTTAAAGCACTTGCAGGTTTTTAAAATATAACTCCACATTCGGGCTCTGACCCGTTTGCTTTCAAATATACTTTTCTTGTAAAACCATTTTAGGTGCCCAGCCACAAGGACACCATGCATAGGATACTCATTCTGGTGACGAGCTGTAGTTATTTGTGGAAGCTACAGGGATTTGCTTGTAGACGCTTCTATCACTTGGATTCCAGATTCATTCTCTATCAGTTGTAGGGCATGTTGCCCATTTCTATTAGAGTTACATTTCCATTACAGTTTTCAGACTTTGGCATGTATTGTTTTAGTATTCAGTTTATTTATTTCAGTTGTGGGATTTGTAGTGAGGAGTTTTCCTCCAGACTTTATTTACATTATGTGATGGTTATTCTTTTTACTTTAGTATGGTGAATGGTGTTATTATTCTTTATTACACTTGTTGCATGTTAATCAGACTTTAAATAAAATTTAGCACTTACTTTTTAAATACTAGGTGGTTAGTAATAATAAAAATGTTTTCGACAATGATGCTATTAACTGAGCCAACTTGGCATTTTGAATTAATTTAATAAAGGAGTAGCTACCCGGTATTTAATTAGTCGGGGTGTCACAGGTGGTATCAGAGCATCAGGTTCTAGTGTCCTTTAGGATCTGACGGCTTATTATGTTTCCGCTAAGTTTCTTTGATATAGAGCCCTATATTTTAGGACTGTTGTACTCTTTTTGTGTATGCTTCGTTCTTCAGCTATCTTAAGTTTATAAACAGCGAACTTATAGACTTTGTTCTTATTTCAGATGCCTCCACGACGTGCACGACGAGTTCCCAGGGATGCAACGCCCGAACCCCAGCCCGCTCCAGTTCAGGGCATGATGAACGTCGCTGAGGTTGCAGCTATAGTAGCCCAAGCGATAAATGCCGCCATTGCCGTTGTTCAGCAGGCACCACCCCAGGCGCTGGTTGCCGCGCCAGTTCAGGCAAATGCATTCCCGTCTGCTTGGGAGCGTGTACGTGACGCTTTTCAGAAAGCGCATCCGCCAGAGTTTGCAGGTAGCTCAGATGTGGTAGTCTCGAGCCAGTGGAGGAAGGATATGCAGAGGCACTTAAGGATGTATGAGTGCACGGATGTCCAGAAGCAGGTTCTAGCTACTTTCAAGCTAGTTGGATATGCACTGCAGTGGTGGGAGTCTATTACCACTGTGGAGGAGAGGGATACTCTCACTATTCAGGACTTCTGGGTGCGGTTCGACCGCAAGTACTTTCCGTCGGCTGTTCACACGGAAATGAGGAGGAAGCTGATGAGTCTGAGGCAAGAAGGTAAAACCGTGGCCGAGTATGAGGCCGAGTTCACAAATCTGTTGAATATCGTTCCAGATGAGATACCAACAGAGAAGAAGAAGATTGAGAAGTTCACGGACGGATTGACATGGAGGATCCGTCAGCATCTGCTAGGGAACCTATCGTTGGCCACCTATTCTGATGTGGTTAACGCTGCATTGTTACACTGTCAGGACCACCGTTTTCATATGGCCGAGGGCAAGAGGTCGGGGGAGTCTAGCCATCAGGGCAGGACTGGAGGACATGGTGCCAGCGGGGCACAATCGGGTCAGGGGCAGAGATAGAATGAGCAGGGCTCCCAGCAGGGGGATAATAAGAGGTTCCGGTCAGGGAACTACAGGCAGGGATATGGAGGTTTCCGTCAGGGCCATCAGGGTCCAATCGGCCATCAGGGCCAACAGGGGCAGAATGGGCAGCAGTTTCACCAGGGCCAGCAGGGCCAAGGGAGGAACGGTAACGGCCACCAGGGCCGGGGACAGCAGGGGCAGAGAGGAGGGAACTTCCCAGGGAAGTGCTTTGTTTGTGGCAAGACTGGCCATAAGCGACAGGATTGTCCTGATAGGGGCAGGGCCCCACAACAGCAGCAGCAGGAGGATGCTCGCCAGGAGCCACAGAGGCCTATGTTTCCCGCCGCTCTTCCCGCACCGCCACAGATGGCAGCATTGCCACCCATTCCAGTAGTCCCAGCTCAGCAGGGGCAGCTACAGTATGGACGTGTCTACAACGTCCACCAGGCTGCAATTCCACAGGCACCGCCCGCAATTGAGAGTACGTTTTCTATCCATGGCACTATGGGTCGGGTGTTATTTGATACGGGTGCTACACACTGTTTTATAGCTACACACTTCGCGAAAGCTTTAGGATTGTTAGTTACGGCAGAGAGCACAGTGACGTGTGTCGACTCACCATTGGGGAGTGGGTCACTTATTTTCTTTATATGTCGGGGAGTGGGGGTAGAGATTGGTGGTTTGGTATTACCTGCAGACATGTTAGTATTAGATATGCATGTTCACGATGTGATTATCGGTATGGATTGGCTCGTAGCTTATAGGGCCATGATTGATTGCTTCAGCGGGAGCATTATTTTTGCCATTCCGGGGCAAGAGATGATTGTAGTGGCGATGCCTCGCTCAGAGGGAGGATCGACCGCTCATCTGTATTACATTGAGGAGGATACCTCTAAGGAGGTAGTGATTCCTTTAGATTCTATTCCAGTAGTCCGGGAATATTCGGATGTGTTTCAGGAGATACCAGGCTTACCCCCAGTCGAGAGATAGACTTTGTTATAGATTTGCTACCGGGTACGAGACCTATAGCACGCGCACCATACCGTATGGCTCCAGCTGAGATGAGGGAGTTACGGGATCAGATAGAGCAGCTGTTAGGTCAGGGCTTTATCCGCAGGAGTACCTCACCTTGGGGCGCTCCATTTTTGTTTATGAAGAAGAGGGACGGTTCACTGAGATTGTGTGTGGACTACCGAGAGTTGAATAAGGTCACGATACGGAATAAGTATCCGTTGCCTCGAATCGATGACTTATTCGACCAGTTGAGAGGAGCTTCTTTCTTCTCAAAGATTGATTTGAGATCGGGATACCATCAGTTGCGTATCAGGGAGGAAGATGTCTCGAAGACTGCGTTCTTGTCGAGATATGGTTCTTACGAGTTTCGGGTTATGCCTTTCGGCTTGACCAACGCTCCAGCTGTGTTTATGGACTTGATGAACAGAGTGTTCAGGGATTTCCTAGATCAGTTTGTCATTGTCTTCATCGATGATATTCTGGTTTA
Source organism: Sambucus nigra (assembly GCA_949130495.1). Lineage (NCBI taxonomy): Eukaryota > Viridiplantae > Streptophyta > Magnoliopsida > Dipsacales > Adoxaceae > Sambucus > Sambucus nigra. The sequence goes on along the minus strand of OX422217.1, from coordinate 245,287,796 downwards.
CTCCCAGACAGAGGAGGAGCATGCCGAGCATTTGAGGCAAGTTTTGCAGACACATCGTCAGAACGAGTTGTATGCAAAATATGAGAAGTGCGGGTTTTGGCTGAAGGAAGTCCAGTTTTTGGGACACATTATTTCCGACCGGGGAATATCTGTTGATCCGGGTAAAGTATCAGCGGTGAGGGAGTGGGGACAGCCCACAACACCAACGGAGATTCATAGTTTCTTGGGTCTAGCAGGATACTATAGGAGGTTTATTCGGGGTTTCTCAGAGATATCAGGTCCTTTGACACATCTGACTCGTAAGGGTGTGCCATACATCTGGAGTGACGCCTGTCAGTTGGCATTCGATGAATTGAAGGACAAATTGACCTCAGCACCTGTGTTAGCATTGTCGAGACCGGGAGTTGAGTATTTGGTTTACACCGACGCGTCTTTGCAAGGACTTGGAGGTGTATTACAACAGGAGAGACAGGCCATAGCTTATGCTTCCCGTAAGCTTAAGACTCATGAGAAAAATTACCCCACACATGATTTGGAGTTGGCAGCAGTGGTATTTTCCCTACGGATCTGGAGGCACTATCTTTTGGGGGAGAAGTTCCAACTGTTCACGGACCACAAGTCCCTACAGTACCTGTTCACGCAGAAGGAGTTGAATATGCGGCAGCGTAGGTGGCTTGAGTTTGTGAAGGACTACCAGTTCGACATCCAGTATCACCCGGGAAAGGCTAACGTGGTAGCAGACGCGTTGAGCCGTAGGCCAGCAGATGAGGTGGCAGAGGTGTGGAAGGCTAAGTGGAAGGAATTGGGACACCAGGATGCAGTGGCCCGATCTTTCATGTCTGTGATGACCGTTACACCGCAGATTGTCACGAAAGTAGTACGGGCACAGGCTGATGACTCGTTCTTTCAGGAGCAGATAGTTCGATTACTAGCAGAGGGAGCCGAATCCTATACCGTTAGCTTAGACGAAGGATTACGCTTCAATGGGAGATTGGTGGTTCCGGAAGGGGAGGAATTGCGACACGATGTGATGGCAGAGTCGCACGGCTCACGGTTCGCGGTACATCCCGGAGGGGACAAAATGTACCAACACATGAGACGCCAGTATTGGTGGAGCGGTATGAAGAGAGATATCGCTGAGTTTGTTTCGAAATGCGCCACTTGTCAGCTTGTAAAAGTGGATCATCAGAGACCAGCATGATTGCTACAGCCATTGGAGGTCCCGGTGTAGATGTGGGAGAGCATATCCATGGACTTTATCACGGGGTTGCCTACGTAGCAGAGGGGTCACGACTCCGTTTGGATAATTGTGGACAGGTTGTCCAAAGTCGCTCACTTTTTACCCGTAAGGACTGACTACACTACGGGATAGTATGCCCAGCTCTTCATTTCAGAGGTTGTGAGACTTCACGGTGTGCCCCTAAATATCGTGTCTGACAGAGACAAGATATTTGTTTCGAGGTTTTGGGAAAGTTTCCAGGAGGCCATGGGCACGGAATTGCGGTTGAGTACGGCTTATCATCCACAGATCGATGGGCAGACCGAGCGCACAAATCAGATGTTGGAGGACATGCTACGCATGTGCATTATTGACTTCGAGGGTGGATGGGAGCAGTACCTTCCACTGGTGGAGTTTGCTTACAATAACTCCTATCAGTTCACTATCGGCATGGCTCCGTTTGAGGCATTGTACGGTAGGCCTTGTCGTTCCCCAGCATGTTGGTTAGAGGTGGGGGACAACAAACTACTTGGGCTGAAAGTGATTCAGGATACTTCGGCAAGAATTGAGTTGATTCGGAGTCGCATTCGGGTAGCTCAAGACAGGCAGAAGAGTTATGCTGATGCGAAGAAATTTTTCAGAGAGTTCCAAGTAGGGGACCAGGTTTTGCTCAAAGTATCTCCTATGAAGGGGATTATGCGTTTCGGGAAGAAGGGGAAGTTGGCACGGAGGTATGTGGGGCCGTTTCCTATTATTGAGCGAATCGGACCGGTTGCGTATAGACTTGGACTACCGGAGCATTTGCATCGGATTCACGACGTGTTCCATATTTCCTCGCTGAGGAAATACCTTAGAGATAATTTGGCTCATTCTCACATTGCTGTGGAGGACATCGACCTCCAGCCGGATAGCTCCTACGAGGAGGGGCCGATTGCTATTTTGGACCGAAGCGAGAGAAAACTGCGGTCAAAGATAGTTCCGTTAGTGCGTGTTCAGTGGCAACATCACAATGTCGAGGAGTCCACATGGGAGCGCGAGGATGAGATACGCGAACGCTATCCAGAGTTATTTTTAGCAGGTACTTTCTAGTTTCGAATTTCGGGACGAAATTCAGTTATTAGGGGGGAAGTATGTAATACCCCGTACTTTTGGCTATATTTATTTTTGGGATTAATTAATTAAATGCGTATTAATTGGAAATTAATCCGGGTTATAAATACTAACGAGATGCGAGTTGGTATTTGATTATGTGCATATATGATTATATATGAATTTGGAATTATGAAATTTGTCATGGGATTGATATACGACATTTTGGAAATTTTGTTGAGACGCGTGTGACCACCGCGTCATGGTATATTATTTTAATTATAAAAGTGATTTTTATTTATATCATCCGTATGGTCGTTTTGAGTGCGCCAACGCGTCCGGAAGGGTCGAGATAGTCAGAAAACACTAGCCGGGAGTGTAGTTTGGATTCCGGGGTATTTTTAGGCCATACCGGCATCATAAAGGGTATTTTGGTAATTTTATATTTTTAGGAATTAAAAGTGACGAAAATTGGGAGTTTTAATCTGATGTGGATTTAACCCACTAAACCCACTAACCAACCCATATTAACCCATTAAGCTACGGAGGCTATCATTAGGTTTACAACTTTCCCAAAGAAAACCCTAGCCACTTTAAGCCACCATTGGAGAAGAAGCTTGGAGAAGAGAAGAAATTCTGCAGAAATCTTCATCAAACCATCATCCAAACTCAGAGACAATCAAGGCAAGTGTTTTAATTATATTTAAATTCGTAGAATGTTCCTTCCATGTTAGAAAATTGAAGAATATCAATTGTTCTTGAAAGATAATGAAAACCCATGTAATTTGGAACTTAGAACTTGAAAATCTTGAGGAGAACTGCATGTAGAATGATAGGTAGATGATTATTCTCATGATATTTATGATTGGAAGAAATTAAAACGGATTTATATTGGATTAATTCATGATTCAAAAAGTTAGGGTTCATGTTCTTGATAAATTGGGAAAAAAGTTTAGAGATTTGTAAATTTGGTTGATGTTAGGATGGATTAATCCTTCAAAACGTGTTAGGATGTAATTATAATATGTTTAGGGTTGTTTAGAGACCTTAAAACGATTGTTGGGACTTAGTTTAGATGAGATTTGAGGAGTTATAATGGTGAAAAACGAAACTTAGAGAAATCTGGGACGAAACTGGCAGGTCGTTAGAAGCCCCTGCCCAGGTCGTTCGAACGAACTCGTTCGAACGAACTTCTAACGAATTGACCAGTCGCTTCTAACGAAAGGGAACTTCGTTCGATAATCTCGTTCGAACGAGATATCTTTAAAAGGTACAGTTCGTTCGAACGAACTGGATCTCGTTCGAACAGTCTCGGTCGAACGAGACTTCTAACGAGCCGACAGTGGAATCTCGTTCGAACAGTCTCGTTCGAACGAGACTTCTAACGAGCTGGCAGTCTGGGCCTTTTTGGACTGTTTTGATTTTTGGAGTCCCATAAACTTGTTCGAGGATATAGATAACATCCCGTTGATGATGTAATGATAGAATTGGGACATTTGGGTATTTATGAGAAGGAAATTATATACGAGAGTTAAATTAAATGGATGGTTTGGGTTGAGACGTGAGTGTCTACTACGACGTGAGACTAAATTATGGCGCGTATGATTATAAACCGGAATAGTATAAATTGTGATAAATTATAAGTTGGTACGAGAATGCAATATGTACTACGATTAAACTACGGGATTACTAAGACGTGTGTTTGCTTAGTATTGGTATATAAATTGTGTGTATGACATACCTACCATACTTGCTATCACGGGAGGTTCGCGTTCGCTTAGGGCCCTCTAATCCTTGTGTTGCCCGGATTTAGACTGGTTACCTTGATGAACATAGGTCATAGAAAGACTTATTGGGATATTAATAAGTCCGCTGATCGTGGGAGCGTAGGTATGTGCGTGACCCATGTGATGTGACTGTGTTCGCCTCCATTAATTGTGATGTTGTTATCTTTGAACTATTCCTGAGAGATTCAGAATATGTGATCCTTATGTACGTGATGTACCGGGATGGATAGCAGAGTATGTGTGCACCACAAATTAGTTCTCGGGGTGCTTATATTGTATATTTATGATGTGAATAATATACACTTAATTAATGGGAACCTTCATGTTAATGTTGTGAATATAATTACGGTATTGCTTCGAGAAATATAACGAGTTAACTGATAGTGATATATATTGCATTTTGACCATCTGAGTTTACGTTAAACCCCTACTTAAATACGAGCGTTATAATGTTAATAGAACCGAGTAATAAGGGTAGGACCTATGGCAGTCTAGCTAGAATAGAATAGCACTTAGCTAGTGGTTTGTATCGTTATAGATGGGTACTTACGTTAGGAGTGCACAGTTAGACGAGAGGTGAGAATATCATGTGAGTGCACGTCCTAACATGTACTTTGCATTTAATGTTTTAAATGTTTTTAAAGCACTTGCAGGTTTTTAAAATATAACTCCACATTCGGGCTCTGACCCGTTTGCTTTCAAATATACTTTTCTTGTAAAACCATTTTAGGTGCCCAGCCACAAGGACACCATGCATAGGATACTCATTCTGGTGACGAGCTGTAGCTGTTTGTGGAAGCTACAGGGATTTTCTTGTAGACGCTTCTATCACTTGGATTCCAGATTCATTCTCTATCAGTTGTAGGGCATGTTGCCCATTTCTATTAGAGTTACATTTCCATTACAGTTTTCAGACTTTGGCATGTATTGTTTTAGTATTCAGTTTATTTATTTCAGTTGTGGGATTTGTAGTGAGGAGTTTTCCTCCAGACTTTATTTACATTATGTGATGGTTATTCTTTTTACTTCAGTATGGTGAATGGTGTTATTATTCTTTATTACACTTGTTGCATGTTAATCAGACTTTAAATAAAATTTTGCACTTACTTTTTAAATACTAGGTGGTTAGTAATAATAAAAATGTTTTCGACAGTGATGCTATTAACTGAGCCAACTTGGCATTTTGAATTAATTTAATAAAGGAGTAGCTACCCGGTATTTAATTAGTCGGGGTGTCACACACTAGTTGTGGTTTCATTATATATATTTGCTAGTGTAATGACATGTACTTTTGAAAAATTTTGAAAAATGCAAAAAGATTTTCTTTTTATAAAAATTTTAGGAAAGCACAAAAAGATTTTTGTATTTTGTTTGCACCATTTATGGATAAACACTTAGTATGATCGAGTCATAATTTCATTCCATTTATCCATGTCACAATTTGATAGTGTTTTGAGACAATATATCATGTTATTCATGTGCTTTACAATGTTTAGAGTCATTGAGATGTAATTAGTTGTTACTTCCTAAATGTTTGAATCACTTGTCATTTACTGTACATGTGCACGGATTTGTTTGATTATTGTACTTGTCTATCATATGTTGGTCCAGTGTTTTCATCTCAATCATGTCCTTAAAATAAACTAAGTGCAATAATACGAGAGTAATAAAAGTAGTGCATGTAAAAATCATTGCCCGTAAGGAATTTGTTTAAATTTGAAAAAATGATGAGTGACACAGGAAAGGGCTGCGAGTGAATAACTATCATGAAGTGAAAGCCACCGTTTGAAAAGAGTCCGCATAAAAATTAAGGCAATAAAAAGACGAAATATGCCAAAATTTGGGCCAATGGATTTTCTCTAAGTTGAGAATTTAGTATCTCATTAGATATAAAAAATTTCATTTTTTATGAGGGTGTTTGGTTGGAAAGTAATCAATGGGTTTGCACGTTCTTTGAAAAATTCTTGAAATGGCATGATACATCACGAATATGGCATATTTGCATCGTTTATCTTTATGCATTCTAGGACTTTTACATTCTTAATGTCTATATTTATGCTCATTAACAAGACAACCTCGGATTTGGACATATATATGTTTTGCAGGGGTTAATTGTGCTTTTGTAGGTATTGGAACTCTAAAAGTGAGGTTCGATTGTATTTCGGAGAAGTTCCGTCGTCGAATGCTACTTCAAGGACAACTTGGTCTTTTCAAACTGACTATTTTTTTTTTGAATGAAGTTACCAACATGTAGATCATCAAATTATCTTTCCGTCGCCACTGACCGTGCGTCATTCTAACTCCGTATGTGGAAGTTATGGCCATTTTCGAAAGGTTTCGGTATTTTTGTCTGCTTCATGAGCATTTTTGTAATTACATACTGCATAATTTGGACTGTTTCAAAACAGAATCATGTAGAGAATTGAATTAGCTTTGCGTCGGTTCCCACCACGCCTCATTTCGATTCCGTATGAGGGAGTTATAGCTATTTTCGTGCAACACGTCAAAATTGGTTCAAAGAGGAAAAGTGGGTTATCTCCATCCCAAGAAAAATTCCAAAATCGCGGTCGACCGGTCCCAAAACCAAGGTCGACCGCGCCCATCAGATATGGAGCAAAATTTACTTATTTTGGGTATTTTGACTTGGTTTTGTTGGGGGTTTATTTTGGGGTATAAGTTTTGGGAGCTTTGACCCTTCTCCTCTTATTTGGGTTTATACCCATTTGTATGTAAGTTACTATTCATTAATCATATTCCTTTAATTAATGCTTTATTTCATTGTTAAAGCTTTGTTCTCTTGATTTATTGCTCTGATTTATTAGTTGTTGGTAGTTTAATTCTTGTTTTCTTTGGTAATTAGTTGTTTTAACTTAGTTTCATTTATTTATGCTTTTAATAATGTGTAAGGGCAAATTTAGCCTAGGTTGTGTCGAATTGAACTCACTTAGGGTTGATGTGTTGCTTTGCTTTGGTGATGGAGTTTATGGGTCTATTTCGAGTGCATTGTCCTAGTTATTACGCCTAGGAGATTTCACGGGGTATATCATGTATGCTCTGTGCTAACGACCTTGCGTGCGTAATTTTCGAGGTATTTGTTGACGCCAAAATCATATTCGACTTTTATGCGAATTTAGGGGTGTGACAACTCTTGATTTAATTAACTGTCGAAACGAGATGCAGTCTTAATAACTCGTCCACCCATGTAACCATTTTATACTAACTAACTCGGGGTGAGGGATATTCGACGCAACCTATAGTTTTTATTCTCTGTATTAATTTAGTTTAAATACACTCATGCCTAGTTTATCTTTTATTTCTTTTTAGTTAACAAATTACCTTTTACACTTTTATTTTAGGAATATTAAACCAAGTAAATTCTAGAAACTTGTCTTTGTGTATTTGATACCCGGACTGGCCGCTATACACCTTAAAAGAGTGTAGTCATAGTTTAGGTTTTTGTATAGAGTTGGTGAGCCAAATAACAAATGACAGACGCGTAGGTGACTCTCGCGACGCGATGAAACCCAGCCTATCACGGCACTAAATAGTTTTGGAAGTTATTGGTGTGAAAATCACTTAGGCTTTGATTTGTTGATTTGATTTAGTCAATGTCATATAAATTAAACAATTCTATACCTAAGGATACTTTTGATGCTCATTCATAAGGAGTACACGTATTCATCGTGCACATATGATTGATTGAGTTTATTTACCTATCGAATGTGTTCACACCCATACATTCCATTTCCATGACTTGGTTGTTTGCGTTCAAATCCATGGTGTGATTTTTTTTGTATCCTATTTTTGTATAAAAAAATTGAAAAATCCAAAAATAGTTTGTGGATGTTTTTGGGACATATCTTTGCATGCGCGTAGCTTGATCTTTGTTTCCTATGCACTTTATCTTGAAACTCCATGTTTTGATTATTTCTTCTTATCTGTCTATTTTGGGACATCATAAAAAGGGGGAGAAAGAATTATCATGTTATGGGGGAGTTTTTGCATTATGGGGGAGATTTGATTATTAATGCTTTATTCTTATATCATTTCAAACTCGATGCGTCACGAAGGTATTTTGCTTTATCTCATGTGTGTAGGTACAAAAATTTAAGATCATGATATTGCACACCATGATGAGAAAAGCTTTGAGAGTTTTGCTGTTGAAAAAAAATTTGAGAACTTGCAAATTTTACCTTTTCAGTTTTGGGATTCATGGGAGGGTAGATTTGTATAGGCAGTTTGGTTTTTGATAATTCAGATGTTTTTATGTATGTATCGGCATAGACATATGGGGAGATTTGTAGGGACATATTTTTAATAAGTCCATCATAATTAATTATGACGTATACCGCTACATGTCGTCGAAGAATTGAGAAGATAGCATCTACAAAAGATGAATTCGAATTACAAATTGTCTTCAACATTCAAGCCCAAGAATTTGAACTTTGGTAAGATATTGTTTAAAGTTTCACTTACATTTCATATTAAGAGTGTTGGGATATTTTTTAAAAGGAGTTTGAAAAAAATCATTTATATAAAAATGTTTTTATAAAAGTTTTTTATAAAAATGGTTTTATTGTTGTTTTAGAAAAATTATAAAAGGGGTTTTATTGCTGTTTTAGAAAAATGTGTTTTTGAAAAGGTTTTATTACTGTTTTAGAAAACATTGATTTTTGAAAAAGTTTTGAAAAATTTCTAAGGCAGCAAATGTACCTCAGTTTCGACGCCAAGGTCGTTCAAGCGAGATCACCATCTCGTTCGAACGACATGTGGATGTCGCGCGTAGTCGTTTGAACGAAACGTGATCTTGTTAGAGCGAGATGGGATTCTCATTCGAGCGACCCTGCTTTTGGTTGACTCGTCTGACTTCATCCTGATCTTTTCACCGACTCAAGTTTCCTTATAAAAGGGGATGTCAGCTTTGGTTTAAACATAGAGAATAATTTTAACTTTTAAGATTCTTATTCTTTTGAAACTTTTATGTATTTGCCCATAATTAATTGGATACCTTTGGGAGAAAGTTTTTCTCCAATAATTTTAAGGGTTCAAATATTTTATTTTTTAATTCACAAAATCCCAATTACTTTTATGTGAATTGTTTTGTGGAACCCAAGAACATATTTTGCTTTTGTTCATACTTTGTGGGGAAAACTCTACAACCGACAGTTGCGTGCTATTATAGAGGGAGTCCTTATAAAGTTCACAACTTCTGGAGAAGTCATTTCTCTTCTTCATTGCTGACCACCTGGAGTTCCTGCGAGAGATTTCAGCCGAGACATTGGAACCGACTCCTGAAGGTATTCCGTATGTCGCTCTTATTTTCATTGTAATCCGTGTAACCATTTTTACAAATTATAGTGAAAATAAAAAGGTTTTGCCCCTTTGGAGGATTTTTCTAAAATTGTTGGTTTTATCCTGCATGATTTATTTTATTTGATAAATCATCTAGATGCATTTTCTAGGGTTTAACTAAAATTTGGGAATAATTAAAATTGGATTTTATTTGAGAAGTCGCAATATTTCCGTTGTAGAGATTGTACACTATCCTTCATAACGAATACTCGTTCGACCGAAATCTCGTAATGTCTTAAGCAAACAAGACCAATTAACTCAATTTTCTAAATTTCCGATATCTCATATAATTATCCATCATACTCTCAGATTTTTCAAACTAATACCAAAATTTCACTTTAAACCCTTCAACTAACAGAGGTCAAAATATTCACGTTATTCCACAATTATAAGAAACTTTAAGGAAAATCCAAAGTAGCACTATGCCCAAAAATTCTAAAAACCAACCAAACAATCCCTAAACCCATTCTAGGCCTAACCTAGGAGGATCGATCGATCGATCACTCTGAAAAAATAACACTTTTCCCTCTAATAGGATTCATCTTCTCCAAACCCCATTTTTTCTATTTGAGACTCCATTAATAACTTTCAAAGCTTCATCCTTGCCCCAACCAACAACCAAACAACAAAATCATTATAGATATATGATTGAAACTTATTTCTAACAACCATATCCACAAGTTTCTTTTAAGCTTTGAAGAGAAATATCATATTTAATAAAAGGAACCCTACTTTCATAAACATCATCAATTGAATTAGGATTTTCATGGAATGATTCAATTAACATCTGGATTTTTTAAGGATTTACCATAAAAAACAAGTCCTGACAGTTTTGTTACTATTTTAATTCAAGTTCATGAGAAAATCATTGAACATTGGATGCGATTTGGCATAATTAATATCTTGATTACAATAATTGTAATATTAACTATTTAAATAATCTAAATAAAATTATCAAGTAATTAAGTTTCGATTTCAAAGAATATATATGATCTAACACAAAAGAAAATATAATCAAATTTTAGATGAACTTCCCTCAATCTAATTTTTGGTGAAAACCATGCCAAAATCCTCTCAATTCCTCCAGTTTTCCTGAAGCTCCTTGTCTCTAGTTTCAAGGTGGATCCCAAATTATAATATGTCACTTATAAGATTCATAATGACTCACTAAAACCCTTTGATTCGGAAATTGTACTTGTGCCCTAACTGGGCCTCACCTATAACCTAAAATTACCTCCGGGTGACTTAAAACATTACTCGTGACTTATTTTAACCCAATAAGTAAAAAATCCATCATTTTAAGATAAAATTGGACATTCTACGCGTCCCAAAAGATGAATACATAATATGCCAAATCAAGTAACCAAAAACTTGATAATTTAATAATCAATCGGTATAAGTCCAAATATCAATTATTTAATAATTGAATTTCCATATATTAAATCCAATTTCAATTACAAATCAAATAACACATAAAAAGGTAAATATTGATATGACTTGTCACAACAAACACCCATAATTAATTTTTCACCCATTTTGTCAATTAAATAATGCATAAAAAAATACAGGGAATTATAGCCGAGAGACCTATTATAAGGCTTGGGCTTCGAGTTTGGCTCAGTAAAGAACTTAAGTACCCAAGATCACTTGGGATCAAAGATTATGTAGTTGCAAAAAATAGGACATATTTACGAGCATTGGCGATGAGATATCGAGCATACAATGAACAATATTACTGTATTTATGGGTCCTAGTCCATTTTATAGCATTTTTGTTTTGTTATATATATATATATATATATATATATGTTAAAAATATGATAATCAAAGGCCAATTCTTGACAAGTATTTGTATGAAAACCCATATTCAGGGGTGTCATCACATCGATGGGATTTGTTCGCTCGGAGAAGTGGTGAGAGCATCTAGATTTTAAACTTTGGCTTGTGCAAAAATTCTGGCTGACTCGACTCAATAACACTTTTATGAGAATGATTTTGAAAAGTGTGTTATCATATTTGAATTTAATAATTGTGGCATTTCATTAGCATTTATTTAACATATGACCATGTCAATTCAATAAACACAGGTGTTGGGTTAGAAACGAAGCTTTAGTAAATAAAATTTGTAAAGTGCCACTACACCAAAATGGGTAAATTGGCACCCTTCCAGCGCTTAGTCTTGTCACGGTCAATGATCGTGATAACAAACACGCGTTTTGTGTCACGGTCATTGACCGTGACAAGGCCGTGACAAAGGATTGTCACGGTCATTGATCGTGACAATACTTATAATGTTGTCACGGTCAATGACCGTGACAAATGTCGTATTAAAAAAACCCTTTCCCTTCTTTTTCCCCCCGCTGTTTCTTCCCTTCTTTCTCTCTCTCTCTCTCTCTCTCTACGCTGCGTTCTCTCTCTCTCTCTCACTTTCAGGTTACTCTCTCTCCCATCCATTTATATATATATGATTATGTGTATATATATGTGTGTGTGGGTGGTGGGTGGGGCAGGGGAGGGGAGGGGGTGGGGCAGGGTGGGGGGGTTGTGCGTGTGTGTGTATGTATATGTGTGTATGCGTGTGTGGTGGGTGGGGGTGGGGAGGGGGTGGGGTGGGGGGCAGGGTAGGGGTGGCGTGGGGAAGGGGGTGGGGCAAGTTGGGGGTGGGACTTGGGGCAGGGTGGGGGTGGGGCAGGGTGGAGGTGGGGCAGGGTGGGGGGTGTTTATACATATATATTATTTTGTGTGTTTGGTGTGTGTGTGTTTATACATATATATTATTTTGATAATGAGTTGTTATATTTTAATTCCCATCCAACTCTCGAGTGTGTTTTACCATTGTGTCATGATGAGATAGTTGATCGATTACTTGGTATAAAATTGAGGCACTAGAGTTCGTGAGGAACCAAAGACAACTATATAAAGCGCACACACACACACACATATACAATAATAATACACACATTACATAACATTTGTGTAATGTATAATTATTGTCCAAAACAATAATTTCGTATTAGAGGAATGAGTTTTACAATAGAAATCAACTTAGTCCAACTCCATATTTCTTTTCCCACCCCATGTAATTGTTAAAAATAAACATGAGTCTTATCCATTTTAAGGAAGGAGGAAGTTTATCTCTATATGGAAAATCTTATAAAATCATATTAATGTTATGTTAAACCATGGGTATTCTAAGTCATTTATGCCCTTTAAATTTATCCAGTAGTAGCATCCTCAAATGTATAATAGTGAATGATGATGGGACGAAGTTCACGGAAGTCTGGTAGATACATAATTATGTGAAGCTTTGTCGGAATGTGTAACGCCTCGACTTGGATTTGGGCTACCGTTGGGTAAAACCGGAGTCTAGGTGTTAAGGGTGGAGGGGGAATATTAAATTTTATTATATAGGGAAAGCCTCTAATTTGAAGCATTTTATAAGAAATATATAGTAATTAACAAATTTTCATTTATGGAAAAGACTTTCACTTTAAGGAAATTAATTAATTAGCAATATTTATTTAGAAAAAAATCCATTAAATCCAACAATCCTAATAATAATAAAATATACCACGCAACTCCTGTATTGTTACAATAAATGGGCCACGGCCCGAATAATTTTTTTTTTCAAAATGCCGTAAATTTAAATGTCCTCAAACACAATTTTTAAAATGTCATGGTAGAACTCTAACAACGATTCTAACCCTTGGAAGCCTTACCAACATCCTTGCTTCCGTCCCTACCCATGGGGGTGGGGGGTTTTAACATAAAAAGTAGGGGTAAACAAAGCGATTAGCAAGTTGGGAAATACTAAGAAATATATATTTTATTCCAAAATGCTCCACATATAACGTTTATTTTACCGATTTCAAAAGCGTTATCATTTTATAATCATAAATGTAACTACCATGCAGTGCAACTTGATCTACCGTGCAGGGGGTGGCAGGGTCTTGTATTATTACAATAAATGGGCCACGACCCGAATAATTTTTTTTTTCAAAATGCCGTAAATTTAAATGTCCTCAAACACAATTTTAAAATGTCATGGTAGAACTCTAACAACGATTCTAACCCTCGGAAGCCTTACCAACATCCATGCTTCCGTCCCTACCCATTGGGGTGGGGTTTTTTAACAAAAAAAGTAGGGGTGAACAAAGCGCTCAGCAAGTTGGGAAATACTAAGAAATATATATTTTTATTCTAAAATACTCTACATATAACGTTTATTTTAGCTATTTCAAAAGCGTTATCATTTTATGACCATAAATGCAACTACCATGCGGTGCAACTTGATCTACCATGCAGGGGGTGGGGGCAGGGGAGGGGGAGGGGGAGGGGGCAAGGGGTTGTGTGTGTGTATATGTCTGTGTGCATGTGTGGTGGGTGGGGGTGGGGATGTTTCACTCTTGTTCATATTAACAGTAACGATTCTTTTTTATTTGTAGTAATTGTACATATTTGCATGTCTATTTTTAATTCATTTTGATATGTACTAATAACATTTTTTTACCGCAAATGTCTCCTTCAGGTATTAAGGTGAGGATGATTATGCTGGTAATGATGATGTCGTCTGGGCTCGGTAGTAACAGAGACGACGAGGGCTCCTCGGCCCCTAGTCTCCCCAAATATGGCAAATTGGGGATGCCCATCGAGAACAAGTTGGGGTTATTAGAGAGATCCCTCGAGCTGGTAAAGACGATCATCGGTCCGGGGTACATTAGTTGGAAGGAGGTGTCATATGAGCTCAAGTTAGCTGTTTGGGTGGCACTACAGGTAATTTCAATTTCGATTTCAATTTCAATTTCATTTTATATTTATTTGCAACTAACATTGTATTTGTTTGACAGGAACAATTCAATCTGGATCCAAAGCTACGCGATTCGGTCTTGGAGAAGTTGAGGGAGCAACACAAGACATGGAAGAAATATATACGGACCCGATACTTTGAAAAGACACGAGAGTCCATTATCCAATGGCGTGAATCCGTCCCGCCGAAGGAGCCGATCTCATTGTCACAATGGAAAAGGTCCATTGACAATGAGATCGGGGAGCGACAATTGGCATCTCACCAATCGAGAAGGGAAAACCGGGCAAAAACAATGGACGTGCACTACTCCATCCAGACGTCTTACACCGAGGTGGAGCATAGGATAATGGTAAGATTTAATTTTTCTATAACTACATAAAATATATTATTCTGCATTATTTTACTTTGTGGAGCCGATACTAATTTTACTTCATTTTAATTCAAGGGACAGGGAGTGGCCCTGGGGGTAGGCCACATAGGCTCGATACTTATGTGGCTCTTCGGACGAAGAAGGAGGTATCCCCAAGCGTCGCGGCCACGATTGTAAGTAATCCAACAGTTTACTTTTTGTTAATTACGTTATAATTTTTTAATTTACTTATTTTACTAATCATGTGCTTTTTGTCGTTTCAGTCAAAGCTTAAGGAAGTGAATGAGTCGCAGACTGATGCCGACAAGGCATCTTTTTCCATAGCCGCACTCAGCCAAGTGCTTGGCTCTGATCGCAAGGGGAGGACAAGGGGGTGAGTTCGCAGGTGGCCAAATCTAGGATCATCGGATTGGAGACGAGCGATACCGGGTTGGTTCGAATGGTGGATTCACATGACGTGAAGCCGTCCCATTTGGAGGCGACCTTCCAGGATATGTACTCATTCGTGAAGCGTTCGTTGGGCAGAAACCGTAAGGGTAAAGGGAAGGAGAAGGCGGCGCGGGAGGAGGTGTGGGAGGACAAGGACGAGGATGTGGACCTCGTTGCTTCATCGCCGAGACGTGCGAACTTTGATGATCCACTTCCCTATTGGGCTCCCTTCAACAGACCGATGTCGACACTTGGTTGGTCGAGCGTGTTTATACTGGACATATTTGATGGCCAGCGGATAGGGCGGGGGTTGAGGAACCCGAATATCATTCAGGGTGCAGTAGTTCATGGACGTGAGCTTCAAGACATCAAGTCCAGGGTGCTCGTCACGCATGTGATGCCCGGGAAGGAGAACTCCCAATTTTAGTTGCGTGAATAATACGGCACGGCATATATTAGTGGATGTGTTAATTCGTATATCGTGTGGCCTACTCACCTCCTCAACGTTAACCATACCTCAGACATTTAGTGACATTGATTTAATTTTGAATTGAATTGTTTTAAATTATTACATTTGAATTATATTTGGATTATATGGTGATGCATATTCTCTTTATTTTGAATGTATATTTGCATTATCTCTATTTTATTTGGGTATATGATGTTTGAACAGGTACAATGTAGTTGTAACAGGTACAAATATACTGCTGGGCAGTGGCAGTGGCCATACTGCCCAGTAGAATTTTTTTCAATTCTGCCCAGAATTGTCATGGTCATTGACCGTGACAAGTCCTTGATAAAGAAACTTGTGACGAACTTGTCACGGTCAATGACCGTGAATTTTTTTTAAAGAATGTAACGGGCTTGTCACGGTCCTTGACCATGACAAATCTTATAGCGATCAGGGACCGTGACAATTCTAACGAACTTATCACGGTCAATGACCGTGATAAAAAAAAGTTCTCTCAATCAGAATTGTCACGGTCAATGACCTTGACAAGCTGAAGTTGTCAAGGTCAATGACCGTGACAATTTGGCAGATTTGGTGTAGTGTGCATACTCGGTCCCCTAAACGGGGTCCGACAAAAACAGATTGAAAAAATGCGACTTTGTGATAATTGATTAAATTAATTCGCAAGTTCCCAATTAAACCCTTTTTAATTAGAGTCTATTAATCCAGCCCCTAAACATGCATCTAAGTATGAGAAATATTTCAAACCATGCATGAAAAATAAAGACGACCGATATAGGAAAAAAAACCTTTCGGGTAAAAACCTTTTATAACACTTTGAAGAATTCACAAGACTTTTAACTTACATACAACTTGATAATTTCCCACAAGTGTGTAATGCATAGTGCCTTCAGCAAACCTTCAAAGATACGAGAGACAGGGAAATACCCTCCAGGCGTCGGTTCGTCATCTTCGGCTCGTCCACACGTAGAATGACTATGCTCGGTATCCCCCTATCAAAGATGGAGATGCCTTCTCCACAGAGGTTGAACAAAAGCAAAGATGTTCTTAAACACCAAACAATTCCCTAAAGCATATGGGAGTTTTGTGAATTTAAAACCAAAAAGGGATTAAAACCCTAAAGGAAGAAGCCTAAAGAATACTGCTTTCGCAGTGTTTCTATTCTGAAAAACATGTGGACTTCTTGATGAAAATGTTACCATTTAATGAGTATTTATAGAAAAATGCACCGCCTCGAAAAACATGCTCGTTCGAACGAGAAGCATATGCCACTCGAACGAAGGACGCATGTCGTTCAAACGACATCGCGCGATTTCCATTCTCATTCGAACGAGATGCTAATCTCGCGCGAATGACCTGGGAGTCAAAATCGAGGTCCGCTTCAAAACATAGAAAAAATACTCATTCTCAATATTTGACAAAAAAGTCCGCTCTAACACTTAGAAAATATTTTGTAAAAATCTCTCAAAAACTCTAAGTGAAAAGTTAAGGTATTTAAAACATAACCTTAGCAAAGTAAACTTCGCGTAGCCTAGAATGATGAAGAACTTGAGTAATTCGGATCCGTCTTTGATGTAGATGTCTCTTGAATGCTCTTCGATGGTGTAGCGGTATATGACATAATAAATTGATAACAGACCTATGAAAATATGTCCTTACAAATCTCCCCCTATGTCTATGCCGGTAGATACATAAAAAAATCCAAATTATCAAAAACCAAAATGCCTATACAAATCTACCCTCCCATGAATAAATTTGCAAGACCTCAAAATTGTTCTTAAATCATCTTCGTCAAATCTCAAAGCTTTTCTCATTAGGGTGTGCAACATATCAATCTTCAATTTTGTACCTACACACATGAGATAAAGCAAAAACATTTGTGACGCATCGAGTTTGAAATGATATAAGAATAAAGCATTAATAAATCAAATATCCCCCATAATGAAAAAACTCCCCCATAACATGATAATTCTTTCTCCCCCTTTTTATGTTGTCCCTAAATAGACAGATAAGAAAAAAAATCATAACATAGAGTTTCACGAAAAAATGCATAGCAAACATGGATCAAACTACACGCATGCAAAGGAGTATCTCAAAAAGATATCACAAACTATTTTTGGATTTTTCAATTTTTTTTGCGCAAAACAAAAAAAATGCAATTTGTAAAATATGTAAAACATGATACAAACTCACACCATGAATTTAACCTTAAACAACCAAGTCATGGAAATGGAATGAATACGTGTGAACACATTCAATAGGTAAATCAACTCAATCAAGCATATGTGCATGATGCATATGTGAACCCCTAACGAATGAACATCAAAAGTATCCTTAGGTGAAAAGATTGTTGAATTAAGATGACATCGTCTTATGCAAATCAACAGATCAAAGTCAAGATGATTTCCACACCAATAACGTCCAAAACTATTTAGCACATTTTCAAGAATTTCAAGGACGTGCAAACCCGTTTTAATTCTCCAACCAAACACCCTCATATATATTTTCTTTTTAGAGGTAATCTAAATTATCAAACTTTGGAGAATTGGTGCAAAACCCTAAATGGCCCATAATTGGCATGAATTTCTTTTTATTGCCTTTAAATTTTTCGAGCTCTTTTAAACCTCTTTGGACCCCGAATAATAAAATTCCTCTATTTTTTAAGTCCAATTTAACGGTGGCTTAGTATTCGTAAAGGAAAAATGAACCTTTTGCTGACCTTCCCTATTTTCAAACAAAGCACACAAACTCACAAAACAGTTCTTATATGCACAACTTTTTATCAAGTTTTATCGCGCTTAGTTCGTTTTAAGGACAGGATTGAAGTGAACATACCCAACCAACATGTGATAAGACAAGCACAATAATCAAACAAATTCGCGCACGTGTGCAATAAAGGAAATCACGAGTCAAACATGTAGGTAGTAACACTTAATTACATCTTAATGATTCCAAACATTATAAAGCACAAGGATGAATTGACTTATTGTCTCATTACACTATCAAATAGTCACATTAAAATAATGGAATGATGTTGTGACTCGGTTATCCTAAGTTTCCATCCATAAACGGTGCAAACAAAATACAAAAATCTTTTTGGATTTTCTCAAAATTTTATCAAAATAAAATCTTTTTGTATTTTTCAAAATTTTTCCTAAAAAATAAAACATACAAAAATGATACATACTAGCAATAGACAAACAATGTCATCATTAAAATCATCCAGGCTAGTAAACAAGTCAAACCTCAATCATTAGGTGCGGAGGGGTTTTCCAAAGGTGGTGACAACTTATGAACAACCTCCATCAATTCTTGTGAAGTTTTGACTAAAAACTTAACTTGCTCACCTAAATGTGCAAACTCTCTTATGCAGTCTCCGGAAGCATGTAAAGAATCATGTGTGGGTGCATGTGTATCAGAAACACGTGTAGAAGCAAAACGTGACACATACCCCAACTTAAAGAAAAATTCCCTAAGGTGTCCTCTCTCTGCAATGTGAGCAAACATAAATAGGCCTCGAAACACCTCTCTCAAAAACTCTAGGACGCACTTTCCTAATAGGAATTGGACGCCTAGGTGGGTGAGGGTGAGACTCATGTGAATCTATCACTAAAGTGGGAACCGACTCGGGTGATAATTGGGAAGTAGAAGGCCCGTCATGACTTATTCCTAAATTCTCACCTTTACCCTTAAGAACCACCTTTTCAACCTTCTTAGGTGCATTCTCAAACATGACTTTGACCTCCCTGGCACGTTCGAGATCACTCTCTAGTTGGAATACACGTGTCGTCAGACTAGACAACGTGTCGGTCAAATCACGTTTCTCCTTTCTCAAAACCTCATTCTCTCTTTCCAAATCTAAAACTCGACGACCTAAATCTCTATTATACTTCTTTGTTTTCAAGGTCTCGGTGTACAAATCTCTAAAAACTTTTTGGAGCTCACTTTCATCTCCACTCTCCTCCTCGCTTTCTTCCTCACTCCAAGAACACAAACCACTATCATCGCTCTCGTGTGCACTCTCGTGAGACAAAATTGGTGTGCTCACACGACTAGAAAAAGCGACAACCATCCCATGTGCTAAACCTTTATCGGACTCATCTTCCTCATCACCCTCATTACCCTCACTATCACCAAGAGTGACGGGCATAGCAGTCTCCTTGCCCTTTCTCCTTATCCTAGTAGGACACTCTT
Organism: Sambucus nigra; assembly: GCA_949130495.1. NCBI lineage: Eukaryota > Viridiplantae > Streptophyta > Magnoliopsida > Dipsacales > Adoxaceae > Sambucus > Sambucus nigra. The sequence goes on along the minus strand of OX422217.1, from coordinate 245,268,078 downwards.
TAGCTATGTGCCATTTGCCCTCACACTCAAAGAACCTGATCTCATCCTCCTTGTCACTATCTTTCGCCTCCACTTTCTTTTTATTTGACTCAAAAGATCTCTTTTTATTGGAAGAATTTTCTTTATTCATTTTGGGAAACTTTTTAAAAAATTTCGCAAACAATGCCATATCAAAATCTTCTTCAGAATCAGACTCATAGACATTTTTTTTTCTTAAAATGAGTCTTTAAAGCAACGTCATTATCCTTAGCCTTAATGGTTTTGGGAAACATGTCAATATCATAGATTTGAAGATCTCCTACAAGTTCTTCCAACTTAAGTGATTTCAAATTTCCCAAAGAGTTCAAAACAGTGACTTTAGGAATAAACGTTTTGGAAGAGATCTCAAAATCTTTGTAACGACACACGTGTTATCAATCAACACACCCAAATTAAAACGGGTGTGAACAATGTCCAACAAACGTGCATAAAAATCATCAAAGCATTCAGACTCAGACATAGTGATAGTCTCCAATTGGGTGGCCAAATTTTGCAACTTAGATTCTTTAACCGCGTTAGTACCCTCATGTGTCAATTTCAAAATATCCCATGCCTCTTTATACGTGGTGCACGTCATAATTCAGCGGAACTCGTCGGGGGTGACGGCTCCAGAAATAGCACTCAAACCATGGGAATTAAAATTAGACATTTTATAATCATCTTCAGTCCAGGCTGACACGGATTTTAAAGAGGTGATATTATCAACGGTGAATGTGGGGGGGGGGGGGGAGTTCCATCCATTTTCACAAAGAAACCAAACACGTTCATCAATAGATTTCATACGAGCTTTCCAGTAGGCATAATTAAACCCGTCAAACATAGGCATCTGATTATATAAGTGCTCCATAGGAAAAATTGTGAATTTCACAAACTTGATTTTTTTAAAAATCAATATCACACAATTTTGCGAAAAAAAGGAATACGCGACAAATTAGCGTAACCCGCTCTGATACCAATTTGACGACGTGAGAAGTCAAATTGTATAAAAAAAAACCTTGAAAAATCAAGATCACGCGATAAATTAGTGCAACCCGCTCTGATACCAATTTGATGACGTGAGAAGTCAAATTGTATCAGGAAAAAAACTTCAAAAATTAGGATCATTCGATAATTTAGAGTAACCCACTCTGATACCAATTTGAAAAAACGCGACTATATTATAATTGATTAAATTAATTCGCAAGTTTCCAATTAAACCTTATTAATTAGAGTCTATTAATTCATCCCCTAAACATGCATCTAAGTATGATAAATCTTTCAAACCATGCATGAAAAATAAATACGACCGATATAGAAAAAAAAAACCTTCCAGGTAAAAACCTTTTATAACACTTTGAAGAATTCACAAGACTTTTGACTTATATACAACCTGATAATCGCCCACAAGTGTGTAATGCACAGTGCCCTCAGCAAACCTTCAAATATACGAGAGATAGCGAAATACCCTCCAGGCATCGGTTCGTCCACACGTAGAATGACTACGTTCGGTATCCACCGATCAAAGATGGAGATGCCTTCTCCACATAGGTTGAACAAAAGCAAAATTGTTCTCAAACACCAAACATTTCACTAAAGCATATGGGAGTTTTGTGAATTGAAAACCAAAAAGGGATTAAAACCCTAAAGGAAGAAGCCTAAAGAATACTGCTTTCGCAATGTTTCTGTTCTGAAAAACGTATGGACTTCTTAATGAAAACGTTGCCATTTAATGAGTATTTATACAAAAACACACCGCCTCGAAAAATGTGCTCACTCGAACGAGAAGCATATGTCGCTCGAACGAAGGACGCATGTCGTTCAAACAACATCGCGCGACTTCCATTCTCGTTCGAACAAGATGCCGATCTCGCGCGAACGACCTGGGCATCAAAATCGAGGTCCGCTTCAAAACTTGGAAAAAATACTCTTTGTCAATATTTGACGAAAAAGTCCACTCCAACACTTCGAAAAAATTTTGTAAAAATCTCCCAAAAGCTCTAAGTGAAAAGTAAAGGTATTTAAAACATAACCTTACCAAAGTAAACTTCGCGGAGCCTAGAATGATGAAGAACTTGAGTAATTCGGATCCGTCTTTGATGTAGATGTCTCTTGAATGCTCTTCGACGGTGTAGCGGTATATAACATAATAAATTGATAACGGACCTATGAAAATATGTCCTTACAGAGATAAAAACAAAATATGGACAATTTATCAATATATATGTGATACTTCCTCGAGATTCATGCAAATTTTCTTTACGTTCGTAGCGTGATGCATTTTTTTATGGGAGTGTCCCCACATGAGGTGCGAAATTAGGAAGAGCTCCATTAAGTTGGGAAGAACTTCGTTTAGAAATGTTAACTTTCTCAAAATTTGTGCATATGCTTACCTCTTATTCTCAGAGGAAATGACTTTTTAGAAGTACGAACTTCACTCGGGAAAAACAACTTTTCAGAAGTACAAACTTCTCTCCAGGTTTCAAACGTACAAACTTCTTTAAGGATAAGCAAATTTTAGGAAGTACGAACTTCTTTTAGACTTTTTAGAACGAGATCGAGTATCTCGGGTGCTCGGGATTGAAGAAATTAAAAAAATGGAATCAATGTTGGGTTTCGGGTTGCTTTTCAAGGTTGGTAGTGGCCTCTATTTATAAAGTCTAATTTAGATCATTTGCAATTCGATCATAGAGGATACAACGTGTAAGGGGGATGAAGGTGGTGTGATATGTCTATGGATAGGGTTAGATTTGCATTGATTTGCTAATTATTATCGAGAGACAAATGATCATTCAGTTAGAGACCCGTTGACCGTTCAATCAAAGAATCCCCAAAGTGCATTTTTTTTATAATATTTGTATTTTGGTCCACAAAAGTTTTGCTCATGTTTTTTTAGGGTTTATTGGATCTGGGATGTCTTAATGAATGGAGAGAAGGTCCCACACCTCAATTGCAAATCGAGGTGTCCACGAAGGTGGCCGACTAAGAATGTGCACTTGAAGACATTCTTCGTCAAAATAGAAATGGGTTAGAATAAGTTTTTCTATTCTTGGGAAGGGTGTGGACCTATGTGTAAGATGTAGAAACTCACGAGAGGGGGTAGAAATTGCAATTTTTTGAAATTGATGGATTGGTTGACCGTTCAGTTAACCACCCCTTTGACTGCTCGGTCATATAAAGAAAGACGGTTGACCATTTGGTCATCTCTCTTCAGAGGCTTAGAAGTTATTTAATGCAGATTCGTCTTTTTACTTTGGGATAGTCATTTTTATTGCCTTTTAGTTATGTTTTTTTGCTTTGTTTCCATTGTTTATTTATTGATTTATACTGCCCTTGTCTTTATTGTATTTTTATGTATAGGGGAAGTGGTATAAGATTAGGGATGCCTGACGTCCTTTTTTTCTATCGCTGTCGGAAAACCTTCCCATGGGGTCCGAGGGCTTATTCCTCCATACTAATTGTCATGGTGATTGTGGAGCATGCTACCTCACTTTATTTTGGTTTTACCACTCCGTCTTCGCCGATGATCCAAGTTGATCGCTGAGTCCTTCTGGTGTTACCGTCAGCGCTCAGTATGGTCCTTCATGGAGAATATCAAATTGCGCACATTCGCCAACGTAGTTCAGCGTTTGGCATGATGGCACCATTTCTACACCCAACCATTTTTTTGAACATAACGTGTGTTCTAAAAATTCCTATTTTGTACGTCTTGACGCATTTTTTATTTCTAAATTTGACTGTCAGCAAGTATTGATCGATAGCGCACAATTATGAGAGAGACTGACACGTTGGTTGTCAATTCATTTGGCACTAAGCCAACTAGCTACTCATGTTTCGACAGATACCGCCATTCATTATTTAAGGCTATCGAAGCGTAAGAACCGAGAATTTCTTTAAGCCATAATTTACGAATAGAACCTATTGAGAAAAAAATGTTATGATAGGACCTATTAGAAAATATTTCCTTTAAACAGGACTTAATAGAAAGATCTCTTATTTAAACCCTTATAAGTTGTGTAAAATCAAAAGTCTTCTAAAAGGAAATAAGCTATGTTTAAAAACCTATAACTTTGTTAATTAACTTAGACCCCTTGAAGTTTCAATAAATTATAAAATAGCCCATAAAAGTTTCGAAGTAAGATAATGTGAGATATACTTAACCTCTAAATCCCAAATTTACTTTAAATTAATCCTTTAGACCTTAATTAATATGAAATTATAATTTTAACCCTGGAAGAATTTTAAAATTATAAAAATACCCCTATACATTACAAAAGTTTACTTTTAGGGCTATAAAAGCAAATATACAAACAATGAAGGACTAAATCCAAAACCTTCTTGAATAATACTTCAACCCCTGCCCACATGCTGCCCCACATCAGCATAAGAAGTTAAAACCACATGAAAACCCCCATCAACCCATGTGCACCCCATTTACCCATAACCAAAACCACGTCGAAACTGATTCAAATCCACCTCCCTTTAGCTCTAATGAAATCCTCTCATGAAGTAGTAAAAATACCCCTCGACCGAAGAAATAAAAACTCACCCCATAACTCAGTTTCGAATCTTGAAATTGTAATATCCCGTATTTTTATGCTATATTAATTTGGGAATTTATTAATATTAATATGAATTAATTATTTAATAAAAATCCGGAAATTAATTATGTTATAATTATTAACGTGATGAGAGTTAGTAATTATGGGAAAATTTGTTGAACATTACTAATGAGCAAAGTAATATATAATAGTGGCCATATTAAATGTCACGAGTGAATAAAATGACAATTTTAGAAATTTGAATCGGGACGCGCCCGTGTCACGTCGGGAGTAAATATTGATAAATAAAAGTACTATTTTATAAGTTGTTCGTATGGTCGTTTTGAGTGCGCCAACGCGTCCGGAAGGGTCGAGATAGTCAGAAAAGTATACCCGGGAGTTTGATTTGGGTCGCGGGACGTTTTTAGGCCTAATTAGTACCCCGGGAGGGCATTTAGTCATTTTGTATTTTTGGGTAATTAAGCCCACGAAAATTAAAGTGGTTATATCAGATGTTTAGGTTATCTCCTAGGGTTAGATAACTCAAACTACTAGAACGGCCATTGGAGAGGAGAGGAGAGAGCTCTCAAGGCATTCCAAGGCTCAAAACTCACCCGTTTGCACCGCCGTCACTGCCAACACGTAGATCGTGAGACGGGGAACACAACCACACCAAACCAGATTTCTGAAAATCCCAGGCAAGTGTTTATCTTGCTTATTTCATTGATGCATCATCCATATTAGTTAAGGAGTTATTAGGATGAGATTTATGGAAGAAAAACCCAATTTGAGATGGGAAATTTTCATGTAGTGATGATTTATATGATATTCTGGAAACCCTTTGTCATGTAAAGGATTAAGAGTTTGATTAAGAAAAGAGTTCTAATCAGATACAAACACTAAAAAAAAATTATTCGGACGATCGAACCGTGGGAATTGGATGAAATTTTACAGCGATTTAGCTGAAGACGAGAGGAACCTACAGAAAAAAATTCAGCTCGATCGGACCGTTCAATATTTTTTAATATTTTTTTTGCTAGACAGTTTTATGTTTTAAGGACTCTTAGAGAAAAAAAAATTCAATTAAAACCCCATTTAAATTCCGATTTCGAAACCGTTTGAAATTCTCATCTTTGAAAATAAAATTCAAAATCCTTTAATGTAAGGCGAAATCTATATTTTTGGGATATTTTGCATAAGGGATAATGTAAGTATATATTAAAGGGGAGAGACACGTAAGAGAGAGTTACGTTGGAACATAAATGGATATCTACTGAATTGTACATTTGGAAGAATAGAGTCCATGAGGGTTACGTAGTAAGTTGGAAAAAACCCTTCGAATTAAAGTTAGAAACGAACCATTATACTTGATAAATAATAATGGAAAAATAAGGATAAATGTTGTGAATGTGGGTTATTGGATAAACCTAAATTGATATAATAAAAGTGGTATATTTATATGATTGTGTATGCATATATTATATACTTGTGAAAATCATGCCCGCGCTACTTGCTATCCATGAGGTTTCCGCACTGGGACGATCTTATCTCGTGTGCCTTATGGGGGATATTGACTCGTACCCTAGAAGATAGAAATCCTAGGTACAGGCTATCGAATCGGGAGTCACGGTCCTAAGAGACGTAATGGTATGTACTGACCTCTTGGACTTGGAAACTATGCTTCGCCTTAATATTGTTTGTGTATGTATTTATACAGTTCGAGAGTGATTCCGAACTTGTATTCCCTTTAGTACGATTGATACGGGGATTGGATAGCAGAGTATGCCCGCACCATCAAATTTTATGTGGGGTGCTGTTAGAATATATATATTATACAAGTATTTAATATATTCATGAACTTCTGAAATTTGGAAAACTGCCTACTGTGTTATGGTAAGTAAGACATGTATAATGACTCAAATTGGAAATACTTGTTTTGAAAAGTATAATATGATATTGTAAAACTTTATGAATCAATAAAGTTAAAATGAGCGTTTTGGTATTTAATGAAATTATCCTTTTAAACCATGATGTTGTTAAATCTTAAATCTTGAGAGTCACCTAAGATAAGTTAAATCCTTGGAGAAAGATAGTGTGATATATGATGAGATAAACCCTTGGGGAGGTTAGTGCGATAGGAGTGCACATTAGAAGAGATGTGAGAATTTCTCAAGAGAGTGTCGCACTAATATGTTGTTGCATTTGCCTGTATCAATTTAAATACTTGCTAAACCAATTTTTAAATCATATACACTATCGGGCTCTGACCCGTTTCCATTTCTCTTTCTCTCTTGTATATATATATGTATATATTACAGGTACCCAGCCACAGGGGCGTCTTGCATAGGGCCTTTGGCAAGAACGCGCTGCAGCTTAGGTGGGAGTTGAGGGCCTGTTATTTAGATGACTTCATCCATTTGATTCTACTCCTAGCATGTTCATTATTGGGGCATGTGTCGCCCTTTCCATTTTTCAGTTGTTATTTGGATATTGTACTTCATCTATTTCTAGTATTGTCACTTTGGGATTTATTATATTCTGGATGGTTTACTTTAAGTTTTATTGTTAGTAGCCAGTTGTTGAATGTTAAATTATTGGATTGATTGTATAATAAAATAAATAAATAAAACTTGAAAGGAATGTTAAAAATGGTTTTGACACTTAGCTTAATTAATCAGGGTGTTTAAATTGGAACGACAGTGATGCTAAGAATGATCCAACTGTTCACCTTGATTTTAATTTAATAAAGGAGTGATCGCCCGGTATTTAATTAGGCGGGGTGTCACAGGTGGTATCAGGGCATCAGGTTCTAGTGTCCATAGGATCTGTACGGCTTATTTTCGCTTTCAGCTTAACGTTTTTGCTATAGAGCCCTATTTTTAGGATTGTTGTATTTCTGCTTTTACGTTATGTCTTCAGCTATTTGAGATTTGATAATGACTGTAGACTAATAAACTACTCCACGTTTCAAATGCCTCCGAGACGTGCACCGAAGGATAGGCGCGCCCAGGCCGAGCATCCAGCAGCTCCGGCACAAGGCACTATGAATGCTAATGAAGTAGCGGCAATTGTTGCTCAGGCGGTGAATGCCGCGCTAGCGGTGGTTCAGCAGGCTCCACCCAGATTCAGGCAGTGGCGCCAGTACCATCACAGCTTCCATCTGCATGGGAGAGGGTTAGGGATGCTTTTCAGAAGGCGCATCCCCCTGAGTTCTCTGGTAGCTCAGATATCGTCACAGTCAGCCAATGGAAGAAAGACATCCAGCGACATCTTCGTATGTATGAGTGCACCGACGTGCAAAGGCAGTTATTGGCTTCCTTTAAGCTGGTGGGGGCCGCTTTGCAGTAGTGGGAGTCCACTACCACCTTGGAAGAGAGGGACACGGTCCCTATTCAGTCATTTTGGGAGAGGTTTGACCGCAAGTACTTTCCACCCGCCGTGCAGACTGAGATGAGGCGGAAATTACTGAATTTGAAACAGGAGAACTCTACCGTTGCTGAGTATGAGGAGGAGTTCACGAGACTTCTCACCATAGTGCCAGATGAGGCACCTACTGATAGTAAGAAGATAATGTTGTTTGTGGACGGGTTAGCTTGGAGGATCCGTCAGCATCTTATAGGGAATCTATCTCTGAGTACTTTCACTGATGTACTCAATGCTGCGTTACTACATTGCCAGGATCACCGCTTCCATCTGCAGGGAAGCAGGAGAGCAGGAGAGTCCAGCCAGCAGGGCAGGACCGGGGGTAGTAGTGCTAGTGGGGCACCATCTCATGGACAGACTCGTCAACACGAGCAGAGTTCCCATCAGGGGGACCCTGCTAAGCGATTCCGTTCAGGTGATTCCAGGCAGGGATTTGGGGGTTATAGGCAGGGCCAGCAGGGCCAGCCTAATCAACAGGGCCAACAGGGTGCTAATCAGAACCAACAGGGCCAGTGGCGGGGAGGTAACGGCCAGCAGGGCTGTGGTCAACAGGGTCAGAGGGGAGGTAACTTCAGAGGCTGGTGTTTTGTATGCAGCAAGCATGGTCATAAGCGCCAGGATTGCCCAGAGAGTAATAGGGCCACACAGCAGCAGCGTGACCGTAATGAGCCACATAGACCACTTTTTCCAGCTGCCCTCCCAGCTCCAGCCCAGGTGCCAGCCCTACCAGCCATTCCAGCAGCTCCAGTGTAGCAGGGGCAGTTACAGTACGGACGTGTCTATAATGTCCACCAGGCAGCAGCTCCACAGGCACCACCCGCGATTGAGGGTATGTTTCCTATCCATGGTACTATGGGTCGGGTTTTGTTTGATACTGGGGTGACACATTGTTTTATAGCTACGCATTTTGCGAAGGCCTTAGGGTTGTTAGCCATAGTAGAGAGCACAGTGACGTGTGTAGACTCACCACTGGGGAGTGGGTCGCTTATCTTCTTTATATGCCGGGGAGTGGGGGTAGAGATTGGTAGTTTGGTATTACCTGCAGACATGTTAGTCTTAGATATGCATGAGCATGATGTTATTATCGGTATGGATTGGCTCGCAGCTTATAGAGCCATGATTGATTGCTTCGGTGGGAGCATTGTTTTTGCCATTCCGGGGCAAGAGATGTTTGTAGTGGCGATGCCTCGCCCAGAGGGAGGTTCGACCGCTCATTTGTATTATATAGAGGAGGATGCCTCTAAGGAGGTTGTGATTCCTTTAGACTCGATCCCAGTCGTTCGTGAGTATTCCGATGTATTCCAGGAGATACCAGGCCTACCCCCCAGTCGAGAGATAGACTTTGTCATAGATTTATTGCCATATACGAGACCTATAGCACGCGCTCCATACCGTATGGTTCCGGCGGAGATGCGAGAGTTACGAGATCAGATAGAGCAGCTGTTAGGTCAGGGCTTCATTCGTAGGAGTACCTCACCTTGGGGCGCTCCAGTCTTGTTTGTGAAGAAGATAGATGGTTCACTGAGGTTATGTGTGGACTACTGGGAGTTGAACAAGGTCACGATACGGAATAAGTATCTGTTGCCTCGAATCGATGATCTGTTCGACCAGCTGAGGGGAGCAACTTTCTTTTCGAAGATAGATCTGAGGTAGGGGTACCATCAGCTACGTATTAGAGAGCAGGATGTTTCAAAGACTGCCTTCTTGACGAGATATGGGTCTTACGAGTTCAGAGTGATGCCATTTGGTCTCACAAATGCTCCAGCCGTATTCATGGACTTAATGAACCGAGTATTCAGAGAGTTCTTGGATCAGTTTATCATCGTCTTCATAGATGACATTTTGATATATTCACACTCCGAGGAGGAGCATGCCGAGCACTTGAGGCAGGTTCTTCAGACTTTACAAGAGCATCAGTTGTATGCTAAGTACAAGAAGTGTGGATTCTGGTTGCGAGAAGTACAATTCTTGGGACATGTTATTTCTGAACAGGGGATAGCCGTTGACCCGAGTAAAGTGTCAGCGATGAGGGAGTGGGGACAGCCCACGACACCGACAGAAGTGCGTAGTTTCTTGGGGTTAGCCGGATACTACAGGAGATTCATTCCGGGATTCTCCAAAATAGCGGGTCCATTGACGAACCTGACTCGCAAAGGGGTACCATATGTTTGGGATGATGCTTATCAATTGGCTTTCGACGAGCTGAAAGACAAGCTTACTTCAGCACCAATCCTTGCTTTATCGAAGCCGGGTGTGGAGTACCTGGTTTACACCGATGCCTCTTTACGGGGACTTGGGGGAGTACTTCAGCAGGAAGAGAAGGCTATAGCTTTTGCCTCCCGCAAGCTTAAGCCGCATGAGAAGAATTACCCCACCCACAACCTGGAGTTAGCAGCGGTCGTCTTTGCATTGAGGATATGGAGACACTATTTATTGGGGGAGAAGTTCCGTTTGTTCACAGATCATAAATTACTGCAGTACCTGTTCACTCAGCGAGAGCTGAATATGCGTCAGCGCAGATGGTTAGAGTTTGTGAAGGACTATCAGTTCGACATACAGTATCATCCGGGGAAATCCAACGTAGTTGCTGATGCGTTGAGCCGAAGATCGGTAAATGAGGTAGAGGACGTCTGGAAATCGAAGTGGAAGGAGTTGGGTCACCAGGACGCAGTAGCCCGTTCCTTCATATCTGTTATGACAGTCACACCCGAGATTGTTACGAGGGTAATACAGGCCCAAACCACAGACCCGTTTTGCCAGGAGCAGATTGTACGACTTTTAGCCGAGAGTGCTGAGTCCTATTCTGTTAGTTCTGATGGGGGTTTGAGGTTTAATGGGAGGTTAGTGGTTCCAGAAGGGGCAGAATTGCGTCATGCAGTGATGACCCAATCTCACGGGTCCCGATTTGCGGTACATCCTGGAGGAGATAAGATGTACCAGGATATGAGGAGGCAATACTGGTGGAGTGGGATGAAGAAGGACATTGCTGAGTTCGTGTCCAAGTGTTCTACTGCCAGCTGGTGAATGTGGACCATCATAAACCGTCAGGAATGCTTCAGCCATTGGAAGTACCCGCGTGGAAGTGGGAGAGTATTTCAATGGATTTTATTACAGGGTTGCCTACATCACAGCGGGGCCACGACTCTATCTGGGTGATTGTAGACCGTTTGACCAAGGTGGCTCATTTTCTGCCGGTGCAGACAGATTATACCACGGGTCAGTATGCTCAGTTGTTCATTTCTGAGATTGTCAGATTACATGGGGTGCCCCTGAATATTGTGTCAGATAGAGACAAGATTTTCGTGTCACGTTTCTGGGAAAGCTTTCAGGAGGCTATGGGTACTGAGTTGAGGCTGAGTTCAGCTTATCACCCACAGACAGATGGACAGTCAGAGCAACTAATCAGATGTTAGAGGATATGCTACGCATGTGTGTTCTTGATTTTGGAGGAGGTTGGGAACCACATCTTCCACTAATAGAGTTTGCTTATAATAACTCTTATCAGTTTACGATTGGTATGGCTCCATTTGAGGCTTTGTATGGCCGGCCTTGTCGTTCTCTAACTTGTTGGCTCTAGGTGGGGGATAACAAGTTGCTAGGACCATAGGTAATTTAGGAAACCTCTGTGAGGATTGAGATGATTAGGAGTCGCATTCGAGTAGCCCAGGATAGGCAGAAGAGCTACGCCGATGCGAAACGGTTCTTCCGGGAGTTTAATGTGGGGGACAAGTTTTACTACGTGTATCTCCTATGAAAGGAGTGATGAGGTTCGGGAAGAAAGGAAAATTGGCCCCGAGGTACGTGGGACCATTTTCCATTATCGAGAGGATTGGGCCGGTAGCATACAGATTGGTACTACCAGAGCATTTACATCGCATTCACAATGTATTCCACATCTCGTCGTTGAGACGGTATCTTCGGGATGATATGGCCCATACTCACATCGCGATAGATGAGATAGACTTACAGCTTGACAACTCTTACGAGGAGAGACCGGTGGCTATCCTAGACTATAGTGAGAGGAGATTGAGGTCGAAGATAGTTTCACTTGTACGAGTCCAGTGGGAGCATCGTAACGTGGAGGAATCCACTTGGGAGCGCGAGGCCGATATGCGCGAGAGATATCCGGATTTGTTCTTACCAGGTATGCCTTATTTTTCGAATTTCGGGACGAAATTCCGTTATTAGGGGGGAAGTATGCAATACCCCGTATTTTTATGCTATATTAATTTGGGGATTTATTAATATTAATGTGAATTAATTATTTAATAAAAATCCGGAAATTAATTATGTTATAATTATTAACGTGATGAGAGTTAGTAATTATGGGAAAATTTGTTGAACATTACTAATGAGCAAAGTAATATATAATAGTGCCCATATTAAATGTCACGAGTGAATAAAATGAAAATTTTAGAAATTTGAGTCGGGACGCGCCCGTGTCGCGTCGGGACTAAATATTGATAAATAAAAGTAAATATTTTATAAGTTGTTCGTATGGTCATTTTGAGTGCGCCAACGCGTCCGGAAGGGTCGAGATAGTCTGAAAAGTATACCCGGGAGTTTGATTTGGGTCGCGGGGCGTTTTTAGGCCTAATTAGTACCCCGGGAGGGCATTTTAGTCATTTTGTATTTTTGGGTAATTAAACCCACGAAAATTAAAGGGATTATATCAGATGTTTAGGTTATCTCCTAGGGTTAGATAACTCAAAACACTAGAACGACCATTGGGGAGGAGAGGAGAGAGCTCTCAAGGCATTCCAAGGCTCAAAACTCATCCATTTGCACTGCCGCCACCGCCAATGCGTAGATCGTGAGACGGGGAACGCAACCACACCAAATTCAACACCAAACCAGATTTTTGAAAATCCCAGGCAAGTGTTTATCTTGCTTATTTCGTTGATGCATCATCCATATTAGTTAAGGAGTTATTAGGATGAGATTTATAGAAGAAAAACCCAATTTGAGATGGGAAATTTTCATGTAGTGATGATTTATATGATATTCTGGAAACCCTTTGTCATGTAAAGGATTAAGAGTTTGATTAAGAAAAGAGTTCTAATCAGATACAAACACTAAAAAAAAATTATTTAGGACGATCGGACCGTGGGAATTGGATGAAATTTTACAGAGATTTAGCTGAAGATGAGAGGAAGCTACAAAAAAAAATTCAACTCGATCGGACCGTTCAATATTTTTTAATATTTTTTTTTCTAGACAGATTTATGTTTTAAGGACTCTTAGAGTAAAAAAATTCAATTAAAACCCCATTTAAATTCCGATTTCGAAACCGTTTGAAATTCTCATCTTTGAAAATAAAATTCAAAATCCTTTAATGTAAGGCGAAATCTATATTTTTGGGATATTTTGCATAAGGGATAATGTAAGTATATATTAAAGGGGAGAGACACGTAAGAGAGAGTTACGTTGGAACATAAATGGATATCTACTGAATTGTACATTTGGAAGAATAGAGTCCATGAGGGTTATGTAGTAAGTTGGAAAAAACCCTTCGAATTAAAGTTAGAAACGAACCATTATACTTGATAAATAATAAGGGGAAAATAAGGATAAATGTTGTGAATGTGGGTTATTGGATAAACCTAAATTGATATAATAAAAGTGGTATATTTATATGATTGTGTATGCATATATTATATACTTGTGAAAATCATGCCCGCGCTACTTGCTATCCCTGAGGTTTCCGCGCTGGGACGATCTTATCTCGTGTGCCTTATGGGGGATATTGACTCGTACCCTAGAAGATAGAAATCCTAGGTACAGGCTATCGAATCGGTAGTCACGGTGCTAAGAGACGTGATGGTATGTACTGACCTCTTGGACTTGGAAACTATGCTTTGCCTTAATATTGTTGTGTATGTATTTATACAGTTCGAGAGTGATTCCGAACTTGTATTCCCTTTAGTACGATTGATACGGGGATTGGATAGCAGAGTATGTCCGCACCATCAAATTTTATGTGGGGTGCTGTTAGAATATATATATTATACGAGTATTTAATATATTCATGAACTTCTGAAATTTGGGAAATTGCCTACTGTGTTATGGTAAGTAAGACATGTATAATGACTCAAATTGGAAATACTTGTTTTGAAAAGTATAATATGATATTGTAAAACTTTATGAATCAATAAAGTTAAAATTAGCGTTTTGGTACTAAATGAAATTATCATTTTAAACCATGATGTTGTTAAATCTTAAATCTTGAGAGTCACCTAAGATAAGTTAAATCCTTGGAGAAAGATAGTGTGATATATGATGAGATAAACCCTTGGGGAGGTTAGTGCGATAGGAGTGCACATTAGAAGAGAGGTGAGAATTTCTCAAGAGAGTGTCGCACTAATATGTTGTTGCATTGACTTGTATCAATTTAAATACTTGCTAAACGAATTTTTAAATCATATACACTATCGGGCTCTGACCCGTTTCCATTTCTCTTTCTCTCTTGTATATATATATGTATATATTACAGGTACCCATCCACAGGGGCGTCTTGCATAGGGTCCTTTGGCAAGAACGCGCTGCAGCTTAGGTGGGAGTTGCAGGCCTGTTGTTTAAATGACTTCATCCATTTGATTCTACTCCTAGCATGTTCATTATTGGGGCATGTGTCGCCCTTTCCATTTTTCAGTTGTTATTTGGATATTGTACTTCATCTATTTCTAGTATCGTCACTTTGGGATTTATTATATTCTGGATGGTTTACTTTAAGTTTTATTGTTAGTAGCCAGTTGTTGAATGTTAAATTATTGGATTGATTGTTTAATAAAATAAATAAATAAAACTTGAAAGGAATGTAAAAAATGGTTTCGACACTTAGCTTAATTAATTAGGTTGTTTAAATTGGAACGACAATGATGCTAAGAATGATCCAACTGTTCACCTTAATTTTAATTTAATAAAGGAGTGATCGCCCGGTATTTAATTAGGCGGGGTGTCACAGAAATTTCTTCCAGATCAGGTATCTTATCATTTTATACTTCATTTTCAATTCATTCAATTCTAGTAGTTTTTTGTAGAGTTAATATAGTTAGAATACTCATAATATGCAAAAATTTACGTGTAGAATGGCCTAGGATAGTAAAAAGCAATAGTAACACCGTTAAAGCTTGAGCTTCAATAATGAAACTTGATATATTACCTTAAACTTTGATTTGAAACCATGTATAACTTCATTATAACCTAAGGATCTCGAGTGTAATCGTTAAAAGCCATGAATGTTCATGTAGAGCTCAAATCCATCAAAAGTTTATTTTGAACTCAAAACTAAAAAATTCAAAATTCTCCATGTAAAATCCATCTTAATTCTTAAAATCAAAACAAAACTACTCGCACATATAGCCAAAACAAAACCCAATTTACACGAGACCTTGCCTTACTCTAGAAAATTTTCAGAAAAAAATACAATTTTGGAACTTGAGTTATACTTGAATTCCTTATTAAAAATTAGGTTAAGTTTGTTAAGGAATCATATCAAATGGTATAGCAATTAAGGAGAAAATATCAGTCTAAAATTAAAACCCCAAAAAGTCAAAATAGAGAGGTTGAACACGAAGACTTTTTTTTAGAAACTTGACCACATGCGTAAGGGCTCGTGGACAATCAAGAAACTCTTATTTTTTTCTTAATTTTTTTTATTAAATTTTCTGATCAAAATAGTATAAGGTAAGACCATGTTTGGATATTCCTAGCTCAAGTTATACAAAAATAAGGTTTTTCTTAAAGAAATTTTTCCAAAATTACAAATTAGCCCTATCAACTTTCCCAACTTATGAGCTTGATCCCCAAACTTTGCCCATACATACATCAAACTATTTTAAGTTAAAAACTCTCTTATACCAAAGTTCAATAATGAGCTTAAGTTCAATATTTTAAAGTCCTAATATAATTATAAATAAGCCCCTCGAACTTTAAAAAAGACAGTTTTAATACAAAACTGACTTATTAAATCCCAAACACTTATATACCACACATTGCATAACAGAAGATCAAGCCCCTGTTTTTCCAATTATCCCACTGTGATAGAAAGCCAATTGAATACCAATCAAGTAGGTTTTTTCTACCTTTTCAGTATTATACTTTGCGTATTTGAAATACTAGTATTGATATCACTATGTGATAGCCCCCTTTACTATTAGTGTGTGAATGTTATTATACCCCCATACTGCATATTTTGTTAACCATCATCAGTATTGGAATTTATCATCAGTATTTAAACTTAAGGATCAATTTGAACCCTTCTCATCTAAAAGCTTATATCATGTACCTTATTGTTCAGTTCACCCTAGCACTTAGTGCCATTTTTATATGCATCAATATTAACTAGGAAGTAAAGTCACGTGTTTCATAAGCACCCAAAAGTATATATTTTAATACCCCGAATAGACGTATTTCAGTTGCTAATTCTCGGCAATTTGGGTCTTATATACGTAAATGTTTACTTTGCAGGCTTGATTGCACTTGTAGTGTCAAAAGCTATATTTCGAGGCAATTTGCAGCTCAAATGGAGCTAATTTCCCTTCCTCGTAATCTTACCCGAGCCTAAACCTACCCCCATGTGTGTTTAGTTTATGCTTTTTAGATTTTTCTTAGATTTTTAGTTTGAGTCATTTTATTTTTAGGTTTTATTTTAGATTTATTTAGAATTTTCTAGGTTTTATTTTTTATTTTTTTATTTATTAGTGTGATTTTATTTTTATGTCGATTTTTTATTATTAGTTTTTAGTTTTATTTTATTAGGATTACTTTTTTAGGATTTCATTTATTTTTAGTTTTATTAGATTTTACATTTTTTTAGGATTTTAATTTTAATTTTAATAGATTTTAATTTTAATTTTTATTTCTTTCTAGTTTCATTTTTAATTGAGTCTTTATTTTATTTTTAGAGTAGGATTTTATTTTTAGATTTTTAGTTTTATTAGTTTTATTTTTTTTAGTGTTATTTGTTTTAGGGTCACAAAGTAAACACACTAATACACAGTCACACCCGCTTATCCTACACACACCAATACAGCCAAACACTCTCACTCACACACCCCCTTATCCCATATACCTCACCACACACAACACAACCCACATCATCTTCTTCCCCAACAAACCATTTCTCTCTCTTCCCTCCATAACTAACCTACAATCTCACCAACTTCATTATCACACTCCATTTCAACCAAACAACATATTCCCTAAACCTCCCAATAACCCAGCTCCCAAACCCCATCTATCCAAACCCCAAAACCGGACATGCCCCGTTACCTGGTTTCAAACCCATCTCCAGGTTGCGTCCCAACCACCCGACCTCAATATAGGTCGCGACACAACCTCTCCTACTAAGAACTACCCGAACCCTTCACCATCAGACCCGTATCAAACCTGTGTCCAATAACAAATCGAGCTCTAATCTCAACAAACCCATTTTCTCCCTTTTCAAGCCATACACGATTCTACATAAACAAACCAAAAAACAAACAAACCCAAAGTGCAAAAACATTAAAAAAATTAAAAAAAAATATCTGAAACCATCTCACAGCCCCTCCAACCTGCAACCTCGAGACCTCCACTGGTCCCATTAGTTGTACACACCCAAACACCATTTCCAATCCCCTCACTTGTCATCTAAGCCTCCATTTTTCACCCCCAGACCCTTAAACCTGCAGACCCAATCGGCCAAATAAAAAAAGAAAAGAGAAAGAAAGTCAGTTCTTAAACTTTTACCCCCATTTCCCATTCTACCCTCATTTGTATCTACCAATTTTACCCCTTGCCCCATTTTTGTGCCAATTACAAAAGGAAGACACTCTCATTAATTTTAAGGAGAACACTATTGGAGATTAGAGGGTGAAAACAAGCTGAAAATAGAGTGCTAGAAATTTGTAGAGAGAAAATTTTGTGGTTTAGTGAGAGAAAAGAGTGAACAAAACAATTATATTGTAGCATCAAAAAGAGATTTTTGTGATATATATTTGTTGGTTGAATCCTTTTTCTCTCACATTCTTATGCAGTCATTTATTTATTCTATGTCTTGGAGTCCCATTATGGAGCGCTAATCTCCCATTTCAGGGGATGAAATGAAGCCCCCATGGATCCAACTTATCTAGTTTGCTAATTTATTTTTATTTAACTTACTTTGATTAGTGACTTTGATTCATACAATTCTTTATGCATTGAGAAATGGTAAATATATCCTTGAGAAAGGATGAAATGTTATTTTTATAATTTTAATTTTAAGATTCAAACTAGAGATAGACTAATCTTAATATTAAAATTATAATATAGTATTCTTATACTCTTGTTTCATATTTTTGAATTAAAATTAGTTTTATGTAATTTTCCCTAGCGGGTAGTTCATCTAATTGATCTTAATTCTTTTTTTGGTTAAAAGTATGTAGAAGTCAAAATTACTTTTCTAAAATCATATTTATGGTAATTCATTAGTTTGATGAGAATCAACTTTTAAATTAAATAAATATGTTGGAAGTTAACTAAATTGGAATATGTCAAGTTAGTGTTAGTTGTGTGAATTGGGGGTGGATTTCATTCCTTGTTTCTTTTTCATATTAATTACATCACTTATTTTATTTCTCAACATTACACTATACTTAGATTACTTTAGATTTTTTTTTACCTAGTTACTTAGTTTCATTCCCCACTAATTTTTTTTTAAGAAAATTAAAAAAAAAAGTAGAAAACAAAAAAAATTAGAAGATAAAAAAATAGTTAGTTAATTGGATTATATGATTTTTCTTGTGTTTCATTCCATTAAGTTGGATAGACACCTTTATTTACCTCTACACTAATTTTGTTATATTTTTGTAGGTAATTGAAGGAAATTGTTGATTAGGATGGATTTGCAACAATGACTATACGAGAGTACACTAAGAAGCAAATTTTTCTTTCTATTAAATGGCGTCGTTACCTCTTTTTGGAGATTGACGCACTCGAAAGATTTTGAATTGTAATTCATTAGTTATTTAGTAGCATTTTTCCATTTTATTAGAAGTGTTGTATTAGGATTATTGAGGGCTTGTATTTATTCGGGCGCATTTTGACACCAATTTATTTGTAATAATTATTCATAAAAAAATAAAAAATAAAAATGGGAAATCGGACAAGGTAGAGAGAGGGCGTCCAAAGGCGAGGAAAATAAGCCTCTCTAATTTGGGTCGGTAGGACTCCCAGGGCCGATTGAGATATGTGAAATCTTCCCCCGGTTGACTCAACTAGATCGTCGCCCCACGCGTGTAAAAACCGTGGGAGGTACACTTCTCAACACTCACGAATCTCCCGCAAGAGAGTCAATATTTTTTGTGCCTACTTGCTCTTATGTGATTTTTATTCTCGCATTTATTTTTGAATAGTGTAATGAATCAATCAACTAAGACCTATACTCGGTCATTCACGGGAAGGGATTTCATCAATCGACTCACTCACTTATCCATTATGTTCTACCCTAGCCATCATTACATTTAAAATCAATAAACTAGATAGCCCCATAGGATGCGGTGTTCGTAGGCCCCTTTTTGATCCATTTGACTTGTAGGATAGCATGTAGAGTCCTCTTCACCCGGCAAATCCTTGAATGGTTCTCTTTGAGGCATGTAAGTGTCCAGGGAAACTGGGTTTTAAGAGCGGCCGCCCAGTAAAACGGGTTTGTGCTGTCCCCAGTGTTGTACTGGCCGACCGTTTCGTCGTAGTATCTTTGTGGCGAATATCTGTGGCAAGCCTCTAGTCATCTTGTGATAAAATTAGGAACATACAGTTTTGCAAAGGCTATCACAAAGATAAATTTCGTGAATTTTTATCACCTGCGGAGTAATTAAAATTGACTACCCTCTCATCTAAATTAAAGAAAGAATTGGCTATGTGCTAGTTAGGAGTTTTACCTTGCTTGTACGTATCTACTTTACTCTTTAGGTAGTCATTTTTACGCTCCCTCATTTTTTAGTTTCAAGTTGAGTCCATCGCCCCTTTTTCCAACAAAAATCCAAAAATATTTTATTTTTCATTTTCTCTCCCATTTTCAAAAAATCCAAAAACATTTCTCCCTTTCTCCAAAAATATTTTCTTTCCCTCATTTTCTAAAAATAGAAAAAAAATTCAAAAATATTTTCCTTTTTCTTTTCAAAACTCACTCTTTACATGCCCACGTGGTAACGAGTTAATCATCGACTAGTTCATTCCCGTAGACCTTCTCCCGTATCGCCCACATCAGGCGAACTACGTGTTCCCCTCAATTTTTCCCTACCACCAGTAACATCGAGTTGTCCCCGAGTCGACATCTCTACTTCATCCATTACTCCACCCACCATGGTCGACGAGCATGCCTTAAGGGACTATTTTACCCTGATAACGGATACCCCACCATCATGTATTATTCTTCCACCCACCCCAGCGATCCAATTTGAAATTCACCTGGCAACAATTGCGATGTTTCCCACTTTCCATGGACTTGAACGTGAGTCCCCATACACTCACTTGCGAAAATTTCTCACGGTTTGTGCTACTTTTAAAAATCAAAACTTAGATGAAGAAAATATACGTCTTCGGTTGTTTCCATTTTCTCTCAATGATAATGAATCCATGTGGCTCCATTCATTGCCACCAGATTCTATCCTTACATGGGAACAACTTGTGAAGAAGTTCATATCAAATTTTTATCCAATGAGTAAAACCAATGAGATGCGCCAAGCCATCTAAGATTTTCGTCAAAAGACCGCCGAGCAATTTTGTGAAGCATGGGGCCATTTTCAAGGTTACATCAATAGTTTCCCACATCACGATCTCGAGAAAAGTCGCTTAATCCATAGTTTTTACAATGGTCTCATTCCCTCTTCTCGAACCATGATTGAATCCATGCATAAAGGTAAGTTCATACTTAACTCCCACTGCCGCCTATAATTTTCTCTTAGAATTAGGCGATGACTCCCAAGATTGGGAGGGAACCAATGACTTTTCGAGATTCGAGCCACCACGCATAGGGAGAAATTATGAGGCTAAAAATGATCCTGATTTTAAAAATTTGCTTCATGGCTTAAACACTTTGACTAAAACCGTTGACGCTCTCAGTTGTTTAATGCAACAAAATGTTTCTCTTTCTAAACAAGTGATGAATGTCAACGAGACTAGTCCTTCTTCTTGTAATGTTTGTTTAAGTTAAGATCATTTAACTAATTTATGCCCCATTATTCAATATGATCCCGAACCCACCATGGCCCAGGCATGAGCTTTTGATACCACTAGGAAACCCTATCCCCCGTCGTTTACTTATAACCCCAATAATAGGAACCATCCCTATTTTTCCTATAAGTATGACAACAACCTCGCTCCATCACACCCACAACAAAATGTAGGTGGTACACCCGGGTTTCAACAAAACCCACAAAGGCAACATCACCCTCCCATCCAGAATCACCATGCTACATACCATCAAACACATCATCCATCATCCTTTGTCCCTCATGGAGGACCATCAAACTCGCATCATCAGATTGTCCCAGTTCCACCTCCCTCTTATGAGTCTTCCCCGCCGCTTAGATCTCACCGTGAGTTGGTTACACAATCACCTTATACCCCATCGCCCCAAGCATTCACATCCTCTCTTGAGAATCTTCTCACTCAATTTATCACGACTCAACAAAAATTCACGCACGCGTAGACTCAAGTGGTGTGATATGTCTATGTATAGGGTTAGATTTGCATGGATTTTCTAATTATTACCGACAGACAACTGATCATTCAGTTAGAGCCCCATTGACCGCTCGATCAAAGGATCTCCAAAGTGCATTTTTTTAAAATATTTGTATTTTGGTCCCCAAAAGTTTTGCTCATGGTTTTTTTAGGGTTTATTGGATCAGGGATGTCTTAATGAATGGAGAGAAGGTCCCATACCTCAATTGAAAATCGAGGTGTCCATGGAAGTGGACGACTAAGAATGTGCACATGAAGACACTCGTGGTCAAAATAGAAATGGGTTAGAATAAGTTTTCCTATTCTCAAAAAGGATGTGGACCTATGTGTAAGATGTAGAAACTCACGAGAGGGGGTAGAAATTGGATGTTTTTAAAATTTCTGGATTGGTTGACCGTTCAGTTAACCACCCCTTTGATTATTCGGTCATCCAAAGAAAAACTGTTGACCATTCGATCATCTCTCTTCAAGGGCTCATGAGTTATTTCATGCAGATTCTTCTTTTTACTTTGGGATAGTCATTTTTATTGCCTCTTAGTTATGTTTTTTTCTTTATTTCCATTATTTCTATGTTGATTTATAACGCCCTTGTTATTACTGTGACGTTGTCTTTATTGTATTTTTATGTATGGGGAAGTGGTATAAGATTAGAGATGCCTGACGTCCTTTTTTGCTATCGCTGTTGGAAAACCTTCCCATGGGGGTAAGGGCTTGTTCCTCCATCCTAATTGTCATGGTGATTGTGGAGGATGCTACCTCACTTTATTTTGGTTTTACCACTCCGTCTTCGCCGATGATCCAAGTTGATCGCTGAGTCCTTTTGTTGTTACTGCCAGTGCTCGGTATGGTCCTTCATGGAGAATATCAAATTGTGCATATTCGCCAACGTAGTTCAGAGTTTGGCATGATGGCACCATTTCCGGACCTAACCATTTTTTGCAAATAACGTGCATTTTAAAAATTACTATTTTGTACGTCTTGGAGCATTTTTTATTTCTAAATTTGACTGAATTATTGTTTTACCAATTTTCAGCAAGTATTGATCGACAGTGCCCAATTACGAGATATATTGACACGTTGGTTGTCATTTCATTTGGCACGAAGCCAACTAGCTACTCATGTTTCGGTAGATACCACCATTCATTATCAAAGGCTATCGATGTGTAAGAACCGAGGATTTCTTTAAGCCATAATTTACCTACGACCTTTTATTTAAACCCTCATAAGTTGTGTAAAATCAAAAGTATTCTAAAAGGAAATAATCTATGTTTAAAAACCTACAACTTTGATATATTAACTTAGACCCCTTGAATTTTCAGTAAATTATAAAGGAGCCCCTGAAAGTTTCAACATAAGATAACATGAGATATACTTAACCCCTAGATCCCAACTTTACATTAATTCAATCCTTTAGACCTTAACTAATATAAAATTATAATTTTAACCCTAGAAGATTTTTAAAATTACAAAATACCCCTATATTATACAAAAGTTTACTTTTAGGGCTATAAAAGCAAATATACAAATAATGAAGGACTAAATTCAAAACCTTCTTGAATAATACTTCAACCCCTACCCACATGCTGCCCCACACCAGCATATGAAGTTAAAGCCACATGAAAACCTCCATGAACCAATGTGCACCCCATTTACCCATAACCAAAACCTCACCGAAGATTATTCAAATCCACCTCCCTTTAGCTCCATTCTAATCCTCTCACGAAGTAGTATAAATACCCCTCGACCCAAGCAGTAAAAACTCACCTCACAACTGAGTTTCGAATCTTGAAATTTCTCCCAAATCAGGTATCTTATCATTTTATGCTTCATTTTCAATTCATTCAATTCTAGTAGTTTTTTGTATTGTTAATATAGTTATAAATACTTATAATATGCAAAACTTTACGTGTAGAATGGCCTAGGATAGTAAAAACTAGTTGGAACACCATTAAAGCTCGAGCTTCAATAGTGAAACTTGTTATATTGCCTTAAACTTTGATTTGAGGCCATATATAACTTCATTATAACCTACGGATCTCGAGTGTAATGGTTAAAAGCCATGAATGTTCATGTAGAGCTCAAATCGATCAAAAGTTTATTTTGAACTCAAAACCTAAAAATTAAAAATTCTCCATGTACAATCCATCTGAATTCTTAAAATCAAAACAAAACTACTCCCACATATAGCAGAAACAAAACCCAATTTATAAGAGACCTTGCCATACTCTTGAAAATTTTCAGAAAAAAATATAGTTCTGGAACTAGAGTTATACTTGAATTCCTCATTAAAAATTAGGTTAAGTTTGTTAAGAAATCATCTCAAATGGTATAGCAATTAAGGAGAAAATCTTGGTCTAAAATTAAAACCCTAAAAAGTCAAAATCGAGAGGTTAAACATGAAGACTTTTTTCAGAAACTTAACCAAATGCGTAAGGGCTCGTGGACAATCAGGAAATTCTTTTTTTTTTCTTAATTTTTTTTATTAAATTTTCTGACCAAAACGGTATAAGGTAAGACCCTGTTTGGATATTCCTAGCTCAAGTTAAACAAAAATAAGGTTTTTCCTTAAAGAAACTGAAAAGGATGTGGATCCCCGGATTTTAAACTCTTTTAAAATTGTAATATTATATTTCCTTTTTATGAAAAATAGATGCGGAAGCGTAAGATGGTTCACACAACAAACAAACACCAAATTTTAATTTCAAATTAAAATTAAACCCAAGTGAAAATAAATTAAACACACGCAAATATTAATTTCACTTAAACCAATTAATTAATCCTGAGTCCTAGAATTTGCCTAAGTCATATTTATCAATATTACCAAAATAGGCCAAAACCAGTTTTAATCAATAGACTTGAATTAAATAAACTTTACCCAATATTTAATTATGCAGTGTGACTATTAAAATCATTTTTATCTTGAATTATCCTAAGCATGAGTTCTAAGTTATTATGCAAGATAAAAGTAAATCA
Organism: Sambucus nigra; assembly: GCA_949130495.1. Taxonomy (NCBI): domain Eukaryota; kingdom Viridiplantae; phylum Streptophyta; class Magnoliopsida; order Dipsacales; family Adoxaceae; genus Sambucus; species Sambucus nigra. The sequence continues at coordinate 245,243,422 of OX422217.1, read as the reverse complement.
ATCACACTATGCTGCGATGTACGAGGAAAAACCCAAAACGGGAAACAACCTCGGACGGCCCTAGCCTCAAATCCACTAACTACGGAATTTACAATTATAAGACAGATGACTTACTTCCTCAACTCGAACCCTCTCAAGCCTTGACGCGTCTTCTTGTAACCACCTCTTCCTAGAGGATAACCACGGAGCTCCACCGCGATCTTGGACTCACCAATCGGACAATAGGTACACCGTCAACCACACGTGGTGTCTTTTACCACATGAGAATGCCGCAGCAAAACGAACTCTTCTTCTTTAAGGGTTGTAGAAGAAAACCCAAACACTCTCTTCAATTCGGTGTAGAGAAAAATCGGTGCCAAAACTCCAAGCAAGATGTATATATATATATGAACTTGGATAAACACAACTATGGGTGTAAACTAGAGTGATAAATTATTCTCTCCTTGAAAATTAACACTTAAAACTAATGAACTTTTTTCAAAACAATTTTTCTCTCAAACACTCTCTAGAGGTTGGTAGGATATGAAAAAGTTTGTTTAGAAAAATGGTTTCCCGCACATTGATATTCAGCAAAAAGTAGTGGGATAAAACTAAGTGGGAAAGTGGGCAAAACTGTTTAAAACTGCCAAAAAACTGTTCCCGCCAAATCTCGTTCGAACGACATTTCGTTCGAACGACATTCTCATTCGAACGAGTCTTTTAACGAAGCTCCAGTATGAACTCGTTAGAAGCTCGTTAGAAATCTCGTTAGAACGACCATCTCGTTCGAACGACATTTCGAACGAAGTTCCAGTATGCCATAATGGGAAGTCGTTGGTAATCTCGTTCGAACGACTTGTGGTTCGAACGACAATCTCGTTCGAACGACACTTCGAACGAACTCACAGAATGCTTCAAAAATTCTTTTTAAGCCCAGAAACTTTTATATACTTTATATATAAGTTTTATTAGAAAACATTCTGAAAAGAAAACACAGTTTTAAAACCTAACACCGAATATAAATGTGTTCCAAGCTCCTATATATAGATAAATGCATTCATACCTTGGGAGCATGGAACTACTGTTGATGACGTACAAACGAGGCACTTAAACTCGGCATTTTGATGAAGCTTTATACACTTGGCCGCTACGTCTTCAACAAACACGTCATAGGCTTGAAAGATGATCAATATACTCTATCCTATGACTCAAACGTTTTTGTCCGGAATTGAGCCAAAACAACAAAGGACTCAATTGGAAATTTGTGTCCTTACAAATCTCCCCCTTTGGCTATTTCGGGACAAAAACTACACAAAAATCGTAAAGGGCCGTCAAGCTCTACTAGACTAATAAAAAGTCCCACCCAAAATAAAAATACAATGCTTGACTCAAACAACCCAAAGTATCAATATCTTTGCCGATGTTGAATGTTGCCAGTTTGAAGTATTCCTGCACACTTAAGCAAACTATCAAACGCATAGGGAATATCAAAATATTAAATGCACTTAAATAATTACTCCCCCTAACTTAATTCTCCCCTTTATCAAACAAATGACCTACTTAGAAAGACGTCTCTCCTTAAGATAAATATCCCCCAAACTAAGATACGATAATAATAGGATGAGATACCATTTGATAATAATAGGATGAGATCATTCTCCCCCTTTTTGTTCAGGAATAGACAAGGGCAACTAAGGTTGAACTAATCCAAACAATAACATCAGATACCAACTAGGATGCAATAATATGATACCAATATGATATATAAATTTTTAAGCATGGATATCAATAGAGAATGCAATAAGATGGATACCAAGTAGGAATTAAAGCATATATGGATTAGAAATGAAAGCAAAGACTAAACAAAAATATCAAGTATATGTATACATAATATATACCAAAGAGACTCAAGTACACATATATAGATATAAACACACAAATGACACACACAAAATATAATAGGAGTCTTTCACACTTGATAGCAAAAATGTGTCATATGGAAACGGAAGTGTTGGGGTGTGAACTAGTAACGATTAAATTTAGACCCAATCACTTAAAACATGTTCACGGAATTCTCAATTGATTGCAAACTTCATCACATTTGAATATAACCTCATGTGATAATATAAATTGAACTCAATGAACAAACATACACAAGGCAAACAAGCCTAGCATGTTGATGATTCTACAAACCAATAGAGTCATGACATGAAATACGCAACTAGGATAAACGGACATTGTGCAAACCGTTGATATACCATCCAATCTCCCTCAATAAGCATTTATATTAATTTTGAATGAATATATCAATCAAACATAGGCCTTGGCAAATTATTTCTCTTCTTAATGCCATATTTTCTGTTTTTAGGCCTTTGGACCACGTATTTCTTTTAGGTCCATTTCAAACGGTGGATTACAATCGCAAAGGATAACTAAGTCCTTTTGGAGCCCTTCCCTGTGCACATTTATATTTATCATGTTTTCATTTTTCACACAAATCTCACGTGCAACGGATTTTGACATGCACTAGTCCTCCTAGGTCACAAATATGTAGATGACAAGATTGGTAGGAGAACACCTCACGAAGCTCAAATATAACATGTGATATTAAAATTTCAAAAGAGTTCGTGCATGTGTGAATAGAGGCATATAAAAATAGAATTTGTTTAAACAACACAAAATCCAACTACTCCATGTAAGCATGGTAAAGAACATAATAAGGATTGATAATCTAAACCAAAAGTTCTAGTCACGTGAGAGCGTTAAAAGAGGGATTCAAACACAAGTATATGCCACTTAAAGTGTGTCAAACCAAAATACACACAAAATAAAATCTTTTTGAGTTTTTGACATTTTTAACCAAAAATAAAAATATGTACTCAAAAAGGATAAACAGAAATCATTTGTATTTTTCATTAAGCTTAAATGAAACAAATAAAACACAAATGAGAAACAAAAATATTTTTGTATTTTTCATTTAATGCAAACAAAATGAAGAAATAAAATACAAAAGATAAACAAAAACCATTATTCTAGCATGTGATTAAGCATGGGGCATAGACTAGAACATGATTAAACAAGCATACATTTAGCATGTGAATATAGCATGAAGTACAAAAGCTAAAGTATGCAATCACTAACACATTCATCCTTTAGATTTAGCAAGGGAGTAAGCATGTGAAAGTAAATGAGAATCAAAAACCCTATTTTGCAAGGCAACCAAGTCAGATTTCCTAACCCAAATTAATGAAGAAAGACTATATTGGGGTGTAGGAATTTTAAATACATTGGTTGCTTTATGTTGGGATTTTTTAGGAATTCTTTTAAGATCAAAACAAAATTTTCTAAGATGACCTTTTCGACCACAATGTGTACAAGTAAAAACATGTCGAAAAGATTTACCTACGGAGTGATCTCTAAAAGCTTTCCTACAAGATTCTCCTAAAATGTTGATTTTGGCTTTATGAGAAGATTCATTACAAGTATTGAAGACTAAACCACACATGTAATTTTTAATTTGGACCGTTCCTAAGATTTTATCTAATTTTTCCGAACGACGCTCCAAATCAAATTTGACATTACTAGAGTCTTTTAATTTATTTTGCAACTCTAAAATGCTAGACTCTAATAAAACATTTCGCTCTTCAAAAGCAAGAAGCTCCTTTTTCAAAGATTCCATTAAACCCCTAAGGCTATCTCTCTCGCCTTCTATAAAATCAAGCTTCTCTAGAAGAGCTTTCTCTCATGTCCTAAGATCTTCAACCAACATACTATCATCAACTACCTTGACACTATCTCTTAAGCTAGCTTCTAACTTCAAATTATCTCTTTTCAATTTAATAGATTCTTTATATAATTCTTGAAAAGCATTTTGAAGTTCACTCACATTAACCTCTTCTTCATTTTCACTCTCTCTTTCTTCTCCACTCTCACTATCATAAAAAATAAGAGAATAATAAACAATGACCTTGGAAGTGTCACGTGTTAACGTTTCATCAATCGATGAGTTCTCACTATCACTCACATGACTAGCCATAAAAGCCACAAAATTAGGCTTAGTGGGGGGAATCGGGTCCCTCTTCCTTATCACTATCACTAAGGGTCTCATTATATGCAATGGGTCGTTTACCCTCTTTCCTTAGTTTAGTGGGGAACTCGAAAGCCCTATGGCCATAACCCTCACAACCAAAACACCTATTAGACTCGTCCCTATTTAGCTGTTCATTAATAGGTTTAGGGATCTTCTCGACTTTGTCATGCTTAGAAGTTCAAATTTTTTAAAATCATTTTTAAATTTATCTTTGTTAAATTTAAGAAATTTTCTAAATTTCCGAGCAAACAAGGCCATGTCTTCCGAGTCACTATCACTCTCGCTCTCTACTACTTGTTTGAACTCTTTTCGGGCTTTTAAAGCAACGCCCTTTTCTAGTTTCTTTTCAGTTTTAGAGGGAAACATGTCTAGTTCATAGGTTTTTAAATCACCTACAAGCTCTTCTAATTTTGTAGAGGCTAAAGTTGGTAAAGAATTTTAAACGGTCACTTTTGGAATAAATCTATCGGGTAGGGACCTTAAAATTTTCTTTACAACACGGTTGTCGGGTATTTTTTCTCCCAAATTGAAAGATGAATTGACAATATCGTAAAGTCTAGCATAAAATTCATCAAAAGTTTCATTATCGTTCATTTTGATAGTTTCAAATTGAGTGGTGAGGTTTTGGAGTTTCGAAGCTTTAACGACACTAGTTCCTTCATTAGTTAGTTGTAAAATATCCCAAGCTTTTTTAACGGTTTCACACGTCATAATACGTCGGAATTCATCCGGTGTGACAGTGCTAAACAAGGCATTCAAACCATGGGAATTAAAATTAGAAAGTATAAACTCATTCTCAGTCCAACTATCGGCCGGTTTGGGAACACATTCATTTTCAACTAAGTGAGTTGGTGGGGACAACCCGTTAACTACAGACATCCAAACTCTCTCGTCGATAGATTTTAGTGCCGATTTCATTCGCGCTTTCCAATACGCGTAGTTAGAACCATCGAAAATAGGAAATTTAGAAAATGGGGAAAATTCTATTTTAGCCAAAAATATTTAAAGGATCTTAACGAAGTAATTTATCATTTTTGGCTCTGATACCAATTTGAAAAGGATGTGGATCCCCGGATTTTAAACTCTTTTAAAATTGTAATATTATATTTCCTTTTTATGAAAAATAGATGCGGAAGCGTAAGATGGTTCACACAACAAACAAACACCAAATTTTAATTTCAAATTAAAATTAAACCCAAGTGAAAATAAATTAAACACACGCAAATATTAATTTCACTTAAACCAATTAATTAATCCTGAGTCCTAGAATTTGCCTAAGTCATATTTATCAATATTACCAAAATAGGTCAAAACCAGTTTTAATCAATAGACTTAAATTAAATAAACTTTAACCAATATTTAATTATATAGTGTGATAATTAAAACCATTTTTATCTTGAATTATCCTAAGCATGAGTTCTAAGTTATTTTGCAAGATAAAAGTAAATCAATCACACTAAGCCGCGATGTACGAGGAAAAACCCAAAACGAGAAACAACCTCAGACGGCCCTAGCCTCAAATCCACTAAGTACGGAATTTACAATTACAAGACAGATGACTTACTTCCTCAACTCGAACCCTCTCAAGCCTTGACGCGTCTTCTTGTAACCACCTCTTCCTAGCGGATAACAACAAAGCTCCACCGTGATCTTGGACTCACCAATCGGATAATAGGTACACCGTCAACCACACGTGGTGTCTTTTACCACATGAGAATGCCGCAGCAAAATGAACTCTTCTTCTTTAAGGGTTGTAGAAGAAAACCCAAACACTCTCTTAAATTCGGTGTAGAGATAAACCGGTGCCAAAACTCCAAGAAAGATATATATATATATATATATATATATATATATATATATATATATATATATATATATATATATGAACTTGGATAAACACAACTATGGGTGTAAACTAGAGTGATAAATTATTTTCTCCTTGAAAATTAACACTCAAAACCAATGAACTTTTTCCAAAACAATTTTTCTCTCAAACACTCTCTAGAGGTTGGTAGGATAGGAAAAAGTTTGTTTAGAAAAATGGTTTTTCGCACATTGATATTCAGCAAAAAGTAGTGGGATAAAACCAAGTGGAAAAATGGGCAAAACTGATTAAAACTGTTCCCGCCAAATCTCGTTCGAACGACATTCTCGTTCGAACGAGTCTTCTAATGATGTTCCAGTATGAACTCGTTAGAAGCTCGTTAGAAATCTCGTTAGAACGACCATCTCGTTTGAATGACATTTCGAACGAAGTTCCAGTATGCCATAATGGGAAGTCGTTGGCAATCTCGTTCGAACGACTTGTGGTTCGAACGACAATCTCGTTCGAGCGACACTTCGAACGAACTCACAGAATGCTTCAAAAATTATTTTTAAGCCCAGAAACTTTTATATACTTTATATATAAGTTTTATTAGAAAATATTCTGAAAAGAAAACACAGTTTTAAAACCTAACATCCAATATAAACTTGTTCCAAGCCCCTATATATACATAAATGTATTCATACCTTGGGAGCATGGAACTACTGTTGATGACGTACAAACGAGGCACTTAAACTCGGCATTTTGATGAAGCTTTATACACTTGGCCGCTACATCTTCAACAAACACATCATAGGCTTGAAAGATGATCAATATACTCTATCCTATGACTCAAACATTTTTGTCCAGAATTGAGCCAAAACAACAAAGGACTCAATTGGAAATTTGTGTCCTTACAGGAACTTTTTTAAAATTACAAATTAGCCCTATCAACTTTTCCAACTTATGAGTTTGATCCCCAAACTTTGCCCATACATACATCAAACTATTTTAAGATAAAAACTCTCTTACACCAAAGTTCAATAATGAGCTTAAGTTCAATATTTTAAAGTCCTAATATAATTATAAATAAGCCCCTAGAACTTTCAAAAAGACATTTCTAATACAAAACTGAATGATTAAACCCCAAATACTTATATACCACACATTGTATAATAGAAGATCAAGCCACGGTTCTTCCAAATATCCTAGTGTGATAGAAAGCCAACTGAATCCCAAGCAAGTACGTTTTTCCTACCTTTTTAATATTATACTTTTCGTATTTGAAATACTACTATTGATATCACTATGTGATAGCCCCCTTTACTATTAGTGTGTGAGTGTTATTATACTGCCATACTGTATATTTTGTTAACCATCATCAGTATTCGAATTGATCACCAGTATTTAAACTTAAGGATAAATTTGAACCCTTCTTATATAATAATTGATATCATGTACCTTTTTAATTCAGTTCACCCTCGCACTTGGTGCCATTTTTATATGCATCAATATTAACTAGGAAGTAGACTAACGTGTTATCCCACGAAACTTTCTACTTGGACTACTGGTCTCGGATGATTGAGAGGCATAATTTTTGCTACATATGTATGAGTGCCATTTTAATGGTGTGCATAGCATGTTACTTTTCCCTAAAAATTTTGGGTTGACTGAATATTATTATGAGTTAACTGATGGCTTAAGTACTTCTATACCCTTTAGTGAACTAGTAAGAATGGGATTATTAGTTCAAAACTCTTTGGCTTTCTTTACATGATCCTAAATAAACTGGTAATGAACCGTATTTCTTAAACGGACCAATCACTATGGAATTATGAGTTCCAATATTTTAATATTCTTATAACCTGATAAGTATAGAATTATCAGCTTATTACATATGTGAACACGACGTGATAAAAAGTATAATTATCTTTCAACATGTTCCTACACATATTTTGTTTGATACAGGATCTATGCATTCCTTCATAAGTCTTAGACTAGCTAAATTAATACAATTATCTACAACATCTTTAACTAGTCCATTGGATACTATATTACCAATAGGTGAAATCAATACACCAACATAAGTTTATAGGAACTGTAAAATTCAGCTTGGTCTAGGAACTCTCTTTATTTAACTTAATAATCCTAGATATTCGCGGTTTTGATATTATTATTGGAATGGATGTGTTATCCAAACATCACTCTTTTATCAATTATCAAGCTAAGAAAATTCATTTTCGAAACAAAAATAATTTTTCGTTTATGTTTCAAGGATCAGGTTCATTAGAACATTCAAATTTCCAAATTTAGATTTTTTCTTTAATTCCAAATATGTTGGAACAATTTGAAGAAGTTTCTCCAAGGATTTATCGAGATTACCCCTCCTAGAGAAATTGAGTTTAGTATCAATCTTTATCCCTTTACACTTTATATTTCGATACCTCCATGTCGAATAGATCCTTTAGAACTTCTAGAGCTTTGTAACCGATTATATGATCTTTTACCAAAACATTTCATTCAACTAAGTTCATCACTTTGGGGAGCTCCGGTGTCATTCGTTTAGAAACATGATGGAAGCTTTAGACTATGAGTATATTATCGTAAATTAAATTCATAACTACTAAGAATAAGTATCCTTTACCCCGAATAGGAGATCTGTTTGATCTACTTAGAGGAGAAAGGGTCTTTTCTAAAATAGGCTTACGATCCGATTATCATCGATTTCTAAAAGGGTCTTTTCAAATTTACTATAATGTCATTTGGTTTAACTAATGCCCCAATAACTTTTATGGATCTAATGTATAGATTTTTTTAGACCTTTTCTTGATAGTTTATTATCGTTTTTATTGACGATATTCTTGTATATTCTCAAAATCTGATAAAACATACCCACCATTTGAAGGTAGTCTTAAGTACTCTTAGAAACCATAGGTTATATAAAAAAAGAGAAAATGTGACTTCTCAATGAAGGAAATCAATTTTTTAGGACATTTGATTTCTGAAAATGGAATCCAAGTCGATCTAGCCAAGATTTCAGCCATTTTGGAATGAAAAAATCCTACTTATATTACTGAAATAAAGAGTTTTCTAGGATTATCTAGATACTATCGTCATTTTGTCGAAGGATTTTTACGCTTTGCTCTTCCCCTTTTAAAACTAACTAGGAAGGATGTTCCATTTGTATGGACTGCAAAATTTAACCAGTCATTCCAAGTGTTAAAGGATGAGTTAACAACTGCTCCTATCCCCACTATTTTTTTCTAGAGACGTAGTTATGAGGTTTATACTGATGCTTCATTATAAGGACTAGGATGTATGGTAATGCAAAATGAAAAAGTGGTAGAATACATGTCCCGACAACTCAAGACGCATGAGCGTAATTATTCGGTCCATGATTTAGAACTAGTAGCCATAGTTTTTTGCAATAAAGATTTGACATTATTACCTTTATGGTGTAAGTTTTCAAGTCTTTTCATATCATAAAAGTTTGAAATATATCTTTACGCAATAGGACTTGAACTTAAGACAGCGATGGTGGATTGAATTTTTGGAAGATTACCAATTTAAACTCAATTACCATCCAAGCAAAGGTAATGTAGTAGCCGATGCTTTGAGTCAAAATCCCGTAGGAAGACTTCATACTCTAAATTCTAACGATAATGCCACTACCATAGAGCAATCTGATCTACAGTTACTTACCCATTGTACAAAAAATTTAAACATTATCATTTATCCTGAATTAAGAAAGAAAATCTTAATTCAGCAGGCCCAAGATTCTTTTGTACAAAAAATTTAAAGAAAAAAATTAGATTTTTCCTACGATAAAGAAACAGGACTACGATTTAGAAATAGATTATATGTACCTGATGATGCATCTCTACGAGAAGAAATCTTGCAAAAAGCTCATCGTTCGAAATTTATGATACACCCTGAAATCTCAAAAATGTACCATCCTTTTAAGAAGCAATATTGGTGGCCAAACATGAGAAATGTTATCGAGAATTTTATAAGGAGATGTCTTGTTTATCAATAAGTAAAGATAAAACACCAGCACCCTAGTGGACTTCCTTAACCCTTACCTATTCCCGAATGGAAATGGGATCATATTACCATGGATTTTGCCAATGGATTACCCCGTACATCCCAGGGATATAATTTAATCTGGGTAATAGTAGATCAACTTACAAAATTCTCACATTTTCTCCTTTAAAGACCACCGATTCCAAGCAAAAAACTTAGCAAGATATATATTCGAGAAATTTTTTCGACTACATGGAATCCCTTTATCCATTATGTCAGATAGAGATTCGCATTTCATAAAAAAAATTTGGCAAGCATTGAAAGATGCAATGGGTGATAAACTTCATTTAAGTACCACATTACACACCCAAATAGATGGATAATCAGAATGTACAATTCGAACCCTAGAAGATATGTTACGTGCATGTATGTTGGATAGGTCTGATCACTGGAATGTATATTCACCTCTTGTCAAATTTTCATATAATAATAACTACCAGGCCAGTATTAAAGCTTCCCCATTTGAAGATTTATACAGGCGACCTTGTAGATCCCATGTATGTTGGATAGAGCCACAAGATAGATAACGTTTTGGTCCAGAAATAATCCAAGAAACCACTGAAGTAATACAACAGACTCGGGAGAAGTTTAAGACATCCCAAGATTAAAAGAAAAGTTATGCGGACCAATGCCAAAAACCTTTATAATTTCAATAAAATGAGCAAGTATTTCTAAAAGTTTCCCCTCAAAAAGGAATTTTACGTTTGGTGAAGAGAGAAAAATTAGTGCCCAGATATATTAGACCTTTAATAATTTCTAAAAGGATTGGCTTCTTATCCTATCAATTAGAATTGCCAGTGGATTTATTCAATACCCATAACGTGTTTCATATATCATAGTTACGCTATGATATATCAAATCCATCCCAGATCATCACATGACAAGATGTTTCAGTTGAACCAAACCATGAATTTGAAGTACATCCTATTCAAATTCTTGATCGCCAAGTAAAGTATATCAGAAATAAGGATATCCCCATAGTTAAAGTACTTTGTGAGAAGCAGAATCGGCAAGAAGTTACATGGTAACAGAACAAGTAATGAAGAATCAATGCCCCTACTTATTTCAAGGTCAAATTCGAGGACGATTTTTTTTTAAGTAAGTAGATTGTAAGAACTGGAATTTTTTTTAAAACCCTAATTTACCTACTACCTTGATTTAGACCCTCATAAGTTGTATAAAATCAAAAGTCTTCTAAAGAGGAAAGAAGAATTGTTTAAAAACCTAAAACTTTGTTATATTAACTTAGACCCCTTGCAGTTTTAGTAAATTACAAAATAGCCCATGAAAGTTTCAAAGTAAGATAACTTAAGATATATTTAACCCTTAAACCACAACGTTACATCAAATTAATCCTTTAAACCTCAAATAACATAAAATTACAGTTTTAACCGAGGAAACTTTTTGAAATTATCAAAATACCCCTATACTTTGCAAAAAGTTTACTTTTAGAGCTATAAAAGCAAATATACAAACAATAAAGGACTAAATTCAAAACCTTCTTGAATTATACTTCAGCCCCTGTCCACATGCTTACCCATATTAGCATAAGAAGTTAAAACATATGAAAACCCCATGAAACCATGTGCACCCCATTTACCTATAACCAAAACCTCACCTAAACTGATTCAAATACCCCTCCATTTAGCTTTAATCAAATACTCTCATGAAGAAGTACAAATGCCCCTCAACCCAAGCAGTAAAAACTCACTCCACAACTCAGTTCCAAATCTCAAAATTTCTCTCAATTCAGGTATTTTATCATTTTATGCTTCATTTAAAATTCTAGTAGTTTTCTGCATAGTTATTATAGTTAGAACACTCATAATATGCAAGCTTTTACGTGTAGAAAAAACTAGTAGGAACAACTTTAATGGTGAAAATTGATATATTGCCTTAAACTTTTATTTAAAGCCATATATAACTTCATTACAACCTAAGAATCTCGAATGTAATGGTTAAAAGCCATGAATGTTCATGTAGAGCTCAAATCGATCAAAAGTGTATTTTAAACTCAAAACCTGAAAATTCAAAATTCTCCATGTGCAATCCATCTTAATTCTTAAAATCAGAACCAAATTACTCCCACATATAGCATAAACCAAACCCAATTCGTAAAAGACCTTTCCATACTCTAGAAATCCATGAAGATCAGGTAAAATTTTTAGGAAAAAACATAGTTTTAGAACTTGAGTTATACTGAATGTCAATCCATAAAACTTATATATTTGGATTCCCCATGAAAAATAAGGTTAAGTTTGTTAAGGAATCATCTCAAATGGAATAGCAATGATGCATAAAACCTCGTTCAAAAACTGAAACCCTAAAAAGTCAAAATCAAGAGGTTGAAGATGAAGACTTTTTTTAGAAATCTTGACCACGAGCATGACACGTGGCCAATCAAGAAATTCTGATTTTTTTCTCAAAATTTTTATTAATTTTTTTTATCAAAATGGTATGAGGTAAGACCATGTTTGGATATTCCTAGCTCAAGTTATGAAAAAACAAGGTTTTTACTTAAAGAAACTTTTCCAAAATTACAAATTAACCCCTACCAACTTTTCCTACTTATGAGTTTGATCCCCAAACTTTGATCATACATACATCAAACTATTTTAAGATAAAAACTCTTTTGCACCAAAGTTCAATAATGAGCTTAAGTTGAATATCTTAAAGTCCGAAGATAATAACAAATAATCCCCAGGAACTTTAAAAAAAGATAGTTTTAATGTAAAACTGACTGATTAAACCCCAAATACTTATATACCAAATATTATATAATAGAAGGTCAAGCCCCATTTCTTCCAAATATCCTAGTGTGAGAGCAAGCCAATCGAATACCAAGCAAGTAGGTTTTTCCTACCTTTTCAGTATTATTCTTTGCATATTTAAAATACTGCTATTGAGATCACTATGTGATAGCCCCATTTACTCTTAGTGTGTGCATGTTATTATACTTCCATACTAGAAATTTTGTTAGCCATCTTTAGTAATTGAATTTATCACCAGTATTTAAACTTAAGGATCAATTTTAACCCTTCTTATCTAATAACTAATATCATGTACCTTATTAATTCAGTTCACACTAGCACTTTGTGCCATTTTTACTATAAAAATCGGTATTAACTAGGAAGCAGACTCATGTATTATCCCACGAAACTTTCTACTTGGCCTACTTGTCTCAGATGATTGAGAGACGTGATTTTTTCTACATACGTATGAGTGCCACTTTAATTGTGTGCATAGCATGTTACTTTTTCCCCAAAAGTTTTGGGTTGACTGATTATGATTATGAGTTAACTAATGGTTTAACTACTTCTATACCCTTTAGTGAACTAGTAAGAATGGGATTATTAGTTCAAAACTCTTTAACGTTCTTTACACGATCCTAATTAAATAGGTAATGAAGCGTATTTCTTAAACGAACTAGTCACTATGGAATTGTGAGTTCCAACATTTTAATGTTCTTATAACTTGATAAGTATGGAATTATCAACTTATTATTGTCAATATTTTAAACACTGATTCTATACACACTCTAACTCTCATTTATATCTGTATCATTTTTATAGAACTGGTAGAACCTACTTAGAATATTTGTGCTAACTCCTTCCTTTTCCAGATGCGCCAGGAGAAATAGGATAGTATCTCGTCCCTACTAAAGATGAAAACCATTCACCGGGTTGCGTATATGACCGTGTGGGCAGAGATCAAACTAGATGGGAGCAATGAGTGGAACTTTTTAATTTTCTATATTATCGTGTGTACTAAAAATGTGTAACTCACCCCTACGGTGGTTCAACCCTATATAAACATATTAATAATGAGTAAAGTTATGTTCTTTTGAATTAACTTTAATTCATTACTTTATGTGTACTTCTTAATCATTCATACCAAAAAGTAGGGTGTGACACGATGGGTGTCATCTAGTGCTCAAGTTGTCATGTGTATCCTGTCAGCGCGTCTTTATCAGGAGCAAGGGCTAAAATGATGTGCCTTGGGTTTCGAACATAATTCATGCAAGTGGACATTCCGGGAAGAGGCCTTGTGTATGATGAGCTCGGTGGGATTATATTTTTGGTTGGCCTTTGGGTGGAATTAACCTCCCCAAAAAGTAAATTTTTTTGTATTTTTCTCTGGGTTGGATCAAGGTAAATCGTTGAGTAATTATGTAGTACATTCCCTTAAGAGGAATGGTAGGAATCCTCGGTACATTTTTTGGCATGAATGGGGATTCTCGTCATACATCGTGTGTATAAATAATTTCACCTTCTCTTTTAATGAAGAATAATTTTGTATTTGTATGTTGTATTCTGGTTTTATTTAATTATCAGTACTTATCCCTTAGAGTAATCAACAATGTGTGTATGGACAGAGTGAACCTAAGATATTTTTATTAAAACGGGGATGAAACATAAATACACAAAAAAATATTAACATAAAAGGGACACATATCATATGGAAATAAAGGGCCCCGTAGTTTTTAGACTTTTCACTTGGATAGAGACAACTTTATATACTTGCGGTTCAGCCAGTTATCGAAATTGACATCCAGGGCAAGGGAATGAAGTTCGCCTTACTTTGATTAAGAACTGGCATGAACCTAGTGATGATTCTTTGGAATCAGAGTGTTATTATTTATTCTAGATAAGGTGCGTATTACGAAGGGCCCGTAATGAGTCTGTTTGTTGATATTTTTATCCTGGGATGCGAGTTTTTTGGAGGGGGTATTGTTTGGTGTTTATTTCTTTGGGAATAAGGACATAGGGGTAGTGTGATTCCTCGCTAGCCCTCTTTCAACTGTTGCTCTTCTAGCATCAGCCTTTTTGTGTTGTTTATCAAATAAGGATGACCCCCCAAAGTCTTAAAAGGCCTTAAATAACTCTTTTGTTACTTGATGTTTTGCACATTTAGACTGTGCCTACTCGTTGGTAGTGATGGCACAATGACCATAATCATGGTTTTATCATAAAATAGGGTTTTTTTAGTGTTTATTCAGACCGAGCCTGAAGTGATATCTCAGATTGCCTACGTATCTGTAATTCAAAGACAACAGTTTGTCTGTTTTGAATGTATGAGATAAAAATATAACGGAGAATCATGTCCACATAGTTATCTTGAATTGAAATATTGGGGGGTTAAAGTGTTTTAGGGAAAGGTTAGTGGCTGAAGTGTGCCTTTTTCTTATAAGGCTAGGAATGTATATAGGCTCTCATAGTCCTCCCTTCCCTCTACGATCGATTATTTTTGTGTTTAAATTGGTTTGTTCCTTTTCACCACAGGTAGGTTTAATGAAAGAATTCCTTTAATTGGTCGAGATTGAAGGGTTGGGAAAATATTACTTCATTAAGATTAATTAAGTTAGCCACCACACCGGAGTTTATTTTGGTAACGAGGTAGGGTCCTCCCCGGTTGGATGAAAATTTTCCTTCGAGAGTCCGAGCATCTTTGAGATTCTATTTTATTACTAGGTCACCTTATTGGATGTTTTACTTATTAACTCTTTTATTAAACGCTCAGGTGATACGCCGTTAGTAGACCTGATTATGATAAGTGGCCTTTGGCCTCCTCTCTTCTAGGATATCTTTTTCTTCATAGTGGGCATGGACCTAGTCAGCTTTAGCCACTTATCTTTCGATCATAACCTGTAATGAGGGTATTTTAAGTTCTATGTATAGGACTACCTCTATGCCATAAACCATCGAGTAGTCATGGCCATGATTGAATTTTGCTCTATAGCGAGGTAGCCCCCGAGGGCATATGGGAGTTTATCGGACCAGTCGCTATATGTTTCAATCATCTTGATGATAGATTTTTGTACATTTTTGTTAGCAACTTTGAATTCTCCATTATTTTTCGATCTATATAGGGATGACTTATAACGAGTAATCCCATATTCGTGTAGTATGTTTGAGACCTCTTTCTAGACGTGAGAGTTATTGTCTGATACCAACTCCTAAGGTACGCCGAAGTGAATAATTCTATTTTGACGTATGAATTGGCCACCTTCTTAGTGTTCAAAACTTCGTAAGATTTGTCTTTGACCCATTTAGTGAAATAATCGATAGGGACCAGAATGAATTTGTGTTTAATGGAGGCCTTAGGGGTTACCTTCCCATATGATGTATATCCCTCTAGTGAAAAAAGTCCTGGTGAGGTCATGAAGTAGTGCTCACAGGGAGGTAGATGCTATTGTAGGGCATGAACTTGACATTTGAGGCACCTCTTGACATAATCCTTGTAATCCCTTTGCTTGGTAGTCCAATAGTATGTCTATCTAATTATTTTTCTAGAGAGGGTGTGCCTACTCACGTATGGGCTACATTCTCCATTATGAATTTTATTTATGTTCACGAGGGTCTCTGGTACTATGATGCATGGTAAGTGTACTCCGTGACCTTCTTTTGTAGAGATGACCCCCGTAGATAATGAATTAGGTTTTAATCATCTTATGGTGATTCGATCATTCGGGGAGGCACCGAATGAGCAGTGGTTCTTGTTGAGCAAGTTCCACATGCCATAATATCATATCGTGGGTTCTACCATTATCTCTTCGATGGCATCGATCTCAACGTTATAGGAAGGGGTGATGCATCTAGTTACAGTAAACTTGATATTCATAGTTACTTACGCAATGTCAACCATAGTGTCTAGGGTATCAAATGCATTTGTGAAGTCATTTTTATCCCTCGGTAGGAAATCGAATTCGAGATGCTCGAATTGCAAAGCTTCCTCTTCTAAGTAGGCTTGGTAGGATTATAGCTTGTCATCCCGCATTTTCCCGTGACACCCCACCTAATTAAACATGGGGTGATCAGGCCTTTATTAAATTAAAACAGGTTTCTCAAATGGTTCATTATTAGCATCACTGTCGAAAACTTTTTAATTACTAATCACCTAAGTGAAAATTAGACCGGTGCCAAATTTTATCTTTCTTAATATAGATAAACCAATCATACGGAAAATAGTAAGACGATCACCATGTACTAAAACTCAATCTAACAAAGTAAAAGTACAACAGAACAAGAGTATTACCGAATAAACCATCGGCTAAAAATCCCAAACAACAATAGAATAACCACTAGTCTGAAACTAACATCTGAGACCAATACCGGACCACAAGTCCATACATAGAATAGTGTGAGATCCTGTACTAGATATGAATGAGAGATATCGTCTAGTCAAAATCCTGTAAGCATCCACTGTGCTATAGCTTCGAGTTCGTGGAATGAAATCATCATACATGGCGTCCCTGTAGCTAGACACCTAAAAGGTTTTGAAAATATTTTATAGCAAGAGTTAGTACTCAAAACATTTTGAAAATATTTAACAAGCGTTTATCACAATATAAAATGCGGTTATTTATTACACATGTTAGGTTCTCGTACACTCTCTTGAGTTTACTCACCCCTCATCTTTTGTGCACACCTAACATTCTACACTTAGTCTACCTAGCCATACCTTCCAAGCTATCTAGGGCTAAGTAATCATCTGAACTTATTTATACTTAAGTTATCATATTTCCCACATCGTACATCCATTATTTTAACATTTCTCGAAGGTTAATTAATACACAAGTAACATTTCTTCTATGTTATGTTTCAAAACTTCTCATTTAGTTTCACTACTAAATCTCAACAATCATCAATATTTCTATCTTCCCACTTTTGAAATTAAGTTTCACTACTTAAATTACTAATTAGATGTTCTCTATCTAACGTTACACTTGTAATTAAGTTTCACTACTTAACTTACCAGTTCAGTATGTATCTTTAAATACATAATATATATCAATCTACTAATACACAGAAGTAGAATATCATCAAGCATATATTTCACACACAATTTATACTAAATATCAATTATTACTATTTTTCCCTTTTTATACACGTAAAGGACTCTTGGTTCAAAATAATTCATCGACCCCAAGTAAGAATTGGTTCGAAATGATACATCGACCCCAACTATTTATATACACACGTAAAGGACTCTTGGTTCGGAATGATTCATCGACCCCAAGTAAGAATTGGTTCGGAATGATACATCGACCCCAATTATTTATATACACAAATTCTGGCTCAGACTCTTTCATTACGCCATCAGTTCAAAGGTTTGGTTCGGCATTTTACATCGACCCCAAACATATAATAACCCTATGTTAGTTCGGAATATCACATCGACCCTAACATAGTTACTTTAGGTATAAATCTCTCGACCTAAAAGATCATATAATTCAGTAGGTACACGCCCGACTTATTAATTATATACGTACGTAATATTTTAATCTCTTATATTTACCGTACAATATTCGCTTTACGATTTATCTCATTAATCGCATTTATTTGAGTATTCACACAACTCTAAGGGTCCTAGTTACCCCTCACATATAATTTCAGTAGTTATTACTTGCCCTACTGGTTTATTACTTAAATTGAATTTACCTCGCCTCGTAACTCAATTCCAAATTCCCCGATACTCTACTAAATCGGATGATTTTCGTCGGTCCCTAATCCAAGCCCTACACCCAATGGCCTTATCGTACCTCAACAATATACCTACTGGTCTTATTCTCACTCCCATATAAGTATAATATAAATTCTAGGATAATCATTTATTCCCGGAAATCAACGAAGACTTAAACACGAAAAATTCGAGAAAAATAGCTTGCGTCGATCGATCAGCTGCTGGGTTCGATCGATCGACCTAGTCGATCGATCAATACTTCGAGATCGATCGATCGATCGATCGAACAAGGACAGATGCAGTTCATCTTCTTCGTTAAACTTTTCCTCCACTAACAAATCTCCAAACTTCATTATAGTCCACTAAACTTCGACCCAATTATCCTAACATGTTTTCACATATACTAGGACAATTTCTAACGTGTCAAATACATCAAAACTCCAATTCCTTTAAAGAAATAGTGAATTAAACCCAGAATTTCTTGAAACCCTAGTTATGGTGTTCTTCCCATAGTTTCATTCAAAATCCAGATTTTATTCCGAAATAATCATCAAGTATAATCTGAATATTAATCCTCTACATATGTTAAATCATTCTACATGTGATACCTATCCCAACATATATAAATACCATTATTCTCCTATCAAGATATTGATTTAAACAAGACTATTCAAAAACTCTACACATGGGTATTACAACTTTATAATTTTTGTAATAAACAACTTGCCTTGATAGAGGGTTCCTGATTTCGTGATTGTAGATGATGTTTGATTGTTTTTCTCCTTCAATTCTCCTTCCCAACAAGTTTGTGGTGACAATCTCCTTTGAATCCTTCCCAATTCTTTCTTTTGCCTTGAGAATTGTTTTTCTCTTATCTCTAGTGGCTATGGTGTGTTTTCATGGATTTTCTAACCCTAACCCCTCTTTCACACGGCTGATAAAAGCTCTCAATTTCGTAGGTCTCCTTACCATCTCATGTTAAAAGACCGAAACACCCCTGAACGGTCTCGGTTTAGTCCAAAATTATCCCGAGACTCAACTAGTACCCCCGGGTATACTATTTTGACTAATTTGACCCTTTCGGACTCATTTTGGCTAATTAGTCACTTTAAAAAAATTACTCGTTCTCACCCCAACATGGTCTACATGCGTTAAGTGACTATTTACCACTCGCACTAAGTAAATATAATGAGGCAATATAAATCGATAACTATCTCTCGATTAATATTCCATAATTACAATTTCTAATAAATCTCATTAAATTACTTCTCTTACGTAATTTAAATTAAGCCTTATTTTCTCATTTAATTCTCCAATTTAATTAAATAGAATATTCAGAAATACGGGGTATTCCATACTTCAATTAAATTAGAATATTCAGAAATACGGGGTATTACATACTCCCCCCCTTGTAAAGGAATTTCGTCCTCGAAATTAGGATAAGGCTGGTATTAAGGCTGATGACCTTAAATAACATTGCATCCTCTAATACCCAAAATCAAATCATAACATCCTAACGGTCGCCCCAAGTACATGCCTTGCTTCATTATAAACTCTTATCGCACGTTACCCATGCCGCATAAATTAAGTCTCACTACTTAATTTCTCCATAGATTTTCCCAATCTAACGTTAACTCTTGAAATTAAGTTTCTCCCTACTTAATTTACCCTTTTGATG
This sequence comes from Sambucus nigra, assembly GCA_949130495.1. Taxonomy (NCBI): domain Eukaryota; kingdom Viridiplantae; phylum Streptophyta; class Magnoliopsida; order Dipsacales; family Adoxaceae; genus Sambucus; species Sambucus nigra. The sequence goes on along the minus strand of OX422217.1, from coordinate 245,223,325 downwards.
TATACTTATATATATAACATGTAAGTGTCCACTATCACTCATAAGTAGAATATTATAAGGTATATATTTCACACACAATATATACTTTAAGAAAAATTGGTCCGACAAAATCATCGGCCCCAATAATCCTATCATTGATATTGGTCCGGAAATCCCTCGACCCCAAGGTAAATGTAATGCATATGTTGGTTCAGACCTTCCATCGATACCAATATTTATCATCGATTTAGTTCGGAAAAAACATTGACCCTAAATCGATCCCTCATGTATTGGTCCGGAATATCATCGACCACAATACAGAGATTAAGCACACTTACTATCACACATAAGTAGGAAAATCAATAGGTGTATGTATCTTACACATAACATATATTATCAATACTTATTTTATAATCATCCCCCTTCTATAACACTTTTGGGGTTATTGGCTCGGAATCCCAGCTCGATCACCAATAGTGATTAATTATTTTGTCTCGAAATCACATCTCGAGTACAAAAATATGTATACATATCTCATCGCACAGGAGTAGACAGTTTGTGAGCCCCATATTACACATTTCATATACTCTAAAATGTCATACTCCCATAGAATGTCCTCATATTACGCGTTAAGGACTAAGAGTTCGAAATGTCTCCTCGAACTACCCTCAAAGTACATATAAGTTCATAATAGGTACCCAAGAGCCTAAACCTTATGTACAGTCCATATAGGCACCCATACTACCTATAAAATATGCTCATACGGTTATACATTCAACCTATGAATTGATCAGTGGTTTCTTCCAAAATTTCACTATCTTTAGGACGTAGTATCTTCCTTCCTCACAATTATTGGGTCATAGGCGACACAGCATACCCAAAATAAAGCGTTATCTACATTCCTTCCTGACCATCTCTCACAGGGTGGGATTTTAGGATTTTATCCTGATTCACAACAATATAGAGGGGCATCGTGCACTTGTGCACTCTCCCTTTTCAACTACATACTAATCCATCCCGGTCACCCCATTCCGCTACCCCAGCGAAATGCTGGCTTAATTATGATGTTCACAACCCATCAATAATTTATAAGTCTGTCTCCTCCTTACATCATTGGAAACGTAGGTTCACTACTATATTCCGGTTGCTCATTTCGAGTCTATCTTTCTCTATCAATTAGTGGTGCGTCTGGAGATAATCTCACTATGTCTCTTCCTCAACACCGCTTCCCACTTACATCATCTTTCCTCAAGTGGTACTCTATTCCCCTTTCTCTCCGGGTAAATTATACTTTACAATCCATGCACTCTTCGTAATTGGCATACTTTTGGGGTTGGATACTTTATAAAAATCAACATTTTTGTAACGCGTACGTCACTCTCAACACTCAGTCAAGTAGCACCTTGCGTTACTTCTTCACAATAATTAGGTCTCCCATATTAAGAGATAACCTTTGAATGACTTCCCACGGATTCTTATCCTATAGGGTGTGGTGGCTCTCTCAGCATATAAGCTTGGATCATCGTCTATCTCTCACGACGTTCAATCCATTTCATCGGTACGACTTACCTCATAACTTCCCCATCGGCATACACAAATAATTTTCCGCATCCCTCTATCTCGGATGTCTAAGAAAGCTAATTTACTTGGGCGTCCATACACCGTTTTCTCCGTGCACATTTGCAAAAACATTACAAACATCGCACCTGTAGCATGCTTTTCCTCAATTCTAGCCTAGTCTACACGACGTGACTACAATCTTGCGGGTATCCTCAATCCCCTATAGACCAAAAAATCAAATCCTTACCCACAAAGTCCTACTTATCCCTTCGTGGTGAAGTAATCCTTTCAGTGTTTCTCCACAACACTATCGGCTCCACTGATGCCCTAGCATCTGACAACGTCTCTTCGCTTGACGTGCTTAAAAATTTCAGTCGTATCCCCTTTCGTAACCGAACTTAAACAAGGGACTTCTCCCCATGCATTCTTACTGAGCATTATGGGAACAACACATAGTCGAGATACTCAAATTCCATTCCTCGACAATATGTGCAACCGTAATTTAATATCTCTAAAGGAGTCAAGTGGCACCGCACTTATACTATCACTAAGTCCTTAGCACTAATTAAAACAGCGAGCTCGATCTCTCCACTCGACGGTCATACGATATACCTTGACTCACATCATTTAGGTTCCCACACACAGGAATCAATTATTATGAGACATCCATAATCTCTGAAGTCTCCCACATATTGATGAATAATGACAACTCGACCCTCTTTCAGGTGAGGCATCGTCATATACCCCATTCACTCGAGGCTAAAACCCATATACTTCCTTGTCCATCGCTCTAGTGGTTCAGATGGTTTTCGAACATAATACGCTTGTCCTTTCTGGAATGCCAAAATTATCAGAGTTATTATTCCCTTAAATAACTTTGGACAAGATCAACACGCATGGTTTTATGTCCCTCATAAGACATTTTTTCATAAATCCCCTTATTCCAGGCCATACCAACTGGTTTAGGGTATCCCTCCTCTCGGACTTGGTAGTCTCGATTCTGGACACTATCATCCTGGTTCCCTTAGTTCTGCTAACCAAAAGGAACGCACTATGGGACTTAACAATCCCGACTTAGAATCTAATCATTAAATCCCCTAGTGGGTTTCCACTTATGGCTTGCACCAGCTCCATTACATTCAGTCTCACTCTTTGACTAAATCCTTAAACTCTCTTAGCTCCGCCCACCTAGGAGCATTTACCACAACCTTGTATGAAGTACCATTCTGCCTTCATATACAAAAGTCATCCAAGAAGAGTTTTACCAAAATTGCGAACGATAACTCCAAAGTCCATTCTCTCATGGGATCTTTTTCCCTTATACCTATCTCATCGGTACAAGTTCATTTCAACGGATAAATTTCTTCTCCCGGTTGGCCTCTACCAGGCTTTCACACGATGGGTTTAGATATTTCCATTCACTTCACTTCTGAATCATCATTGGAGAACTTTGTGATTAAACTATACGTAAGGTCTATTTGTATACGGACCCTCGGTCCGGATGTGGTGACTGGTATCCCCGCCATGTTGCTTCAAAAATTTTACTCAAATTTTCATTTCTGGGTATTTCTACTCTATCCCTAAATGCCAAAACCTTTGTACATTCTACTTCCATTAGTTACCATGCACTGTTGCCGTTTTATCACATTTTTTGGCTCGTCCTCATCAAAAATTTCTTCAGACTCCCTCCCACTATCACTGCATTGGGAGGGTATGCCCCATTGTCGTCGTCGACACTTGGAAAATGCCTGTTATGCCCCAACAACCCTTGCAGCATCTACTTCCATTACACACTAGGATTGACCTCGACAACGGTCATCTCTCCTATGGTTACCATATTTGAATACTCTATACTTCGTGCCGAGCTCCTCCCTCCTGCAGTCCTTCTAACGCCAATGCTGGTCTTACTGCCATGTTTGACGTACCATGCCCAATCGAACTCGAATATGTAACACTACATTTACTAAATAGGTAGGAGAACGTAAACTATTTACGTAGAGGAGTACAACAATCCTAAGATAGGGCTCTATATCAATCAAACGATACGCTGAAAATGTAGTAAGCCGTACAGATCCTATGGACACTAGAACCTGATGCTCTGATACGATCTTTGACACCCCGCCTAATTAAACATCGGGTGATCATACCTTTATTAAATTTAAATAGGTTTCTCAAATGGTTCATTCTTAGCATCACTATCGAAAACTTTTTAATTACTAATCACCTAAGTGAAAATTAGACCGGTGCCAAATTTTATCTATATTAAGAAAGATAAAATTTGGCACCGGTCTAATTTTCACTTAGGTGATTAGTAATTAAAAAGTTTTCGACAGTGATGCTAAGAATGAACCATTTGAGAAACCTGTTTTAATTTAATAAAGGCCTAATCACCCGATGTTTAATTAGGCGGGGTGTCACATTTCCATTTGCCCAATATCTGGATAATGACTTGGTTTAAATCTTCATAGGCTTTTACGTTGGTAACTCCCATTTCCAAGTATATTTCGAGACCTGTGATGCAAGCCACATACTCGTCCATATTATCGGTACATTCATAGGTGAGTTTGATTCCTGTGGGAAGTCGTTGTGAGTCGGAGGATATAAAGAGCATTCTAATGTCAAATCCCTTTTTGTTGGAGTCTCCATCGAAGTATATTTCCTAAGTTTCTTCATCTTTTAAGGCGAAGAGATCCTTTTTAGGGAATTCAACCTAATTTTATTCTTCCTCATCTAACAGGGTTTTCCCCATGAGAAGTTCGGAGATGGCTTGTCCTTTGGTGTCTTTGTGTGACGTATGTGATTTTTAACTCGGACAACATTAGTAGTCATTTTACTATACATCTAGAGAGTGGTTTTTTTTAATAGGGATTTTAGGGGATCCCTTCTAGACATGAGCCATATGCTGAAGGACATCATGTAATAGCAAAGATTGTGAGTGAGCCACACGAGATATACACAAGCCTTTTCCATGGTAGTAAGGTTGAGCTCATAGGACACTAGATTTTTTCTAACATAGTAGATGGCATATTCTTTTTGGGAACTCTCCATGTATTGGGATAGCATGGCTCCAGTAGTCATGTTAGTTATGGTCATATAGAGTAAGCGAGTTTGTCCCGGTTGGGGAGATACTAATACCGATGGGTGAGTGAGGTATTCATGTATTTTCTCAAATTCCTCCTAACATTGAGAATTACACTCTTTGGGAGAGTATTTCTTAAGTATTTTGAATATGGGTTCACATACGGTGGTAAGCTGGTTGATGAACCAACTTATGCTCTATACTTGGCCTAGGAACCCTTTGACTTCTTTTTCCAGTTTAGGCAGTGGAAATTTTCATATTGCCTTGACCTTAGAGGGGTTTACTTTAATTCAATATTTTCTAACAATGAACCCAAGTACCTTACCCTTAGTTACTCCGAAGACACATTTTTTAAGATTTTTCCTCATGTTTAAGAGGCGTAACCTTAGGAAGAATTTCTAGAGTGCTAGGACATTTACCTCACGATCTTTGGATTTTATGATCATATTATCCACATAGGCTTCTACTTCCTTGTGTATCAGGTCATATAGGATGTTTGTGGATGCTCTTTAATTAGTTTTCCCAATGTTCATGAGACTAAAGGTCATAACTATATAACTGTATGTCCCCTAGGGTCTAATGAACTCAGTTTTCACGTGGTGATCAGGGTGGTGCATTTTTATATGGTTATAACCTGTGAATCCATCCATAAAAGATTTGAGAAAATTGCTAGTTATATTATCTACCAATAAGTCAACATTTGTTAGAGGTAAATCATATTTAGAAAAGACATGATTAAGATCATGTAGTCTACGCACATTCTGACTTTTCCATTGGTTTTAGGTATTGGTACGATGTTGGCAAGCCAAGTGGGATATTCTACTACTCGAATGAAGCCAACGCTAAGTTATTTGTCTACTTCATCCTTTACTTTTAAGGACCATCCAGGTAACAGTATGTGGAGTTTATGCTTTATGGGTTTGGCATCAAGTAGAGTGGGTATCACATGCATGACGACAATGGGGTTGATGTCGGGCATGTCATCATAAGACTAAGTAAATCCATCCACGAAGATGGGGAGGAGTTATGGGAGCTCATTTTGTTCGTTGTTGTCTAAGGAGGACCTTATTTGTAATTATTTCGGGTTATGGAGAGTTACCAAGTTTATAGCTATTGTGTCATCCTCGTTGGGATACATGCGTCTATTTTGACTTTGGTCAAGTTTTTGTTAGTGTTTTAAGTATTTTAGATCCGCAGAGTTCTCATTATAAAGTGTGAGTCCAAATCCATACTTGATTCATAATCATTAGATGTAACAAATGTTAGAGAATGCTAGAAATCACTGTTTATTATGCAATCAAAGGGAGGAAGGACAACATTGATAATAACATAAAATTATTCGATATAGAGGGATACCTTACGAAATGGGATAAGGGGAACTCTTTTTCTAACATGAAAGACTCAAAAGTCCTCCGAATTATGGGTGTCGAGATGCATTTAATAGAAGTCCAGTTATTGAGTAGTGCTTTCCTGCAATTTTGTTTATGAAGAGTCCTAGATTCCTATGAGGGTCCTTTAGAGTAGTCTTTGAGGGCTCTAGAACCTTGTCACATACTGCAGGCAGGGGTAGGAGGTGTTCTTCGAGATGGAATGCTAACACTACACCAGAAACCCTTTTTTTGTCATTTTTCACCCATAAAGGGTTTCCAAGGTCAAAAACCTTGACAAAAAAACACAGAGCTATTGTCAATGTTTGTTAAAAACCTTCACAAGGTAGTTGTCATGATCGTGTCAAGGTTTATGATCGTGACAACATTTATCGGTTTTAACAGTCAAAAACCTTGACACGGTTGTGACAAAAAAAAATTAAAACCCTAAACTCCTCAGTTATGTCTGTCATTTCAACAAATATAAAATCTCTCTCTCAAATGATTTTAGGGGTTATTCAAGGGCCGATTTCAACATTTTTTAATTGATTTATGTCTTTATCATAGGTACCCATACATTTTGTACTCATAAAATTTAGCAAAAATAAATTTGGCAGGTGCGTGGGGATTATGGGGGTAGAAGAAGGTGCTATTGTGAAATAGGTTTATGGGGGCAGAGGTGGGTCGGGTTTATAGGTGAAGAGGGTACGATTGGGTCAGCAGTAACAGGGGGCAATGGTGTTGGGCGGGTGCGCTCGTTCTGGGGTTGGGGTATTGGGGTTAGCAATTGAGAGTGCGCTTTTGTTCAAATAGAGAATTTATTTAATTAAACTCAATTTTTTAAAATTAAATCCTAAAACATGCATCTAGGTGTGATTGAAGACAATATAATCATGCAAGAACATTCAATCACAAACAAACACACAAATGAGGAAAAATCCCCTAAAGGGGCAAAACTTTTTATTTTCACTATAATTTGTAAAGAACGGTTTACACGGATTATACTGAAAATAAGAGTGACATACGAAATACCCTTAGGTGTCGATTCCGATGTCGTCGGTTGGATTCTACCGCAAGAAATCCAAATGGGTAGCAATGGAAAAGAGTCTTCTTCTCCACAAGTTACTCCAGATGAGTAAAAACGATCCTTTGAAGGTTTAAAGATTCACACACATATATGGGAATGGGTTTTATGAATAAAAAACGTATAAAACCTTAAAAACTTGAAGTCAGTTTTCTGGGCTATAAAATGCAGAAATTGTGTGCGAAAAAGACTTGGAAAACATGTAGAATGAACCTAGATATTTATATGAAAATCGAGTCAGTGACGTCGCTTGAACGATATAGGCATGTCGCTCGAACGAAGGACATGTATCACTCGAACGAGATCGCGCGACATGCTCATGTCACTCGAACGACAGAGCGATGTCGTTTGAACGAGCTCGACGATAGAGAAAAGTCAGCTTCTACACTTAGAAAAAATTTTGCTTTTGTGATTAAAATAAATCAGACTTCGAAAAATATTTTCTAAAAAATTGTCAAATATTTATGCAAATATTAACAACTCCAATAAACAATTTTACCAATTACGCGAAGTGGAGTAGTGAGAACTGTTGAGCATCACGTCGCATGATGCACATGTGAAGATGGTGGATGCATGGATTCAGATCAAGGCCATCGTGAATGATCGTGTAGACGTGTCGAATGTAGCGGTATCAGACATACATACTGAGATCTAGGACAAATAGAAAATTCCTAGATTCTACACCGGACATTTATAAAATTATGTCTTTACAAATCTTCCCCTATGTCTATGCCAGTACATACATAAAAAATTCGAATTATGCTATCTCCATAAAGCAATTGACATATAAGATAATATCCGCATTAAACCCTCAAACTGAGAATACTAGCTAACATGTCATCAATCAAACTTCAACATCTTCATCAACTCTCAAAGCTTTTCTCATTAGGGTGTGCAATCCCAAAATCATCAATTTTGTACCTACACGCATGAGATAAAGCAAATACCCGTGACACGCAAAAGTTTGAAATATAATGATATGCAAAAATCAAAGATCAATTAAGCTTAAGAAAATCATTGATAAATCAACAAACCAAATCTCCCCCATAATCCATTCCCCCTCCCCCCCCCCCCTTTTATGATGTCCCCAAATAGACAGATATGAGAAGCACAAAGAAATGCAAATGGAGAATGTCATAAGGTGATAAACATTCTATTTTTGAATTTTTCAAAAAATTTCACACAAAAAATATACAACAAAGAATCACACCATGAACGAATACAAAAACACCCAAGTCGATGAGTGCGGAAATGTAGGTGTGTGATCAAATTCAATAGGAAAATCAATGCATACAAACATACCAGATGTGCACGATGAATATCGGATACTCCTAACGAATGAAATAAAAATCATCCTTAGGTGTAAAAAGGTGGAATTATAAGAAATTGACTCAATCAAATCAGCAAATCAAAGCTCAAAATGATTTCCACACCAATAACGCCCAAAACTACTGAATGCTTATTTTTTCAGGACCTTCAAGGAAGTGAAAACCTGTTTAAATTCTCAAACCAAACTCCCTCAGATTTATATTTTGAATATAGGTGATCAAAATTCTCAAACATTGGAGAATTGATGGTGAAACCTAATGTGCCATATTCAGCATGAATTGCTTTTTATTGCCTTTAAAATTTTTTTGGGCACTTTAAACCTCTTTGGACCCCGAATAATTAAAATTCCTCAATTTTTTAGGTTCGATATAACGGTGTCTTAGTATTCGCAAAGGTCAAATGATAACCTTTCGCAGCCCTTCTCCATTTTAAAATACCACATAATCTCACCAAACGGTTTTTACATGCATTCCAATCTTGGCAAGTTTTGTCGCATATGGTTCGTTGTATAGAAAGAATTGAGATGGAAACACTCAAGTCAATATGTGATAGACAAGTACAATAATCAAATAAAGTCGTGCATGTGTGCAATAAAGGACATAAGGAGCCAAACATGTAGAAATATATCACATCTCAAAGACTCAAAACAATGTAAAGCACATGTATGCAATGATTTAGCATCTCAAATCACTATCAAACAATCACGTGGATAAATGGAAATGGAAGTTATGACTCGGTTATCTAAAATGATCATCCATCAAAGGTGTAAACAAAATACAAAATCTTTTTGTGCTTTTTTAATATTTTTATAAAAAGAAAATCTTTTTGGATTTAAAAAAATATATAAACAACAAAACAAAAATACAAATGATACAAACTAGCAATAGGAATCATATGATATGAGCATGACAATGCATCCTAAACTAGACACGGACCATCCCCTCAGTCAACTGTGCAAATCCCTAAAGACTTCCTTAGACTCTAGAATCTAAGCGTATCTAAAGGTTTCGTGAAAATATCGGCTAACTGAAGGTCAGTGGGTATGAAACTCAGGGATACGACTTTCTCCTCAACTAACTGACGTATAAAGTTATCGCGTATCCTGATGTGCTTTGTGTGTGAATGTTGGATCGGATTACGAGATATGTGTATCACGCTCATATTATCACAGGAGATGGTCATGGTGTCATGTGAAGTCCCATAGTCCTCTAATATTTGCTTCATCCACAAGAGTTGCATGCAAAAACTCCCGACGATGATGTACTCAGCCTCCGCAGTGGACAAAGAGATGGAGTTTTACTTCTTGATCAACCAAGAGACAAGAGCATAACTAAAGAAGAAACACCCACTAGAAGTTCTCTTACATCCATCTGCATCCCCAGCCCAATCAGCATCCGAGTATGCGGACAAATGGTCGGTGGTATCAAAGGAATACCAAATGCCATGGGAGAGAAAGTCCCACTCACATATTTGATAATACGTTTAAGAGAGAGTAAGTGTGACTCTTTAGGGGATGCCTGATATCGCGTACAAACTCCAACACTAAAGGCTATGTCGGGACGACTGGTAGTCAAGTAAAGAAGACTATCTATCATACTCCGATACAAGGTTTTCTCTACATCCTTGCCTGAAGTGTCCTTACTAAGCTTGGTAGAAGTACTCATAGGTTTACATGAATGCTTAGCGGAGTCTAAACCAAATTTCTTCACTAGCTCTCTAGCATACTTGGATTGGGAGATGAACATCCCATCCTCTAGCTGACGAACCCGGAGACCAAGGAAGAAAGTAAGATCACCTACCATGCTCATCTGAAACTAACTTTTTATCTCCTCCTCAAAGTAGTGAGCATGTTGGGAGCACATGGAGGTAAGGACTATGTCATCCACATAGACCTGGGCAACTAAAATAGCATCGTCATCTCTCCTGATGAACAACGTCATATCAACTCCCCCCTCTTGAAGCCACGAGCTAAGAGATAGGAAGTAAGACTCTCGTACCAAGTATGGGATGCTTGCTTCAAACCATACAAGGCTTTCCTCAGATAGTAAACATGATCCAGGCTCTTAGGGTCTTCAAACCCTTTTGGTTGTTCAACATAAACCTCATCCTGTAAAATGTCATTTAGAAAGCCACTCTTGACATCCATATGATATAACTTGAAGTGCAGATAACATGCGATGGCGAGTAGTAAGCGGATGGACTCAAGCCTCGCAACAGGAGCAAATGTCTCCCCAAGGTCTACACCCTCTATCTGTGTGTAGCCTTGACCGACCAACCTAGCCTTGTTTCTGATTATGGTACCATTTTCATCCATTTTATTTTTAAAATCCACTTGGTACCAATCACATTCGTCTCACTAGGTCGGGGGATAAGTTCCCAGACATTGTTCTTTTTAAACTAAAGAAACTCATCCTGCATAGTAGATATCCAGTGTTCATCCTTGAGTTATTCTTTGTGATTCTTTGGCTCGACTTTAGACGTGTAGCAAAAATGACTGAAAACGTTCTCTAGCTGAGCACGAGTGTTGACCCCTAGGGTGGGATCTCCTAGGATAGAAGTGGGATTATGACTCTTGCGAACCCAAGCAGGTGTGTCCCCTAGAATAGGAGTAGGGTCCACCCTGGATGTGGGAGACATAGTGGGATCATCAAGAAGGAGTGTGTCATCCTCACACAAATGATTGAATTTAACAGACATCGATGGTTCATCATCTTGTACAGTAACGTTTATTGACTCCATCACCTTAGATCTCTTTAGGTTAAAAACCCGGTACACTCTACTATTTGATGAATATCCTAGAAATATTCCCTCATCACTTCGGGAGTCAAACTTTCCTAATTGCTCTCTATCCCGTAGGATATAGCATTTACTCCCCAAAACACGAAAATATGCAAGGTTGGGCTTCTTTCCAGTACACAATTCAAAGGGAGTTTTAAGTGTGTGTGGACGAAGGTAAACCCTATTCACCGTATGGCATGCAGTAGACACTGCCTCTGCCCAAAATCTCCTAGCAACTATATGACCTAGAAGCATAGATCTAGCCATTTCCTGAATCGTCATATTCTTTCTCTCAATAATCCCATTTTTTTTAGGAGTCTTCATAGCAAAAAACTCATGTTTGATTCCTAGGCTATCATAGTAAAGATATACTTTCTCCTCCGTAAACTCAGTGTCGTTGTGACTACGAATCTTGTTAATAGTGAATCTGTGTTGGTTTTATAGGACACGGCACTTAGTCATTAAAAACTCTACAACATTGTATTTCTCTCTCAAAAAACCTACAACCGAATATCTGGAGAAATCATCCACCATCATGAGGATATACCACTTACCACCCAGACTCTCAGTATAAGTAGGACCCATATGTTCCATGTGAATCAACTCAAGCACATGGGAGGTGGTAATGGAATGTAACTTCCTATGGGAACTATGAATTTGCTTTCCCAACTAACTGGTTCCACAAACCGTGGAAGTTGGCTCTCCAAGTGTTGGTAAGCCACGTACTAGGTCCTTTTTAGCTAAACGTGTCAAATCTCTAAAGTTCACGTGACCTAGACGTCGGTGCCACAGATCCATAGGAGTGATTATGGTGTTGTTGCAGACAAGTGAGGACATGGGCACAGTCCCATAGAAATTATCCTCTGTCCTCACCCCTTGCACTAAAAAATTACCAGCTTGATTATAGACATTACACGCGTCCTGGTCAAACTTTACGGCAAAGTCATCATCGCACAACTACTAATACTGAGAAGGTTTGCTTTCAAATCTTTGACGTACAAAACATTCTCTAGCTTAGGAAATCCTGGTAACTCCATTGTACCTCGTCCTACGATGCTAGACTTGATCCCGTCTCCAATGGTGACTCTACCTTCCTTATAATCCTCTAGGTAGGTAAAAAATGAGACATTACCGGTCATATGTCTGGAGCACCCACTATCGAAATACCACTGTGAGGTATTATGTGCTTTGAGAGCGACATGAACAACAAGGGCCTTTTCGTCTATCTTAGGCACCCAAGAAGTGGTAACCTTTCATTTTCCCTTGTTTTTGTTAGTTTTAGCCGGGATGTGGGAAGCATTCACTGACGAAAGAGACATCCATCGAAATCCCTCCATCAAACTCTGTGATGTGGTGGCTAAAAACTCAACACACTCTCTCAGACTGGTAAAATCAACAGTACGATGTGGTGGAGCATATGTACGTGAAGTCCGACCCAAACTATAACAATACTCTCTCAGGTGGCCTTTTCTTTTGTAGTACGTACAAAAGAACACAGTCTTAGGCTGACCTTGGTTTTCTTTTCTTGGTCGAACTCTCCTTCTAGGTTTTTAACAATGGCTATATGGAGTAGTAGTAAACTTAGGAACTGGTCTAGGTGAAATTTGGGATGTGGAGGCACCATCAAAACCTATTTCCTGCCTATCACCAAAACCTAAAGTGGGGCCGAGGAGCATATTTTCCATCTTTCCAGATATGTCCTCGATTTGAACCTTGACTTCCCGTGCTCTCTCAAGATCATGAGTACGCTAGGATACAAGGGCTTCAAGTTTCTTCCGAGTCTACCTGGAGGAATGGAGATCACTCGTAAGACTATCCACTTGATTAGTCAAGTCCCCTTTCTCTTTTCTAAAACAACTCTCTCTCTCTTCAAATAGTCTCTCCCTATCTCTAAACTGACTTTCTCTCTCAACACAGGAAGACTCTCTCTCTCTCTCTCTTGCTGACCCCTCACTCTTCCTATCTTGGGCATTAAGTGCAATTCCCTTATCTTTTGGTTTAACAAACTTAGGAAACATGTCAATTTCAAAAATTTGTAAGTCTCTCACCAATTCCTCTAATTTAAGCGTGTTTAAATTACCCATAGAATTTAGCACCGTGACTTTAGGGATAAAACGCTTAGGCAGTGATCTTAAAATATTTTTAACAACTCTAGCATTAGGAATGTGTTCACCAAGATTAAAGCTAATGTTTACAATATCAGATAATCTAATATAAAATTTATCAAAACATTCAGACGCAAGCATGGTGATAGTTTCAAATTGAGTTGTTAAGTTTTGCAATTTTGATTCTTTCACGGCATTAGTTCCTTCATGGGTAAGTAGTAAAATATCCCATGCCTCTTTTGACGTGGTACACATCACTATCCGTCGAAACTCATCAGGAGTGACGGATCCAGAAATAACACTAAGACCCTTAGAGTTAAAGGATGACCATTTAAATTCATCTTCAGTCCATGCAGTCACATATTTTAAAGTAGTCACACTGTCAATAGTGATGAAGAAGGTGTTCACCCTCTTTCAACTAAAATCCAAACCCTTTCATTTATGGCTTTTAGAGAAGATTTCATACGGGCTTTTTAGTAAGCATAATTTGTCCCGTCAAAAAGTGGCATCTTATTATATAATTTCTCCATTGTGAACACGCCCTTTTTTAAAAATCAATTTTTTAGAAAATTGATATCTTTAGAAAAATTTTGCAGAAAATTACACGGTAGAATTGTGTAATTGGCTATGATACCAATTTGAGATTGCGCGTTTGTTCAAACAGAGAATTTATTTAATTAAACTCAGTTTTTTGAAATTAAATCCTAAAATGTGCATCTAGTAATGATTGAAGACAATATAATCATGCAAGAACATTCAATCACAAACACACAAATGAGGAAAAATCCCCCAAAGGGGCAAAACCTTTTATTTTCACTATAATTTGTAAAGAACGGTTTACATGCATTATACTGAAAACAAGAGTGACATACAAAATACCCTCATGTGTCAGTTTTGATGTCGTCGGCTGTATTCTCTCGTAAGAACTTCAGATGGGCAACAATGGAAAAGAGTCGGCTTCTCCACAAGTTAGTCCAGATGAGTAAAAACAATCCTTTGAATGTTTAAAGATTCACACACATATATGGGAATGGGTTTTGTGAATCAAAAAGGTATAAACCTTAAAAAGTTGAAGCCTGTTTTTTGGGCTGGAAAAAGCAGAAATCGTGTGCGAAAAAGACTTGGAAAATGTGTAGAATGAACCCAGATATTTATACGAAAATCAAGGCGGCAACATCACTCGAATGACTTAGGCATGTCGCTCGAACGAAGGACACGTCTCGCTCGAATGAGATCGCGCGACATGCTCATGTCGCTCGAATGACAGAGCGATGTCGTTTGAATAAGCTCGACAACCGAGAAAAGTCTGCTTTTATACTTAAAAAATTTTCTACTTTTCTAAAAAATTCCCAAATATTTATGCAAATATTAACAACTCCAATAAACCATTTTACTAATTACATGAAGTGGAGTAGTGAGAACTGATGAGCAGCACGTTGCATAAAGCATGATGCACGTGTGAAGATGGTGGATGCATGGATTCGGATCAAGGCCGTCATGGATGATCGTGTTGACGTGCCTAATGTAGCGATATTAGACATACATACTGAGATCAAGGACAAAGAGAAAATTCCTAGATTCTACCCCGTACATTTATAAAATTATGTCCTTACAACAATGGGTTTGGGTTGGGTTTATGGGTATAGGGGTAAAAGAATGGGGTGGGTTTATGAGTAAGGTTGGAAGCATGGGTCGGGTTTATGGGTATGGTGGTGTGATATGGGTGAGCATGGGTATGGTTGTGTTGAGAGAGAGAATGGGGGGAGGTGGTATGGCCGGGCTGAGCAATGCGTAGGTTTTGAGCAGGTGGGGTGGGGTATGGAAACATGTGGTAGAAGGGCCGGGGGAGGCCTGTTAGGGGATAGAAACGGGTATGGGATGATTTTTCGGGTTGGTCAGTGGGGAGGCCATAGGTTTTTTAGTAGGTTAATGAGGTAGGGGTGGGTTATCGGGTATGGGGTTATGGGTGTTTCTTTGGTTGGGCAGTGGGGTAATGGATGGGTTATCGGGTATGTGGTTTTTTTGGTTTGGTAGTGTGGTAGGGGATGGGTTATCGAGTATTTTTTAGTTATGTTTTGAAATAATTTGAAATTATTTTATAAGAAATATAGATCTGCATATTTATAAAACCTGTTTAAATTTTAGGTCTCCATTTTTAACAACCTATTTACATTTATATATATATTCAGTAATTTATATATATATTCTGCAATTTCCTTATTGTTTTCTGTTGTGATTTTGTCGAATACTGATTATAATGTTGTTTGGGGTTCTTGAATTGTTTTTGACGAGTGAATTTGAACATTCATGTGGCCATTGAGTTTCCCTAGTCATTTGTAACATTTAACGTTGTGATTCTGCTAAATAGTGACATGTAATGTGGGTTAGCCCTAGGCACATATTTTGACCGTGACAAGTCCATAACAAGGACAACTTGTCATGGTATTTTACAATGACATGTCCATGATAAGTGAATAATTATCAAGGACATGTCAAAGTCAAAGTTAAAGTCCTTGACAAGTTTTCCTTATCATGGACTTGTCAAGGCTTTTGATCGTAACACATTCGTGATAAAAAAATGTGTCACAAACTTTAATCGTGACATGTTCCTGACAAATAGATTGTCACTCCCTTCCATGTCACGGTCTTTAACCATAAAAATTTGCCCATTTTGGTGTAGTGTTATCCCTCAGAATTTGCATCCAGAGTCTCCGTTAGGCCTACCATGGGGTTATTGTAGGCGAGTGCCTCAGAGAGGGCTATTAGTAAGTGTTTTTGGTTTTCTTAATTCCACTAATAGTCCGATGAGGGATGGTAGGTATTATCCCAAGGCTCAAATGAAGGAAGTTTTTTAGGGGGCGATGATGTTGAGTTTGGCACCCAGAGGTAGAGGTTGAGTTCAGGGATGCTGACTAACCGTCCCTTCTAATTAGTAATACCTTAGGTGGTCAAGACGATGTACAAATCGTTAAAGCATTATGTAGGGGTTAACTTTGAGGACACCGGAATGGATACTAGGGCAACATCATCAGGAAACAACACAAGTAATCCCCATTCAATTATGAGCTCAGCAGATTTTTTATCTTCCTCCATAACTAACGACGCATTGAGCTCATTTTGTCTGACCTTATGGATATTACCATAATCCACGTACAGTCCCTCCTCGTACATGATCTCCATTCTAGGTTGTAACTATTTCTTTTCTTCATCCCATCATTATTCGAGAAGCTCGTGACATGGGCAATTTTCTCCTTGGAGACAAAAGTGACCATTCCAACCTTGATGGGGTCTTTGGGACTCAGAACTAGAGGCTTACTATTGGGAGTATACTCGATACCGATCTTTCCCTTATTTTTCGTGGCAGTAACAACTTCATGGGTTCTGTGTTGATTTTTTTAAAATCCGAACCCTATAAGCTATCCCTTTTTGTGAAGTATTCGAGTGACTATATTATGAAAAAACGGCTCCTCATTTATCATATAAATGACTCGAAATGCACTGAGGTGAATATCTTAACTGTCATGGTAGGTATATCCAGGAAATGGATGGTACTAATGTTAGAAACGGTGGCCCACCCATTGTCCCATTGATTGTGATGACCTACGTATAAAATAAGAACCTGACTTTCATATGAAGTGATGACGGTAATGCCCCCATAGGGTGCATACAGTTCCTCCCAAGAAATAGGTTGAAGCTGGCTGAGATGTCAAGTACCTGAAACTCCACATCACATTGTATAAGTCCCACGATGAGAGTAAGGATGATAGCTCCCTTGGATCTTTTGATGAGTATTATCATAGGACCTAATGTCCATGGTAGATGGTATAAACTCTCTTATTGTCTATCAGTACTAGGGGCATAATCTGTCTACATGCTTCAGTGCTGATGTGTAATGCAAAATGGTGCATGCGGCCTTGCACTAGGAGGGCCTCATTGGAGAAGCTTATATTCATTTTCATGGTGATGGGCTTGATGCAAGATTATATCTAAGCCGGAGTTAGGTCTGTAAGCATAGAAGCTTGAGACAATAAATAGATAATGGTGGATCGATGTTTCTTTAAAAACTCCCAGATGGTGAAGTTAACTGATGTCTGATGGAGTTGCTCCTGGATTTTGTTATTCTCCATAAAAGGGGAAAGATAGATACTTCAGGAGGGATTTTCTCCTTACTAGATGGTCTTGGAGGAGTGGAATATCGACCTGACCTGGTAAGGAAGTCGACCGCTTCGTCTGGAGAGAGTATGGGTTATGTTCGAGATTCTTATTCAGCCTTTTCCAAATGGAGCAAAAGGTCAGCCAGAGATGTAGGAACATAGTTAAGAAATGTTGGATTTAGAGCCATAACCTTGGCCCAATCAAGGGTAGGGGATAGGATTCTAATCTTAGGAGATTTATTCAGGGTGTGAAACATGGAGTTATCAATCCACCATATGGCAATGTAAGAGTTAAGGGTGGGTGAGGAATTCTACCACCGTGTCCAGAACTTGTTCGTCCATCTAGTTAGGTGTATCGGGATATGATTCCATATACATGGATGATCCTGACCAGATGTCATTATCAAAGGTTATTTCCTGGTGCTCTTCATTGTCGAAAGATGTTTTGGGATCTTCGAAGTTCATTTTTCAAACGATGCTAGTAGCCTCACAAAAGATGTCCCTATAATAGTATTTGTATTAGGAGATCTTTCCCCCATGGTAAGATCTCATTGATAAATATAGCATGAGTCAGCACAATTATCTCATACTATAGGTTATTAAACTTATCATGTAAGTGGTCATAGGGAACAGGGTTGACCAGTTCCATCTCGACAGTATATGATTACATTGAGGAGGAGGTTTATTCTGGAAGGGAGGTCCTCGGTGGATCACATCATCTTGAATCTCGATAATTCTGACTATATGGGATGCATCTAGAAAAGTTTTCACATCAATGCATCTTGTGTCAAAGTAGTGGTGGGCCAAAGGCGATACCCCAAGTATGAAGAGGTAAAATTCTAGATATGGGATGAATAGGTGGAAATATAGGGATCAAAAAGGTATTCCTTGGGTGAAATGACTCCATGAAGGTTAATGTCGACCTCTAGAGTACCGTAGATGGTATCACGTATTTCCATGGGTAAATGAACCAATCCAGTGGACCGGATACTTTGGTGTATGTTAACACTCGGGTGCCTGATTTATCCACTATTATTGAAGAACTAAGAGGGTGTTCCTTCATATGAGAGACTTAGCAACGAATTTTCTATAGTGTAACCTCGATTTTTTATGTAGTAGGTCCAGTGTTCATATTGTTTAAGATAGTCAAGATCTTCGGCTTTGCTCCGTATTCGATCCCAAACTTATAATCCCAAATGTTGGTGTAATACCCCGTAATTTTAAGTGAAATAATTTTTTTATATTTAGTTTATATTGATTTATATTTACCTGAAGTGACTGGTTATGTCACTAATTTATGAATTGACTTTTACATCAAAAATATGTTAAGAAATTAATAATTATTTAACGAAAGTGAATAATTATTTTGATTATTTCTAAAGGATTTAGGGATGGGTAGAAGGTTCTTTTACCCCTTAAAATATTACATTTTAAGGCCCATAAATTAGTATAGGTTTGGGCTAGACTTTAGACTAGTAAGAGTTGGTTTTGGACTAATTGGGTTAAGACATATATATAGGGGTTAACCTCAATTTCGTGGTTAAGAATATAAAAATAGAGTTTAGGGTGAAGAAGGATCCTTTCTACAACTTAGTAATAAAATCCTAGAGAGAGAATAAGGAGGCTACTTAGAGATGAAGAAAAGGGCCAATTGGATATTGGAGAAAAAGAAGAATTTGACCATTTTGATTGGACTTCATCTCTTCATTCAAGAAAAAAATATTTAGTATTATTATATAATTGAGATGGTGTTTTAGTATGCTGATTCATTTGATTCTTAACCTAATGCAAATATAATATGACTTCGACAACCTCTACATCAATTTCTAGAATCATGTTAATTGTAAAATTTGATTAAAACCCATGTTCTTAATATATTATGGAATTAGGATGATTCATTATGATTTAGAGTAAAGTTTACTATATTTGCAATATGTCTATGATATTTCATGTGAGAAGATATAAAGCCCCTTGATAACATCATGGATTAGTCCATAATTGGGTTAAATTGGGATCGATTTATCTATTAGGATTTTGAGATGATAATTGGGTTTTATACCTAAAATATGTGTAATACTAAGTTAATGAAATCAGATCTAGGTTATGATTGATGATAAGCACCCAAAAGTGTTTATTTTATACCCTAAAAATGTGCATTTTATTCGCTCATTTGTAATAAAATCGATCTTATGTTCGTATTTGTCTATATTGCAGGTCAATATGCATTTGGAGTATTAAATTGTACTAAAGCGACATAATTGAGACAAAGTAGCGCTCAAAAGCGTTCAACGAAGAAATCAAAGCGATCGTTAAGTCAGAAGTCCTGTTTGAGCTTGCCATGATGAGTTCCGATGCCCTAAATCCTGTCACGTACTGAACTTAAACCTAAACCATGCCCAATCCATCACCCGAGCCTCGTGTGTGTTTAGTTTGTATTTTATTATTTTTCTTAGATTTTATTTGAGTCGTATATAATTTTTAGGATTTTTATATTTTAATTGCATGCGTATAGTTGTATATATTTGGGTCCTTTACTGTGCGTCGAGTGTTTTAACATTTTTATTTAAATATTGTAGATGCGTTTATTTTAGTAGGTTATCCTTTATTTTATTTTATTAGTTTTTAATTTTATTATTTTACTTTTTTATTTTATTTTGAGTCCTTTATTAATAGGTTAGGAATTTTATTTTATTTTTAGATTTTATTTTTTTAGCATTATTTACTTTATATTTTAGTTAATTGTTAGTTTTATTTTATTATTAGTTATATATATTTGATTAGGATTTCAGTCATTTATTTTATTTTTATTTTTAGTTTTAATTTTTTTTAAAGTTTTATTATTGTTTTATTTTATCTTATTCGATTAATTTTAATTTTTATTATATTTTATTTTAAATATATTCTTTTTTTAAGCTAGGAGTTTAATTTTTTTTAGTGTTAATAGATTTTATAATTTTATAGTTCTAGTTCTATATTTATTTTATTTGTTTTTTTTACAATCTACACATAAACATCCCACGAATACCCATAGCACCACCCATCTCCCCTGGCCTCTAACCCACCACCTGTTCAAGCCCCTCTCACAACCTCCATGAAACTCGAATCTTCCTTCGCGACCCATCCTTTAACCGGCCAGTGAAACCCGAACAAAAAAAAAATCGTTACCCCTATTCTCCCATTAAACTCGAGCATCCACTAGGCAACCACACCTCTAAACTCTGACTTTAAACCTTACCAACTAAAACCCCATTGCCGATGAGCTTCAAATTTGAACCACCCCTACCATTTCCGACGAAGAACAAACCCTTTTTTGCCTCGCCACTTCCATCCTTTACCCTATAACCCCATACCCAAACCATGATCGGCAACCAAAAACCCA
Source organism: Sambucus nigra (assembly GCA_949130495.1). NCBI lineage: Eukaryota > Viridiplantae > Streptophyta > Magnoliopsida > Dipsacales > Adoxaceae > Sambucus > Sambucus nigra. Next base: position 245,202,511 of record OX422217.1, on the reverse strand, counting down.
CTAGCCACAACCCGATCCGACCCACTCCACTGCCATCCCACAAAAATAGGAGCTTACCCTACTTTAAACCAATCTCACTTTTAACCAAAAACCCACATGCCTATCCCAACAAAATCTTTGATTTAGCCAAACAAAAACCCAATAATCTCTCTCCTAAAAAAACAGGATCGTGGCTTATAAAAAAAAGGAAGAATGCAGCATAATGTGGAGACTCTCACACTGGGACTGAATAAAAAAGGGAAAAGCAATGTAAATTTTTGTACAGTTTAAAGAAAAGATTAGGTTCAGAAAAATACAAAAAAAGTTACTTTAGCTTTAAAATATTTTTTAGGTTTAATTTTTATTTTTTATTTTTGTAATCAAGTGAGTTGATTGCGAAGAGATTGGAACGCAATTCAAGATCGCAATTCAAAAAGGAGACTTTGCGTATCGTATTCTTTCTCTATTTCAATGTTTATTGATGTTATTATGATTGTGTATGCTTATTAAAATATGTTCGGCTAATCACCTTATTCACGGGGTGGGATGAAACCGCGTAGAATGTTAATTTAATTTAGTAATTTTGTTGATTGTTATATTTCCAGAAAAATTAATTCTGAATTGCCCCAAATTAATTTACATATCGAGAGATAGTAAATTAATTTAGTTTTGATATTTTATTTTGGGAATCAAACTAGAAATAGGTTTTTCCTAAAATTTTGAATATTAATTTGTTATTGAAATTCGAGGATTTATACATTTTTTATTTAATTGATTTTAGCGGGTAGTTTATTAAAAAAAGGACAAATCTTAGTTTTTTTAAGTGTGACATTTTTAAATTAGTTTTCTGAATAAGATATTATTCAAGTTATAATTATACGAGAGTTAGATTATGAATTTAATATTTTCTCGAAATATTTCAATTCAATAAATTAAGCAATTAAAATAATTAATCATGCAGTGTAATACCTTCTCACATTTATCACACTTGGTTACATGTCATTTTTAGTTTACATTGATTTTAGCATTAATTAGTTCATTCTCCCTTGAATTTTTTTAAAAAAATTTATAAAAATAAAAAATAAAAATGAATAAAAAGTTGAAATTGCAAGCATTCACGTTATTTGTTTTCCACTTGAAAGTTGGATTGGTACTCGTACTTACTGCAACACGAGTTATTTAACTAGTTTTGTAGGTGTTTAAGGGATTTTAAGACTAGGATTTTGAAGACAACGACCAAATACGCATAAAAAACCAGTCATCAAATGGTGTCGTTATCGTTTTCTTGACGAGGAGACAAAGTGAACACTTGTATTTCATTTGTAGTTGTTATTTATTTATTTATTTATTTTTATTATACATTAGACTGATGATATTAGGATTTTTGAGGCATTGCATTTATTTCAGTGCATTTTGATACCATTTTATTTGTAATAATTATTCATCAACAAAAACAAAAAAGCGAAAAGGGAAATGGGACAAAATATAGAGAGAGCCATTGGATTGGATTTTGAAGCCTATCTATTTTGGGTCCGTAGGACTCTCGGGGACGATTGAAGTTAGGCGAACTTCCCCCTGATTAACTCAACTCGGTCTTCACCCGAGATGTGCAAAAGTCGTGGGAGGTAAATTTCTTTATCACTCGCGAATCTCCTATAAAAGAGTTCATTTTTTGTATGCTCAATTTCTTCCTTGTCCTTTTAATTCTTGCATAGAACTTAATTTTAATGGTTTGTTGAATTAATGAACCTAAGACCTAAACCCGGTCATTGAAACGAATGGAATTTCATCACCCACTCAATCAATTTATCCTAATTACTTATTACTCATGCCATCACATAATTAAAATCAACCAACTAGCAAGTCAATTATGATCGGTGTTCATTAGGACCCTTTTGGACAGATACACTCGAAGGATACTCTAGTAATCATTTCCACCCCTTCCAATCTTCAATCGACTTTCTTAAGACTACTATGTAGGAAAACTAGGTTTTAAGTGAGTTTGCCCGGTAAAAAATAGGTTTGTGCTTTCCCCGGCGTGGAACCAGACATTCGATTTTTGTAGTAACTAGTGTGGTGAGCTTTAACTAGTAAGCCTCTTCTTCTCTTGGGAAGAAAGTAGGAGCAGAATTTTTTCAAGACGTAAAGCTCCGTGTGTTTCTCGCTCGCGGATTAATTAAAGTTTGACTATCCCATCACTTTATTGAATATAAAAATTGGCTACGTGCTCATTAAGATTTTTCCTTTGCTTCTACGTGTCTAATCCAACTCTTTTGGTAGTTAATTTTTTGCCTCGTCCTTTTGGAGTTTAAAAAAAGCATCCATTGTCTCCCCATTTCTGAAAAATCCCAAAAATATTTTCCTCCTTTTTTAAAAATATTTTAAAAAAAATCACAAAAATATTTTCCTTCTTTTTCAATATATTCAAAATGTCAAAAATATTTTCCTTTTCATATATTCAAAAATCACAAAAAGAATTTCTTTTCTTTTGAAAAATATTTGAAAATCCAAAAATATTACTCTCGTCGTGGCCGAAGAACGTTCTTCAAGGGAATACTCTGTACATTTCCCATCATCTCAAAGCATGTTTGAAGTTGAGCCCGAGTCTAACCTCCATACTGTACTTCATGGCTTTAACTCTCTCACACACGCCGATGATACTTTTGCATCACCCATGCACGCATCTCATATTCCACCACCTCCAGTGATGAGTGTCAACACATCCAATGCTTCATCATGCACCTACTGATTTTCAATCTATCACTTCTCCCATGAGTGTCCATATCTTCCATATCCATCTGAACCAATCATGGACAAAGTGTCTCCACATGACACTGTTTCAAAACCACCCTCGGCGTATTTTCACTACATATCCAATACCGAGGGGTATAAGCACCCACGCTATTCGTGGAGGCTTAATCACCCTTCCATGCAATATGAATCCCAACCCTATGTTGTGGATCCTTACGGTTTCCAACGGTCGTCATCATAATGTAGTGCATCTTATCCCTATCAGTTCCCCTACTATGCTCCTCATGATTATCAACCTTTTTGTCTATCATGGAGAGACTTCTCTTGTGTGTAATGAACTTGATCCTGTTACTTCCACTTAATATGGGTATTATCCGCTTCTTAGTGTCTATAGCGAGTTGTGTCCACCTCAGCCATCACCGCCACCCGCCAACACTTCACCACCACCATGCCCACCTGCTCTCGAAAGAATCTTGCAAAAGTTCATCCTCGAACAAGCGCACACTCTTCAATCTCAAAATGATTCCCTTCAACGTCTTGAACAAAGATTAAATGAATTTGAGTGTGTGAGAGAGTCAGATTCCACCCCAAGTCAACCCATTATTTCCCGCACGTAAAGTGATGATGAGTCATCCTGTGACATAAATTTTGAGTGTGACCAACCCTTTAATCCCGATAATCTTGATGTTGAGATCACCCTGTGATCCAACCGTAACCACGGGTTGTGAGACTGATCAAATCGTGACTTTTCCTATAGGACCCACTATTGAGGTTCACATTTCCCCTCCGAAAAATACGCTCGAGTTTACACCTTTTGAACTCACCGTGTGTGTCCCCAAAGCACCCATTCCTTATAGGTTAGATCCGTCTATGAGTACTTACCAATGTACTTAGATTGAATTCGAGTTGGTTCCTACCTCTCTGGATATGGATCATGTCCATATAAGCTTGGTTCCCTTTGAGTCTGATGTTGATTCATACATCTCGGATGTTAATGCCTCATTAGATTTCCTCATCACCTCGGATGTTGACTTGTGGGTGGATAAATTGATCTCTCCATCTTTTACTTCCACACTCCCTCTTGCTAGTACCTTTGAGGATAACTCCGAGGTTCCTGATGAGTGTGTGTCCCCCAACTCTTGAGTTGGATCATCTTCCCACACCCTTTGTCCCACCCAATCCACCCATTGTCATACCTGATCCACCACCGCATTTGGACCTGACTATTATAACTCCCATGTTCCCATCTAAGCATTTAGGTCCTCACTTTCACCCTCCCTCCACCCTAGTGATCCCCGACGAGACACCCCGCCTAATAAAATACCGGATGATCAGTCCCTTATTAAATTTAAAACAGAATGTTCGGTTGGTTCATTTATAGCATCATTATCGAAAAACATATACTTTAATAATAACCAAGTAATTAAATAAGCTAGTGTCTAAAACGTTAATTAACTTGTAACCATTTAAACCATTAATTAATTCCATTAATTTTAAATGACTAAATCATTCACCATACACATGAATTAAAATAATACTGAATAGTAAACCAATAGATGAAATGAATAAGACTGGAATAAACGCTCCAGTTCAAAGTCTCAAAAACTAATAAACCATAATAATACTAAATCCGACTGAAATGAAATACAAAAGTATAATGAGTGCAATCTCTCTGACATAAATAAAAACTGAGGGTGGGAGACACTTTCCCTAAATGGAATGACCAAACAGGAACTGAATGAAATGATAGTGGAGGCGTCTAATCACGAGAACCTGTAACTCCCACACTAGCTGCAACACGTTAAATAGTCCGACAATCTAAGATTGGCATTTTTTGTTGTTAGACACCTAAAATAATTTCCCAAGAGATGGGTTAGAGCCCGAGTGTAAAAGATTTTAAAATAAGTTAGCAAGTATTTAAAAATTGCAGTAAAGAAAATATTATATGCATGTTAGCTTTTCGAGCACTCAATTGAGGTTCTCACCTCTCAACTATTGTGCACGCCTAACGTACTGCTAAACCATTCTATTCATCATCATCACACCTAACTAGATTGTAGACATATATCTTCTAACTATTACTCGTAGTAATAACCTGTAATTTCCCATATTCTATTTTTATTAAGTGTTCCCGCATTTACTATCTTGAGTAAGAGTTTCATGATAAGATTAAGTGTTCTCATACTTAAGTTATTTAAGAAATTCATTATCTTCCTTAACTACAGTTTTCACGTAGAAGATAATATCACAAGTATATATACATATTCATCACTATATTATATATACTAATACGACACCCCTAGACTCAATTGCGGTTCATGCATACTCAGCTATCAAGTTCTGGTACATCTCTTACTAAATAAGAACAATTGGTTTGGTATCTCTCTCGAACCATTAAAATACATATCACACACATATTGGAGGCGAACATAGTCCTAAGTCTTGGGGATATGCAAATGCCTACGCACCCAAATGATCATCCAATCTATTGTTCTCACGAATGGTATCCAACCTAAGTTCTATGTTCTGAGATACCAATTAAAAATCCCCCGAGTGGGTTCATCAAGATGAGACTGTCCTATTTCACAACCTCCCAAGATAGAAAGTAGCGTAGGTATGTCATACACATAATAAATCACATATAGGTATTCACACATCCTATTAAAATTAGTAGGTATTTACACAATCCAATTTATATTCCATGCGTAGTATTAGTCTCATTACTACTTACAATATATTTATTAAATTACGAATATTCTCTCTCTCATAATTTACAAGGATGACTCACCACTCCAAATACCATAAATTATTACCCAAATAATTTCAGTAATTTTGCACGATAATGAAATTCATCATAATTTATTTTATCTCACTCGAATTAACTTCGTCGCATAAATTTTGAAAACGAAAGAAATTTTCCAGAATTCTGACACGTCGCTCAAACAAGGAATGTATCTCGTTTGAACGAGAATGACATGTTGCTCGAACGCTAGCTTCGCGCGACTGCAAGAGACTTTGGCCTGTTTCGTCTCTAACCTCTAGGGCTTGCATTTTTCACCATTTTGAAGTTCTAAAACCTCGACAAATCATTCCCAAACACCAATTAATCAGTTCTAATTGGTATCCTAATGTGTATATATGATTTCTAACAACCTAGGATCATTAAATCAGGCATAACTATTGATAAATTTTGAAATCCCCAAATTAATTAATTAAACCCTAGTTCTTCAAATTTTCATTCAAAAACATAATAAATCCCGATTCGTTCATCACAATTAATCATCAATTCGTGACTTATAATCTACATACATGAAGGGCTCAACCTAATTCAATTTCATATTCTAATTGATCATCTTAACTCTTCAATTTCATCAAGATTATGAACAATAAATGGCTATTATAGACCTCTACTAACATGACCATGATTATTGCTAAAGTTCTGCAAGGACTAAACACTTGCCTCAAGAAAGAAGGTCTGATCCATTGGCATAGTTGGTATAGTTGCGATCCTCACTCTCCGATCTACATGGCGGTGGTGGTCTTGGTGGTGTAAATGGTGCACTAGTGGTGGTTCTAGCACTCAAAACCTCTCATCCTCCTTCCGCCTTTGGCCTCTCAATGTGTAACAACTGATAACCCTAATCTAACCCATGTACATGATATTTTATCCCTGTAATTTTCGTGGTAATTAATCCCCAAAAATAGAAATTACCAAAACGCCCTTCCGGGATGCCGGTTTGGCCTAAAACTTCCCGGGACCCAAACTAAACTCATGGGTACAGTTTTCTAACTATATCGACCATTTAGGACACATTGGCTCACTTGAAATAAAATTTTGGATTACTTATAAATAATTTACTTTTTATTTCGTTAAATTAGTCCAGACACGCGCATCTCGACTTAATTACCGTAATTATCGTATTTCTCACTCGCAATAATTTGATAAATTCACAATCATATTACTTTATTCGCTCAGTAATATTTAATATAATTCTCATCAATAAATATTAACCCTTATCTCTCTAGTTAATATTTATTTAAATCCGGATTAATTATCAATTAATTTCTCATATTTAATTTAATTAATCCTATATTTAAAAATCATATAAACTATGGGGTATTACATACTTCCCCCCTAATAATGGAATTTTGTCCTGAAATTCAGAAAATAAAGGTATGCCTGGCAAGAACAACTTTAGATATTTTTCACGCATCTCATCCTCGCGCTCCCAAGTAGACTCCTCGGCATTATGGTGCTCCCAATCTCCTCTCAGTATGGTCTAAGATAGCGGTCTCTCTTCATAAGAACTATCAGGCTGCAAGTCAATATCCTCCAACGCAATGTGAGTGTGAGCCAACTCATCTCGGAGATACCATTTCAGTGAAGAAATGTGGAACACATCATGCATACGGTGAAAGTGCTCCGGCAACCCAAGTCTATACGCTACTGATCCAATCCTCTCGATGATAGAAAATGGCCCCACGTATCTTGGTGCCAATTTCCCTTTCTTCCCGAACCTCATAATCACCTTCATAAGAGATAATCGTAGTATATACCCCACAGTAAACCCTCGAAAGAATCGTTTAGCATCGACATAGCTTTTCTGTCTATCCTGGGCTACCCTTATACGAGTTCGAATCATCTCGATCCTGGCTAACGTATCCTGAATCACCTCCGTCCCGAGTAGCTTGTTATCCCCCACCTCTAGCTAAAAAAATGGAGAATAATAAGTCCTACCATACAACGCCCCAAATGGATCCATGCCAATAGTGAACTGATAGGAGTTATTGTACGCGAACTCCACCAGTGGTAGATACTGCTCCCAACCTCCTCGAAAATCAAGAACCCACATACGCAACATATCTTCCAGCATTTGATTAGTTCACTCCGTCTGCCCATCTGTATTTGGGTGATAGGTCGTACTCAACCGCAACTTGGTGCCCATGGCCTCCTGAAAGCTCTCTGAAAAATGAGACACAAAAATCTTATCCCTATCAGACACAATATCTAGGGGCACCCGTGTACTCTCACTATCTCGATAATGAAAATTTGAGCATACTGTGTCGTAGTATAATCCGTCCAAACTGGCAGAAAATGGGCTACCTTAGTCATCCGATCCACTATCACCCATATGGAATCGTCACAATCTGGGGTGTAACCATCATTACTGAAACGAATGATCGGACAATTGCATCCTGATGTCCCAACTCCTTCCATTTCTCTTTCCACACTTTGGCTACCTCACCTACTAACCTACGAGTCAATGCATCAGTTGTTATGTTAGCCTTCCCTGGGTGGTACTGGATCTCAAACTGGTAGTCCTTCATAATTCAAGCCACCTGCGTTGATGCATCTTCATCTCCCTTCGAGTGAATAAGTACTGTAGTGACTTGTGATCTCTGAACTAGCAAAATTTCTCTCCCAAGAGATAATGTCTCTAAATTCGAAGTGCAAACACGACTGCTGCTAACTCTGAGTCGTGGGTGGAGTAATTCCTCTCGTAAAGCTTAAGCTTTCAGGAAGCATAAGTTATAGCCTGATCCTTGTACTGTAATACTCCACTAAGCCCCTACATCGATGCATCAGTATAAACCAAGTACTCCACTCCTTCCCTGAGGAGAGCTAGTATGAGTGCTGAGGTCAGCTTACCCTTCAGCTAATAAAATGACAACTGACACGCATCATCCCAAATATACCGTACGCCCTTACGAGTCAGATTAGTTAGCGAACCCACAATCTTCGAGAACCCTCAAATAAATCATTTTTAATAACCGGCTAACCCCAAGAAACTCTGCACCTCTGTCGGTGTCGTGGGCTGTCCCCACTCCTTCACCGCTGACACCTTAATTGGGTCCATAAATATCCCCTATCAGATTTAATATAACCCAAAAATTGTACTTCTCGCAGCCAGAATCCACATTTCTTAAACTTGGCGTACAACTCATTCTCCCATAAAGTCTGTAAAACCCTACGTAGATGCTTGCATCCTCCTCCTCAATATGGGAGTAAATCAGGATGTAATTTATGAAGACAATGATAAAATTATCTAAGAACTCTCTGAACACCCTATTCATCAAGTCATAAATATTATTGATGCATTGGTTAGGCGAAACGGCATAACCCAAAACTCGTAGGACCCATATCTTGTCAGGAAGGTAGTTTTAGACACGTCCTGCTCCCTGATACGTAACTAATGGTAACCGAACCTCAAGTTTATCTTCAAAAAGTAGGTTTCCCCTCTCAGCTGATCGAATAAGTCGTCAATATGATATAATGGGTACTTATTCTGTATCATTACTTTATTCAACTCCTGGTAATCTACACACAGTCACAAGGATCCATCCCTCTTCTTCACAAATAGAAGTGGGGCACCCCAAGGTAAGGTACTCCTCCAGATGAAGACCTATCCCAATAACTATTCAATATGTTCTCGTAACTCCCTACTCTCCATAGGATCCATACGGTAAGGTGCACGGCTATCGATCGAGTGCTCAGTACTAAATCAATCAGAAACTCTATCTCCCTACTCGGTGGTAGTCCCACTATCTCCTGGAACACATCGGCGAACTCACATACTATCGAAATCGAATCAAGGGAAATCACAAATCTCGTAGAGGTCTCATCCTCTATATAATATAAGTGAGTGGACGATCCTACTTCGGTACGAGGCATCGCCACTATAAACATCTCCTTACCACGAATAGAAAAAATAATGCTTCTACTAAAGCAATCAATCATAGCCATATACACGACCAGCTAGTCCATGCCAATAATGGAGTCGTACCCTGACATATCTAAAATAAGCATGTCGGCAGGCAAAATAAGACTCCTAATATCTATACCCACACCTCGACAAATAAAGAAAATCATCGACCCATTACCCAGCGGCGAGTCTACACGTGACACTATACTGTTGGCCGTGTCTCACGACCCCGCGGCTCGTGAAAATCTAATGGCTATGAAATAGTGTGAGACCCCCGTGTCAAACAAAATACATCCTATATACCCATGGATAGAAAGCACACCCTCAACTGCGGGTGGAGCCTGTGGAACTGCTGCTTGGTGGATGTTATAGACATGCCTATAATGTAGTTGTTCTTGCTAAATCGGGGCTACTGGAATGGCAGGCAAAGCTGGGATTGGTGTTTGTGCTGGGAAGGCAGCTGGAAATATCGTCCTCTGGGGCTCCTTGTGAGCACCCTACTGCCGATGATACTTCCCCTTGTCAAGGCAATCAAATAATTTGTGTCCAGTCTTGCCACAAGTGAAACATCTACCTATATAGTTACCTCTTTTGTCCCTATTGGCCTCTGCCCAGCTGGTCGTTACAACCTCTCCCTTAGCACTAATGACCCTGATGGAACTGTTACTGGACCTAGTGCCCCTGTTGTCCATGATGGTCTTACTGGACCTGATGGCCCTGTTGTCCATGCCTGAAACCTCCCTGTCCATGACAAAAACCCCATGATCTGAACCTCTTAGTTGAATATCCCTGATGGGAACCTTGTTCACCCTGCCTCTGCTGACTCTGAGTTGTTGGTGCCCCACCGTCACTACCTCCTCCTGTATTGCCCTACTGGATGGACTCACCTCCTCTCTTTATCCCTTTAACATGGAAGCGGTGATCCTGGTAGTGTAGTAATGCAACATTGAGTACATAGGTATAAGACTGAAAATAGAGGTTACCCAGAAGATGTCGTCGAATCCTCCAGGTCAGGCCATCCATAAACATCTGAATCTTCTTTTCTTTAGTAGGTACCTCAGCTGGCACCAGATTTACTAGCTAGTAAACTGCTCCTCATATTCTTCTACAATTTTCCCCTCCTGGGTGAGGTCAAGTAATATTCACCTCATTTCAGTCTGAACTGTGGAATGAAAATATTTGCGGTTAAACCGCACCCATAAATCCTGAATCGGCATGCTATCATGCTCCTCTACAGTAGTAGTGGACTCCCACCACTGTAATGCTGCCCAAATACCTTGGAAGTAGCTAGTAAATGCCTCTTCACCTTCGTGCACTCATACATCCTTAAGTGACGCTGGATATCCTTCTTCCACTGGCTCTCCACAACCACATATGAACTCCCTTGGAACTCTGGGGATGTGCCTTCTGGAAGACATCTCTGACTCGCTCCCAAGCAGAAGGGAATGCATGAACTAATGCTGGCGTCACTGCCTGTGCCTAGGGTGGGGCCTTCTGTACCACTACTAATGTTGAATTAATTACCTGTGCAATGATCGCGACAACCTCTATTGCATTCATAGTACCCTGGGTTGGGGATGGCTAAGGATTGGGCTGGGCATTCCTGGAGACCCTTGGTGCACGTCTGGGAGGCATCTCAAACGAGAAAGAATTTTCATAAGTCTTCAATTCAATAAATCACAAAATAGCTGAAGACATAAACACATAATCATGAATGCAATAATCCTAAGAATAGGGATCCATATCAAAGAACTCTACGATGAAAGCATAGTAAGCCGCACAGATCCCAACAGATCCTAGAACTTGATGCTCTGATACCACATGTGACACCCCGCCCAATTAAATACCGGGTGATCAGTCATTTCTTAAATTTAAAACGGAGTGTTCGGTTGGTTCATTCTTAGCATCACCGTCGAAAAACATTTACTTTAATAATCACCTATTAATTAATTAAGCTAGTGTCTAAAATGTTAATTAACTTGTAACCGTTTAAACCATTAATTATTCAATTGATTTTAAATTACGAAATCATTCACCATACACATGAATTAAAATAATACTGAATAGTAAACCAATAGCTAAAATGAATAAAACTATAATAAATGCTCCAGTTCAAAGTCTCAAAAACTAATAAACCATAATAATACTAAATCCGACTGAAATGAAATACAAAAGTATAATGAGTGCAATCTCTCTGACATAAATAACAACTGAGGGTGGGCGAAACATGCCCTAAATGGAATGACCAAATAGTAACTGAATGAAATGATAGTGGAGGCATCTAATCACGAGAACCTGTAACTCCCACACTAGTTGTAGCATGTTAAATAGTCCGACAGTCTAACCTTGGCATTTTTTGTTGCTAGACACCTAAAATAATTTCCCAAGAGATAAGATAATTTGCAAGAGATGGGTCAGAGCCCGAGTATAGATTTTAAAACAATTTAGCAAGTACTTAAAAATTGCAGTAAAGCAAATATTATATGCATGTTAGCTTTTCGAGCACTCAATTGAGGTTCTCACCTCTCAACTATTATGCACGCCTAACGTACCGCTAAACAATTCTAGTCATCATCATCACACCTAACTAGATTGTAGACACAAATCTTCTAAATATTACTCGTAGTAATAGCTCGTAATTACCCATTTTCTATTTTTATTAAGTGTTCCTGCATTTACTATCTTAAGTAAGAGTTTCATGATAAGATTAAGTGTTCACATACTTAAGTTATTTAAGAAATTCATTCTCTTCCTTAACTATAGTTTTCACGTAGAAGATAATATCACAAGTATCACCACAACAAAACAGATAATTAGTGACAAAAAAATTCGTCACCAAATAAAATAATTTCGTCAATCGTCCGTCACAAAAGTTCCGTCGCTAAAGGTTTTGGTGACGAAATACAAATTTCGTCACCAAATAGTACACCATTTGGTGACAAAATATGCTTTGCCACATAATACCACGTTTTGAGTGACAAAATTATTTCCTGCCAAAGATCTTATTTTTTGTCACCAAAAGGCCAATTTTGTCACCTAATGTACATGATAATATGCAAAATTATTACTATTTGGTGATAAAATTAATATACTTAGGGGACAAAATATTTTTGTCACAAAATGAATTTTTTTGTCAAAAAATTATAAATTTAGAACTCATATTTTTTTGCATTTCTCATATAGTTATTCAATCAAATAAATATTAATTATAGAATCAATTAAATTTTTTTTAATATAAAAATCAACTAAATTTCATCAACATTATATAAGTAATCAACTACCATCATATACATACTCAAAATTAAGGTTCAAAAGATTATATAATTAATACGAAAGCATTCATACAAATATCTCAAAACCATTGGTGAATTATAAAGTAGCCCACATCGTTTGTTACAACACAACAACTACAAAGTAGCCTCCAAAAAATAATTCATAAGACATTAGTTTCTAACTTTATATTTCCTAATACTATTTCTAATCAATTATAAAGTAGCCTCCAAAAAACAATTCCCAACAAGTTTGATAAATTCTCCTTGCATCTTCATCATCCCAAAAATAATTTCCAAAAAAAGGTCCTCACAACGTCTCAATCTGCAATTCGAAAAGTTCTAAGGCATTAGTTTCTAACTTTACAAGTCTATTAACAATTGATAAATAGAATAACATCAACTAAAAAATAACACATGGAGCTAAACACCAAAAAAATTATGAAATTCAATTTTATTTTTAATATTTTAAAAAAAATTGACAGAGTTTCCTTTGTTTATAGACTAAAACCCCCCTGTTAAATTAAAAAATAAAAAAAAATAAAGAAGCCCAACGACAATCCACCAAAATACCCCTTCCGTCGATTCAAAAGATAAGGTAATTGCGTCGCCAACATTTTAAAAAAATTTGGCAGAGTTTCCTTTGTTTATAGACTAAAGCCACCCTGTTAAATTTAAAAATAAAAAAGTCAAGAAATCCAATGAAAATCCACCAAAATATCCTTTCCACCGATTCAGCAAATAAGGTAATAGCATCACCGATAAAGATAGTAAATAACTCAAAGGATGTGAATCCAACAATGTAATTTCGATAAATTCAACATTGAGATTATTAAAACTTACCATATAGTAAATGTGGGAGGAAGGGGACCTGATGCTTTTAAAGCATCACACAACTTGTCGAATCCAAATTGACGAGCCTTTAAGCATTCCAAACGCTCATCACGAGCCTGTAGTTGTTCTTTTAACTCAGGATTCGCTCTTTGAGCTTCCCTAAGGGCCTCCTCCAACTCTGCGTCTCATCGTGATGTTTTTGATTTGGTAGCTTTCGGACCATGCCCAAGACCTATGATATATCCCGATTTAGTGCCAAGTACTCGATCAGCTATCTCATCGAGAGTCAAAGGTTCACTACCCTCTGAAGTAGGCTCAACTTGCAACTGTTTCATCTTAATCTGTAAAACAAATTAGTATATATCATTTCATAAAATCGAAGTTATGGTATTTGTCTAATATGTGTTATATTATTGCATATAGTTCCTCAGCTGCGGGAGAAGACCATTTAAACAGTTGATTCATTAAGATTAACGTATTTGTATAAGTATTAGTTTCATATGCTTCCTTTTTCATATTCTAATATGTACAATCAGATGACAAAGCTGCATACTTCTCTTTCAGTTTCTTCGGTTGACGGAAGAGAGAGAAAGATGACAAAGTTGTCGAATTTTTAAAATCACCCATTTCCAACAAAGCATCCGTAATTGCACCTTCACGAGCACCCATCATATCCTTCCACTAAATCAAGTATACCAGTAACTTTAAAATTCAAATCATGATTCAATTTGAATATTATCACCAATGAAAGTGGGTATTAGTTTAGTTAAAATCAATGGTCAACGATGCTTTAATGATTTAAAAGTAAAAAAAGCTTGAAGAAGAACCCTAGCATATGCATATATAACTTACTAAAATGATGTAATAGAACCTGATATGATTTATTAAAATTGCAAATTTAGTACCTAGGATAGGAAATTTTATACCAGGAATGATGACATAACATGAGAAAATAAAAAAATGGCTTGAAATTGGTGTTACATGTCATGTTCGTATCGAATTTTGGATGGACAGTTGACACACCTGAAATTGGTGTTACAATTCCCATTAAGCAAACATAAATTATGTAAATGAACAAAAAATACTCATTTAACGATTTACCTTGAGAACCTTTCGAATCAGGCATGACAGGTGCTTACAGTCAAAGAAAGTCATGAGTGGGTTTCCTACCCGTAAGTCCTGCACAAGATGTATACCCAAGTGAATCTAGAATAGGAATCTATGAAGTGAATACAGTATTTTTATCCACAAGATGAGAGAGAAGGTGAGGGGCCCTATAGGTCATAATGAATTAATTCTAATGGCTTAGTATATGTAGTATTAGAATTTAGAAATGGGAATTTATGAATTTTACCAAAGCAACAAGCAGTACAGAAATCAAGAATTCTTTTATTAGTTTGAGGAACATTACAAAAAGAGAGTACATTAGTAACCATTTTAGTAGTGGGATGACCCAACTTGTTGTGCCACAACTGAGTAACTGAATTGAATTCCTCATCATAAACATTACAAAACTAAGATGTATTTAGCTACAAAGTAAACAGGTTGACAAACAGGAAACGAAGCTTTCAACCATGATATTGATGGAGATATAAAGAATCTTTGAATCTTAACACTGAGGGAGTTTGATCCACCAGATTGTTTAGTTCAGGTGTGCAATGGTTTGTAGTGCCGAAGTCCGGATACCAGTTGTTATCAGAAACTGATTCTTTTGTAGCTAGCATTGCAGCCATTTGAGCAGACATTTGAGATGGGTGATTATTCTTTCGTGAGATAGGTGATTATTCTTTCATGATATTGAAATGGTACTAGTCCTTCAAATGAGGAATTAAACCTCTCAAAACATTTGAATGCAAAATGTCCCAGATTGCAATACAACTGACATTGTGACCTATTTGGAGACCAATGCCTCCTCGACTAATAAAACCTCAACCACCATTAAAACCTCTACCAGCACTTTAATTACTATTAAAACTTCCAACATTTTGTCCTCTGAAATTTCCTTGACTAAAGAAATTAGGCTGAAAGAAACCTTGGCCAGAAAAACCATTGAATCTTTTCTTATGAAATTGATTTTAACTCTTGAGTATCAAGATTTACAACATTTGAATTAGATGAATTAGCCTCTTTAAGATGTTTTTCAATCCTACTTTTTTGGACAAGTAAGAAATTCAATCTCTGCTACAAAATAGGAGTTGAACTTACACACACAATGAAAGTATCATACTGAGAGGGAAGTCCATCAAAAATAGCATCGATATGATCTTTCACAGTGAGAACATATCCAACATAAGCTAATTAATCAATGAGGGACTTAATCTTGAGTAGAAATTCATTGATGGAGGAATCACCTTTCTTAGTATTCTGCAATCGAGTTTTAAACTGAGAAATCTTGGCATTTGTTTGAGATGCAAAGTAGGTTTCGAGAGTCTTCCATACTTGAGCGGAAGTCTCACAACTGACCATCCTTGTAAGCATTGACTCAGCCATTGATGAAAGAAGCCAAGAGAACTCTCCTTCCTCATAGCTCAATTATTTATACAACTAGAATTAATTGAAAAAATAAGATGGGTAACAATTCAAAGCATCAATACAAAACACACATTCTAAATTTGACAGAAATTTTTGATTTTAAATTGGACAGATATGTTTTTACAGTTTGTATATATAATGATTTATATATATATGTATGTATATAATGCTTTCGTAACATCTCTCTCAGTGTATGATCTCTCTCTCTCCGTACGCTCTCTCAATCCGGTCTGCTTCCCCGACAGTGTGGTTCACAATCCGATGTGGTTTACAACTGATTTGCAACAGTTGAGCGGTGTGGTTCACAACAGTTGAGCGATATTTGATTTGCATCTGATTCACATGTTGGTACTGATTTTAACTAATTTTCAACTATAGTTTCATCTCAACACATATTTTCATTTGATTGTTACTTGTTTTTAACTAATACTATGCCTGATTGTTACTGAGTAGGAGATTATATATTTTTTGATAATTTTATGAAATAGGTATTTTTGAGGGAAATTAGAAAA
The DNA here is from genome assembly GCA_949130495.1 of Sambucus nigra. Taxonomy (NCBI): domain Eukaryota; kingdom Viridiplantae; phylum Streptophyta; class Magnoliopsida; order Dipsacales; family Adoxaceae; genus Sambucus; species Sambucus nigra. The sequence goes on along the minus strand of OX422217.1, from coordinate 245,185,930 downwards.
TAGATGGGATAGGTAGGACATGCGTTTGTATCCATCTTGGGGCTCTCTGAATCACATTAACGTAACTATTCTAAGCATCCATGATTCAGTGCCAATCACACAGGATAAACCATTTCCAAAGCCTAGCCATGGGAATGAAACCCCATTTGCAATTAGCACTGAGAATCGATTACCCAACTCTTCTGACCTAATTTCCTATTTTTTGGAAAACTATGGGAGTCCAAGAAAACTCAACACAGAAACATCAAAATGGTGAAATGAACTTTTATATACCTCTATAAAATAAAAGCAGAAATGAACGCGGAAAATGAAAGGGCGGCAGGCCAAATGAACTTGTAAATACAAGAGAGAGTCGGTTAAGCACTAACATTGTAAGAGAGAGTCGACGACGACAGCAGGTAGGAATGGCAGCGGAAAGCGACGACTTGAGGCCTTGGAAGAGAGAGTCGAAGATAGTCCTTGGAAGTGATGGTAAGAGAGAGTCGACGACGGCGGCAGCAAGCGACGGTAAGAGAGAGTCGAAGAGAGGCTTAGGGAAGAGAAGAGGAGTAGTTCTATTTGGGGGGAAACGAATTGAGGGATTGGACGGAGAAGATTTTATTTTTGTTTTTTTATTAATTAGTGAGGAAATGTTTTTATCACTAACTATTTTTTTTTTTGTGATAAATTTATTTGTCACTAAATGTACCATAATTTTGTCACGAATAGATAAGTCTAACATTTTAGTGCGCGGGAACGATGGCGCCAAAACTTTTATGACTATTTGGTGACAAATATTATTAACTCGTCACCAATTTAACACCATCCCATACAATTCGTGATGAAATTAATTTTCCTTACAAAAAGGTAACTTTTAGTGACAAAATTACTTTTGTCCAGATTTTTTTTGTCACTAATAAAACATTCTCTTGCAGTGTATATATACATATTCATCACTATATTATATATACTAATACGGCACCCCTAGACTCAGTTGCGGTGCATTCATACTCTGCTATCAAGTCCTGGTACATATCGTACTAAATAAGGACAACCGGTTCGGTATCTCTCTCGAAACATAAAAATACACATCACACACATGTTGAAAGCGAACATAGTCCTAAGTCTTTGGGATACGCACATACCAATGCACCCAAATGACTGTTCAATCAATTGTTCTCACGAATGGTATCTAACCTAAGCTCTATGTTATGAGATACCAATAAAAAATCTATCAAGTGGGCTCATCAGGATGAGACTGTCCTCTTTCACAACCTCCCATGATAGCAAGTAACGTAGGTATGTCATACACATAATAAATCACATATAGGTATTCACACAACCTGTTAAAATTAATAGGTATTTACACAACCCAATTTATATTCCATGCGTAATATTATTCTCATTACCACTTACAATATATTTATTAAATTACGGATATTCTCTCTCTCGTAATTTCCGAGGATGACTCACCGCTCCAAATACCTTAAAGTATTACCCAAATAATTTCAAAAAATTTGCACTACACTGAAATTCAACATACATTATTTTATCTCACTCGAATTAACTACGTTGCGAAAATTTTAAACACAAAAGAAAATTTTCAAAATTCTGACACGTCGCTCGAACGAGGACTGTAACTCATTTGAATGAGAACGACATGTCTCTTGAATGACAGCTTTACGCGACATGCCATCTAGCTCAAACGATAGATTCGTGCGACAGCTTCCAGCGACTTCAAGCGACTTGGGCCTGTTTTGTCTCTAACCTCTAAGACTTGCATTTTTCACCATTTTTGAGTTATGAAACCTCTACAGATTATTTCGGAACACCAATTAATAAATTCTAATTGATATCCTAACATGTATATTTGATTTTTAACAACCGGGATCATTAAATCATGCATAAATATTGATAAATTTCGAAATCCCCAAATTAATTAATTAAATCCTTGTTCTTCAATTTTTCATTTAAGAACATAATAAATCTAGATTTTTTCATCAAAATTAATCATCAATTCATGACTTCTAATCTACATACATGAAGGACTCAGCCTAATTCAATTTCAGATTCTAATTGATTATCTTAACTCTCCAATTTCATATAGATTATAAACAATACATGGGTATTATACACCTATACTAACATGAACATGATTATTGCTAAAGTTTTGCAAGGATTAAACACATGCCTCAAGAAATAGGGTCTGATCCGTTGGTCTAGTAGGTATGGTTACGATCCTCGCTCCCCGATCTATGCGGTGGTGGTCTTGGTGGTGTAGATGGTGCACTAGTCGTGGTTCTAGCCATAGAAACCTCTCATCCTCCGTCCTCCTTTGACCTCTCTGTGTGTAACAACTAATAACCCTAATATAACCCACGTACATGATATTTTATCCCTTTAATTTCCCTAGGTAATTAATCCCCAAAAATAGCAGTTACCAAAATGCCCTCTCGGGATGCCAGTTTGGCCTAAAACTGTCCCGGGATCCAAACTAAACTCATGGGTAGACTTTTCTGACTATCTCGACCCTTCTGGACTCATTGGAACATTTTAAGAGACCATTTGGATTACTTATAAATAATTGTATTTTTATTCCCTTAAAATTAGTCGTGACACGACTGACATGCGCTTCTCGACTTAATTACCATAATTATCGTATTTCTCACTCACGACAATTTCATAAATTCACAATCATATTAATTTATTTTCTCAGTAATATTCAATATAATTCTCATCAATAAATATTAACCATTATCTGGCTAGTTAGTATTTATTTAAATTTGGATTAATTATCAATTAATTTCCCATATTCAATTTAAATAATCATATATTTAAAAATCATAAAAATTACGGGGTATTACACCCGAGCCCACTCCTAAGTATTTCATCCACACCGACATCTATGAGAGTATTTGTGCTACTCTCAAGTTCCGTGACACCGAGCTTGTTCTTTCATGCCCACCACTCGTCTATCGTGGTGATTGGTATCCCTATCAGCTCATTGACGTGTCACGACGCAACCATTATGACTGTCCATTTATATAACAGTCATGCGCTTTCTCTAAGTCCCACCCCATCACTATTTCTAAACCATTTTTCCTCCATATCCAATTAGAGAACCATGCTTATAGTGCTCATATTGCCCTCCCCTTTACACTAAATAAGGCCCGTGATCGGTGCCTCTTCACCCTCACCCTTACTTGTGTTGGATCTACTCTTGTCCCTACCCACCCTTGATCCATCGATTCTTTACATCGCATGAAACACTTTTCCATACAAGTGCACTGAAATTGTAGTCCAGTTTAACAAGACTAACTTTTCAGTCTTGTTTCGGGTAAGTTCTGTTCGGTATGGCTGAAGACATTAAACTTAGTGCTCCTGAGAGGCAGCCCATCGTGTCTTGTTTCTGGGTATTAGTCTTATCCTATTTGGGGGTGGTGTTCAATCCTCCCCCAATGATATTCATATGCTTTATAGATTAGTACATATTTTTGTGCCACAATTATTCTTCAAGTTCCACCTCTACTCCATCATGCGGTACATTTTCATTAGCGGTTAATTTTTACAATCACTTTCCTAACTTGTGCTTTCCATTTTAATATATAGTTTTAAACATCGAGGATGATGTTCTCTTTTATTTGGGGGTGGAAAATTTATCAAAATCGTACCTCTTTTGAAAAAAATTCAAAAATAAGTCATTTTAACTTTTTGTGCAAATCAAATCAATTTTTTTATGACATGAATAGTCTAACATCTCTCTTTTAGAAATCTTTGAATACCTTTCTTCAATCCTAAAATTACGCTTTTTACCATAATATTAAATAATACCTCTTAAATAGTACTTACACTATGAATTTCTAAACTTAATAGATTTGTACTATCACGTTGTACAATCAAAAGTCGAAGAGTAACTACATTCTCAAGAGATTAAAATTCACCTTTTTGAGGGTTTTTACGTGATCTTCGAGTCAAAAGTTGATTTAAATTTCTTTGCGTACCACACTTAGTCATTGCATGGTCTTGTTATTCTTCATTTTTGGCATAATCACTGAGAATGACATCACTTTCGAGTTGTGGGGAACATGTGTCTTGTATTTTGTCCGAGCACTAAACCATTTTTACCATACACTAACCATTTTTCCATATCATATTATCATTAACTTCACCCATTATCATTCCATATTTCCCTTATCCTTATACATTCTAGATACCATCCATATATCATTTTCCATCACTACCATCATTATTTAGAAAAAGAGTGTTTGAAATTATCAATTAAAACTGTCTTCATTTGTGTTATGAAAAGAAAAATGCATCGCGATAAAAAAAAAAGAGGAAAAAAAACATAAAACATAAAAAAATTAGAAAAATAAGTAGAGGAAAAGAAAAAAAATAGAAAAGACAAAAAAGAAAGCATGCGATCATAAATTTAAAAAAAATGAAGACATTAGCTATTCTTATTGTGTTCACTCTTCTCAAAACCCTACCATCATATCATCTTCTTCATTTTCCCCTTATGTCTGACATAAACCCTATTTTCACCCTTGGTAAAGTGTTCGGGAAAATGAGAAGTCTATATGGTGAATAACTCGACATTATCAATATAGTGGTTAGTATTCCTTTATGAGATCAAATATCTTTCATGTATCCATCATTTCTTATAAGTGTGTGAGACGTTTGACCTTGTTTACATTTACTCACCTCCTCACACACTAGAGAGATAGATTTTTCCAATTCTCAGATAGTTCAATTCAGAGAGCTATATCCAATGAGGATTGACATCAAAGCTTTGAGTCTATAAAGGCAATCTAGGAATCGCTCTAATGATACTTAAGATTATTTCACACTAACACATGCTGAGTTTTAGGAAGGATTATGCTTTTGGTATTAAGTAATTTTATGCCTTACTTTGATAGTTGAACATGCTAGGTGCAATCGCAAGTGCCTGCGAAAGTGGCACACTTTTGGTCACTTATCTCTTTCTCTCTCTATTTTTGCTTGAATGCTAGCAATTTTCTATTTGGGGGTACTGTGATAAGCACCCAAAAGTATCAATTTTATATCCTAAATATGTGCATTTTAGTCGCTCATTTGTAATAAAATAGGCCTTGTGTTCGTATTTGTCTATATTATAGGTCAATATGCAGGCACAGTATTAAATTATGCTAAATCAACATAATTGCGATAAAGTAGTGGTCAAAAGCGTTCAATAAAGAAATCAAAACAACCGTGAACTCAGAAGTCCTCTTTGAGCTTACTCCGATGAGTTCCGATGCCCTAAATCATGTCCCGTACTGAACCTAAACCTAAACCAAGCCCAATCCATCACCCGAGCCTCGTGTGGGCTTAGTTTGTATTTTATTATTATTTTTAAATTTTTATTTGAGTCGTATATATTTTTTAGGATTTTTATATTTTAATTGCATGCATATAGTTGTATATATTAGGGTCCTTTACTGTGCGTCGAGTGTTTTAATATTTTATGTAAATATTATTGATGCGTTTATTTTAGTAGGTCTTTATTTATTTTATTTTATTAGTTTTTAATTTTTTTAGTTTAGTTTTATTATTTTACTTTTTTTATTTTATTTTGAGTCTTTTATTAATAGGTTAGGATTTTTATTTTATTTTTAGATTTTATTTTTTGGCATTATTTATTTTATATATTAGTTAAGTATTGGTTTTATTTTATTATTAGGTGTGTATATATTATTATGATTTTAGTTATTTATTTTATTTTTAGTTTTTAGTTTTTTAGTTTTACTATTGTTTTATTTTATCTCGTTTGATTAATTTCAATTTTTATTAAATTTTATTTTAAATCTTTTCTTTTTTTATGCTAGGAGTTTAATTTTTTCTGTGTTAATAGATTTTACAATTTATAGTTTTATATTTATTTTATTTATTTATTTTACAATCTAAACATCCCACGAATACCCATGGCATTGGCAACACCCATCTCCCCTAACCTCTAACCCACCACCTGTTCAAGCCCCTCTCACAACCTCCATGAAACTCAGATCTGCCTTGTGACCCATCCCCTAATCCTCCAGTGAAACCCGAACAGAAAAACAAACGCTACCCCTGCTCTCCCATTAAACCCGAGCACCCACTAGGCAGTCATGCCTCCAAACTCCGGCCTTAAACCTTGTTACCCAAAACCCCACTACCGGTGAGCTTCCAATCCGAACCACCCCTGCCATTTCCGACCAAGGACAGACCATTTTTTGCCTCCCCATTTCCATCGTTTACCCTAGAACCCCATACCCAAACCATGACCCGCAACTAAAAACCCAGTAGCCATAACCTGATCCGACCCACTCCACTGCCATCCCACAAAAATAGGAACTTACCCTACTTTACACCAATCTCTCTTTTAACCAAAAACCCACGTGCCTATCCACAAAAAAATCCCAACGATCTCTCTCCTAAAAAATGAGATCGTGGCTTACAAAAAAAAAAAGGGCAGCATGATGGGGGAGACTCACACAATGGGACCCAATAAAAGAGAGAAGCAAGGTAAATTTTTGTACAGTTTACGTTTAGAAAAATACAAAAAAATTAGTTTAGCTTTAAAATAATTTTTATTTTTGTAATCAAGTGAGTTGATTGTGAAGAGATTGGAACACAATTCAAGATCGCGATTCGAAAAGGAAACTTTGTGTATCGTATTCTTTCTCTATTTCAATGTTTACTTATGTTATTGTGATCGCACATGCTTATTTAAATATGTTCGGCTAATCACCCCGTTCAAAGGGTGGGATGAAACCCTGTAGAATGTTAATTTAATTTAGGTATTTTGTATTTTTTTATATTTCCAGGAAAATTAATTCTCAATTGCCACAAATTAATTTACATATCGAGAGATAGTAAATTAAATTAGTTTTATTATTTTATTTGGGAAATCGAACTAGAGATAGGTTTTTCAAAAAATTTTGAATATTAGTTCGGTGTTGAAATTCGAGGATTTATTCATTTTTTATTAAATTGATCTTAGCGGATAATTTATTAAAAAGAGTATAAATCTTAGTTTTTAAGGTGTGACATTTTAAAATTAGTTTTCTGAATAAAATATCATTCAAGTTATAATTATAACGAGAGTTAGATTATGAATTTAATATTTTCTCAAAAATACTTCAATTAAATAAATTAAGAAATTAAAATAATTGCTCACGCATTGTAATTTCATCTCTTGTACCTTCTCCCATTTATCACACTTTATTACGTGTCATTTTTAGTTTCTATTTTATTTTAGCATTAATTAATTCATTCTTCCTTGAAATTTAAAAAAAAATTAATAAAAAGTTGAAATTGCAAGCATTCACGTTATTTGTTTTCCACTTGAAAGTTGGATTAATACCCGTACTTACCGTAATACGAGTTATTTAACAAGTTTTATAGGTCTTCAAGAGATTTTGAGACTAGGCTTTTAAAGACAACGATCATATACGCGTAAAAAACAATTATCAATTGATATTGTCACACTTACATATGACTATTGTTGAATTTGGTGGTGAATTAGGAGCTTAAAACGGTTGTTAATGGAGGATGAGATTATGCAAAAACAATCTCGAGAAAATCAGTCACTTATTGGACGTTTTCGGTGTAGTGGACCTGGGAATATGGCTTTCTCATAAAAAATAAAGTCATTATTAAATTGAGTTAGGAATGCTTAGGCATTTGTTTAGTAATTTTTGGAGTTGTGATGAATATCTCATGATTATTTTCTCATCAACATGTAGTGCTAAAATTTCCTCAAGCGAATTCGGTACTTTGAGGCTATTTTTGGCATAGTATATCAATAAATTTGTCTTTTGGGGAAAAATAAGGTCCTAGTTAAATTGAGTTTAGAATTCGTGGGCCTTTGTTTCATAAGTTTTGGAAATTTGGTGAATATCTTATGATTATTTTCTGAACAACGCGTATGGCTTAAATTTCTACCAATTTATTAAAAATTGATCGAGTTTCCCATTTTACTTATGTTTGAACCGTGATTTGTTGGATTGTGTTAACGAACCGAATTTATGATAAATACTTAGTTAATTTTAACTCATTATAAGGAGAGTTATGATTCAATTAATGATCTTAATTAATAGATGTTAATTATGTTTCGAATAGTGGGATTAAGACATAGAAATCTTACACGCGAAAAGTAAATTATTTTACGTGCAAAACATTAGCTATGCATACTCGTGACATACGTACTAGATGGTATATATATATTTATGCATCATGCGACGATGTTTACTATAACATTATAGTTCACGGAGTTTGATTGTACCCTGGGTCGGAAGATGACGCCAGTTCGATATCCCGCTAGAAAAAGCGATGGACTCTACCCTGGGTCGTGCGATAGTGCCACTTTGGTACTTTGTTAGATAGAGATAATTTATACTCTGGATCAGTCGATGATGACACTTAGGTATCCCACTAGGTTGCGAGGGGTTCGATGGTGGGTTATGCAATGTCACTACTTTGTTACTTCGATAGTTTGTTATAATATACTTGATATGGGTAGTTTTTATATGGATATACACATAAAGATGTATTCATTAATTTTGGTATATACTTGAGAAGTATTAAATAATATTTTATGAACATTTAAATGAGATGGATAATATGTAATCATGGGGTACACTTGGGTGTAGAAATAAATGCATGTGATATCTAGGATTGTAGGGTTAGGATAATTTAAAAGGCATATAAAGACGAGAGGATTTGGACCATAAAGGTTGATTATAATATTTATGTGGATACTTTCCTGTGATATTATACATCAATGAAGTTCAAAGGAATAAATGTGGAATTGTACGTAAAAGTCGGTAATGATGTAAACGACATAATCATGGGTAGCACGGGGGCTCGAGAATAGATGAGTGTTGTATATATGGTTGTTTGAGTTGGGTTAACCTAAAAGCAATAAAATAGTGGATGAAGATGTGTATCTATATTGTGACACAAGATCAATCATATCGTTACACTACTTAAACTTGTTGCTAACATCTCCCATTAATATTTTTTAGGTCATAGGCCATCAGTGCAACCTCATTTCTGATTCGATTTTAAGCTTTTCTCCGTTGATGATCCTATAGGATGTAGGTGTCGAGCCTTCATGCTCTCTGTCTAATTTTTATTTATTTATTTACCTAGTCGTCTTATGTATATTTGGTACTTGTATTTAGTGTTGGATTTATATTGGAGATACATTTTATATTCTGGAATTAATTTCATTTTGTATTGTCAGTTATACAGTACCAGAGTTGGTGTTGTTTTACTCAATAGTTCATTATCTCTTTATTATACTCGTTACGTTTTATTTATTTCATTATGCTGATAATGTTACCAAATGTTTTTTATTATCGTGATATTTGTATTAGAATTTATCAATCTAGTATTAAATTTTATGGGTTGTCATAGTTGGTATTAGAGCATTTAGGTTCTAGTGTCATTGAGATTTGTGTTATGTCCATTTAATTTTTGCTGAGTGTTCTTTAATGAGTTAGAGCCTATCATAGGTTTTGTGCATTGGTGTCATGACAACGTATGTGCCGACACCGTTCGTCATCATTGAGAATTGTCAACACTTAAGGAGTATTAGAGCTTAGAAAATCATGAGAATGAAGGTCATTGCGAGTTAGGAATAAATTATAGAACTAACGAGTAAACAAATTGGTTGACCACCACTGATCGAGTTTAGGGGTAAAGTCTATAACTCACGTGGAGTTTATTTTTGAAGATATTAAGGGATTTGAGTTTTTGAGGAACCTATTGGAGTTTTGGGTTATGTTTACAATAATATGGATTGTGATGGTAATTTAGGCTAGTAGAATTACTTGGTGAAATTTTTTGCACCTAAGAGAGAGAACCATGGATTGTTACGTTAGCAATGTTTAAGGATTTTGATGATAAATTTGTGTGTGGATTAATTCCAATTAGAGAGTAGAATTATTGTTGCGCTCTGATTTGAACAAAGTTCATTTATGTTGTTAACCTATTTATTATTAGGACGATGATAATATGATAATTTTTGGACCTAGGACCATGTGGTTACATAACATGAGTTAAAATCAAGTTAGAAATAATTAGCAGCATACCTGAGTGAGTGGAAATTAGAGAGGAGAGTATTGGTTTTCTTATTGGTTCAAGTTGAGACGACTCAATCAGAGATTTTGTATGAGGATGGAATCACCTGGGAATTATAAGCGTGTATTTATTAGATGTATTAGTTATGAATAAGGTTTATGTACAAGTAAGTTTCAAGAGGCTCAAAGAAGGGCATGTTTCGAAAATGCATTATGTATTTCGTTTCTCTATTCTTGGGCGGTGGCAATACCCTTTTATGTATTTTCATGGTGGATGTGATGATGATAATAATTTGACTTGCGGCATGGGTACACGTATTGGAGGTAATTTTTGAGTTCGGAGTATTTATATATGTTATATGATGATGGGGGCATACTTTGTAGGACAACTAAGTGGGATTCTTAGATGTTGATAGATTTATCATACTATGTAAGGATTTACGTGATGAGAAGCATTTATATTGTAAACATTTTAATTATTGTGAGAATTTTATAGCTAGTGACGACCTTAGTTACATGAAATTGTCTAACGTCACATATGATTTTGTCATAGTGACGTTGTCAGGGTGACTTATGATTGTAGACCCTTATTGGTATGGTTAGATGTTCTGAGGTTTAGGGGTGGTTAAGCACTCTATTGGATTTAAAGTTGAGCAGAGTTTATCCTATCGAATGTTTGAGAAAATCATGATGTTTTCAACATTATTTAATCGATTGATGGTATTACTCTTGGAATGGATGATCCTTTTGTTGGAATTGTCACAAGTTACGATTTGTGTGGTTAGAGCATTGATTATTGTGGGGTCTTGGGCCGACGAATATTAATAACCGACTAGACTAGGAAATAGTGTATGAGGAGGATTCCTTTATTGAATTTATCTTGCGAGATGATTAGTAAGTGTCGGGAGTTGAGAGACGTTTGGCCTATAGAACCTTTTGTTTAATACGGTTGACATTACTCTAAAAACCTCGCCAAGGCTTGAGGCTTGGGAGAAACTCCCAACCTTACGCCTTTTACACTTTATTCTTAGCAAAAGGCTTAAGGCGGACTTTTTTTAAAACAAAAACACTTTAGTGAAATGATATCGCCTTTTAAAGACATGTTTTAAAAAAAATCGTACAATTATCTTATTCAAAAAAATCAAAAGACAAATGGTATCCCAAACCTCTCTGCCTCTCGTCCAAAAAAACGTGCACTTCTTCTTCTTCTTTTCTTTTTTTCTTACTGTTTAAAAAAAATAGTATTTTAGTTTTCATATATTCAGACATATTTTAAGGTATGTACCATTTTAGTATTTTTAATAGCCTTGTTATAGTTAAAAATGTTAAAATATATTTAAAAAGGAATAAATGCCTTTTCACGCCTAAGGCTCGCCTAGGCTTCTAAGGCTTAAGGCTTGACCTCGATGCCTCGGTCATGCCTCGCATTTTTTAGAACCTTGCTTGTGTGGAGATATAATGCCTCGAGCAGCGAAATATTATTTGAGTTTCGAGTAGGAATATGAGAAATTTTGAATTTCTAGGAAGAAATTCCTTATTTTAGGGGGGAAGAATGTAATACCCCATAACTTCAAATGAATTATATTTACTTTATATTGATTTATATTTATCTGAAGTGACTGGTGATGTCACTAATTTATGTGTATTATATTGAATTGATTTTATATAAAAAATATGTTAAGACTTTGATAATTATTTAAAAAAGTAAATGAATAATTTGATTATTTTTAGAGGAATTTCGGGATGGGTAGAAGGTCACTTTACGCTTTAAAATGTTGGGTTTTAAGGCCCATAAGTTAGTATATGTTTGGGATAAACTTTAGACTAGTTAAAGTTGGTTTTGGACTAAATAGTTCAAGGCTTATATGGGCATTAACACTAATTTCTTGGTTAGGAATTGAAAAGGAGAGTTTAAGGTGAAGAGGGATCATTTCTACACTTTGGAAACAAACCCCTAGAGAAAGGAAGGAGGCTACTTAGAGATGAAGAAAAGGGGCAATTCGATATTGGAGAAGAAGAAGAAGAATATGATAATTTGGATTGGAACTTTATCTCTTCATTTAAGGAAAGTTTATTTAGTATAATTATATAATTGAGGTGATGTTATAGTATGATTATCCATTTGATTCTTAACCTAATGTTAATATAATATGACTTTCACAACCTTTACAACAATTGTTAGAATCATGTTAATTGTAAAATTTGATTAAAACCCATATTCTAAATATATTATGGAGTTTGGATGATTAATCATGATTTAGATTACAGTTTACTAAATTTATGATATGGCTATGATATTTCATGTAAGAAGACTAAAAGCCCCTTGATAACTTCATGTATTAGTCGCTAATTTAATTGAATTGGGATCAATTTATCTATTAGGGTTCTTGTGATGATAATTGGGTTATATACATAAAATATGTGTAATACTAAGTTCAAGACCTTAGTTGAAGGTTATGATTTATATTGTCACACTTACATATGAATTTTGTTGAGTTTGGTGGTGAATTGGGAGATTAAAGGGTTGTTATTGGAGGATGAGATTATGAAGAAATTTTCAAGAGAAAATAAGCCACTTTCAGGTTGTTTTAAGTATAGTGGCCCTGGAAATATGACTTTCTCACAAACATAAAGTCCTAATTAAATTAAGTTAAGAATGAGTGGGCACTAGTTTCGTAGCTGTCGGAGTTGTGATGAATATCTTATGATTATTTTCTCAACGGCACATACTATTGAAATTTTCTAGAGCAAATTTAGTATTTGAGGCTATTTTTGGCATAGTATATCGATAAATTTTTCTTCAGGGAAAAAATATGGTCGTAGTTAAAATGACTTAAGAATGTGTGGGATTTAGTTTCATAATTTTTGGAACTTCGGTGAATATCGTATGATTTTTTTTAACAGTGCGTAGGGTTAAAATTTCTGCCAATTTCTTGAAAATCGATTGACTTCTCCGTTTTCCTTAGGTTTGAACTGTGATTTGGGGTATTGTGTTAATGAACCTAATTTATCATAATCCTTAGTTTCGTTTAACTCGTATAAGGAGTGTTCTTTTTCAATTAAAGATCTTAATTAATAAATGTTAATTAAATTCCAAATGGTGGGATTAAGACATGGAAATCTTACACGCGAAAAATGAATTATTTGATGTGCAAAAGCTTGGGTATGCATACTCGAGACACACTTACTAGATTGTATATATTTATGTATCATGCGGCGTTAATTACTGAAATATTCTAGATGATATATTTGGATTGTAGATTGGGCCGGGCGACGAAGTCACTTCGGTATCTCGCTAGAGAAAGCGATGGGCTCTACCCCTTTCTATGCGATGGCGCCACTTTGGTAATTTTTTGGATAGAGATAATTCGTACCCTGGGTCGATCGATGATGCCTCTTCATTATCCCAGTAGATTGTGACGGGATTGTGCGATGACTCCACTTCGGTATGCCGTTAGATTACTGTAATATATTTGATATGTGTAGTACTTATATGTATACACATGGAGAAATATATTCATTAATTTTGGTATATACTTGAGATGTATATAACAATCATTTATGAAAATTTTAATGAGATGGATAATACGTAATGATGGGGTACACTTGCTTCTGGGATTAAATGCATGTGACATATAAGATTGTTGGGTTGGGATAATTTAAAACTCACTAAAAGACAAGAGGTTTCGGACCGTATGAGTTGATGATGATGTAGATATTTTCTTGTGATATTATACAATGGTAAAGTTCAGAGGAATAAATGTGTAATTGTACCTAAAAGTCGGTAATGATGTAAAATACTTAATCACGGGGAACACAGGGGCTCGGGAGTAGATGCATGCTATATGCATGGTTCTTTAGGTTGGGTTAACTTAAAAGAAAATAAAATATTGGATGAAGTTGTGAGGTTTTATTGTGGCACTAAGTCAATTATATTGTTATACTACATAAACTTATTGTTAACATCTCCCATTAACATATTTTAAGTCACAGGCCACTAGTGTAACCAGTGTAAATTTTGAGTTAATCTCCGTTGATGATCCTACAGGATGTAGGTGTTAGTGCTACGTGCTCACTCTCTTATTTTTTTTTAATTATTGAGTTAGCTTATGTATATATGGTACTTGTATTCAGACTTGGATTTATATTATAGATACATTTTATATTACAGAATTGGTTTCATTTTGAATCGTCGATTATACGAAACCAAAGTTGGTGTTATTTTACTTAATAGTTCATGGTCTCTTTGCTATACTTGTTCAATTTTATTTATTTCTTTATGGTGATAATGTTACCAAATGTTTTTTATTCCTGAGATTTTTGTATTAGATGTGATCAATCTAGTATTGATCGACTCACAAAAAAGAAATGACAAGGTGATGAGTTTTATGAAATCTTCTACGCAACTAATGCAACCAAATTAACAAATGTGAATTAACTAAAATATGCAAAGACTGAAAACTTTTGATTTCAACTATATGAGAAAAATAGGATTGGAATATGATCCCTTGAACCATCGGTAAATTCATTGGATATAAATTTTTAAAAACTATATCGATAATTAGAAGAGAACATTAAAATTTTCAAAGTACTAAACATATGAGGATTTTACTATGCACAATATCTAGGTAATGATGTATTTAACGTGAATGACGAGATTTCTGATACGCATATTACACTCTCAAACACTCAGGTTACGCAGGGAAAACGAAGTTAAGAGACATATAATACTCATCTCGATAAAATATCAATCCTACGTATTATTTCAACAATTTCATCCAATTTTATGTCCAACTTATTAACCTAGGTAGGGTTCATATACCCCATCCTTCTAAATATCTAGCCGAACATGGAAAAGTTAACCCTACGCATGATTTCAACGTTGCATGGAAACTTGATGATATATAAAATGCAAGAAAACATGTATTTAATCACAAATGAAGAGGAAAGAATAATTATAACCTAAAAGATTCAGTCTTGAAAAGAAAAGAGAGGAAAATAACAATTGAATTGATGAAAAGTATAAAACTAATAAAAAATTTGTAATCTCTTGTTGTTATTATTGCTACCTCCCTTCCCTACCTCCAAAAAGTCTCTAAACTAGGTTGAAACTAATATAACATAAGTCTAATTAAAAAACTCCAACAACTAAGGTCGGTTTTTTGGAAGTGTCTTAAAATAACACAACTCTCTGTAAGGACATAATTCTATAAATGTCCGGGGTAGAATATAGGAATTTTCTTTTTTCTCCTAGATCACAGTTCATATGTCTGATACCGCTACATTCGGCACGTCAACACGATCATCCTTGACGGACCGTATCCGAATTCAATGCAACCACTTTCTTCACGTGCATCATGCTACATGCAACGTGCTTCTCAGCTCATTCCCACTACTCCACTACGCTCTATCAGTAAAATGTTATATTGGAGTTTTAAATATTTGCATAAATATTTGGGAAATATTTTTGAAAATTATTTTTGAAGTCTGGGTTTATTTTTTATCAAAAGCAGAATTTTTCTAAGTGTAGAAGCGAATGGCCTCGATCGACGAGATCGCTCGAGCAACTTAGCAAGTCGTTCGCGCGAGATATTATGTCGCGCGATATCGTTCGAACGACTTATGTCCTTCGTTCGAGCGACATGCTATCTCGTTCGAACGAGCCACTGCCTCAATTTTTGTATAAATATTTGATCCCCTTCTACACAATTTTTTGAAGTCTTTCTGCAATCACGAAATTCGACGAAAATATCCCAGAATAAGACTTCACCTTTTAAGGTTTTCTAAACCATTTTGATTCACAAAACCATTCCCATATATGTGTGTGAATCTTTAAACCTTTAAGAAGATCGTTTACTCATCTGGAGTAATTTGTGAGGAAGCTGCTCTCTTCGTCACTGCTGCCCTACTGGAAAGGGATTGTTCCAGCCGCCGACAACAGAACCGACACCCGAGGGTATTTCTGTGTCACTGTATTTTCATTGTAATCCGTTGTAAGTCGTTCTCTTACAAAAATTATTGTGAAAATAAAAGGTTTTGCCCCGTTGGGGATTTTTTTTTCCTCATATATGTGTCCTTGCATGTTTCATCATCGTATTTAATCACATATAGATGCATGTTTAGGACTTAAGTGGTGAAAATTGTGTTTAATTAAATAACTTCCTTATTTGAACGCAAGCGCACTCCTCTCCTCAAATTGGTATCAGAGCCAGTTACACAATTTTACCGTGTAATTTTTCGCAAAATTTTTCTAAGATATCAATTTTCTGAAAAATTGATTTTTTAGAAAACGAGTGTGTTCATTATGGAGAAGTTATATAATAAAATGCTAGCTTTTTACGGGACAAACTATGCATATTGGAAAGCCCGTATGAGATCTGCATTAAAAGCTATTGATGAACGTGTCTGGATTTTGGTTGAAAGAGGGTGGACTCCTCCCTCCGTCACCGTTGATAATGTGATCAATTTAAAACCTGTCACTTCTTGGACTGAAGACGAATTTAAATGGTCATCATTCAATTCTAAGGGTCTAAGTGTTATTTTTGGGTCTGTCACACCTGACGAGTTCAAACGCATAATGACGTGTACCACATCAAAAGAGGCATGGGATGTTTTACAACTCACCCATGAAGGAACTAATGCTCTGAAAGAGTCTAAATTGCAAAAATTGACAACTCGATTTGAAACCATCACCATGCATGAAACTGAATGTTTTGATGATTTTTATGCTAGACTTTCTGACATTGTTAATACTAGCTTTAATCTTGGTGAACATATTCATAATGCTAGAGTTGTCAAAAAGATTCTTCGTTCTTTGCCTAAGTGTTTTATCCCCAAAGTCACTGTGCTAAATTCTATGGGTAATTTAAATACGCTAAAATTGGAAGAACTTGTAGGAGATTTGCAAACATATGAAATTGATATGTTCCCTAAAACTGCTAAGTCTAAAGATAAGGGAATTGAACTTAATGCCCAAGAGAGAAAGAATGAGGGGTTGGCTAGAAAGAGGGTAGAGTCATCTAGAAAGAGAGAGACTGACACGTCAGATTCTAATTGTGATTTTGACTTAGATGATTTGGCTCTTTTTGCAAAAAATTTCAAGAGGATTCTCAAATTTAAGAAAAATGGCAATTTTAAAGATAAAAAGAAATTTGAGAAAAATAAGTTTGAAAAGAAAAATGAAAAAGTTTTTAAAGATCCTCCTAAGAAAGAAAGTGAGAGATGCTTTGAGTGCGACGGTAGGGGTCATAGAGCCTTTGAGTGTGCCACACGTCTGAACAGAGAGAAAGGGAAAGCTATTCTTAACGCTACCCTTAGCGACGACAGTGAGGTCGAGTTGGTGGATTCTGGAGTCGAGTCACCACATGAGTGTAACTTCACCGCATTCATGGCTAGTCATGTGAGCACTTCTAGTTCTCCTCATGACGATGAGGATGATGCTTCACAGGGACACCTCGACAGTGAGAGCGATGTGAGTGAGGGGGAGGATGACACAAGTGAGAGCGAGAGTGACATTCAACACGCCTACGCTGAGTTATATTCTGAGTCATTTAAAACTAAAAAGCGAAACAAAACGTTAGTCCTTAAGATCACCGGCTTAGAGGAAGAATTAAGAAAAGCGAGAGAGAGAGAGAGAGAGAGAATTTGCCTGTGTTGAGAAAGAAAGTTTGTTTAGAGAGAGAGAGATCACTTTCAAGAAAGAGAGAGGGGACTTGACTAAACAAGTGGCTAGTCTTACGAGTCAGCTCCATTCGTCCATGGAGACTCGGAAGAAACTTGAAGCCCTTGTTGCCCAGCTGACTCATGATCTTGAGAAAGCATGGGAAGTCAAGGTACAAATCGAGGACAAATTTGGGAAAATTGGAAAGATGCTCCTCGGCCCCGCTTTAGGTTTTGGTGATCGGTATGGAATTGGTTATGATTGTGCCTCCATGTCCCAAATTGCACCTGGACCAGTCCCTGAGTTTACTACGACTCCTTATGACCATCGTCAAAAACCTCGAAGGAGAGTTCGACCAAGAAAAGCAAACCAAGATCCGCCTTTGACTGTGTTCTTTTGTACTTATTGCAAAAGAAAAGGCCACCTCAGGGAGTTTTGCTATAGTATGGGGCAGACACGACGTACTACTGCTCCACATCAGCATACTGATGATTTTACTAGTCTGAGAGAGAGAGTTGAGTTTTTAGCTGCCACATCTAAGAGTTTGATGGAGGAATTCCGACGGATGTCTTTGCCGTCAGGGAATGCTTCTCACATTCTAGCTAAAACCAACAACAACAAAGGCAAATAAAAGGTCACCACTTCTTGGGTACCTAAGAAAGATAAAAAGGCCTTAATTGTTAATGTCACTCTCAAGGCACATAATACCTCACAGTGGTATTTTGACAGTGGATGCTCCAAACATATAACAGGTGATGCCTCATTTTTACAATTCTTGAGGATTATCAGGATGGCAGAGTCACCTTTGGAGATTGGAGCAAGTCTAGCATTGTAGGATGAGGTACTGTTGTGTTACCAGGATTTCCTAAGCTAGAGAATGTGTTGTACGTTAAAGGTTTAAAAGTAAACCTTCTCAGCATTAGCCAGCTGTGCGACACTGACTTTGCAGTAAAGTTTGACCGGGAGGCATGTAATTTTTACAATCAAGCCGGTAAACTCTTAATGCAAGGGGTGAGGACCGAGGATATTTGCTATGGTACTGTACCTACTTCCTCACTTGTATGCAACAGCGCCACAATCACTCTTATGGATCTATGGCACCAACGTCCACGTCACGTAAATATTAGAGATCTCACTCGCTTAGCTAAAAAGGACCTAGTACGTGGCTTACCATCTCTTGGAAGGCCAACTTCGACGGTTTGTGGACCCTGTCAGTTAGGAAAACAAATTCGTAGTCCCCATAGGAAGTTGCATTCCATTACTACCTCTCGTGTTCTTGAGCTTATACACATGGATCTTATGGGTCCCACTCGTACTGAGAGTCTGGGTGGTAAGAGATATATCCTCGTGATGGTGGATGATTTCTCCAGGTACTCCATTATAGGTTTTTTGAGAGAGAAATCCGATGCTGTAGAGTTTTTAATGATCAAGTGCCGTGTCCTGCAAAATCAACACGGAGTCACTATTAACAGGATACGTAGTGACAACGACACTGAATTTAAGGAAGCAAAGGTAGATTTGTATTGTGATAGCCTTGGGATCAAACATGAGTTTTCTGCTGTGAAGACTCCTCAGCAAAATGGGATTGTTGAGAGAAAGAATAGAACGATCCAGGAAATGGCTAGATCTATGCTTCTAGGTCGTAATGTTTCTAGGAGATTTTGGGCAGAGGCAATGTCTACTGCATGCCACACGGTGAATAGGGTTTACCTGCGTCCACACACACTTAAAACGCCTTATGAATTGTGGACAGGCAAGAAACCCAACCTGACATATTTTCGTGTTTTTGGGAGTTAATGCTACATCCTACGGTATAGAGAGCAATTAGGAAAGTTTGACTCCAGGAGCGATGAGGGAATATTTCTAGGATATTCATCGAATACCAGAGCGTACCAGGTCTTTAACCTGAATAGCTCTAAGGTTATGGAATCAATAAATGTCACCGTGCAAGATGACGAACCGCCGACGATTATTGATCCTAACCTTCAGTGTGAGGATGAGGACTCGTCTGACAGTGATCCACTTGTCCCCCACCCACACTCTGTGGTCCCCACTCCTATGTTAGGGGACACACCCTCTTGGGTTCGCAAGAGTTATGACCCGTCTGCCATTGTTGGCGATCCCATTCTAGGGGTCAAGACTCGTGCTCAGCTAGTTGTTATCCATCTTTGCTATACGTCCAAAGTCGAGCCCAAGAACCATAAAGAAGCACTTAAGGATGAACACTGGATATCTGCTATGCAGGATGAGTTGCTTCAGTTTAAAAAGAATAATGTCTGGGAACTTGTCCCCCGACCTAGTGAGACAAATGTGATTGGTACCCGGTGGATTTTTAAGAATAAAATGGATGAAAATGGTACCATAATCCGAAATAAGGCTAGGTTGGTCGCTCAAGGCTACACACAGATAGAAGGTGTAGACTTTGGGGAGACATTTGCTCCTGTTGCGAGGCTTGAGTCCGTCTGTCTACTACTCGCCATCGCATGTCATCTGCGCTTCAAGTTATATAAGATGGATGTCAAGAGTGCCTTTCTGAATGACATTATACAGGAGGAGGTTTACGTGGAACAACCAAAAGGGTTTAAAGACCCTCAGCACCTGGAGCACGTCTACTATCTGAGAAAAGCCTTGTATGATTTGAAGCAAGAACCCCGTGCTTGGTATGAGAGGCTTACTTCCTATCTCTTAGCCCGTGGCTTCAAGAGAGGGGGAGTTGATATGACGTTGTTCGTCAGGAGAGATGACGGTGCGATTTTGGTTGCCCAGGTCTATGTGGACGACATAGTCTTTGGATCCATGTGCTCTCAACATGCTCATCACTTTGAAAAGGAAATGAAAAGTGAGTTTGAGATGAGCATGGTTGGTGAGCTTACTTTCTTCCTTGGTCTCCAGGTTCGTCAGCTAGAGGATGGAATGCTCATCTCCCAATCCAAGTATGCTAGAGACCTAGTGAAGAAATTTAGTTTAGACTCCACTAAGCATGCACGTACACCTATGAGTACCACTACCAAGCTTAGTAAGGACACTTCAGGTAAGGACGTAGAGCAAACCTTATATCGGAGTATGATAGGTAGTCTTCTCTACTTGACTGCCAGTCATCCCGACACAGCCTTTAGTATTGGAGTCTGTACGCGATATCAGGCGTCCCCGAAAGAGTCACATTTAATTGCTCTAAAATGTATTATTAAATACGTGAGTGGGACTCTCTCATACGGTATTTGGTATTCCTTTGATACTGATGACCGTTTGTTCGCCTATTCAGATGACGATTGGGCCGGGGATGTAGATGGTTGTAGGAGCACTTCTGGTGGGTGTTTCTATTTTGGTTTTGCTCTTGTCTCCTGGCTGAGCAAGAAGCAAAATTCCATCTCTTTGTCCACTGCGGAGGCTGAGTATATAGCCTCCGGGAGTTGTTGCACGCAACTCTTGTGGATGAAGCAAATGCTGGAGGATTATGGGATTTCACAGGACACCATGACCATTTCCTGTGATAACACGAGCGTGATACACATATCCCGCAATCCAGTCCAGCATTCGCACACAAAGCACATCAGGATACGTGAGCACTTTATACGTCAGTTAGTTGAGGAGAAAGTCGTATCCCTGAGTTTTGTTACCACCGACCGTCAGTTAGCCGATATTTTCATGAAACCTTTAGATGCCCTTAGATTTGAGAGTCTTAGGAAGTCTTTGGGGATTTTCACAGTTGACTGAGGGGTTGGTCTATGTCTAGAATATGATGTCTTTTTTATGTTCATATCATATGCTTCTTATTGCTAGTCTGTTTTATATGTACCATTGCTTTGTTGTACAACTATTTATTTATTCTTTTGAAAAAATCCAAAAAGATTCTTGTTTTTATATATAAAAATTTTAGAAAAGCACAAAAAGATTTTTGTATTTTTTATGCACCTTTTATGGATGAATATTTAAGATAGCCAAGTCACAATTTCATTCCATCTTTTCATGTGACGGTTTGATAGAGATTTGAGACGCTACATCATTTCATCCATGTGCTTTACATTGTATGGAGTCTTTGAGATATAATTAGTGATATTTTCCTACATGTTTGACTCATATCTCCTTTATTTCACACATGCACGACTTTATTTGATTATTGTACTTGTCTATCACATGTTGGCTTAAGTGTTTCCATCTCAATTCTGTCTATACAACTTGCAATATGCGATAAAACTTGACAAGATTGGAATGCATGTAAAAACCATTTTTGTGAGACTGAGTGATTGTTTAAGAACGAGGAGGGGCTGCGAAAGGTCATTATCTATTCTTTGCGCAAAAGACATCGTTCAAAAGGACCTAAAAATGGAGGAATTTTATTATCCGGTGTCCAAAGAGGTTAAAAGAGCCCGAAAAAACAAATTTAAGGCAATAAAAAGCAATTCATGCCAAATATGGGCCACTTAGGTTTCACCATCAATTCTCCAAAGTTTGAGAATTTAGAAAAGCCTCTATTCAAAATAAAAATCTGAGGGAGTTTGGTTGGAGAATATAAATGGTTTTGCGTTTCCTTGAAAGTCCTGAAAAAGCATGAAATAGTTTTGGACGTTATTGGTGTGGAAATCACTTTGAGCTTTGATTTGTTGATTTGATTGAGTCAATATCTTATATTTCCATTTTTTTTTCACCAAAGGAAGACTTTGAGTTCATTCGTTAGGAGTATCCAATATTCATCATGCACATATGTCATGTTTGTATGCATTGATTTTCCTATCGAATCTGATCACACCCCTTCATTTCGCTATCATTGACTTGGTTGTTTTTGTGATCTTCCATGGTGTGATTCTTTGTTATATACTATGTGTAAAATTTTTGAAAAATATAAAAATAGCAGTTTATTCCCGTGTGTCATTCTCCATGTGCATTCATTTCTGCTTCTCATATTTGTCTATTTGGGGACATCATAAAAAGGGGGAGAAGAATTATGGGGGAGAATTATGTTTTGGTGTTTGGTTGATTTATGAATGATTTGCTTAAGCATAATTGATCATCAATTTGTGCATATCATTATATTTCAAACTGTAGCTTGTCACGGGTATTTGCTTTATCTCATGTGTGTAGGTACATCATTGTTCATTTTTTGGATTGCACACCCTGATGAGAAAAGCTTTGAAAGTTTCTGAAGAGCTGAAGATTTGGGAGACATGTCATTTAGTATTCTCAGTTTAAGGTTTTAATGAGGATATTATGTTATATGTCATTTGATTGCATAATTCGTATTTTTTATGTATGAACCGGCATACACATAGGGGGATATTTGTAAGGACATAATTCTATAAATGTCCGGGTTAGAATCTAGGAATTTTCTGTTTTCTCTTAGATCACAGTTCATATGTCTGATACCGCTACATTCGGCACGTCAACACGATCATCCTCGACGGCCCGTATCCGAATTCAATGCAACCACTTTCTTCACGTGCATCATGCTACATGCAACGTGCTGCTCAGCTCATTCCCACTACTCCACTACGCTCTATCAGTAAAGTGTTATATTAGAGTTTTAAATATTTGAATAAATATTTGGGAAATATTTTAGAAAATTATTTTTGAAGTCTGGGTTTATTTTTTTATCGAAAGCAGAATTTTTCTAAGTGTAGAAGTGAATGGCCTCGATCGACGAGATCGCTCGAGCGACTTAGCAAGTCGTTCCCGCGAGATATCATGTAGCGCGATATCGTTCGAACGACTTATGTCCTTCATTCGAGCGACATGCTATCTCGTTCGAGCGAGATGTTATCTCGTTTGAACGCAAGCGCACTCCTATCCTCACTCTCATTAAAAAAATTAGGATAAACATTAATTTTTGCGAACAGGTCATTTCAAGCGGTTCACTTAATGCCCAAACCGGTTCGCTGCATCAAATCGATCCTATTAACTCCAAACCGATTTGCATGATGATGAAATTACACGCCTGCCATTAGATCTTCTCACAACTTCAATTGTTCTTAACTTCTTAACCATAGCTCGAAAGTGTGTGTCATTTATTCAAGTATGCTCGTGGCTTCAAGCTCTTTAACTTTTCTATAGGCTCCACATTCGGGTTCAAGCTGAAAAATTACTTTAATGCCCTTACATTTCCTTTCCTTCTTTTCTTTCTTTATTTCTATTTCACTTTCGTATTCACTTGCATGAAATACTTGTAATATATGAGATAAATACACAAAATAAGAAATACTTGCCGAAAAGGGTTAGCAACATGTATATGAGATAAATCCATTCCAATTACACTGCACGGGACCATAAAATTATTGAAATTAAGGGGATAAATATAAAATATTTGTGCGAAATCAGGCAGCCAACTGGTTATTCATATTATTATCTTGAGTGTGGTGGATTTAATTGTGTTCCTTTAGCTTAGTAAAATTCTAGAGGCCTCTTTACGGGCCTGCGTGACCTATGAAAAAAAGAATTTGGTTAGTAAGAAATTAATAAAATATGATCTATTAGATAAAGTTCATAAAGAAAACTTACCAACACCTAAAGTTGCATCCCTTATTTAAGGATACAACCACTTCTATGATTTTTAGAGCTCCCACATCTATAAGAAAAATGGAATCCCTTTTTATGATGTAACTAGCATCGAAACTTTGGTATGCCAATTCATATGTCATAATGGGCTCATAACACCTTAAGAAAACCATTGCCTAGAGTTGAGACATATATAGTGATGGGGTGTCATCTATATTCTACTTCTTTGCCTTCTCGACATACTTTGCCTTTTCCCGCTCCTATTTTTCCAATAAGTTCGACCACCCCTGTCTCTAGACTCCAAAAGTTTCGGGAGAGTGTTGGATTTTTTCTACCTATTCATATTATCCTTGATGACTAAAAGGTCAATCTTTAGTATACGATGACGACCAAGCCTATTGTACTCTTAATCAAAGTTTAGGAGGTCGAATATTTCGTGAGAGTTTACATATCCGTCTTCCCAAGACTAACCTATTGTGGATGGTTGGATACTTTCAAAGGAAAATAGAGGATTAAGGTTGTCCTCCTACCAGTCTTCTTGACGGTGGTCTAACTTAGTGGCCACTAAGTCAATTGATATTACATTCGTGGAGGATTCACTTACCCCACATAAGTGCCATGGGAGTTTGAATTGATTTTAATGGAAATTAGAATATTTAAATCCCAGACTTCCATAAAGTTGGCCATTGTCATTGTTAGAATGACAATGATTTTTTTCCAACGTAATGATTATGTCGTAGTTGAGAAAGATATGGAACATAATAAAATATCTAACGGGGTTCTTTTTTTCCAAAACCTTTTTCAATCCGACTAAGTTCGCCAAATAGTTTATATGTTATGTTTTGTTGTGAATGTATGCATAAGAAGGAGGACTAGAAATTAGTTGAGAAAAGTAAGATTCAAATTCAATATGGAATGTATAAGTAGGAGTGACGGTCGTGATAGATACGATGGAACATTTTCAGTATTCCTCCTCAACACAGAGGGCTCTAGAAATTACCAAAATATCCTTATCGGTATCTATGTGGGACTTAGATATACACTTAACTAAACTATGATACATATCCCTATCTTTGAAGTGATACGTATAAGACCTAAGATTATCTTGGAGGTCATATAAGTACCTAATCTCATCAATACCTAAATCGATGCCACATACCTAGATGAGGCCACGGTCTTCATGAAAATATCATTTACTTGGAGTGGAATTAATCCATGGTGATTGAGTGCCTCCACTATGAAAGGGTGAAAGGTGAATGAGACTCACCCTTCCATCATAACAACGGTGTACATCGTAATGTGACTAGGAATAAGGATGTGGAGGTCCTTGTCCTTAGGGGAAATATTAATGTTAACATTTGCAATGATATTCTAATTTGTACTGAAATATCTAAAATCATTTTTAGAAGAGACCTCATATTTCCTAAATTGTCTTGTCATTATAATTTAAGAAAGGTGAAACTTTTGAGAGAAATATGAAGCTTAAACAAGTTACAGAGAAATATATGAGAAAAATAGTGGAGGGAGAGAAAGAGAGTTGTAAAGTACCTGATGAATATGACAAAAGAAAAAGGGGACAAATAATTATAGACCCCTTGTACCTTTTACCGACAAAATAAGATGAAGTCAGAGCGCCTAGTTTAGATCTCTTTCACTCTCATTCCTCAAAGGTCACACACTTCACATGACATTATGATATGAGAAATAAACAAGATGGCACACATAATTCGTAGGAATTATGTGCGAATAAAATGTTAAAATTATAGTTAACACTAAATAAAAGTGAGGTGCATGTTGTTCTCACAAATTTTTGACTAAAAACACACATGTAGTTAAATTACTAATAGAATCAGTTCGACTATGACTAAATACCACCCACCCTCATCCTTGGAAAATTTAAGGGAAATGATACCAACTTGATCCGCAGGGCATAACACGTTGCATGGATTGCCCGTAATTCCCTTGGCTATAATTAGACACCACTCAATACCTGTCGACTAAGGTTGGAATCCTCCAGGATTACAAAGATCATGTTGAAAAACTTTGTAAGTATCACAGTCCTATACTAGGTCAATTATAGCAACAAAGATAGGCTGAAAGAAAGGCCAACTACATTAAAACTCTATCATGTACAATGATATGACTAGTTAGGTCTCTTAACTTGTGTAAATAATTCCCCCCCCCCCCCCATTATGAGGAGGTCGTATGTTGATAACCTGTTAACTTACACCACATTTTACTTATGTTTTGGAGTCCAGCTAGCAACCCTAATACTCCAAATCATCATTTTCTTAGTAAACAGAAACACCTATTTTTCTGTGTGAAGGTAAACAAGGCCAACTTGCTGAAATATGTATATATGTATATTATATGTTGATTTACATTATGCACTACATTATAGGTATAATTGACATTTAACACTATTATATATTCTAGTTATCTGTAGGATCCATTATATGTTTTTACTACCTTTGTCCCACATTAATACCATCGTATGAAAGTCAAACATTTTAAGGAAACTATTACATTCCAAAGTTATTCTCATAATTATGATGAATAACTTTGAATGTAAGATAGGTACCCATATAATTATTTTCTCATGAGTATTGTTTGGATGCGTGAGTTTGTAATCTCACCTTATTATGTACACTACAATTAGAAACGTGATTATTAATTTATGAGTAACTAAAAATAAAATAATACAATTAATTTGAGATGGAGGGAATAGATTTTATGATATTTTGAACTTCAACTCATAATATAAAAAAATGTCACATTACGCATAAGAAATGGATCATAAAGTTTGCCATAACCCTAAAAAATTAAATGCTAAAAATATGATATATATATATATAGGCACGATCTAAAGTGCACCTTAAAGAAAGGACTAAACAATTGACTAATTATTTAATATACCAAAAAAATAAAATTTTTAACCAAACTTGGTAAAGATGATAACCACAACAAGGAGATCATATGAAAATAATTTCATTAAAAAAATTCAATTATATATATATATATATGTGTGTGTGTGTGTGTGTGTGTGTGCATTCTAAGCCATTGAAACTTTTGATGATGATCTATCCCATTTTTTGGATGGATTTTTTAATGAAATTATTTGTATATAATAGCCTGATTATGAAGATCACCTCCACTATTTTTTATTGGAAATTTCATTTTTTTAGTATTTTATAATTGGTCCATTTTTTTTGGTCATTTTTTAATGGCTCGCTTTAGATCATGCCAATATATATACACACAACATACCTCCTAACAACATACCTATGAACATATCCACTAAAAATATTAAAAATATATATTTACAACCAAATTTTGAATAAATTATCTTCATAATGAGGATATCATTATAAAAAAATTCATCCAAAAATACAACTTGGATGTGGTTGATTTGAAAATTGGATGAATACTTGCATTTTTAACTATTAAAGCTTGTGATCATCTCACCCTCTTTCAAGTTGAATTTTTTAATGTAATTTTTTTGTAGATGATCTCCTCATTATAAAGATCATGTATACTAAATTTGGTTGAAATATAATTTTTTTAATTATTTTTAAAAAATGCGTATATTCACATGTATTTTGTTAGGAGGTGTGCTGGAGAGTCTCATTATATATATACACACACACACACACACACATATCCAGGCCCTCTAACATACCTCACTTAACATACCTATTAACATACCCATTTTTAAAAAATAGTAAAAACATTATTTTTCAATCAAATTTTGTATACATAATAATGAGATCATCTATTAAAAAAATTATCAAAAATTTCAACCCGAAAGTGGGTGAGATGATGAAAAAAATTTGAACGGTCGAAAATGCACATATATACCCATTTTTCATTTCACCCACTCCAGGGTTGAATTTTTTGATGATTTTTTTATATGATTTCCTCATTATGTAGATCATGTATACCAAATTTGGTTGAAACATGCATTTTTTCATTATTTTTTAAAAATGGGTATGTTCGTAGGTATGTTTCTCAGCGGTGTGTTGAAGAGCTTGACTGTATATATATATATAAAATAAAGGAGGATGGTTTTTGAAATCTCAAAATGTAAAAGCACATTAACATTCTTGATTTTGCCACATCTTTCACTCACAAAATCAATGGGTGTGATTAACACCCCCAAAAGTTTCTCCCGCCAAATAAATATAGACCCACTTCACTTTTCTCTTTTCCCAATATGTTACCTGACACACTTTGCCCCCTCTTTAAACTCTTTGCTCTCATTTCTCACTAGCCCACTCTACAAATCCACCATGGTTAATCCATCTCAACTCCACGACCATTACTTCACAACCCAGCTCTCTTTTGATCCCTTTCTTACAGATTTCATATTTTAGGGTTTAAAAAATTTGTATATTGGTTCGATTTACGAAATAGCTATCTTGGATCTACTTTGTTGTAATTCCTTCTTTTACCTTATGTTTTGCCTTAACTTTGGTGCATTTGTTTGTCATATGTAGTGGTGTATTTGGTTGATTTAAAGGTATAATTGGATCCTTTATATTCTTTCACATATCAAGTGTGTATACTCCCTGCTCTGTGTTCAAATCAATTTAGTGTATTCTTTTATTTTTACATGTGTATCTCGGTTTTGGATTATTAGAGCTTCAAAATTAGGTATTGACTCTTTGTCATAGTCATTTTCGATTACAAGGTATAATTTTTTGTACCCATCTATGATCTGTACTTTTTTTATTCTAATTTGTATTATTTTATTCTGATTTCTTAAATGATGTTTCAGTTACATTAGGTGGAGGTAAGTTATGTTGGTCTTTGTAAGTAGATGGTTTTTAAGTTTTTTACTGATTATATAAAAAATAAGGGTTTCACTAAAATGTTTTTGATTTTAGGATAAAAATGCAAGTTGAAAAATAAGGTGATTATATAAAAAAAATAAGGGTTTCACTAAAATGTTTTTGATTTTAGGATAAAAATAGAACTTGAAAAATAAGGATATAAATAACAAAAAAATAAGGACATACTTTTTTATACGATACATGGAAACAAGAAAATGGATGATCCCACTACTCGAAAAAAAAAACAATTATGAAATTGATGCGATTTTTTATGTGAAATTATGAAATAACCATGCTCACTTGATTGAATCCGAAAGTATATTATCTTTCTTTTCAGCGTTGTTACGGAAAACACTATGAATATTGTGTGTGGAGCTTTGTAGAGTTTTTTTTTTTAAATTCATTCGTTTCACTTATAATCTACATGTTTTACTCTCATTGTTTTCACTCAGATTCAATGATATAAGGAGTTGTAGTCCTGTTAATAAGAATGGTTTAATAGTGTTTGGATTTTTGGTTTAGTTTCTAATACCTAATACCAAGTTAGTGGGGATGTTACCTAATGCCTAATACTATTAGTTTGTTGTGAGTTTACAAGTATTCTTCAATAACTCTTTAGTTCTATTTGGTTTGTGCTTCTTACAGAATTGAATGATCCATGTACTAAATGTTGTTATAATTAGATTTTTATACTGCCATGTAGTTATATTGTCTCTAATTTTAGTTGTTTGCATCTTATTTTTCTAATGAGAGAAGTTTGTATGACACAATATAACATATAATTTGAGTATCAAGTTCTTACCATTATGCTCTGTTTTTTCCTTTCTAAATCCTATGTACTTGGTGAATATTTTCTAAATTTTAGTGTATGTTTTGCTCTGCTTTTACATATTTAGACTAGGGTTTTCATTATGTTTGTTGGGGTCTTATGATATTTTGTATTCTATGTTTTTTATTTACAGGTTTGTGAGCGCTTACCATGTTCGTGGTTGTATTTGCTATCATTTTGATAGCGTTCCCTCATTTCGTCACTTGAGCCCCTAAATTGAACCTTCCTGAACCCTCAACGCTGCCGGTACACCCTCCCGGTTGTCTCATTCTTTCACATCCATGTTGCCTATGGTAATATATTATCTCTCTCTCTCTCTCTAATTACTTTTTCACTCACTTGATCTAACTATGTCTACTTTAGGGTTATGGGCTTTAATGTCTTAAGTTAGGACATTGCATTAGAGTTGTGCATTACTATACTTGGTCTTGATTTGTTTGGATGTGTATTCTTAAAATCAAGCACCTTTAAACCCATATCCGTAACTTGATTGTTATATACTCTTTGTTTTAATTAATAGATTGATATGGCACATAATTTCATATTTAGAATTTTTATCAAGAAATTCACTGGGATTTAATGGGATTCTTTTTTCCCTCAGAACTCTGTATAAAAGCATATACATTCAGTGGTTTCAAGGGGAGGTAAAATTGAGGTTGGTAATTCACTACATTAATTTGTTTCTGGAGAAAACTCAAATCCACAACCTGAGGAAATTTATCAAATGTTAGTTGAAATA
The DNA here is from genome assembly GCA_949130495.1 of Sambucus nigra. Taxonomy (NCBI): domain Eukaryota; kingdom Viridiplantae; phylum Streptophyta; class Magnoliopsida; order Dipsacales; family Adoxaceae; genus Sambucus; species Sambucus nigra. The sequence continues at coordinate 245,155,320 of OX422217.1, read as the reverse complement.
GAAAATATACTGGAACACGCTCGACATGAATGTTAGCTGCCATAGTTCAGACTGTTTTGATGTAAATATAAAGAGACTGCATTAGCTCATAGCAAGAAAAAGACATCATTTGCTTAAGCCCTGTCAGGATAACTTCCAGATTCTTTATTTAAATAGTTAAATATCTTCAAGTTCTCAGGCTCTTAGGGGTCTAATGTTTGGTTAGCTAGATTAGTGTTAATCTAGTAGGATCAATTTATTTTCATCTTTGCAACAGAACTCATTATTTTGTCGCCAATTTAAATTTAGCTAAATTGTGACTTATTACCACTTTAGAAGTGCATGTTTTAGCTTTTTTGCTTTCAAAACATATTTTTTTTATTTTGATTTTGGGTTTACAGGTACTTTCTTCATCTCTTTCTATGAAGATGCAACCAATACCTGGGAGTGCCATGAAAATTGGTAGATATTTTCATGAACCTCATTCTCGAATTCTCCCTTTTTCCCAACTGGTGGATCTTTTCACAGTATCCCACCTCTCGCGAACCTCATTCTTGAAACTTCTTATACTTTCAAATATATTCTTTTCTTAGCTCCATTGGCAATGAAGATATATATCTAACATTTCTCTGTCTTCTTATGCAAATAGTGTCCAATTCACTCCATAATTCCATGTTCATTTTCTGTTAGGACTTTAACTTTTATGTTATTATATCCATGTTTATACGTCCCTAATAAATTCCATTTTGACTTTTTTATAGGTTTAGTTATATCCACCTTTTTGCAGCTTTGTAATCTACAGATACGTCAAGCTTAAGTTTTTATAACATGAGGCTTTATGGCACAGACATGGTGAAACTTCATTTCTTAATGCTTTTCCCTGTTTTTTATCAAATGCTATTTATTTTGGAAAATTTCTATATATTTGGTAAATGTCTTTCATGTGATTTATTAAATTCATGGTAACTGTAAATTTTGTATACACATGGTTCCACTCAGTTGTCTATTTTAAGCATGCATGGACCAATCTCTTTTTTCGGGCATTGACTTCATTAAATAATTTTTATATGTATGACTAGATCTTAAATGTTAAGCTTGGAACTTTTATTTTTTGAGTACTAAGTGTATATAATTCTAATTTTAATTGTTCCTTTATTCATTCAAGTTCATTTTGGTATTCCTGATTTTCTTTTTCACTTAATTTTTGTAGGTCTGGTAGATACGAGTTGTCATTGCGGTTCTTAGATTGTTGCAACAAGTTCTACTAAAACCTCATATAGTTCTAATCACACTTGGTAGTTGATACTCAGGTAGTGGCCCACGTGGCGATGTTTTTGTGAATTCAAATTGGTCCCTATTTATAACTAGGATTGTTAAAATATGGTTTTCCGTATGGTTTATTGCTTTCAATAGTAATAAGAGTTAGGATTGATAAAATATGGTGGTCCGTGTGGTTTATTGCTTCCAATAGTGTTATAAAAGTTTTTATCATACCTTTCAACTCTATTTTTTAGTTGATGAAGCCAAAGTTCACTGAAATCTGGTACTATTTTTAATTATTTATCATTAATTTCAACATTATACTAACCTTATTGTTTCATGTACGAGTTACTATGAAACATTATTCAACAAGCTACATTAAGCATTATGAAGTTGTGTTGTTATTAATTATTATTAATTGTTACTGATTGGTGATTGAATTAGTGATTGTTATTGATTTATGTTTTGTTTTTATTTGGGATCTGACAGCAACAATTGGTGGTAGCATTCATTGAATATGTGGTAGAGTTGTACTCAACTGCCTCTTTTGGTGATGATAATGATGCTATCAAGACCAATGGAGGTGAAGAAATTGATGATGAATTTCTTCCTCAAAATCCTAAGTTAAAGCTACAAAGTGTCGATCCCATAAGGGGTTGGGGTTTTCGTGGTGTGAATAAGGACATGATATGTGGTAAAGTTGGGAAAGCAACTATGTAGAAGATCTTGAGAATTGTCGAACTGTAACCATTTTTACATTTGGGACTAGGGGCATGTATGATCAAAGAATTATAGGAGCCAAAGACCTACCAAAACTATCTTAATGTTCTTTCTTTATTCTGAATATTTTGTTGAATGCATATGTTCTTTATTTGAAGTGAAAAATCTAGATTTTTTTCGTTGCATGAATTATAACTAATTGTTTTTAATAATAATTGTATTTTTTTCTTAATATTTAATTTATCCAATTCCTTATAAGTCAATAGTATGTTAGTGTTTATCTATTGTTATGGAAACATTTTTTACATCCATTCTTTGTATTGTAAGTGACTATAACATTTGGTTTGGTTAGTAAGTACAAATTTGTAGCAAGTAATTTGTGGCAATTGGTTTTCTAATATTCAGTTCACAATTTAACACGTTTTCCTTTGGGTATATTGATTAGGATCCATTTTTAATTCTTATATCTTATTTTTATTGAAATTATTGTTAGTTACGACATAGAACTAAGAAGTTATATTTAGAGTGTGGAAATTAAACATGACATTGCTACTTTTGATTATGACATTGCATTCTATCATACTAAATCAAGATTTTTATACACTAATTTTTCATAATTATATATTTTTGATAGTATTGACTTATATACTGAATTAATAAAAGTGTCGGGTATGCGCTAAGTTTGAGAAGTTAGGAATTTATTAAAACCTTTCTTTGGGTCTTGAAAAGCAATTACGTTTGAAATTGATATGAAAAGCAAGATTCAGTAGTTTATTAACACATAAATTTTGTTGGCGACTCAATTTCACCGTAAATGTACTTTGTTTAAAAAAGTGCAGCTATGCCTATTAGTTATCATTGTGCATATTATGAATTTTGTAAATTAAATAGGTAAGTAGTGTTTTTGGCTCCAGAGAGCAATGTTTTAATAATTCTGTAAAATTATCAACTATGACTTTAAGCACGAGTCACCCCAAGATAAATTTCATCAAAGAAGCAGACGATTCTTTCACCGTGCATGTTGTAAGCATGTGGTACATTTTAAAAAAAAATCCAGAAGTGACTTTAGTAACAATTGTATTAAAATAATGTATGCCATACGATGCAATCATGTAATAGTTAATAATAGATGTTAACTGTTATATTAAGCACCACACAATTAGGTGTATGGTGTAAAAGAGTTAAGTTAACAGTTATGCACTTACATATATTAGGGAACGATATATAGATGTTTTGTTAGGGAACGATATTTTTGTCGTTTTGCGATTACGTACTTTTGAATATATATAAAGCATCATGGTTTTTGAATTGTATAATCACAATAAGGGTTGAGATTGTGCCATCTCACCCATTAGAAATAAAGGGTTTAGATTAACTCTTCAACTTTCATTCAAAATTTAAAAGTTATAATTTTCTCCCACATTTAATTTTTCCCCTTCTCATTCCCCCCACATTTTATCTTTTCCCTCTTTCTCTGTCTCCCCATTCTTGAGGTAGATATCTCTATCTTTCACATATTTTCTTACCTCATTCCCTAATCTAATATTCTTTCACCCTATTCCTCCTCTCACGAATCTCATTCTTGATTTCTCAAAATTTTCTTTTTGCGGGTTATTTCACCGCAACAAATAGGTAAGATTGAGTTTTCTCATCTCTTTGTAGGGTTTTTAGTTTCAGTTTAGGTTATTTTTTTTTTCTTTAAAGATCTTACATAGCGTTTGATATTCCTACTAATATCTCCATTTTCATCTTCTTTCAGATTCAAAGAGAGTATTTTCGTTGTTTGTCACTCAAGGTGATCTCTCTCTCTCTATCTATCTATCTATCTATCTATCTATCTATCTATCTATCTATCTATCTATCTATCTATCTATCTATCTATCTATCTTTATCTAACTATCTCTCTCTCTCTCTCTCTCTCTCTCTATCTATCTATCTATCTATCTATCTCCCCCCATTTAATTAATTTTTTAGAAATTTGAGGTCTGGTCGTTTCACCGAAACATGAGTTCTTAGTGGGGATTTGCACATATCCCTAATTTTGGGGGGGTTGTTTGTGAATTTTAGGGTCTATAGGGTTTTCCCCGAATATGAGTGTTGATTTTATGTTCTCTATTTGTTTAAGTTTTCTTTTGACTACATATATGAGTTTTATTAGAACTCCATAAAGTTTGTTATTTCTTTTTGGATAATGAATTAGAGATTATTTATTCAGTTTGGTAGCTGATATTAATATCTTAGAATAAGTAACTAACTGTAATATATATCTCCATTAGCAATTCAGATTTAAAAGGATGTAGACCAACATTTCATAAAAGGTGAATGATTTTTTTTTTATTTTGTTTGTGATACATTTTAGAGGTAAACTTCAATAAAGATCTTCCATCACTTTTTTATTGCACATGTTTATGTTTCTATATTTGTTTATTTGTAGGTATTTTACCCATGAAACATCATTTATTTTGACATTTTTTATTTCACCCAAACCAAGTAGTTTCTTATATTGAGTACGGATTTATGATTTCCATTGGGTTAACCTATTTATCTTCTATCAACAGCTTTGTTGTGAAATGGAGCTATTAAGCTTAGCTGTCACTTAATTTTGTCGCATAAGAAAACAGTATGGTATAAGTTTCTCAAAACTAGGGTGAGTGACAAAGATACCTATAATGGAGGTACCAAAAGTGTTGTAACATTGTTACCTTCATATATCCCCCAAAAATGTCATAAATAGTTTCCTTAGTAATATGTATCATCTATTTATGTTACAATTTTGTTTGTTTACATATTTGAGTAATATTTACTCTCATTCAAGTTTATAAGTATGTATAACTTTCACCTCATAATGTTAATGAAGTTGATATTACAGTTTTTGCAACCATTATCTTATATAAGTAAGTATTAGTTATTTTTGTTTTCTAACTTTGTTTCACATATACTTTGTTTAATCCTTTCATAACATATTCAGAGGATGTAGAATACCTGAGCTCTCCCAATGGATATTAAAATAAATAGGTGATTGTTCATTTTGAAGGTTTTGTATTGGTGGTCTCCTGTGAAAATTCAAGTAATTTTTGGGGTGGAAATTTGTAGGTGATCAGTTGAAAAAAAAATGCGGAGTTGACTATTTACAATTCTTTTGTGTCTTTTGTTTGACTTTTTTGTGAGTTTTTAATATTATTTCTTTATGTTTTCAAAACTATATAGCTGCGTATGGATTGGCAATTTGAGGGTCAACACGTATTGGTACATGTAGTGGTTGTATAAAAAAATATGTAATGATCTATGTCTGGGCTAGTGTGTCTTATGAAGATTCAGGAATTAAAGCTCGAGATTAATTAGAATTATAACTTTTCAATTGGCATTAAAATTATAACTATTGAGTTGGGACCTGCTCTCCAATATGATACATCTTTATACCTGATAAAACAGGGGAATTTAATATAGAAGCGCTGGAAGATTAGTGTTGCTTATATGTCAATCTTTTCTTTTTATATTTGTTTTAGTTGTGTTCGTTGTGTGATAAGGTCCACTCACACGTCTTTTTATTTGAATACTATGTTTTTATTCAGTTGTATATTACAAGAGAGTATATACTTCGAGTGAGGTGTCATTTTAATTTCATTCTATGTATAAATAAGTTGGATTTATAAATTTATTAAAGGTTAATCAATTTAATTTATTTCATGCTTAGGTGCTTGTCAAGTGTTACAATCTTCATTGTATTGTGATTTTTTACTTGTTTTATTTGGACAATACCCATATTATGTCCCCATTCTTCTCCATTGACTTAAAAATGGAGACAAACTAAAATGATTACCTAAGCATTAAATAAATTAATATGATTAACCTTCCATAAATATTTGGACTAAAAATATCACGATAATGATATTTGGACTCAAATTTTATTTTTGAATAAAATGATCTGATGAAATTCCTCTTAATTAAAATTCATGTTGGTTAATGTAGGTTTGACTTTAGGTATGAGTAACACCCCATATTTTTAAGCATAATATTTAATCAATTCGGTTAATTTAATTTACTTACGTGTCGTAATTTAATTGAATTAATTATTAAAAATATATTTAAATATTAATCGAAAGAGTAAATGGTTAATATTTATGGAATATAAATTACTAAGTGAATAGTAATAATTTATTTACGTCATAGCGAGCGATAGTGACGTGGTATTATTTTATCTCAACTCGGAGTCGGGCATAGACTATTTTGAGATCGAGATAGGGAATTTTAGTAGAGTACTTCAGATGACAATTCTGAGTGCATGGTTGAGTTCGGATAGGCCGAGATAATAGGAAAGAGTACCATGGGGTAGTAAATGAGTCTCGGGGCATTTTTAGGCATAACCGGGCCTACACAGGGGTGTTAGGTCATTTAGGCTTGGGCCATTAAAAATGAGATTAATGATACTTAACCTAAATTGAAGAGGGTGAACGACACTTAAACACAATTCTAAACCTAAAAACTTGAGAGAAGGAAAAATGGAGGATTTGAAGAGCCGTTGGGAGCCAAATCAATGAGGATTAATGCGTGTTCTTCGTCAAATCGTTGTCTACTTAAACGGATCAGACCCAACGAATTATTAAAGGCAAGTGGTTAAATTATTTTGATTGTAAATTTGTGATAATCGATTCATATTATAGTGGGTATAATTGAAAATCCGTTTTTGGATAGGTTTTCGTATGACATTGGATTTTCATTAAGTGGAACACTTTGAGAAGTTTAAAAGTGAAATTTATACTCATATATGATTCTAGGAGATAGGAATCTGAACTCTATGAGAAACCCAGTGGTTGTTGATGGCTAATTTCAAATTATAGTGATGAATATAAAATCGGTTGAATGACATATGAAATAAACCCAAATTGGAAAATATTGGATGGTATGTAAATTAATTGTTGATTAAAGGTTTCTAGGATGAGTAAAACCTATTTTTACATGAATTAAATGTTGGTTGTGATTGGGTGATGATCTGAGAGGAAACAAAAAACTTAAAGGCTTAATAATGGAGGACAAACTAAATTGGAAAGCAGAAGGGTCATAACCCGGGGGGGAAACCGGTTCGTGGGACCTGACAACACTGCTTTACCCACTTGGTTTGGGGGATTAAAATGAAGGGGTCCCAACAGAGTTTTAAACATAAGGATGAGAAGAACTTGCCGGGAACATTGAAGAACATCATTTTTTCCTTATGAAAATAAATTAGTGATATAAGTTATTAACGGATTAAGTGAATTAGAATTCGTATAACTTAACGTTCGGGTCAAGTAGGTGTGTCCGGGTATTATAGTTGACTGACGCTACCTAAATAAATTCAATTAATGTGAAATTAATTAAAATAAGAGTCAGAATATAGACTCGGGTATTTTCAGGCTAGTGCTACCGGAGTTAGGCATGGGTTAGCCAAGTTTATATATATATATATATATATATATATATATATGCTCTTTAAATATCAGTGTAGATATTTGTATAAATACATACCCTTCTAGTGCTACCACAGGAAGTTGCACAATGTGGGTGAATCCCCTAGCTTCAGGAGCAGGGAGAGTATAATCCCCATATCATATCGTCCATTATATTATATTCTGATCTTTTTCTGGGTGAGTTGTTTTGGGTATGATCCGATATCACAATCAGGGGAATATGACCGCCTCCACTACGTTTATTTTTATTTTCAAATTCGGTGAGCTAACCGTCTCGGGGTATTCGGGTGGATTAAGAATACCCGGGGTGATAGCATTTTAGAGAAAACATCCTATGAGTTTTTACTAGCGAGGATGTATACTCTATACAACATGTGTGTGGATGTGTAGTATATGTATACGTATATGATAGGGTTGATAATTATATATGGGTGAAATACCTGGAGTACAATGGTATTATTTATGTAATCAGTGAAATTGTTATGTAGTTAATTAAAGATGATCAATTAAGTTAATGTGAGAAATAACTTATAAGTCATTAGTAAAAGTTACTCGGGCTAAAGTAAGGTTTTAGGCAGCGGTTATAACAAGGCTACTTAGACAGGGTAATGTAGCTAGGAGGGTTATATGTACAAGAGATTAAAGTGCACAATAGTTGAAGGGTGAGTATTTTCTCAAGTGAGTACGACACTAACTTAAATATGAAAAGCATTCATGCATTTCATTTACTGCAAATTTAATCACTTGCTAAATATTTTAAAAATGCTTTGGGTTGTAACCCTTGCTGCAATTTTTTTAAAAACCTTTTAGTTGTCCAGCCAGAGGGACGCCAGACTTGAGATTCTATTCTAGGGATACGTAGTTGCGGCATATGTGGATGCATGGTTTAGATGCATCTTTTCTTCATTTCTAGTTTAGAGATCCCATTTCAGTTACAATTCCATTTAGGGCATGCTGCCGATTTACTTTCAGATTTAGTTTTGGATAGTTTATTTTATTCGTTGGATTATTATGTTGGATTTGGATCTTTAGCCGATGGTTTATTCGACCATTTTTTTGGTTATTTATTCAGTATTGTGTTCAGACTCAATGATGGTGTGTATGAATTTAATATTTTGCTTCACATGTAAATTTATCTGTATAATGAAAGATAAAATTTGGCACCAGTTTAATTAATTAATTAGGTGGCTAGTAATTAATATCATTTTCGATTGTGATGCTAAGAATGAACCAAATGAAAATTCTGTTTTAATTTAATAAGGGACTAATCGATCGATATTTAATTAAGTGGGGTGTCAAAGTACGCCACGGACATTAAATCGGGATACTAGTTTTAAATATTTGTAGTTTCTTTATTAACATGTTTTTTTTATTGAGATAAAATGCAGGGGCTTTTCTGTTTGAAGCTCTACTTAATTGTCAACTTTTATGTTTAACTCAAATCTATTTCAATTCATTTTTGGAGCAGGCATATCTTCTTAGTTGTACAAATATTAATTTCTTAACTGTATTGAGAATTTTTTTTATTTGTCACACTCATAGATACTCGTTTGGCAGATTTCTCACTTTGGTCGATTTCTCAAACTGACATGTAGGTCGAAATTAGTTGTGTTCATCACAGGAATGCTTCCACACCACCCCTGATTTTGAAAATGAGAAAAACATCAGAAGGAAAGGAGTTTAAATGTTGGAACATGAAATTTGCTACCGACTACGAAGAGATGAAATTATAGATGTTTCAAGGGTTTGATTTCAAGAACCTTGAGCGCGGTAATACGCCCTACTTTGAAGTGTTAAAATGATCTAACGCGTTTACATCATTAACTTGCTTACAAGTGTTTTGACAGTGATAACATACTTTTATTCTTGCTATTTTCGCAAATTCATCTCTGACATATTTATTGGCGGTCTAGATTTTATATAGAAGGAGTTGTACTGGCTTCAATTTTGAAGATTTAAAATGTGAAGACATCTCCAAAATTTTGAAGTTAGAGAATTACATGTGGTTTATATAAATAATGGGGACTTTTATAAACTCCACTTAGTTGAGATAAATTTATTTTCGTTTAAATACACACTTTAACATTTATTTCTCACATGATTTTTAGTGGAGTGTTATAGGCATATGTTGGAAAATATTGGTGGTATTTTGGTTCCATCATTTTGTATCTAAGAATAAATCAGTATTTGAATTTCACTCTAACGTTCATGGATAATAATATCACTATATTTAGCTCTGTAAGTTTATCTAAACTTTTTTTTTTATATATTTGTTTGGAGATCTTTAAATTTATGTGATGCTGTTTTTCTTTTACCAATCTATTCTAATGTTCATAGATCTATAAGGATACCTCTCCCTTTAAAAATTATAATGAATATATTATTCATGTACATAAAGTTTTTATACCATTTGTGTTCAGTTCAATTATTGCGTCGTCAAAACCTCGAGGTTGTTATTCGAGGTGAATTTGAACTAAACGCCATTCATATTGAGATATGGGGTTTGATTTTGTATTTTCAGGTCATTTAATTAGATTTCAATTATAATTCCTTTTTATTTATTCGATAATTTTATTCTGATTATGTGAATGCCAAGTTATCCAATTAGATTTCAATTATAATTCCTTTTTATTTAATTATGATTATGTGAAGACTCAACGCAATCAGTAAATTGCAAATAGTTCCAGTCAAGATAATGGGAAGAGAAAAGGCAAAGAGAAAGTTGCATTCTCATGTGGTATATTTTATTTCTGTAATCTTTGTAATATTGACTGTACGCATATTACATATTTTTGACAAATTCTAAATTTATTGAGCTCTTTTGCTGATATTTAGAAACTGAATGAAACCGAAACCTCAAAGGCAGCATTTTCCCAACGTCGACGACATGAATGTGAACGAATTGAAGGTGAATCATTAGGTTACCGTCAACCAATTCCCTTCCCCGGCGTACCCCTGTCAGGTCGATCCCGAGGTAGTGCTGTTAGAAAGGCGAACATAGTCGCTCGTTCCCAAATCTATCCCTTCAAACACCTTCCCATATCGAGTGGATTATCAACTCCACTCACTAGTAATTTGTCAAATAATTTGTCAATTGATCAATCTCCTATTTTACTATGTTCAATAATTACTCCACAAAATATTCACCTCAAATTTTCTTCACATGATGGGGGTGTTAGACATGAACAAATACTAGATCCAGTTAATCATCCTATTGTTGATCAGGATTCATATAGTGATGAGGAAAATTTTCATATGCCTCAAGAAGATAATTGTGTTGTAGCTCTTGAAATTAATCGGTAATATTTTATTATTATATTCATTACATTCATTATATAATAATATCTTTACACCTTCATTTTAGAATTGAATAATAATTAACATTGAAATATTTTTTTAACTTTTTACAGGGCACATGCAGTTGATTTAGGTAGACATTTTTTTGGAACAATGAATGTTGAGTGTCCTCATTGTTCTACATTACATTGGATTAGTGAATTGTTAATCATATCTTCCTTTGTTTGGCAAATGTTACTTGCAAGGAAAGATCAAGTTACCAACCTTGAATGAACTGCCATCCAATATAAAAACTCTATATGACTGTAATGATGTCCAATCACAATCATTTCGATGTTTTACTAGACATTACAATGCTGTTAATGCATTCACCAGTCTTGGAGTTCAAATGGATGAAAGAGTACCCACGGGATGGGGCCTTACGTCGTTCACCATTCATGGAGAATTATGACACCGAACAGGAAGCTTATTACCGCAAGAGGGACATGATGGAAGTTGCTACCAACTTTATATTTATGATCCAATAGTTGCATTGGATACTCGAGAGCGTAAACATATGCAATTACGAAGGGATGTTCTTGAAATCGTTCAAGGTTGTTTATTGAATGAGAATGCATTTAAATCTAAATTTCACCAGGCTTTTGCTATTCTAAAGAGAAACAACTCTGCAAATGTGAATGTTCCTGCATATTTGCATTACAGTAGGGCTACAAACCGAAGAAGGTGCAATTTGCCATCAACTGATGAGATAGCGGTTGTACTGCCTGGCGATGGAACTAACTTAAGTACGACGAGAGATATTATTCTTCATCCGCGAGGAGATAACCACAAATACATGCATGATAGTATAGTATCTATATATATACATACATATAAGTCTCATGCATGTATTCGTGATGTTATTTAATGTATAGAGCTTTATATACTTGTATATATAAGTATCATGCATGTATTCATAATGTTATTTAATGTGTAAAGCTTAATATATATATATATATATATATATATATATATATATATATATATATATATATATTTGTGTGCGTGTGTGTTAATATTGTAATGCATGTATCTATATAATTTTATTGCATATTGTACATCCAATTTAATAATAATATATGTATATGTTTATGTATTATGTATGTATGTATGTATAAAGATAAAATATGCATATTATATATGTATATATTTTTAGTTTAATATTATGCATTCGTGTATGTGTATTTATACACGTATGTAATAATATAAAGCATAGATATAATATATATGTGTCTCTGTTTGTACATATAAATACATAGTATATGTACACATATATGCATACAATATATACACATAAATATATTATGTATAATACATATATTACCCATCAAATAAAAAAATCATTTATTTTTTATAAATAAAAAATGTGTTTACTTTTTAAAATCATTTTTAAATTAAGTTGAACAAACATTTTTTTTAAACACATAAATTAGTTTATAAACCCAATTTTTTTATAAATGTAACCAAATGGGTGTAACACCCCGTAATTTTTATGGTTTTTATATTGGGATTTATTGGAATTGATTAAATTAAAATAAGAAATTAATCCACATTAAAATAAATATAAATTAGCGAGACAATGGTTTGTATTTATTTGTGTTGAATATTACTTTGTGAATAAGTAATAAATTGATAAGAATATATTATAATTGTCGTGATTGAGAAATACAACTGTTACGGTAAATTTAGTCAGAACATGCGTGTCAGCCACGTCGGAACTTAATTTCATGAAATAAAAGGTAATTTAATTTTAGATAATTTAAATGGTCATTTCGACTGCACCGGTGTGTCTGAAAAGGTCGAGATAGTCAGAAAAGTGTACTCGTGAGTTTAGTTTGGGTCCTGGGGAATTTTTAGGCCACACCGGCACCTCAGAGGGGTATTTTGGTGTTTTAAATTTTTTGGGGAAAAGAGACCTATGAAAATTGGAGAGTTATATCATCTAGTAAGTTGAGGGAGTTAGGGTTAGAAGTTAGAAAATCATAGAGATGCCACATGAGGAGGAAGGAGAGGAGTTCCAAGGGCATTCCCACACCATCTTCGCCACCACCACCACCACCGGAGCGTAGATCGAAAGGAAAGAAAACCAACCACACCATAATTCTACGAAAAATCAGACCTTTAAATTGAGTCAAGTATTTATCGTACTAAATCTGAGCATATATGTCATCCATGTTAATGTAGAATGAAAAAAATTTATGAATACATAAAGATTGGTGTTAATTGGGAAGATTTAATTCATGTTCTTATGTAGGAATCATGATAGGTTAAATCTCTTTATGCATGTAGAATGAATTTGATGAATTAGTAACGTTAACATGTGAAGGAATCTAGGTTTAATCGAGGATCTTGAATAAAAATGATAAACTAGAGTTTTTAAGGATTAATCTTGAATTAATTCGATTTAAAGGTGTTCTTTGACAATTTGATGATTCTATTACATTGGAAATCATGTATATATGTTGGTATAACGTTTAGAATACTTGGTTGGGAGATTGGGATTGAGTCATGGAGGTTTAAGGGTTAAAAATGGTGAATCCCATAACTACTGTAATTAGAGAAGACGAGACTTGTTACATGCGAATCGATTTGGCTCTTTGCCAAATCGATTGAAAGGCGAATCGATTCGGACCAAGGCCGAATCGATTCAGTTTCCCATATTTTGACTATTTTTCCCCTTCTTTTGTTTAGAACTCGTGAAAAATGATCGGGTTAACTTTTGAAGAAATTTTAAAATATAATGCGAGATATTTTAATTACCAGTAGGCCAATGTTGGGATTGAGACTTAGTCACATGAGGGGATTTCGGGCTAAAGTCAATTAGTTTTAATTAGGTAATAAAACCTAATTCGGATAATGATATCGTGTCACCGAAAATTAAGGGAACATATGACCAAGACGAGTAGGGTATGGGTGAGGTATCTTCTAAATTGACTTAAGGGACAAGTGGTAACCTTTCGAGTATTGGGAAACACTCATGATTAGACAATGGGAAGTATTATGGTAAAATAATGATACGTAGAAAATTTGAGGGTTATTATACTACGTACATGATATATATTATAGGTTACCTGTATACCTATACTGAATATATATGAATAAATAAGTGGTGTGAATACCTATTGACTGATTTATTATGTATGAACATACCTAGGCTACACTCTATCATGGGAGGTTCCGCATCGTGGACAGTATTATCCTAATGAGCCCATTGTGGGTGATTTTAACTTGTACCTCAGAACATAGAATTTAGGGATTGAGCACTACTTTTGTAAATAAGGGCGTGGTAGGTCATTTGGGTGAGCTAGTTGTGTGCGTAGCCCAAAGGCTTAAAATTATGTACGCCTCCAAATTTGTGTGAATTGTGAATTTATGATGCGAGAGTGAATCCGAAATCGATGTCCTTTACTTAGTACGTGATGCTCCAGACTTGATAGCAGAGTATGCCCACATCGCATGTCTCTACCTAGGGACTGCGTATTCGTATATATTATAAGAGTGATGTAAATATATATACGTGTGATTGCTTCTACTATGGGTGTATTAGTAGATAAGATAGATAGTTATATCTAAATTGCTCTAAGTATGTGTGAACTTAATCATTAATTGGTGACTCTTAATAAATAAAAGGGATTGGAAATTTAGTAACATATTTTATGGGAAATACGGGTGGTCATAATGAATTATTAGGTGGGAAGAGATTTAAGTCAACTGGTTAGGCGGGGTAGCATAACTAGGTGGGTTTAGAATAATACGTTAGGCCTACACAATAGTTGAGAGGTGAGAATCTCAAGTCAAAGCACGTGAAGCTAACATGTATATAATATGTACTCTTTAATGCATTTTAAATACTTGCTAAAATATTTTCGAATTGTTTTTCTTGGTCTCTGACCCATTTCAAATCCATTTTTGTAAAAACATTTTAGGTGCCCAGGAGCCCCTTTATTTGACGTGTTGCACCTGTTGCGGAAGTTATAGGATTCTTAGTAGTAAATGCCTCCACAGTCATCAGTTCCTACGTATCATCTATTTATCTCAGTTCGGCATATCGCCCATCTCTAGCTAGTGATTACTTTTCAGAGACACTGTAGTTTTATTTGGTTTCAGTATTGGAGTTGGATTATTATTATGGATGATTGTATTCGGATTTGTGTGGAGTGTTATTCCAGGACTATTTATTCATCTCATTGTGTTATCATTATTACTATGTTTATTGGAATAGTGAATGTGAAGTATTTAGTTTAAACTACCTCATCTCATTGTGTTATCATTATTACTATATTTATTAGAATAGTGAATGTGAAGTATTTAGTTTAAACTACTTGCATGTTAATAACAATAACTAAAATTTTGAGATCGGGCCATTAGGGTATTAGTAAATTAATTGGATTTTGATAGTGGTGCTAAGAATGAAACCATTAATGACTCCTGTTTAATTTAATAATGGAATGATCGCCCAGGATTAAAGTAGGCAGGGTATCACAAATGGTATCAGAGTATTAGGTTCTAGTGTCTATAGGATTAGTGCGGCTTACTACGATTTTCAGCGTAGCGTTCTTTGACATAGACCCCTATTATTAGGATTATTTTATTCATGATTACGGATTTATGTCTTCAGCTATTTTAAGGTATAATGAACTGTGGACTTATACAAAATTCTTTTTCGTTTCAGATGCCTCCATAATGTGCACCCCAAGCCACCCCGAGGTTCACAGCTCGAGCAGTAGCCATCTCAGGCACTTGGGACCATAAATGCGGCTGAAGTTATTGCTATAGTTGGACAGGTGGTTAATGCAGTATTATGGTAAAGTAATGATACCTAAAAAATTTGAGAGTTGTTATACTATATACGGGATATATATTATACGTTACGTGTATACCTATACTGAATATATATGTATAAATATATGGTGTGAATATCTATTGTTTGATTTATTATGTGTGAACATACCTAGACTACTTGTTATCTAGGAGATTCCGCGTCATGGACAGTCTTATCCTGATGAGCCCATTCGGAGGAATTTTGACTTGTACCTCAAAACATAGAAATTAGGGATTGAGCATTAATTGTGTGAATAAGGGTTTGACCGGTCATTTGAGTGCGTTAGGTGTGTGCTCAATCCCTAAATTTGTGTGAATTACGAATGCATGGTTCGAGACTGAATCCGAATCGGATGTCCTTTATTTAGTACGTGATGTACCAAGACTTGATAACAGAGTATGCCTCGTAGGTCTCTACCTAAGGATGGCGTATTCATATATATTATAAGAGTGATGTAAATATATATACGTGTGATTGATTCTCCTACGGTTGTATTAGTAGATAAGACAGATAGTGATATCTAAATTGTTGTAAGTACATGTGAACTTAGTCATTAATTGGTGACTCTTAATAAATAAATGGGATGGGAAATTTAGTAAAGTATTGTATAGGCAATACGGGTGGGCATAAGGAATTATTAGGTGGGAAGAGATTTAAGTCAACTGGTTAGATGGGGTAGCGTAACTAGGTGGGTTTAGAATAATACGTTAGGCGTGCACAATAGTTGAGAGGTGAGAATCTCAAGTGAAAGCACGTGAAGCTAACATGTATATAATATGTACTCTTTAATGCATTTTAAATACTTGCTAAAATATTTTCAAATTGTTTTACTTAGGCTCTGACTTGTTTCAAATTCATTTTTTGTAAAAACATTATAGGTGCCTAGCCACAGAGACGCCTGGATTAGGAGTTCATTTATTTGACGTACTGCAGCTGCTGCAAAAGTTGTTGGATTCTTGATAATAGACGTCTCCACACTCAACAGTTCCTACTTATCATCTATTTATCTCAGTCGGACATGTCACACATCTCTAATTAGTGATTACTTTTCAGAGACATTATACTTCTATTTGGTTTCAGTATTGGAGTTGGGTTATTATTATGGATGATTGTATTCGAATTTTTGTCTAGAGTGTTTTTCTGGGCCTATATAGTCATCTCATTGTGTTATCATTATTACTATGCCAATTGGAATGGTGAACGTGAAGTATTTAGTTTAAACTACTTGCATGTTAATAACAAGAACTAAAACTTTGCCACCGGATAATTAGGATATTAGTAAATTAATTAGATTTTGACAGTAATGCTAAGAATGAAACTATTAATGATTCCTATTTAATTTAATAATGAACTAATCACATATGATTAAAATAGACGGGTGTCACAATGGGCTCTTAATATGTAGACACATTTTACCAAACTATTACATGAGTTTGTATACGAAAAAATTATACAAAAATAATGGCATTTTAATAAATTGATACACTATTATTGTTGTTATTGTTGTTATATTATTTATTCTTTTGCTCGGATTTTTTTCAATCAATCATAGCTATTTATCATCCGCAAAATATAAAGTTTGTGTCTTGCGACTATTATGTGTCTAGAGCATACTTTTGGAGGCATTAGTTGGAATTTTGGAGGCAGATTAGGATTAAAATAGTATTTTCAATCGGTGAACTATCTGGCTAGCAGCTCAAATATACAAGTATTTCAACACCAATTGAGACTGATTCTTTCGTGTCTTACATGTAAATCAAATAATGTGCATTCCCAAAATTAATTAGATGAAAGGAAAGAAAAATCAATGAAGTGAAGCGCACCAAATTTTGACTAATATGTACCACTATACAGGTTATCCAACACAAAACAGAGTAAATGTAATACTCGTCTTTGAACATAATTAACCAACTGAATTTAATAATATTAAACAAGGGTTAATCTTGTCATTGATTAAATGTATGATCAAATACCAAAAAATTCTTCAAACATTTTTTAATACACATTTAGTTCAAACATTTTATTTTGAACCAAAAAGTCCCTTATTTTCTAATCTTTAAAGATCTG
Organism: Sambucus nigra; assembly: GCA_949130495.1. Taxonomy (NCBI): domain Eukaryota; kingdom Viridiplantae; phylum Streptophyta; class Magnoliopsida; order Dipsacales; family Adoxaceae; genus Sambucus; species Sambucus nigra. Next base: position 245,137,692 of record OX422217.1, on the reverse strand, counting down.
CGTCAGCGGCATGGTAAAGTCTTTTTGGCATAGTGAAAGATTTTTTCGTGCAAAATAAATATGTTTGGACTAAACGTGTATTAAAAAAAAGTTCGAGGAACTATTTAATATATGCCCCTTAAATATATGGTTAATTTATATAAAAAATTATAAAAACATTAATAAAGTAAATGTTAATAATTCCAGTTCGGGTGTGACATACAGTGACAAAACTTTTGTCGCTGTTGGTACTTGCCAAATAAAGTAGAAATTACATCTCATCTATCAATTTATGTGGACCCGGAAAGGAAGAAAAATAATACTTAGTGAGTACCATTTATATATTCTATTTCTCACTGCAACACATTTTTGAATAAATGTGTTTTACAACGTGGGCAAGCTCACATTGTTTTTCTTCATGATGGAATGGCTACCTAGGAGTAGGATTATCGTTTACCTACACATTAAATGGTGTGTGCGACACATGCATATTTTGTTTTTCATAAATTTTACTTTTAGTGTTGATTTTAAACAAATTCATACATAAATAATAGTCTTAGTATGTGCATGTTTTTTTTATTTAAATTATTCTGTATAAGTTCGATAGGTCAATGAGTGCCAAAAACGTGCCTGTATCACTATTTTTTTTAAAGACCATTTGAAATATCAATCATGTTTTGTATATTTCGTTGACTGCTAATATTCAAAAATATAAATTTTATTAAGAAAATGATCATGGAAAATGAAAGTTATAATGTAATAAAATTTTAGAGTAGAGAAAATTTGTTGATGCAATAAAAGTTACGATCTATTAAAATCTACTTCAGTAACTCTTGGATCTCTGACACTACACGTGCTCAAACTAAATTGTTTGTATACTTTACACCAGTGTGGGACCGATAAACTATTAGGCGTTCATTGCTACAAAAGTTTACAAATTATTGGGTTACAAATTTTTTGAAGATTAAATTAATCCTATAGTTTTATAAATATAATTGTTTGATAGTATTAATTTTTTAAATGACGAATTCTTTTTTATTTATTTATTGATAATTTCTTTCAGGATTAAAATAAAGAATAAACAGTGTTTTATATGACGCGGGGCATAATGGAAATGTCTAAAATAAAAAATAAAAATCAAATTTATAATAAATTATATATAAAAAAACTGATATACAAAAAATCGAATTTTTAACAACAAAAAAGAGAAAATTTTTTGACAAAAACAAAAAAAGGATGTTACTAAAATAATTTTAACAAAAAAACAGTTCTAAAAAACTTATATACAAACAAAAACAGTTTATAACAAAAAAATAATTTTTTAAGGAAAAAAGTTTTTAACCAAAAAAAAGCAATTTTTGTAACTGTTTCAAAAACCGTCAAACATTTACTCATTTTTCTAAAATAGCAAAAATAATCATTTTGAGTTGATTTTTTTATGAATACCATGAAATGTTTAAAATACACACACGCAAAAAAAATCACTTTTTTAATATTTATGTAATTAAACCCGTATGGTGCGGGCTCATAAGTGAGTTCGCACCTGAGCCTCTCTCTCTGTGTGTGTGTGTACTTGCGTACAAATTTTGAAAATATAGTAAAAAAAAAATTCTCCACTTAAATTTTTTGTGTGACATTTAAATATTTTATGAAAACTAAAAAAATCATATCAAAATGATTTTTTTCGCTATTTTAAAAAAATTGATCAAATATATGTCAGTTTATAAGCCGTTAAAAACTGACATATATTTTACCCTTTTTTTTAAATAAGGGAAAAAAAATCATTTTTGAACTGATTTTTTTAAGGATTTCACAAAATGTTTAAATAATTATAAAAAAAATTAAGTCAAAAATATTTTTTTATTATGTTTTCAAAAGTAGTGTACAAATTTAATTCTCAAATTTAAACCAAACAGAAGCCTAACTATATATTAATATATATACACACGCTTTTTTAGTTTTTTTTGGAAGGGTTATTCTTTTGGTAGTCTTTGCACTGTTACATCACACGACGTCCACGAAACCTCGAGTGTGAATATCATGGCTACTAGAAACACAATATATGATAGCCACATGACGCCTACCACCAGCTCTTGTATGAAACCTTGAATTCTATGTACAAAACAATCACCGTTTTTATCATTATAATGATTACAGAATAAAATGCACCAAAGACTGGATTTTATGAAGTGTTAACGCCCACATAAAACATGAGGGATCAGCTGGAAGCATGTTGTCAAAATACACTGTAATGCTAGTTTACTTGACCAATGACCTAAAATTAAAGGATCAAATATCAAAAAAAAAATTAATACATATTTAGTTTAATTTTTTTATTTTGTATTCAAAAGTTCTTTATTATTTTATTTTTAAAAGTTCGCGCCAACAGCATGGTGAAAGACTTTTTGAAACAAAATAAAAATGATTGGATTAAATGTATATTAAAAAATGTTCGAGTGACTATTTTGTATATGTCTCAAAATTAAATGAATATATAGGTACTTTATTTAAGGGAGCTTCTCAATTTAATAAGATGTTTTGCTCTAATCTCTTAATATAATTTTTTTTGACACTATGGCCTCTCACTCGTAGATGTATACTATACTTGTTAATATGTTAGTTTATGCACCATCCTAACACATGTAAATAACAAAAATGCACGAATATATTATAAAATTATACGTATAAATTATAAAAAATTGTATAGATTACAAAAATTTCAATTTCAAGTATACATTATTGAAAAAAAAGTAGAAACTATACACATCAACCACACTATCGTGTACTAAACCCCAAAAAATCGTTTACTTCAACTTTCGTCACATGTATTTTCATTCCAAATTGATTAACGAGTCCGAAAATGGATTTGTCTAGAACCAAGGGTGTTTATTAAATAACTCGTATCGTGGTAAGTACGGGTGTCAATCCAACTTTCAAGGTGAAACAAATAATGTGAATACTTGTAATTTCATTTTTTATTAAAACTTTTTTTTTATATATATATTTTTAAAACAACTTCAAGGGAGAATGAATTAATTAATGATAAAATCAAATGTGATTAAGTAAACTAAAAATAAAAGGTAACTAGATGTGATAAATGTGAGAAGATTCAAGAGACGGGATTACACTGCGTGTTCAGTTATTTTTAATTTCTTAATTTATTGAATTGAAATATTTTGAGATAATATTAAATTCATAATCTAGCTCTTGTTACAATTATAAATTGAATAATATCTTTTTTTTAGAAAACTAATTTTAAAATGTCACGCTTTAAAAAAACTAACATTTATACTCTTTTTAATAAATTACAGCTATGACCAATTTAATAAAAATTATATGAATCCTCAAATTTTAACACCGAATTAATATTCGAAAATTAGGAAAAACCTATCTCTAGTATGATTCCCAAAATCAATTATTAAAACTAAATTAATTTACTATCTCTCGATACGTAAATTAATTTGTGACAATTAAAAATTAATTCTCCTAGAAATATGACAATCAACCAAATTAATTAATTAAACTAACATCCTACGTGTTTCATCCTACCTCTTCAATGGGGTGATTAGCTGAACGTATTTAAATAAGCACGCACAATCACAATAACATCTATAAATATTGAAATAGAGAAAGAATACGATAAGCAAAGTCTCATTTTCGAATCCCGATCTTGAGCCGCGCCCTAATTTCTCAACATTCTCACTTGATTACAAAAATTAAATTAAAATTAAATCGAAAAACTATTCTAAAGCTAAACTATTTTTTTGTATTTTTTCTTGAATTTTTTATCTCCTGAACTGTACAAAAATGGACCGCCAATAATGCAGTCCAAGTTTATCCCTTTATTCCCTTTGTGAGAGTCTTCTCCCTAATGAGCTGGTGCCTTTTTTTTATAAGTGATGAAGTGGGTTTCTTGGTGGAGAAATATTTGGGATTTCCTTGGCTAAGTCAAAGGTGGATTTAAGAGGGAAGCATGTGGGTTTTGTAAGATAAGATTAACAGGTTTTTTTTTTCGAGTTTGAAGGGATGGCAGATGGGTTTTATCGGGTCTTGTTAGTTAAGGGTCAATGGGTTAGGAGCTGGTCAGATACGTGGGTTTTAGTGCTTGTTAGATTGTTTCGGATCCGATTTGTGATTTATTGTTTGTCGGGATGGGATATGGGTTCCGGGTAACAGGTGTTGTGGTGGTTGTTTGAACATGGTAAGGGTTCGAACAAACAAAGGGTTGATTCGAGTTTTACTAGTCGAGTTTATGGTCGCCGGTGGTTGGTAAGTAAGTCGGAACTGGGATGTCGCCAGGTAAAGGTATGGACTGTCGAGTTTTCACTGATTTGTGGGGTTATAAGGTGTGATTAGAGCAGGTAAACCTTCCCCATTTAACTGAGTCCATCCAAAACCACCCACATGTTAAATTCATGGGCCCCATATTTTGAAACGTGGGCTAAATACAGGCCCGCAGAAAAAATAATGGGTTAAATATGGGTCACCCATTTATATCCTTTCTTAACCTAAATTTTAAAACATCCCTATTACAAGCTCCATTCAACTCATCTGAACAATCAAGTTCTTCATTAATCTCTCGATCAATTCTTACCCATGTTCATTTCATGTGAAAATTCTATAAACAAAATTTGATTTATCAACTATTTTGGTTCAATTAAAAAATTGTCGGTTCATTTTTTTTAGTTGGGAGGTGATATTAGATCCATCATATATATATATATATATATATATATATATATATATATATATATATATATATATATATATATATATATATATATATATATACACACACACTTCACATATTCTCTACCTCATCTTCTTCTAACAAATAAGAAAATCAATTTACATTAAGACCAGAAAAAAGCAACGTTCAGTTATTGATTAAAAGCGGGTTAGCCCGATTCGAACCCGACCCACTTATTACCTCAGCCCATATTTGGCCCGCTCAAAACTGACCCAACCCATATTCCGCCTGCCCACATTCGACCCAACACCCTATTGCCAGTGATAGGTGTGATAGTTCTGGGTTAAGCCCATGTTAAAATAGGTTGGGGGTAACAATTGGGAGTCTCCGGAGTTGCTATGGGGGATTCGGGTTTGGCTCGGGTTGCTCCAGTTTTTGGTCGGTTTATGTTCGGGTATTTGGTAATGGAGGTTTAGAGAGAGAGAAAGGTGGAAGCTGGATATAAATGAATCTTTAAAAATGGGACTAAATACTTGTGATCCCTTTATTTTATTAGATTAGTCTGATTTTATTATTATTTTATTTTTATTTGAGTCTTTTATTTATAGGGTATGGACTTATTTTTTAGTTTTAATAGATTTGACTTGTTTTTAGTTTAATTTATTAATTTAATACTTTTTATTGAATCGTAAATGTTTATATAGTTTTCATTAAATTTTTTGCGATCACATGTATTTAGTCCCATTTTTAAAGATTCATTTGCATCCACTCCCATGTTTTTATTTTTTTAGTCATTGGTCCTACTATAACAATTGTAGGACACATGTCATTCTCTGCAGAGAGAATGAGAAGCGGTTACTAGGCGGTTGAGGGAGGTTTTGAGTAGTTATAGGACTAAGTACAATTTAAAAAGTATATGGGCGGGGAGCCTAAAAAAATTGGACATGGGATAAAAAAACTATTAAATAAAATAAAAAAGAACCTAGTAAAATAAACACGCCTATAAAAGATAAAAACACTGAACGCATAATAATGGACCCTAATATTTTCAACTCTACGCAAACAAATAATATATAAAAATCCTAAAACTTATATATGACTCTAATAGAACTCTAAAAAATAATAAAAATACAAACTAAACGCACACGAGGCTCGGCTGATGGCTAGGACTCAGTTTAAACTTAGGTTTGGTACATGACTGAGTTTAAGGCATCAGTAATAATATGGGCAAGCTCAAAAGTGGTCTTTTGACTTCGTGTCCTCTTTAATTTTCTTCATTAAATACTTTTGACCGCTACTTTGTCACAATTACATTGATTTAGCATAATTTGATACCGCAACAACATGTTGACCTGTAATATAGATAAATACGAACATAAGGCCATTTTTGTTAAAAACGAGTGACTAAAATGCATTTATTTGAGGTATCAAATAAATACTTTTGGGCTTTTATCACACCACTTTCAAGCAGAACATTGCTAGTCCTCGAGAAAAAATAGAGAGAAATAGAGATAAGTGACTTGCGATTTCACTTAGCATGTGCAACAAGTCGTTAAACCTATAGGGCTCCCTACAGGACGAGTTGTGTCTCATGAGGGTTTGCAGTGAATGTACCCACAAAATTCAAATTTTTTATTTGAAGGTATTTCTTATTTGATGATGAAGAGCTATACAACCCAACTAAAAGGTCATCAAGGAATACAATGTGCATCTATCAAACTATGGCATAAAATTACTTAATACCAAAAGTGTAATCCTTCCTAAAACTCAACATGTGTTAGTGTGAAACAATATTGAGTATCATAAGAGTAATTCCTAGATCGCCTTTATAGAAACAAAACTTTGACTTCAATTCTCACTGGATATATCTCTCTGAATCGAACCCTCTAAGAATTGGGTAAATGCATCTCTTTGGTGTGTGAGGAGATGAGTAAATGTAAACAAGATCATACGTCTCACACACTTATAACAATTGACGGATACATGAAGGAATTTTGATCTCATGAAGGAATACTAACCACTATGTTGAGAATGTCGAGTTATTCACCATATAGACTTCTCGTTTGCCCAAATAGGTCACCAAGGGTGAAAATGGGATTTATGGAAGGCATGAGGGTAAAATGAAAAAGATGAATGATATGATGGTAGGGTGTTTGAGAAGAGTGAAACACAATTTGAATAATTCATGTCTTCATTTTTTAAATATACGATCGCATGCTTTCTTTTTCTTCTTTTCTATTTTTTTCCTTCTTTCTTTTTCTTATTTTTCTATTATTTTCTCTTTTTTTATTGCGATGCATTTTTCTTTTTCATAACACAAATAAAGATATTTTTTTAAATTGATAATTTCAAACACTCTTTTTCTCAAAAACGATGGTAGTGATGGGAAATGATATATATGGATGGTATCTGAAATATATAAGGACAAGAGAAATATGCAATGATAATGGGTGAAGTGAATAGTAATATGATACAAGAAATTGGTAAGTGTATGGCCAAAATTGGTTTAGTGCTCGGGACAAACACAAAATCATGTTTCTTACAACTCGAAAGTGATGTCATTATCAGTGATTATACCAAATAATGAGACCATGCAACAACTAAGTGTAGTACCCAAAGAAAGTTGAGTCAACCTGTGATTCGAAGATTACGTAAAACCCCTAAAAAAGGTGAATAACTCAAATCTCACGGGTTTAAGTCTCCACTAGTGATCTTTTAAGTCTCTCTTGAGAATATTGTTTCTCTTTAACTTTTAATCATAAAATATGATAGTGTAAATATTGCCGAGTTTAGGAATTCATAGTGCAAATACGCTTTAAGAGGTATTATTTAATTTTATGGTAAAAACGTAATTTTAGATTCGAACACGGGTATTACGAGACTTCTAAAAGAGGGATGATAGATAATTCATGTCATAAAAAATATGTTGGACTGCACAAAAAGAATTTAAATGATTTGTTCCTGAAATGTTTTCAAAAGAGGTGCGATTTTGATAAATTCCCACCCCTAAACAAAAGAGAACATCATCCTTGATGTTTAAAACTTTATATTAAATTTGAAAAGCACAAGGTAGGGAATAGATTACCATAATTAACGGCTAATGAAAATGTATCGTATGATTGAAAGAGAGGTGGAACCTGAAGAACAAATTGGCACAAAAATATGTACAAGTTTATAAAGCATGTAAAAATTAGTGGGGGAGGACAGAACACCACCTCCAAATAGGATAACACTCATACTCAGAAACAAGATACGACCGGATACCTCTCGGTAGCGTTAAGTTTAACGTCTTCAGCCAGACCGATCGAAACTCACCCAAAAATAAGATATAATCTAGGATAGATCGAGGTGGTAGAAATGGAGTGGGTGATGGGAATCACCCCAAAACAAGATTGAACAGTCAGTCTTGTTGACTGAAGGATAGAAGGTTAATGCACTTGTATGGATAAGTGCTTCATGCGATGCAAAGCATCGGTGGACCGAGGGTGGGTGGGGAGGATGGTAGGGCGAAGAAATACAAGGGTGAGGGTGAAGGGTCATCGATCATGGGCCTTATTATGCATAAAGGTGAGGGACATAAGATCCCTATAAGCATGGTGCTCGAACTAGATTGGGTGGAAAAACGATTTGGAAAATGGATTTTAGTGGGGATCATAGAAAGTGCAAGACCATTCTATAAATGGACGATGATAATAGTCACGTCATGACACATCAATAAGCTGACGAAAGTAACAATCATCACAATAGAAGAATGGCAGGCATGGAGGAATAAGCTATGTGTCACGGAAGTTGAGAGTAACATAAATACTCTCATGGATGGTGGGGTGAATGAAAAACTTAAAAGTGGGATCGTGGAGCACTAGAGTGAATGGTGGGTTCAGGTGAGGATCTAAATGCATAGATGCGAACATGGGGGGTATAATATCAAGGTCCAAACTAGATGGTGGTTCGGGTGGCGGTGGTTGTTGAGGCGGACACAACTTGCTATAGACATTAGGATGCGGACAATACTCATATGAAATGGGAGGAACAGGGTCAAGTGCATCATACACAAGAGAAGTGAGTTCGTGAGAGACAAAATGGTTATAATAATAATGGGGAGAGTAGCAAGGGGACTGATCGGGATGAGGTGCACTAGGTTGCCATGACGACTATCAAAAATCATGAGGATCCAAAACATGGTGTTGGGATTCGTATTGCATAGGAGGGTTATCAATCCACCACAAATAATTTGGTTTTTCACACCAATCGATATTAGATATGTCGTGATAATACGCCGAGGGTGATTCCAAAATAGTGTCATACAGATACACTTGGGCCATGGTTGGGTCAGATGGATATGGAAGACATGGACACTCATGGTACAAGTGATCGACGTGACAGCAGTGGGTGCACGACGAAGCATTGAATGGGTTGACACTCATCACCGGAGGCGTTGGAATATGATATGTGTGCATGGACGATGCTAGAGCATCAACAGTGGGAGTGAGAGAGTTAAAGACATGAAGTAATGTATGGAGGTTTGATTTGGGCTCAACGTCAAACATGCTTCGAGATAATGAGAAATGACTAAAGTATTCCCGTAAATGACTTTCTTTGATGAGCGGAATATTTTTGGATTTTTTGAATAATAAGAAGGAAAAATGAAAAATATTTTTGGATGTTGGAAATTTATGAAAATATGAGGCATATGAAAAATAAAAAATATTTTTATATTTTTGGGGTTTTTAAAGAAAAGGAAAAATATTTTTGGATATTTTTGGAAAAGGGTGTGATGGACTCACGTGAGAAAAGTCGGATGAGGGAGTAGAAAACTGACGACCTAAAAGACCAAATTAGACACGTACAAGGGAGGAACAAGTCCTAACGACACATGGCCAAATTATTATCTTTAATTAGGTTAGTGGGTTGTCAATTTTGAATTAATTCGCGGATGAGAAAACACGGAATTTTAGACCTCACCAGTAAGAGTTTGCTCCTACTTTCTTACCGAGAGAAAAAAAAGGCTTCCTAGTTAAGGCTCACCACACTATCTACTACAATAATTGACTGTTCGGTACCACACTGGGGAAAGAACAAACCCGTTTTACTGGGTGGCCTTACTTAAAACCCAATTTTCCTAGACGATTGTCTTAAGAAAGTTAATTGAAGATTGTCAGGAGTGAAAATGACTCACTAGAGTATCCTTAGAGTGTCTCATTCCAAACGGGTCCTAATGAACACCGATCCTACTTGTCTTGCTAGTTGATTGATTTTAATTTAAGTGATAGCACGGGTAACAAGTAAATAGGATAAAGTGATTGAGTGGGTCATGAAATCCCAACTCGTTACAATGATCGGATTTAGGTCTTAGGTAGATATATTCATCAAACCATTCAATTAAGTACCATGCAAAAATTAAAAGCACACATGAGCAAATAATCACACAAAAAATGAACTTGTTAGCAGGAGATTTACGAGTGATAAAGAAATTCACAACCCAGGATTTTTAAACACGTGGTGTGAAGACCGAGTTGAACCGAACGGGGGGAAGTTTGCCTAACTTCAATCGTCCACATGAGTCCTACAGACACAAAATAGGGAGGTTTAAAAATACCACTCCAAGGGCTCTCTCTCTCTATTTTTCCCCATTTTCCTTTTCGCTTTGTTTTTTATGAATAATTATTACCAACAAATTTGTGTCAAAATGAACCCCAAATAAATACAAGGCCTCAATAATCTTAATACAACTATTTTAATGAAGAGGGAGAAGGAATAACTACAACTAAAAAAATTTACAAGTCATCACTTTATTACAATATTCAAGAAAGTGGTAACGAGGCCATTTGATAAATGGCTTTTATGTAGAATAGGCTTTTTACGTGTTTGTCGTTATTTTCAAAAGCCTAGTCTCAAAATTCCCTTGAATTACCTACAAACCTTATTAAACAACTCGTATCGTGGTAATCACAGGTGTCAATTCAACTTTCAAGGTAAAACAAATTGGGTGAATACTTGGTATTCCATTTTTTATTAAAACTTTTTTTATATATTTTTTATTTTTAAAACAACTTCAAGGGAGAATGAATTAATTAATGCTAAAATCAAATGTGATTAAGTAAACTAAAAATAATAGGTAACCAGGTGTGATAAATGTGAGAACATTCAAGAGATGGGATTACACCACGTGTTCAGTTATTTTTTATTTCTTAATTTATTGAATTAAAATATTTTGAGATAATATTAAATTCATAATCTTACTCTCGTTACAATTATAAATTGGATAATATATTTTTCAGAAAACTAATTTTAAAATGTCACGCTTAAAAAAAATTAAGATTTATACTCTTTTTAATAAATTACCAGCTAAGATCAATTTAATAAAAATGATACAAGTCCTCGAATTTTAACACCGAATTAATATTAAATTTTAGGAAAACTATATCTCTAGTTCAATTCCCCAAATCAGATATTAAAACTAAATTAATTTACCGTCTCTCGATACGTAAATTAATTTGTGACAATGAAAAATCAATTCTCCTAGAAATCAACAAAATTAATTAATTAAACTAACATCATATGTGCTTCATCTCACCCCTTGTATGAGGTGATTAACTGAACATATTTAAATAGGCATGCACAATCACAATAACATCAATAAATATTGAAATAGAAAAAAAATACGATACGCAAAGTCTCCTTTTCGAATCACGATCTTGAAATGCGTCCCAATTTTCTCACAACATTCTCACTTGATTATAAAAATAAAAATAAAAAAACATAAAAACTATTCTAAAGCTAAACTATTTTTTCTGAATTTTTTTAACTTTCTAAACTATATAAAAATGGACTGCCAATAATGTAGTCCAAGTTTCTCCCTTTCCTTTGTGAGAGTCATCCCCTTAATGAGATGGTGCCTTTGGGTTTGTTGGTGGAGAAATTTTGGGATTTCCTTAGCTAAGTCAAAGGTGGATTTATGAGGGAAGCATGTGGATTTTGTAAGATAAGATTAACAGGGGCTTTATTCCGAGTTTGAAGGGATGACAGATAGGTTTTATCGGGTCTTATTGGTTTAGGGTAAATGGGTTAGGTGTTGGTCATATACGTGGGTTTTATTCCTCGTTAGATTATTTCGGATCCGAAAAGTGGCTTATTCCTGGCCGGAATGGGAGATGGGTTCCAGGTAGCAGGTGTTGTGGTGGTCGTTTGAACAGGGTATGGGTTCGAACAAACAGTCGGCTGGTTCCAATTTTACTGGCCGAGTTTATAGCCTTCAGTGGTTGGTAAGTAAATCGGAACTGGGATGTCGCCGAGTAAAGGTATGGGTCGTCGAGTTTTCGTCGATTTGTGGGGTTATATGGTGTGATAGTTCCGGGTTAAACCCATGTTGGAATGGGTTGGGGGTCACAACTGGGAGTCACCGGAGTGGCTATGGTGGATTCGGGTTTGGCTCGGGTTGCTTCGAATTTGGTCGATTTATGTTGGGGTATTTGGTAATGGAGGTTGAGGGAGAGACATGTGGAAGATGGGTGAGTAGGAGAGAGAGTGTGGTTGAGTATTATTTGGGTGTAGGCGAATTGTAAGATAAGAGGATGTGTGTGTGTTTTGATTTCTATAAAAAAAATTAAATGAAAATTATCTAAACATTTAAGACTCAATAAAAAATATTAAATTAATAAATTAAACTAAAAACAAATAAAATCTATTAAAATTAAAAAATAAGTTCCTACTCTATAAATAAAAGACCGAAATAAAAATAAATCAAACTAATATAATAAAATAAAGAAAAACTTAGTAAAATAAACACCCCTATAAAAAATAAAAACACTCGAGGCATAATAATGGACCCTAATATTTACAACTCTACGCACACAAATAATAGATAAAAATCCTAAAAATTATATATGACTCGAATAAAACTCTAAAAAATAGTAAAAATACAAACTAAACGCACACGAGGCTTGGGAAATGACGAAGACTCGAGTTAGGCTTAGCTTTGTTACAGGATTGATTGTAGGGCATCGGTAATGATCCGGGCAAGCTCAAAAAGGGTCTTCTGACTTCGTGGCCGTGTTGATTTTCTTCACTAAATGCTTTTGACCGCTACTTTGTAGCAATTACGTTGATTTAGCATAATTTGATACCGCGATAACATATTGACCCGCAATATAGATAAATACGAATATAAGGTATTTTTATTAAAAATGAGTGACTAAAATGCATCTATTTGAGGTATAAAAGAAAATATTTTGGGTGCTTATCAACCTTTTGGGTGTTTAAGTAGAGAAGATTTTGAATCATCATCCTTTCAAGATTACTCATAGTTGGAGAGAATTTAACACTATCGTAGATGGTCTAGCGTCAAAGACTGATTCATATAAAATTTTAGAGCTCTATGGATCTTTTTCCTCTCTTCCAAGTCTAATTAGAAGATTTTTTCAACTGGATAGAATAGGGATTCCTCAAATTAAAAAGAAATTTTCGTAATGGGGTTAGCTATAAAATCCCAAAATTATTGCTTTAATTATCTCTTTGTAATGGGGATGTTTATAAATCCCCTCTTTTTTAGCTTTCAAACTAGAGCATTGGTCTAAACCTCAAGTTTTATTCTATTAGAGCTATTGCCAACTTTGGCTTGGTTTTTAATAAAATTTGTGGGGGGTACTGTCCCTCTTTCATAAAAAACACATTTAGTCACTTTGTATAGCCTCTTGATTTTGTCATGTTCTTTAGGAGGGATAAAACTTTGACATTTAAAGTCCATTTTCACTAGAAACTGCCCATTTCCCCTTTAACATCACATGTAATATTGAAATACACATTTGTCATTTTCTCCCCATTTCATAACAAACTTTTGGGGCTGAAATTTCTATCTTTTTAATATCAAGTTAAAACCCATTTTAATCCTTCTTAAACTTGTTCATATTATCACCATTAACTTACTACGAGTTCATACACATGAGAAGATGGATTTTAAGTCTAGAATTCCATAAAAATGAGCTCTACTAATGAATTTTTATAACATTTGTAAATCCAATATTTTCAAGATTAAAAACACATTTGTTCTTCAAAAACTAGAATAAATGGCTAATTTCATAAAAACTCTATTCTCACAAGAAAAATTAAAGACTTGTGCATAGAAATATCTTATCAAGACAAATGTTCTTCCAAAACATTTTATTTCATAAAATGTTTAAACACCAAGTTCTCTTGAAAATATTATCCCTTTCATCAAAATCCCTTGAAAACCATTTGTAATAAATATTATATAAACATGAGGGAAAAGACTATGTAAAAGCATGTACGCCTTCTACTCTTACAAACTCTAATATGTTAAACCAATATTAAGAATTGAGTAAGATTAAAACTTATAAGAGTGGAGTTTTCCCACCTCAAAGAAGCTCCAAAAATGTTGGATGAGATGTAGAAGAAGATGGCAACCTCTGTAGGGTCGAAATAATAAGTGCTCTACCAATTTGTAAATGCGTAAATAAATATGCTCAATAAGGATTCCAATTTGAGAGTGCGTAATATAAACAAATTTTGTCTTTTTATCTTAAACATGCATCTATGTGATAAAACAGATAAATCACTCCACTAAGTTAAAGTTTCAGTAAGAATTTCCATAGGGTAAAACCTTTTATTCCACTAATAATTTGTAAATCGCAACTTACAACCTTATAAGTGACTAAAATAATGATTCTCGCAACCGCAGTCATCTTTCAATAATGATTCCCTCGAGAACCAAAAAGACTGCAGTCTTCCTCCTTCAGCCTCAGCTTTCATCTTCAGTAGTGAATCCCCCTAAGTATCACAAGTCATCCATGGAGATCCTCTCCATGAGGTGTATGAAAAGATACAAAACTTTCTAAGGTTTAAACAAATTCACAAGAACAATATTCAACGATGTTTTGTTGTGAATTGAATGGTGTTTTTCTAGTACAAAAAGTGAAGAACTTTTGCAAAAGTTATGCAAAAATGGAGTTGGCAAAAGTCTTCAACGTTTTGAACACGAAACATGTATTTATGAAAAACTTAAGTTAGTGGGTTGTTCGAACATGAAAATAGGATCTTTTTAATGACAATCTCATGTCGTTTGGACGATATGAACTTGGCTTCCAGCGAGATCAGGAAATTTGTAACAATAAGCTCTCATTTGAATAGCATGTAAAAATGACCTTCTAACGACTTTCAATCTCGTTTGAATGAGATGGCAATCTAGTTTGAACGAGATTTAAAAATAAAATATCTTTTCCTTTTCGAAATAAAATCCCCATTCATTTTTGATAAAAAAAAATAAACATCCTAAATATTAATTTTGTAAATTAATTCAAACTATAAATTATTTTATACCTTTACGGGATGTCGAGAAGTCTTCAAACTTGGATATGATTAAGTTACGTTCGTTGAGACATTCCGTGACGATTTGTAATGGGATATGCCAAACTAGCCTAAAGCTTTGCTATGAACAATGTTAGAAAAATTATTCTTACAAATCTCTCCCTTAAGCTATTCCGATACAAAACAAACAAATATCACCGAACACGAAATTAAAAATAAAATCTCCTATGAAAAAAATACTAACACCCTTCCTAACCCTAGAACGGAATGACATAAGTCTCTTTGACTTTAAACTTCTTCTTTCCTTTTTGGAAAAATTTGTCTTCAGTCTTGTGCCTTGAATTCCTCTTTAAGTACCTATACACATAATACAAAAAACATATACCTTCATGACGCATCGAGTTTGAAACAAAGGAAAACTCATAAATAAATACTCCCCCATAAATCAAACTCATTTTAATTTGCTCTCTCCCTTTATTTTTATCCGAAATAGACAAAGAAGTAGAAACATCAACATGAAATATGAGGCATCACGTAGAAGATAAGATATCATCACAAAAAGATATAAATCAAGCACATGTAATGATAATCTCAAAGGTCAACAACTAACTATTTTTGAAAATTTTCTCAAAAAATAAATTTCACAAATACAACATACAATACCATATATAATATATGCAAAATATATCAAAGCAAACCCGACAAACATTTATAGGTAGAATCGACCACACAACATCACACAAAACACATAATCTTTATACAGCAGCATGGTATCGATGTGTATAGACATGTTGGATAGATGAATGGGTGTGAACTAGTAACAAAAGAATTATAACCCAAACACTCAAATATGTCCAAGAAGTTCTAATTGACCGCAAAACTTTATCAAACTAAGATTTAGCCTCAAGTGACAAATAAATTTGAACTTAATGAATAACAATCATAACTCATATAAGCCTAGAAAATTGATGATTCTACAAATCAATAGCATCATGACAAAATAAGCATAACTAGTTATAATTTTGCAAACCTGTTGATCTTCAACTAAACTCCCTCAAAAGATAAACATGATCATATTTTCTATTATTTTCTTTTCTTTTGAAATTCTACTTTCTCTTTTAAGATATTTCCTATTTGACCCCTTTTGGTATAATGCTCTTTTTATTTCCTTTATTTTTTCTTGGGCTCTTTTTAAATGGTGGCTTTCACGATGAGTTCACATGTCTATCGCAGCCCTTTTTCGTGTACACTCATATTTTTCAATACTAAATAAACTCTCACGGGCAACGGTTCATACGTACAAAAATCCACCATAGTCAAATAAAAATGTAGATGACAAAATTGATGGGAGAACATCTCACCAAGCTCAAATATACATAGTGAAGTTAAAATCTATCAAGCTCGTGTATGTGTGTGCGAAGTCATATAAAAGGTCAAATCCGTTAAGCAAATCAAGTTCGAAACAACTCTATAAACATGATTAAAATCAATATAAATATATATAATCATAACTGTTGATGTAAAAAATTAGATCACTCTAATTATTCAATCACAGATAAATAAATGAGACAAAGAATTTTAAAGTGGTTCAGCCTTATAAGAATGGCCTACGTCCACTGTTATTTTATTGCTGGGTGTTTTGGAATTCTCGATTTACAAGTTCTATCAAGAAATTCCGGCCCGGGGGTCCCCTTACAATGAGGATTGTTCAATGTATTTATAGCCCTGAGGCTGTAAAGTGAAAGGGTAATACATTAAATGATGTCCATATGAAAGGGTGATACATTCAATGCCCTTTAAGCGTGTGCGTCTGAATGATAAGCATTTAATGAATAGTCAAACTGTTGGTTATCCTGCTATTAAA
The DNA here is from genome assembly GCA_949130495.1 of Sambucus nigra. Taxonomy (NCBI): domain Eukaryota; kingdom Viridiplantae; phylum Streptophyta; class Magnoliopsida; order Dipsacales; family Adoxaceae; genus Sambucus; species Sambucus nigra. The sequence goes on along the minus strand of OX422217.1, from coordinate 245,120,839 downwards.
GCTTTGTTCGAGGTGCAGCTCGGACCGCCTGAGTTGCTCGGACCGCCTAAGCTTCTCGGTGTTTAGGAGTTCTTCAGAGAGTTCTTGTTCCTCGTAGTATATGAGTTCCTCGGGGAATTCTTATTCCTCGGAGCGTATGAGTTCCTCGGAGCGTCTGAGTTCCTCGGGGAAGTAGTGTTCCTCGTTGTATTCTTGTTCCTCGGAGCGTGTGAGTTCCTCAGAAGTATTTATTGTTGCCATGTAGATTGCTACGTGTCATCATTCAATTGAGCCATGTCAGCAGACTAAATTTGGTATCAACAATAACTAAATATCTTGACCACATGAAAATTGCGTACAGGATTGGATTAAAACACACCAATATGCCATACCAAATTGTAAAACTAAAATACACAAAAATCGAAAATCTTTTTGTATTTTTCAAAAAATTTATCAAAACAAAATCTTTTTGTATTTATCAATATGACTCAATAAAAGAAAAATATAACACAAAAGATACACACGTCATAACACTAGAAAATATTTATCATGAAGCACAACTACAGTATGATAAATAAGATCATACATACAATCATCTATAAGATATAGCAAGAGAAGAATCATGCACAAGCATGTGATAATTAACTAGTCTACCATCTGGCGCCTGATTTCCCAACCCTTATAGATGTGAAACGATGAATAGGGGTTTTGGGAACCAAAGTGACACTATACTTCAACTTCCTAGGCCTTCTTCTAAGATCATAGTAAAAATGCCTAAGGTGACCTTTCCTACCACAATGTGAACATGTGTAAACGAAAGGAATGTTACGTATGATTTGACCTTTTCTGACGTCCTTGGAGTTTTCTGACCCTCTAAAATAAACAATGGTCTTGGCTCTAATAATGAAAACATTAGAAATATGTAAGGCATTACCATCACTACTAAAACTATTTAAGTCTTTTAAATAATCTTTTAACTTTAAAATTTTAGACTCAAGCAAGGAATTTGACTTTTCCAATTTTAGGGACTCGTTCTTCATATTTTCAATCATTCCTAAAAGGTTATCTCGTTCCCCTTCAATAAAAGCAAACTTATCCCTAAGAGTCTTCTCTCGTGCCTTAAAATCATTAATCAAAATACTATCTTTAACGACACAAATATTAATCCTAGAATTTTTAAAGTCCTCTAATTCTTTTTATAAAAATCGGAATCTTTCATCACTCTCTTTTTTGGACAGTTCTAATTTTCTAACATCACAATCCATGTTCACAAGTTTCTCATGAAATAAATCTCTTTGATTTTGAGTAGTTTGGAAAAGTTCCATAACGATTTTGAAATGATAATTTTCTTTTTCAAGAATTTCAATTCTTATAGATAACTTCAAATTCAAAAGATTTAATTTCTCAAAATTCTCAATAAGCTTATCAAACTCATCTCGATTATAAATGATTTTATTACTGAGGCAATCCATCGAGACAAAAGTAGAAGAGAGAAGACAAAATACCTACAAAAAAATAGTGGGTATCCAAGATCCTTATTTACTGCTTTTCAAAAAATCAGGATCACTCGATAACTTGGATTAACCCGCTCTGATATCAATTTGTAGGGTCGAAATAATGAGTGCTCTACCAATTTGTAAATACGGAAGTAAATATGCTCAACAAGGATTCCAATTTGAGAGTGCGCAGTATAAACATATTTTATCTTTTTATCCTAAACATGCATCTATGTGATAAAATAGATAAATCATTCAACTAAGGTAAAGTTTTAGAAAAAATCCCCGCAGGGAAAACCTTTTGTTCCACTAATAATTTCCAAATCAAAACTTACAACCTTTCAAGTGAAATACAACAATGATTCTCGCAAGAACCAAAATGACTGTAGTCGTCCTTCAACAATGATTCCCTCGAGAACCCCAAAGATCCTATTCTTCCTCCTTTAGCCTCAACATTCATCTTCAACAGTTAATCCCCTCAGGTATCACAAGTAATCCATGTATATCCTCTCCACAAGGTGTATAAAAAGATACAAAACTTTCAAGGGTTTAAACTATTTCACAAGAACAATAGTTAGGTATGTTTTGTTGTGAATTAAACAATGTTTTTGTAACACAAAAAGGGAAGAACTTTAGCAAAAGTTATGCAGAAACGAATTGGCAAAAGTCTTAAATATTTTGAATACGAAATAGTTATTTATACAAAACTTAATTCGGTGGGTCATTCGAACGAGAAAAGAGGATTGTATTAACGCAAGCTTATGTCGTTCAAACCATATGAACTTCGCTTCCAACGAGATTACGAAATTTGAAAAAGTAAGCTCTCCTTTGAAACAAATTTGAAGAACATGTAAAAATGACCTCTAACGACTCTCAATCCCATTTGAACGAGATTTAAAAACAAAAAATATTTTTCTTTTCCGAAATAAAAAAGCCTTGTTCATTTTTTATAAAAAAATAAACATCCCAAACATTAATTCCGTAAATTAATTCAAGCTCTAAATTATTGTATACCTTTATGGGATGTCGAGAAGTCTTCAAACTTGGAGATGCTTGAGTTCAGTTCGTCGAGACGGTGCGTGACAATTTGTAATAGGATACGCCAAACTAGACTAAATCTATGCTTGAACAATGTTAGAAAAATTGTTCTTTCAACCTCCTAGGTCCTAAGGTGGCCTTAAATAGGTTGTCTAGTCCAACTAAGCTTATCTCCTTGAATACTCTAAATATCCATTTTTAAACTCCATGATTTCTTCTTCTTCTTCTTCTTCTTCTTCTTCTTCTTCTTCTTCTTCTTCTTCTTCTTCTTCTTCTTCTTCTTCTTCTTCTTCTTCTTCTTCTTCCCCAGCAACATCTCTATAAATTTAGATCTTGCGCAATGCATGATTTAGATGGGTTTCATAGGCTTAAATGTGTTAAAAATGGTTAAAGTATGGTGACTTAGGGATGATGAGTGGTGGTGCTAGGGTGATGGACGGTGGTTGGGTGGTGGTGAGGCTCCAAGAGCTTAGAGAGAGAGATAGAGAGAGAAATGCCCTAGAATGGTCCAATGTCTCACTTAAATAACCCAAAAATCTTAGGGATTAAATTTCATAAATTCCCCAGAGCTTGATCCTGAGTTTATCTACTATGTGGGAGAGCGACAAATGTCAAATCCGATGGCCTATATCTTGAAAGTGTTTTCTTTTTCGAACGAGATTTGGATCTCGTTTGAACGATAACTACTCTTGTTCAAATGAGGTTCTAACGAGAATCTAAAGAGTTTGTAAATGTGAACCAATGATTTTCATTAGAAGGTCATTTGAAGCATCATTCTAACAAGATTTGAATCTCGCTCAAACGACAAAGGATTTCATTATAACGACCCCGACTTTTCACCAAAATAAATTTAAGGCCATTCTAATTCAATAAATTGAACCAAGGCCATGATATTACCAAAATTTGAGCCATAATTAATCTTATAAAGTCTAAAGCCCGATTGAGTCATATCAAGTCACCAAATTACACGGGTACGGCCAAAATCATGACTTACATTCTTCCCTCGACATAGCTAATTAAAAAATAAAAGTTAGATAATTCTTTAATCAGGGTAATGTGCTAAGGAGATTTGCAATGAGTCTATTAAGACTAGGTAGTGTAACTAGATGGGTTAATATGTACGCGCTAGGTGTGCACAATAATTGAGAGGTGAGGGGTAATCTCATTTGAGTGCGATATCGGCTTAAATACGAAAAGTTTAACTACATATTTATTTACATCATCTTAATTACTTGGTAAATGTTTTTAAAAAGTTTTGGTCTCTGACCCGTCTCAAATCTATTTTCAAAACTTTTAGGTGCCAACCCACAGAGATGCCAGGGATATTTATTTTTTCCAGATACACGTAGTTACAGCTGATGTGGAAGCTTGCAGGACTCTTGAGTAGCCGATTTCATTCTTGATATGTTATATTAGGTTCTCTATTCTAGTATTGTCGGGCATGTTGCCCCTTTTATTCAGACTTATATTTTTAGACTTTTTAGTTGGTTGGATTTATTATATTAGATTCTTACCCAATGGTTTATTCGGGAACCTTAATTATTTATCTCAGTTTTAGACTTTATCTGGTGTTTCATTTATAATGTCATTGTGTATGGACTTATTGTGGATTGGTTAATCTTTTTATATGTTAATGAAAGATAAAATATGATATTGTTTGTTAAAGTAATTAGGTGGTTAGTAATTAATTATGTTTCGACAGTGATGCTAATAATGGGTCATATGAGGCCAACGTTTTATTTTGTAGAGGGTTGGCCACCCATTATTTTAATAGACGAAGTGTCATAGATATTAATCCTATGAGTAACGAAAGATAAATAGGAATAAAAATATAATCACATATCATAGAACGCTACACATATGTCTAAAAGAATCTATAACCCTCAAGACCTAAGACCATGTTTTGATACCAACTGTGACACCCCATAAATTTTAATGCTCAGGTTGATCAAGTCTAATTATTAAACTATTACATGTTAAAATAATTAAATAACATTCCCAACATGAAAAGATCAAGCGAAACATAAGACAAATATATGAAAATGATATGAAAGTCCTCATAATCAAAATTCCATGATCCATGAAAATGATAATGTCCCAACATCAATCCTCAACATAATCACAAATGAAACTCAAATTATACAAGCCAATACTAGAGTCCCATGATACAATTCAACTAAAATGTCTCAAAGTAACTAGACTAAAATAATAATTTCTAAACTAAACAAGATAAGAACCCACATCGTCTCTGAAGCAGAAGTCCAGAAAAGGATAGATGAGTAGTGAGTTCTAGGAGGAATAAGGAAATCTAATCGGGAGGTCCAACTCTAGCGCCTGAAAGACACCATGAATAAAGATGGGTCAAAACCCTAGCAAGTCGTTTAGTTACAAAACTCAAAGAAATTATATATGTACATAATAAAATCACATTTTATATATAATCAATTTTGAACAGCCAATCACATAAAATGCAACCTCACAATGCATTATAATTAGCTGAATTTACTTAATTAATTAATCTCTCTAATTAATTAACATGTAACCGTCGTGTGCCCCTTCTTCCTTTTCATCTCAAGAACATATGGTTATCACATAGTCTGCGACTCTTTTTTGTAGAAGGGAGATTATATGAGCATTGCTTAGTGGTTTTATATTTTATGTCCCATTTCTTTTTGTTTTATGGTTGGTAAAGTTTGTTTGGGATTGGTTTAAAAAACAATTCGTAGTTGCTTGCTTCACAGTGTCGGAATACCCATAGGCACTCTGCTACGCAATGTTGAAACTCCATAACTAAGTGTGATATAATAGCATCCCATCACAAATCATGCTCAACATGTATCTCAATATAAGGGTGTCACTACACCAAAACGCACCTTTAGTAATAATTTTTTACCGTTGCAAAAAATATTAGTAACAGTAATTTTCTATTATAAAAAAAGCATGGGGAACAAACTTAGTAATAAATATGTACTATTACTAATTTTGGATTTAGTAATGGTATTTTATCATTATTAATTGTAGATTTACCTAGGGTATTTTATCGTTACTAGTTTTGATATAGTAACGGTATTTTATCATTACTAATTTTGCTTTAGTAATGGTATTTTACCGTTACTAATTCTGCTTTAGTAACGGACTTTGATGTTACAATTTCTACCTTGTTATACATGTTTTCTACTGCTTTTATCTGATTTTGTAAAAGTAAAGGTCCGTTAGTAATATTAATACATATTTATAAAAATATTTTTTCAAGATATGACATCTTTCTTTAAATGATAAAAATTATAGGTCCTAAATTTATATACATTCAACCATGCTTACCACATAACCCAAGAACACACACATAAAAATAGTTGACTTTTGAGGGCACTATATTCAACATTTAACTTTTTAATAACATTGTATATATCATTATATAATATCATACGAAGATTCAAAAAATTATATTATCATTCAAAGTTCACTCGGTTAAAAGTAAATAAGAATTTACAATTCTCGTTCGTAGGCCATCATTCATGCTGATGTCAACAGCTGGGCCTCGAACTCCACACCGCACTCATGCTCATTTTCTATATCAATTGGGCCTCCAATGCTTTGAGTAAATATAAACTTCAACTGATATATGCAAAAATAAGAATGCGAGTATAATGAGAAACCGAGGGTATAAAGATAAAGCTTGAAAAATCTACTAAAAAGTTTATATACCCTTTACACAACTTATATACGCAGTGGGGGAATCAACTTATTTCCTCTCTGCTTGATATATAAAGTCTGCAAAAACAAATAAATAACGATTTTTTTTTTTATAGTTGTAGTTATTTTTAGCAAACTTGGGATATCCGACATAAAAACCGTGGTTCCTTTAGTATAAAAATGTAATATTTATGGTGCATAAAATCTGAGCCTCTTTAGTATTCGTCAAGTTAGTGAACACATTCTCAAGAGGTCCGGATAGTGAATTATGACTTAAATTCCTACAAGAAAAACAATCATGACTCAATGATCATCAACCAAAACAAGCAAAATTAGACAGTTGGGGGGATAATTGGCTAATTGGGTAATGCATTAAAGAAACAAGGCGGGCAATAGAAACTCGAAACAAATTGATCAAACCCAAATCTTCACATTTATACCTATATCATCATATCCTCAAACCTAATCCACATGTATCAGATCAATTCATAAACTCAAAACTCAAATTTGTAGTGAAATAAGAGAATACTGATAATGAAATAAGAGAGTCTTGTCATATGTGCATTATATAAATTGAGTGTGGTATATAATTAATATACTTTAACTAACCGAACTAAGATCTATAATTTTCAGAGGCTATTCTAACATTATATAAATTGAGTCGCCATTGTAACATTATCAGAGGCTAAATCCAGATATTACTGAGATGTAGAAAATTGTTTCTTTCTTCTGAAAAACAAAAGCTTTTACATAAAGAAAGAAGGAATTAGCTCCTACAAGAGTCCTATAGTATTAGCTCCCATTAGCTTCAATCCAATATTTTTGAACAAATATGATAATTTACTCTCATTTCTTTCAGTTACCAGTTGCAATGTATGCGCCTGTTCACAAGACAACACTGTATAAAGATGGAGTGGTTCCTCTATCTCAGTTTAGTAACAGTATTCGCTACTGGACTTCCAAAGTTAACCCACACAACCCAATTGATTTTAGGTATTCCATGAAAAGATCAAATAAAAACAAAGAACTTTCCAAAAGCTAGATCAGGATTCTTAAAAAGGTCTAGAACAATATCATTGTCTGTCCCACCACTTTACCCAACATTCTTTGGTATGCACTTCTTGAGCATAGCTCGAAAAATTCATGAATTTTCTCTTAAGTCACTCGAGTAGGCCCCATGCATGGTGGCTGGGTTTTGCCGATTTGTTGCCTCACCGGCAAAGAACAAGTGAGTGCCAACACTTTCTGTGAGTATATCGTAATAACTGCCAGATGACTGTACTCTTGCATGAGAGTATGAACCGTAATAAATGGGATCACTGCCCATTGTGTACAAATAGATTGTATGGGATTAGGAACATCAATGCCCTTTGGGCCATGTATACCTGTGAAGATGTCCATATTAAACATGACGTATTTCAGTATACACTATTGTAAATTGTAATGGAGAATTCACCATAAAAAATGTAAATAGCAAGAATGCCTCTCTGAATTATGATTTTCTAAGAGCCGCTAAATAAAGGTTTTTATCCACATCAAAGGGACGTCGCAATTTTAATAATTTAGGGCTAATTTGTAAGGGTAGGGAAATGTTTGCAGTCATGACAATTGCCACATTTTAACCCCCCCCCCCTCACCCCCAAAAAAAAAAAACAGAGACAATCAACAAACTTATGAACTTCAATGACATTTTTTCACTTTCTATTTAAAGTTGTGTAGTACCTTTGAGGATGCTTAAAACGTGATGAAGCCAACTGGATGGATTCTCCTACTCAAAAGATGGTGCAACTTCCCCAACTACCGGTGCAACAAGAATTCAACCATAGAAACAGTATGGTAACTGTAAAACAAAAAGAATTATCCTCGTTTATGGCTGTACTCACTGAAACAGCTAAATGTATCCAAGTATTCACCCCAAAAAAGTGAGGGAACACTATGGCAACCTTATTCCGTAACCCAAATCCCAGCCTATTGATTGTTGTGAGCTTTCGTTCAGGTAACTCTGGTTCAAATCTGATGGCCCTTTTCTTTAGGACCTCGAGCGCCGAGCGGGACATTGCACAATATCATATCTTCTTGAAACACTTGGTCCGTAACAATCACCTCAACACCTTCATTTTCAAATCCAATAGTCTGAACCATCGTTTCATAAAAAATAGGAACACCTTTGCATAATGCTTAGATTAGTTAGGGGTGACAATTTTTGACACAACACGATAACTCGACACGAACTTGACACGAAGTTAGAGGGTTAGGGTTGACGATTTCTTGACACGAACCCGAATATGACACGACCCGCCAACACGAATAATAAACGGGTTGGATTAGTGTCAAACACGTATAACTCGAAAATGACACGAATAGATCCGCTTAACTCGTGTATTATGGAGAATATATTAGATAATTTATATATCTTGATAGGCATTATATAAAATTCATGGAGAATCGGATGATAAATTATTTATGTGTTGAAAGAAGTTGAAATTAATTAAATTTAAGTTATTGTAGGCCTATGATTGGTATGATTGGTCAAGAGAGAAGAAAAAATTTATTTTATATTTTACTTAATGGGTTATGCGGGTCAATCCGAACACGACACGATAATAAATAGGTCAGGTTAGTGTTTGCTCATCTGACACGATTAGTTAAATGGGTCGGGTTAGAGTTGACTAATACATGACACGACTCGAACACGACACGACGCACACGAATTGCCACCCCTAAGATTAGTGCCAGATGAGCGCGTACCACCATTTTATGAAATGTCTCCTCGATCGAGATAGTTCATAAAGTTAACCACGCAAAAGATTGTGAGTAACCTACATATAGAAAAAGAAAAAGTATACTCCAGCTATATAAAATCTGGACGATCATAACACGGAATGTATAATAGTAATATTAATATAGTATTATTTTACATCAGTATGCTTTCAAAATTAACCAAGAACACTATGAATTGATTCGTCCAAATTTCACCCAGAACGCTATGAAGGCAATACAAAATCAGAAATCCTATGCAAATCAGGTAGCCACTTTGTCACTCTTTTGAATAGTTCTTTTTCCTTCATCTCAGATACATTCAGTGCAAAAAAGATGAGAATCTTTGCTTTCGAGTAAAATCAGATGCACGCATGTGTAAGTATGAACATGTTAGTGATTAATCAGATGGAATAGCGATTAATGTTAGAGAATAAGTTCCATTGGAGGGGTATGAAAACCATTATAATTAATAATACAAAAGTATATATGTATGTATGAACGGGGATGTAGCGAGGAATTTTCATATGCGGGGGCTACAAAATTATTAAGATAAAAAATAACAAGCATAAAAAAAACTTAATATTCGATTGAAAATTTGTGACATAATTACAACTACAATTGTCCTCGACGATTTTTCATAGATTGAAAGCGCTGAATGATACACTCATTATCAATAACAGCAAATATTTCTTTTTTCAAATACACGATCATATTATGATTCATCCATTGATCTTCCATCCGATTGCACAATGAAGTCTTTATGAGATTCATAGCCGAAAACACCCTTTCCACGGAGGCTATGGCAACCGGTAATATCAATGCCAAAGTCACAAGCAAATAAACCAATGAAAATGCCTCACTTTTGTTTATCTCAACCATCTTTTTTGCAAGAGAAGAAATTCCAAACAATCCTTGAAAGGTAGGATTAGATTGAACCTCCAGAAAATAAGTTTCAAGTTGATTGCCAAGTTCAATGAGTTGGACGCTTGAAAATTCATTAGGATAAAAATGGGCAAGGCAAATTAATTTTACCTTGTCAAATACAATAAATGAATCATCGGGACAAAGGCATGCCACACAAAGTAGTAACTCGGTGTTCGCCTCAGTGAAACGTTCATTAAGCTCATGAAGTTACATATCGATGACCGTATAAAATATCTCAACACGATAATAATGCAAATTTGTCCTTTTCGCCTCTTTACGTTGTGATCATTTTATAGCAACATATACATCCTCCATAATAGGAACTTCAATTTCAAGTTTCTCACAAAACGTACAAACTTCATCAAACAACAACACCCATCCATCATCCCACATCATATGTAGTTGTTGCTTGCTTACCCGGACCAAAGACATGGCATTTACAATATCTTGATATTTCCTTTTCAATGCCTTTGATAATTCATTTGCAAACCCCAATACATTTTTCATCAAGTGCATACAAAAAATAAATTCAAAAGTATGCAATGAATCTATTGCATTTTTTGCATCAAATCTATGCAAAGGGTTGATTGCATCCACTTTGTCAATCTCAAGAACACTAATTACAGAGGGAAATATGCTCATCAAACTAAGTAAAGTGCAAAAATTTGATCCCCAACGAGTCACCTGGATGTTGGAGAGAGGTACTCCGATTTAGTCTTTTTTCCATTTGAATCTCACCCTTTCTAATTGCACAATTAATCTTTTGAAGTTGTTTCTCACGAAGAAGGTTATGGCACTTACATGAGGCTCAAACTAGATTAACAACACTAGAAACCAAGGTAAAAAGAGTCATAATATCATCATTTTTCTTTGCCACTGCAAAAAGAGCCAACTGTAGTTCGTGAGAAAAATAATGAACATAAAAAACACATTCATTCTCCCTCAAAATAAGTGTTTTGAGACCATTGAATTCACCTCGCATATTACTTGCTCCATCATAACCTTGCCCACGTAGTCTAGAAATGCTCAATCCATGGTTTGCAAAAAGACTATCTACTGACAACTTAAGAGACACGGCCATTGTATCCTCAACATGTACTACACCAATAAAGCGCTCCATGATTTCCCTGATTTTATCAACATATTGCAAGACAACAATCATTTGTTCCTTAATCGACACATCATGGAAGTAATCAATTAAAACTGCAAAAAATGAATCTCCGATGTCTTTGATAATGAAGTACACAATCTCACTTGAAATCGAATTAACAATATCTTTTTGAATATCCGGTGATGTCATTGTGTGATTTGAGGGAGCATTCTGCAATGCAACGGCTCTAATATTGGGATTTAAATCACAAGAAAATTTCATAAGTTTAAGAAAGTTCCCTTTATTTTTTGACTCTTCCCATTCGTCGCTACTACGAAATGCAAGCCCTTGGCGTAAAAGAAATCTAATAGAGTTGATTGATGCACTTAGTCGTATTCGGTAATCCATACGAGCTTTGTCCGATTGCTTGTGTAAAATTGTCTCAATGTGTTGACTTTCGTTCATTAAATTCGCACATGCCTGCAAAGCCTGATTATGGTACTATTGGGACCTCCCACGTGAGTAACAAATCTCTCTTTCTTCTTACAATTAGAAAAACCTTCGCCCACAAATACGTTCCCACTTTCTTGGTCACCCACATTTTTCTTGAAAAGATAGAAACACAAACAATATGCAACATTAGTAATGGTGTTATATTCTAGCCAAAGAGATAATTCAATAAACCAAGCAGCGTTAAAACGCTACAATTGTTTGCCCATAGTTTTATACGGGAACGTGTGGCCACGAGGTTGACAAGGCCCCTTTTGTAAATAGGATCTACGAAGTTTATCTTCGAGTTTAGGATTGTCACGAGCAATTGGAGTTCGTAGGGCGGGATCGACATGTAAATCCTCCAAAATAATTTCATCTGGTTCTATATTGCTCTCAATATGCGGTGTCGATGTTGACTCTAATTTTCTTTTATAAAACCTCTCCATAAGTTGACTGAATTGACAAAAAAAATTAGGTTCATTAATATCGCCAAAAAAAAAATAGATAATTAATATCCCCCCCACCCCCCAAAAAAAAAAAAAAAATTAGGTTCATTAGTACACCCCCAAAAAATTAGGTTCATTAATATCCCCCTAAAAAATTAGGTTCATTAATATCCCCCCAAAAAATAGGTTCATTAATATCCCCCCCTAAAAATTAGGTTCATTAATATATATCCCTAATCAAATTAACACAACCAAGTAGGAGTAGCATATATAACTTATAATTTATCAGTGATAAACATAACGTACATAACCTACATAACCATTAACCAAGTAAACATATGGGAGAGAATTACCTGTGCAGGGACGGAGCAGACTAGCAGTGATGTGTGTGTGTATTCGATTGCTTTTGCTCCTGCTGTCGCAAAATATATGAGAGACAGAGAAGAGAAGGGATGTTGCACACGATGACTCACACCGGTGTTGCCTTGCCTTGTTGCCGACAAGTTCAGATGGAAACGGAGCCTCCAAAAATGAGATGAAACTGAGACGAAAAGAGGTCTGGCTATGTTGTTGTGGTTGTGCATGTGCCGCTAATCTTTGAATAATGAGAGTGTTTTTTAGGTTTTTAACACTTGGGCTGCTACTCTCTTTATTTGTAAAAATAACCCCAAAATTTACTATTTCAATTTTTATCACTAATATTTTTATATACCTACTTTTCTAATTTTTTTTTAAATCAGTGGGGACACAAGCCCCCTCTAGGACTCACCTGACTCCGTCCCTATGTATGAACTATGAACAATACAGTTGGTCTCTCATTCAAACATATCTAACGTATAACAAGTGGTTAGTTCATTAAATTTTATAAATATAACAACGGTATTATGGAGAAGATAGTCTAACATAATGAATGATAACATCAATTAGGTTAAAGAGTGATAACTTCAGTAATTTGTTACTCAGATGTCCACAATTTTTACAATTTGGGAGTTTAATTATGATATTGTTTTTATAAAAAATGAAAAACCTTCTTTAGAAATCCGAAAAGAAAAAGGGGAGAGAAAGTTTGATTTTATAATTTACTTAATTTCCCTTTTAAAATTTACCTAATCGGTTGTAATGGTGTAAATGTAATCATCCCCCACCCACACTTCTTTACTTCTCAACTTACAAACAACTTATGAAATTCATAAGTATGAAGGAGAGTAACTTTTTCTTCTATTGTAAACTCACTAAAATCACTATCCATTTTTTCTTATCCTCTCATGTCCTATGTTGTGTTAAATAGACGTCCATTCAATAGTAAAAGGATATGATTATGTGTTTATTTTAAGATGTTAATGTTAAATGTGTTCAACATTTAAATTGTATATGAAAAAAAATACCCTAGCTGTAATTATAATAGTGCTAATTATATTTTGTTGTCAACTACATGTAAATAAAATATTGACCAAATTGTATGAGATCTCCCTGACTTTCGTAATAGTTCCTATAAGCCAAGTCAAGATATGGATCGAGATTGAGAAACTGATATACAATATCATTTTACACCAAGTCTGACTAGTTGGTCTAAATCTGCAATTCATTATATGGTTATGCTATACAAGTTGGTGGTATTTCCCCTAGTGGCTCTATTTTTCTTTAAACTACAGAAGAAACCACTTGTACATTTCGTGACAAAATTCATAATCCCTGTTGGCACTCCCATGTACAATATGTACAACAAAATAATCATGTACATTTTCGAAAAGGTGGCATGAGAGAGAAAGGAGATAATGATCTGTTTGCAAGCTATCACTAATTTAAACTGGAATTATACAAACAACAATCATAAGAAACAAATCAAATTTACAAAGAATTTTTTTACAACACCACATACGACAACAACTACTAACAAATGTAACGTCCCGATCTGAATTTATGAGTTATCCGTGGATCAACCTCGTCCACCCATACATTAGGAGTGAAGTGCAATGAGACGATCAAAATAATATTGCTAGTCGAGTTTTACTTAATTAACATTTTATGTGTTTAGCATGCAATTCCAATTCATATCCCGCTACGTGTGGGAGTTGTGGGAAGCTTCCCCGGAATCTAATTATTCAGAGATACTAATGTAAAACAAAAATGATACTTACATGTACAATGCTCTCAAAATACAGAACTGCACACAACCTGCCATAATAAAGGAGATGGAATGAGCTGAATGCCTAGTGAAAAATACAATAATGCAATATAGAATCGAATAGCAAAACAGAGACTCTAACACGTTATACCTACGTGCACATGCAATTAACTCATGTATATATATATATATATATATATATATATATATATATATATATATATATATATATATATATATATATATATATATATATATATATATCGGATAATTTTAAATTATTTGTATGTCGTAATTTGATTTAATTAATTATTATTAGTATTTATTTAAATACTAATCGGGAGATTAAATGGTTAATATTTATGGAAATTAAATTACTAAGTGAATAGTAATAATTTATTTGCATCATAGATAGTAGTAGTGACGTGCCATTATTTATTTCAACCGGGAGTTGAATATAGACTATATTCGAGTTAAGGACTTTTGGTAAATTAACTCGGATGATAATTTTGAGTGCACGAATAAGTTCGAATACGCCGAGATAGTCGAAAAAGAGTACCCAAGGGTACTAAATGGGTATCGGGGCATTTTTAGGAATAACCAGGCCCACACGGGAGTGTTTGGACCATTTTAATAAAGCCCACAAGCTTAAAAATGGGATTGACTTAATAAAACTTAAAAGTGAGAGGGTGTGGAAGTCATAACTCATTAAGTAGAGGAGAAAATAGGGAGAATTTGGATAGCTCTTAGGCGCCAAAAGCAAGAACAAATGTGGGTGTTCTTCATCAAATACTCATTTACACCAAAGAAATTCAACCCCTACGAATCCTAAGGCAAGTGGTTAACTTTTTTTTAAATTAATTGCAGTTTTCAATTCATATCATATTGGGTGTGATAAGAACAAATGGTTTTTGAGTTGGGTTGATATCTAAATTGGGTTTTTAATTTATGGAGGTATACGGATGAATTGTGTAATATGGCTGATGAATATTACATAATTACTGATGAGGAAATTAGATTTATGAACTTACAGTCAGTGGTGAGATTATTACAAACCTTTTATGGACTGATTTATAAATTAGGAATAATTTATATGAGTTGTAAAGGATTTGGGGAACTTGATAATTTAACTCCGAATCTGTGTAGATGTTTATATTAAGATTGGGGGACTTAAGTTTTTTAGGTTTGAAATACATTCTTAAGGGTTACAGATGAAGAAATTTAGGTAAGAAGGTCTATAGGTTCATCAATGGCGGACGTAGTTGAACGAAGAATAAGGAAGAGAAAACCCAAAGGTCGTTCGAATGACCTGGTTTCATTCGCACGAGATCTTTTGTTGTTCAAATGACACATGGCCTCGTTCGAACGAGGTGATAAATCCGACCACTTTTTGTTTCTTCTACAATTTGACTTGTGACTGATTTAAGGGTTTGTACAAATGTGTTGTATAACTTTTAGCCTGAGATTACTTGAGGTTATAATGGGGTACGACATTGTTAATTTAAATTTAATGTGGGAAGATGAAAATTAAGGGAACATTAAATTAATAAGTATGTCAAACTTACTAAGGGGAATTTTGGATAATAAATTATGAATAGTAAAGTACGGGCCAAGTGAGTGAGTCCGAGTATCTTGGTTCAGTGACACTAAAGTAATAAATTAATTAAAGAGTAATTAATTAAATTTAAAGTCGAAATATAGATTCGAGTATATTTTAGGCTAGTGATACGGCCGTTGTACACGGTATAGCCGGAATTAAATTTAAATTATATATATAGGGCAGTGTGATAGTGTGTGTTTATATATATATATATATATTGTGCGCTCATAAATATCGGTGACTAGGTATTTATTAAATTTATACACTCTAGTGCTATCACGGGAGGTTGCGCGATGTGGGTGAATCACCTAGCTTGAGAAGTAGGTAGAGTATAATCCCCAAGCCATAGCGTCCAAATAGAAGTGAGATATTGAGATGATTATCTCCACACCCGGGAAAATATGAACACCTCCACTACGCTTATATTATATGTTCTGACTCGACGGTATTTAGTTGTCTCGAGAATCCAGGTGGGACTGAGTAGACCTGACATGATATCACTTTAGAGAAGCATCTGGTGAGGTATTACTCGGGAGGATGGATTTATATATATACAACATATGTGTGAATGTTGTAATATAGTTCTACGTATATAATGGAGTGAATAATTATATGCAGGTAAAATACATGTAGTGAAATGTCTTAATTATATATAACTCATGACAATGTTATATGGTCTTAAATGAAAATTGATTAGCTAAGTTAATGTGTTAAATAACTTACAAATCATATATTAAACATACTCGGGCTAGACTAGTGTGACAGGAAGGAGTTATAATAATAACTAGTTACGGGGTAAATGGCTAGGTGTGTTATAAAGAAAGCGTTTTGTGTGCACAATAGTTAAGGGGTGAGCGGGGTCCCTAGGGGAGTGCGACACTAACATAAATATGAAGAGCATTCTTGCATTTTAAAGTACTGCAATTTAATCACTTACTAAATATTTTCAAAATATTTTTGGTTCTAACCCTTGCTGTCAAATATTTTAAAAACCTTTTAGGTATCCAGCTACAGGGATGCCAGACTTGACTCTATTCTAGGGTTACACAACTGCAATATATCTGGATGTTGCAGGATTTGGAGTGGTCGCCTCTTTTATTTATTCCTAGTTTAGGAATTTTATCTAAGTCTTATTTCGAGCATGTTGCTGACAGTATTTATTCAAATTTTCTGTTCAGATTGTACGGGATTTATTTACTATCTGTCAGATTTATTTGGTTTGGATTTTTAGCCGATGGTTACTTCGACAAGACTTTATTTCAGCTAGTTTATTGGATGTTTAAACCCTATTATTGATGTGATGGTTCTATATAGTTTGTTGTGGTACTTAATGGCTTGGTTATTAATAGATAAAATTTTGGCACTGGATTAATTAACTAATAGGTGGTTAGTAATTAATAAGGTTTTCGACAGTGATGCTAAGAATGAACCAGATGGAAATCCTATTTTAATATAATATATGCATGATACCCGGTATTTAATTAGGCGTGGTGTCACAGATGGCATCAAAGCATCAAGTTCTAGTGTCCATAAGATTTGTATGACTTACTACGATTTTAGCATAGTGTTCTTTTGATGTAGAGCCCTATTATTAGGACTCTTGATTTATCTTCACGCTTATGAGATATCGTACTTCTGCTATTAAGATTTATATCAATAGTGAAATAATACAACTCTTTTTAAATTTTAGATGTCGCGTAGGAGAGGTACCCTGGCTCGGATGGTAGCCAGGGATGGGGTAAGAGAGGCTCTGCAGGAGCCAGAGGTTTCGCAGCCACAGGCCCCACCAGGGTTAGTGACTACAACTAAGGTGGTAGAGATTGTGGCCCAGGCGATCAATGCAGTGATGAGAGCCATAACAGTAAATGTTTCTTAGCCTCAGCCACATCAGCCAACGACCCCAATTTTACAGGCCCACTCGGGGCCTGAAAGAGCCACCCACCAAAGTTACAGGGGGTTCTGAGGTGATCCTTTCTTGCCAATGGTAGAAAGATATACAACGTCACCTACCTATGGTTGACTGTAACGAGGTGCAGAGACATATGTTAGCCATATTTTGATTGACCGGGGTGTCTCTACAGTAGTGAGAGTCCATTACCACTATTGGAGAGATAAATAATGACCATCGTTAAGTTCTGGATGCGATTTGACTGCAAGTACTTTCCTCTAGCAGTCGAGGTCGAAATGAGGAGAAAATTCAGCAAGGTGATTCAGGGTGATCACTCCGTGGCAGAGTACAAGGAGGAGTTCACTCGTTTGGATAACTTTTTGCCAGACGAGGTGAGCAATGAGGAGCAGAAGAAGGCAAGGTTTGTAGCTAGCTTAGCCTGGAGCATTAGGCAGCATTTGATCGAGAACCCTGCATTAATGACATATTAATACATTGTCAATGAAAATTTATTGCACTTCTAGGTCCATTGCTTCCACCTGAAGGGAAGAAAGATGGGAAGTGAGCCTAGCCAGAAGAGAAAGGCAATTGGGGGTGTTGCTAGCGGAGCACAACAGCATACAGGCAGCCAGCATGAGCTGGATACCCGTTAGGGGAATTCTTCTAAGAGATTTTGACCAGGAGGTCAGGGAGTTAGGCAGGGCCATCAGTCATTAAACATCATCAGTAGAAGAAACAGGTTCCTCAGGGCCAATGGAACAATAAGGGAGGCTAGGAGGTCTAACATTAGGGATAAACTCGTCAGGGACAACAGGGCCAGCGTCAGGGAGACTTTAAGAGGTGTTACTTTATTTGTGGCTAACAGGCCATTTGAAGAGGGAGTGCCCACAGAGAAGTAGCGGCCACCAACAGGGTTCCCAGTAGGGACAACATGTGCAGATGCCTCCAGTAGCACCAGTTCCACCATCCCTACAATAACAGGGATAAATGCACTATGAGCATGTTTATAATGTTCGGGATGTTCCCATTCCACCAACTTCTCTAGTTCTGCTAGCACTTGAGGGTACGTTTCCTATTCATGGTCATAAGGGTAGGATTCTTTTTTATACTAGGCCATCTCATTCATTCATTAAAACTAGAGTTGCTAGAGTTATCGATTTATTAGAGACCATCGGTAGTCTCCTTATGTGTGTAAAGTCACCGATGGGTAGTGGGTCACTTATATGCTCGATCTATAGAGGAGTAAAGATTGTGATTGGGAGACTACGTTTAGCAGCATACCTCCTAATGTTAGATATGGAGGGATATGATGTTATCTTAGGCATGGATTGGTTGGCAGGGAGACGATAGATTATTTTGAGAGGACCACAGTGTTCTTCATTCCGAGATAGTAGATATTTTTAGTGGCGATGCCTCTTCCTGAGGGAGGGTCACACAATCATTTATACTATATTAAGGAGGATATCTCATAGGAGGTGGTGTTTCCGTTAGACTCGATTCCAGTCATGAGGGACTTTAAGGATGTATTTTAGGATATATTGGGGTTACCACCCAGCCGGGAGATCGAGTTCGTTATTGATTTATCATCGGGTGCAAAGCCGTTTGCCCGAGCACCTTATTGCATGGCCCCTTCAGAGATGTGTGAGCTGAGAGAGAAAATTCAGTAGCTTTTGTGCTAGGATTTTATTCGGCGGGGCACATCATCGTGGGTGCCCCTATGCCGTTTGTAAAGAAGAAATATGGTTCGCTCTGCTTGTATGCAGAGTACAGGAAGATGAATAAGGTCACGATACGGAATAAGTATCCATGGCCGAGAATCTATATCCTTTTTTATTAGTTGAGAGGGGAAGCATACTTCTCCAAGATTGATTTGAGATCGGAATATCACCAGTTGCACATTCGAGAGGAGGATCTTCCTAAGACCACCTTTCTGTCACGGTATGGATCCTACAAGTTCAGGGTGATGTAGTTCGGGCTTACCAATGCGCCAGCAGTGTTCATGGATCTCATGAACAGGAAATTTAGGGAGTTCCTTGACCAGTTCATCATCGTATTCATAGACAACATTTTGGTTTACTCGTATAAGGAGGAGGAGCATGCAGAGCATTTGTATATAGTTCTCCACACACCGCGGGACCACCAGTTGTAGGCCAAATTAGATAAGTGTGGATTTTGGCAATGAGAGGTACAGTTTCTTGTCCACATTGTGTCAGATCGGGGTATTGTGATTGATCCGAGTAAGGTATCGCAGGTGCTGAGTGGGACAACTTGTGGCACCAACTGAGATTTGTAATTTTGTGAGGTTGGTCGAGTATTATTATCGCTTCATTAAGGGGTTTTTGAAGATTGTGGATCCATTGACGAATCTAACGCGTAAGGGAGAACACTTTGTATGGAGTGACCACGGTCAGTTAGCTTTCGACGAGCTAAAGGATAACCCATACATGCTTTGCCTAAGGGAGGGTTGGAGTACCGAGTCTATACTGATGCATTCTTGCAGGGGCTTGTGGGTGTGTTGTAGCAGGAGGAAAGGGATATAGCTTATGCATCTCGAAAGCTTAAGACCTATAAGAGGAATTACCCCACCCAAGACCTTATGTAACACCCCATGTTTTTATTTATTATTTTAATTAATTAATTGGAATTTTTGAATTTAATAATTTTTATTTGCTAGATATGTTGGTTATGATTTTAGAAGAATAAAACTTCAAGCGGAATTAAAATCGGAGTTAAAATGAATTTTATATTGATTTTATAATATTTTGCCTTATAGGCATTTTTAAGCATAACTGTAAGTTTTTCGGGGTGATCGATCGATAGACGCCTGGGCATCGATCGATCGATGCCTTCAGAAAACGTGCGCTACAATCCATTTTTTGGACGAATTTGACTTACTTTAAAACTCTTTCTCTTATATATAATTAAAGGGATGGGGCTAGATTTTTAAACACTCATATGTGAAAACCCTAAGAGCAGAAAACTCTAGTTTCTCCATCTTCTTCTACCTCAAAACCCAAGCCACAATTAAAATAACTTTTCAAGCTCAGATTTGAAGGCCAAGGCGAAAGTGTCCCGAGTCGGTTCAAGAGGGGATTTTGAACCATTTTTCGAGAGGAACACATTCACGTAATCGGATTTTTCTGTCGAACTAATCCCAGGCATGTTGACCCTATTCTTTTCCTTTAGTGTTATGTGTCTTGATGGTAGCCTCCATTAAATTCATGTTTTTTAAAATAAGATATGAATATAAAGATTGAAGAGATGAATTTTGGGGCTGTTTTACATAAAAAAATTAATGATACCGAATACTTATAACTGTGTATTCTTTGGATTGTGTCGGTGTAGTCGATTTTACTATGGGCATGTGCATGTAGAGGATCCCTTTTAAAAGAAAATTTTGATATTTCATGTGAAAACCCTAGTTTACTTTAATTTCTTGCGTGGGAAAATAAGGATCATGATAGGACTTGCATGTAGAGATTATTCTGAAAATCATAATATTTAGGTGTCTTTGATTTCCACTTTTTAAATTAAATTATTTAAATGGGAATTTAGTGTTCTTATGAATATTGTTATAATTTGAAATTGTGTTACTTTATGGAAATGTGTTAACATTTCGGAAAGGTTAGGTATGGTAGATAATTGGTTTTCACCCTTGTTATAGTACACTTGTTAGGTATGAGACTAGTAAGTGGGCCTTAATTACAATTTATGCTAATTAGGTATGGGACTAGTTAGTGTAAGTCTATGCGGGTTATATAATTTGGGGTGGGGGCTGATTTTCTACATTATACCTTTGTTGTGATAGCCTAGGATTGATATCTAGGTGGAGTGAAATTTTGTAATCATTCTTTGCTTAGGATAGGGCGATATTGTGTTTAAAGAACCCTTAGTTGGAACTAAAGGTTATTTTGAGGATTTTCACATCGCTTTTAAGGGTGGGAGAAATTAATGTGATTAACGAAAATAAAGAATGTGGGATTTAATATCGCAGGACTAAAACGGATATTAAAAATTTATTGGCGACATAATGTGTCTAGGGCCGACAGTTTGAACGGGTCAGAGGACGAGTTATGTCGTGTCGTGTGTGGAACCTTGTCATATCGCGAGGGTCCCGGGATAAAAACGGATCAGACGGCGGACTTGACAAGGGGACGGGTATTGGTAATATTCTTCACGGTTAAATTAATTAAATTTAACATTGTGGGGAAGGTTAAAATCATATTGGTGTGGCTTTTATGAAAACCTTGCGGGTAATTGTGAATTTATTTATGGTGATTATTAATCTCGTAATTAAAAGATTCTATTGTTATAGTCGATATATATAGCACTATTTTCTGGGTTCAAGGACCCTATTTGAGGAGAGTAGCCGGTTTACATGCTTGGGGCTTTGGCTCTGACACATGCGTTGACTAATCTTTTTCAGGATTTTTGGGAGTTGCTCCATAGGATTCATTGGAGTTCTTTTGGAGGTGCAGCTGGATTTATGTTATTGCTTTAGTAGTTGGATTTTCTCTTTCCATTCAGTCGTTTTATTTATGAGACTATTTTGGAGTTATTGGGCCTCTTTGGTGCCAAAGTTGTTTTACGTTTTCAGTTGGATTGATTTATATCATTATTGGAGTATGGATTTCTTTTGGAGTTAGCATGTGATGGATATTTTATCGCTTAGTTGTTTATTATCATATGAATTTATTCTATTATGTTTCTTATGGACTGGTTTATTTATGTCTCATATCTGTCTCATGCTAAGAATGGTATTTTATTTACTCACCCCGACTTCGTTTTGGTGGCGGCCGACGCTAGAATTAGGCGGGGTGTGACAGATGGTATCAGAGCATGGTCTTAGGTCTCATAGATTTGTAATCTTAGTCATTCTGAGTCTGATGTTGTTTTTTCCTATCTTTTCAGATGGCGAACACAAGGAGAAATGGGAGTAGGAGAGAGGAGTTTGTTTCTGGACCCGCGGCTCAGGAGAGGCGGCGTCTGATTACTTTGGAGGCTGAGGAGTTAGAGGCTATCATTCGTGAGGCCAGAGAGGCTGGTTTGGAGATGGGGAGACAGAGAGGGGTGACCTTAGAGGTGCAGCATCGGGGTACACCCATCTCAACTTGGGATAGGATGAGGACCAGTTTCTTTAAGGGCAATCCTCCCACCTTTGGAGGGAGATCTGACCCAACGGTTGCTCACCAGTGGAGGAGGAATATGGGGAGGCATTTGAGGATGGTGGACTGCACGGATGTGCAGAAGAAGATGTTAGCAACGTTTAAATTGTCAGGGAATGCTTTACAGTGGTGGGAGAGTACCACCACACCAGAGGAGCGAGATCAGTTAAGTTATGCATAATTTCAGATCAGGTTCAATAATAAATATTTTCCATATGCTATCAGGAGTGCAAAGAAAAGGGAGTTCTGGAGTTGGAGCAAGGGACAAAATCAATTGTCGAATATGAACAGGAGTTTACCAACTTATCTATGTTTATACCGGAGGAGGTAGACACTGAGAGGAAAAAGATGGAGCGTTTCATCAAAGGGCTGTCCTGGCCCATTAGGCAGATAGTTTTGGGAAATCCGGCATACATTGCTTACGCCCAAGTAGTGGATGTCGCAATGTTACACTGGCAGGAGAAAATAAGCTATCAAAAGAAATTGGGAAAAAGGCAAGAGACCGAGGGCCAGGGAGGAGACAACAAGGGCCGCAATGACCAAGCATGGAAAAGGTCGAGGCCTAACCAAGGGCAATAGAACAATAACTCTCATCAGGAACAACAGAGACAGGGTCGTCAGGGGGAACAAATTCGGAGCCTTTTCAGGGTACTTATTTCAAGTGTGGGAATGTGGGACACAAGGCGAATAGGTATTTCAAAAGAAAGGACCATCAGGGTCAAGCTATGCAGGTCCAGTAAGGCCAAGGGCCTCCGGCATCGTCAGGGTCCGGGGTGCGGGGAGCCCCAGCAGTATTGGCGGCGATCGGTGTTCAGGAAGCGCCAGCAGCGCCGGTAGCGTCAGGTGCACAAGGGGTGGTCACTGCACCAACCAATCTCAGTTTTGGGAGATGTTATGTACCTCAGGTTCAGTCAGAGCAGAATAGATTGCGTGGCTAGTGGAGTATCGCGGTACGTAATACCTTCTTAGATACTTATATATATTGTATTTGGGTAGATTAGGTGTATGGGCGCCGAATGGTGTTATTTTGCGAGGTAGGCTTATGTGGGTCTCATTTCTTTTTGCGATATTTATGCGTTCATGTCTATGCTTCGTCTAATTTCGAGGACAAAATTCGTTGCTAGTGGAGAAGTATGTAACACCCCGTATTTTTATTTATTATTTTAATTAATTAATTAGAATTTTTGAGAAAAATAAATTTTTGAATTTAATAATTTTTATTGGCTAGATATTTTGGTTATGATTTTAGAAGAATAAAACTTCAAGCCAAATTAAAATCGGAGTTAAAACGGATTTTATATTGATTTTATAATATTTTGCCTTATAGGCATTTTTAAGCATAACTATAAGTTTTCCGGGGTGATCGATCGATCGACGCCTGGGCATCGATCGATCGACGCCTTCAGAAAAAGTGCGCTGCAATCCATTTTTTAGACGAATTTGATTTACTTTAAAACTCTTTCTCTTATATATAATTAAAGGGGCGGGGCTAGATTTTTAAACACTCATTTGTGAAAACCCTAAGAGCAGAAAACTCTATTTTCTCCATCTTCTTCTACCTCAAAACCCAAGCCACAATTAAAATAACTTTTCAAGCTCAGTTTTGAAGGTCAAGGCGAATCTGTCCCGAGTCGGTTCAAGAGGGGATTTTGAACCATTTTTGGAGAGGAACACATTCACGTAATCAGATTTTTCTGTCGAACTAATCCCAGGCATGTTGACCCTATTCTTTTCCTTTAGTGTTATGTGTCTTGATTGTAGCCTCCATCAAACTTATGTTTTCTAAAATAAGATATGAATATAAAGATTGAAGAGATAAATTTCGGGGCTGTTTTACATAAAAAAATTAATGATACCGAATACTTATAACTGTGTATTCTTTGGGTTGTGTCGGTGTTAGTCGATTTTATTGTGGGCATGTGCATGTAGAGGAGCCCTTTTAAAAGAAATTTTTGATATTTCATGTGAAAACCCTAGTTTACTTTAATTTATTGCGTGGGAAAATAAGGATCATGATAGGACTTGCATGTAGCGATTATTCTGAAAATCATAATATTTAGGTGTCTTTGATTTCCACTTTTTAAATTAAATTATTTAAATGGGAATTTAGTGTTCTTATGAATATTGTTATTATTTGAAATTGTGTTACTTTATGGAAATGTGTTAATATTTCGGAAAGGTTGGGTATAGTAGATAATTGGTTTTCACCCTTGTTAAAGTACACTTATTAGGTATGCGACTAGTAAGTGGGTCTTAATTAAGTATTTATGCTAATTAGGTATGGTACTAGTTAATGTAAGTCTATGCGGGTTATATAATTTGGGGTGGGGACTGATTTTCTACATTATACCTTTGTTGTGATAGCCTAGGATTGATATCTAGGTGGAGTGAAATTTTGTAATCATTATTTGCTTAGGATAGGACGATATTGTGTTTTGGGAACCCTTAGTTGGAACTAAAGGTTATTTTGAGGATTTTCATATCGCTTTTAAGGGTGGGAGAAATTAATGTGATTAACGAAAACAAGGAATGTGGAATTTAATATCGCAGGACTAAAACGGATATTAAAAATTTATTGGCGACATAATGTGTCTAGGACCGATAGTTTGAACAGGTCAGAGGATAAGTTATGTCGTGTCGTGTGTGGAACCTTGTCATATCGCGAGGGTCGCAGGATAAAAACGGACCAGACGGCGGACTTGACAAGGGGACGGGTGCGTGTGTGGAACCTTGTCATATCGCGAGGGTCGCGAGATAAAAATGGATCAGACGGCGGACTTGACAAGGGGACGGGTATTGGTAATATTCTTCACGATTAAATTAATTAAATTTAACATTGTGGGAAGGTGGGTTAATTAAAATCATATTGGTGTGGCTTTTATGAAAACCTTGCGGGTAATTGTGAATTTATTTATGGTGATTATTAATCTCGTAATTAAAAGATTCTATTGTTATAGTCGATATATATAGCACTATTTTCTGGGTTCAAGGGCCCTATTTGAGGAGAGTAGCCGGTTTACATGCTCGGGGCTTTGGCTCTGACACATGCGTTGACTAATCTTTTTCAGGATTTTTGGGAGTTGCTGCATAGGATTCATTGGAGTTCTTTTATAGGTGCAACTGGATTTATGTTATTACTTTAGTAGTTGTATTTTCTCTTTCCATTCAGTCGTTTTATTTATGAGACTATTTTGGAGTTATTAGGCCTCTTTGGTGCCAAAGTTGTTTTATGTTTTCAGTTGGATTGATTTATATCATTATTGGAGTATGGATTTCTTTTGGAGTTAGCATGTGATGGATCTTTTATCGCTTAGTTGTTTATGATCATATGAGATTAATTCAATTATGTTTCTTATGGACAGGTTTATTTATGTCTCATATATGTCTCATGCTAAGAATGGTATTTTATTTACTCACCCCCGACTTAGTTTTGGTGGCGGCCGACGCTAGAATTAGGCGGGGTGTGACAGATGGTATCAGAGCATGGTCTTAGGTCTCGTAGGTTATGAGTCCGTTTTAGCTTCCGCGTTGCTTATCTTTGATTCCATTTTGATGATTTGTACTCTTAGTCATTGCGAGTCTGATGTTGTTTTGTCCTATCTTTTCAGATGGCCAACACAAGGAGAAATGGGAGTAGGAGAGAGGAGTATGTTTCTGGACCCGCGGCTCAGGAGAGGCGGCGTCTGATTACTTTGGAGGCTGAGGAGTTAGCGGCTATCATTCGTGAGGCCAGAGCGGCTAGTTTGGAGATGGGGAGACAGAGAAGGGTGACCTTTGAGGCGTAGCAGCGGGGTACACCCATCTCAACTTGGGCTAGGATGATGACCAGTTTCTTTAAGGGAAATCCTCCCACCTTTTGAGGGGGATCTGACTCAACGGTTGCTCACCAGTGGAGGAGGGATATGGGGAGGCATTTGAGGATGGTGGAATGCACAGATGTGCAGAAGCAGATGTTAGCAACATTCAAATTGTCAGGGAATGCTTTACAGTGGTGGGAGAGTACCACCAAACCAGAGGAGCGAGATTAGTTAAGTTATGCAGAATTTCAGATCAGGTTCAATAACAAGTATTTTCCATATGCTATCAAGAGTGCAAAGAAAAGGGAGTTCTGGAGTTGGAGCAAGGGACAAAATCAATTGTCGAATATGAACAGGAGTTTACCAACTTATCTCTGTTTGTACCGGAGGAGGTAGACACCGAGAGGAAAAAGATGGAGCGTTTCATCAAAGGGTTGTCCTGGACCATTAGGCTGATGGTTTTGGGAAATTCGGCATACATTGCTTACGCCCAAGTAGTGGATGTTGCAATGTTACACTGGCAGGAGAAAATAAGCTATCAAAAGAAATTGGGAAAAATTCAAGAGACCGAGGGTCAGGGAGGAGACAACAAGGGCCGCAATGACCAAGCATGGAAAAGGCCGAGGCCTAACCAAGGGCAGCAGAACAATAACTCTCATCAGGACCAACAGAGACAGGGTCGTCAGGGGCAACAAATTCGAAGCCTTTTCAGGGTACTTATTTCAAGTGTGGGAATGTGGGACACAAGGCGAATAGGTATTTCAAAAGAGAGGACCATCAGGGTCAAGCTATGCAGGGCCAATAAGGCCAAGGGCCTCCGGCGTCGGCAGGGTCCGGGGTGCGGGGAGCCCCAGCAGTATTGGCGGCGATCGGTGTTCAGGAAGCGCCAGCAGCGCCGGTAGCGTCAGGTGCACAAGGGGTGGTCACTGCACCAACCAATCTCAGTTTTGGGAGATGTTATGTACCTCAGGTTCAATCAGGGCAGGATAGATTGCATGGCTAGTGGAGTATCGCGGTACGTAATACCTTCTTAGATACTTATATATATTGTAATTGGGTAGATTAGGTGTATGGGCGCCGAATGGTGTTATTTTGCGAGGTAGGCTTATGTGGGTCTCATTTCTTTTTGCGAGATTTATGCGTTCATGTCTATGCTTCGTATAATTTCGAGGACGAAATTCGTTGTTAGTGGAGAAGTATGTAACACCCCGTATTTTTATTTATTATTTTAATTAATTAATTAGAATTTTTGAGAAAAATAAATTTTTGAATTTAATAATTTTTATTGGCTAGATATGTTGGTTATGATTTTAGAAGAATAAAACTTCAAGCCAAATTAAAATCGGAGTTAAAACGGATTTTATATTGATTTTATAATATTTTGCCTTATAGGCATTTTTAAGCATAACTGTAAGTTTTCCAGGGTGATCGATCGATCGACGCCTGGGCATCGATCGACCGACGCCTTCAGAAACGTGCGCTGCAATCCATTTTTTGGACGAATTTGACTTACTTTAAAACTCTTTCTCTTATATATAATTAAAGGGACGGGGCTAGATTTTCAAACACTCATTTGTGAAAACCCTAAGAGCAGAAAACTCTATTTTCTCCATCTTCTTCTACCTCAAAACCTAAGCCACCATTAAAATAAATTTTCAAGCTCGGTTTTGAAGGCCAAGGCGAATCTATCCCGAGTCGGTTCAAGAGGGGATTTTGAACCATTTTTCGAGGGGAACACATTCACGTAATCTGATTTTTTCTGTCGAACTAATCCCAAGCATGTTGACCCTATTCTTTTCCTTTAGTGTTATGTGTCTTGATTGTAGCCTCCATTAAACTCATGTTTTCTAAAATAAGATATGAATATAAAGGTTGAAGAGATAAATTTCGGGGCTATTTTACATAAAAAAATTAATGATACCGAATGCTTATAACTGTGTATTCTTTGGGTTGTGTCGGTGTAGTCGATTTTACTATGGGCAAGTGCATGTAGAGGAGCCCTTTTAAAAGAAAATTTTGATATTTCATGTGAAAACCCTAGTTTACTTTAATTTCTTGCGTGGGAAAATAAGTGTCATGATAGGACTTGCGTGTAGCGATTATTCTGAAAATCATAATATTTAGGTGTCTTTGATTTCCACTTTTTAAATTAAATTATTTAAATGGGAATTTAGTGTTCTTATGAATATTGTTATAATTTGAAATTGTGTTACTTTATGGAAATGTGTTAATATTTCGGAAAGGTTGGGTATGGTAGATAATTGGTTTTCACCCTCGTTATAGTACACTTGTTAGGTATGGGACTAGTAAGTGGGCCTTAATTACGATTTATGCTAATTAGGTATGGGACTAGTTAGTGTAAGTCTATGCGGTTTATATAATTTGGGGTGGGGGCTGATTTTCTACATTATGCCTTTGTTGTGATAGCCTAGGATTGATATCTAGGTGGAGTGAAATTTTGTAATCATTCTTTGTTTAGGATAGGACGATATTGTGTTTTGGGAACCCTTAGTTGGCACTAAAGGTTATTTTGAGGATTTTCACATCGCTTTTAAGGGTGGGAGAAATTAATGTGATTAACGAAAACAAGGAATGTGGAATTTAATATCGCAGGACTAAAACGGATATTAAAAATTTATTGGCGACATAATGTGTCTAGGGCCGACAGTTTGAACGGGTCAGAGGACGAGTTATGTCATGTCGTGTGTGGAACCTTGTCATATCGCGAGGGTCACAGGATAAAAATGGACCAGACGGTGGACTTGACAAGGGGACAGGTGCGTGTGTGGAACCCTGTCATATCGCGAGGGTCGCAGGATGAAAACGGATCAGACGGTGGACTTGACAATGGGACGGGTATTGGTAATATTCTTCACGATTAAATTAATTAAATTTAACATTGTGGGAAGGTGGGTTAATTAAAATCATATTGGTGTGGCTTTTATGAAAACCTTGCGGGTAATTGTGAATTTATTTATGGTGATTATTAATCTCGTAACTAAAAGATTCTATTGTTATAGTCGATATATATAGCACTATTTTCTGGGTTCAAGGATCCTATTTGAGGAGAGTAGCCAGTTTACATGCTTGGGGCTTTGGCTCTGACACATGCGTTGACTAATCTTTTTCAGGATTTTTGGGAGTTGCTGCATAGGATTCATTGGAGTTCTTTTGGAGGTGCAGCTGGATTTATGTTATTGCTTTAGTTGTTGGATTTTATCTTTCCATTCAGTCGTTTTATTTATGAGACTATTTTGGAGTTATTGGGCCTCTTTGGTGCCAAAGTTGTTTTGAGTTTTCAGTTGGATTGATTTATATCATTATTGGAGTATGGATTTCTTTTGGAGTTAGCATGTGATGGATCTTTTATCGCTTACTTGTTTATGATCATATGAGATTAATTCAATTATGTTTCTTATGTACTGGTTTATTTATGTCTCATATCTGTCTCATGCTAAGAATGGTATTTTATTTACTCACCCCCGACTTAGTTTTGGTGGCGGCCGATGCTAGAATTAGGCGGGGTGTGATACTTTAGTTGGCAGCGATCATTTTTTCTTTGAGAATATGAAGGCACTATCTTCTAGGAGAGCAGTTCATATTGTACATGGATCATAAGTCACTTAAGTATCTCTTCACACAAAAGGATCTGGACATGAGACAGAGGCGGTGGCTAGAATTCGTGAAGGATTACTAGTTTAATATATAGTATCATCCTAGTAAGGATAACTTGGTGGAAGACACGTTGAGCCGGTGACCTACGGGGGACTTGGCAGAGGTCTGTAAATCAAAGTGGTGTGAACTTCATCATGGTGATGAGGTCACCAAGGCGTGTGTGGCAATTTTAGATATCACTCCCGAGATTATCATACGGGTAGTGAGAGCGCAGGCGGAGGATCATTTCTTCCACGACAGGGTACGAGATTTACTAGCAAAGGATGGAGAGTCTTACTCTATCCTCTCGGAGGGAGGTTTAAATTTTAATGGGAGGTTAGTCATGCCTGAGGATGAGGACTTGAGGAACGCTGTTATGACTGAGTCCCATGGTTCGAGATTCGCACTACATCCGATGGGGATAAGATGTACTAGGACATGAGGAGGCAGTAATCGTGGTCAGGGATAAAACGAGACATAGCAGAGTTTGTCTCAAAGTGTGTTACCTGTTAGATTTTGAAAGTTGACCATCAGAGACCTTCAGGGATGCTACAGTCGCTTGAGATTACCGTGTGAAAGTAGGAGAGCGTTTCTATGGACTTTATTACAGGGTTACCGACATCGCAAAGGGGTCACGATTCCATATGGGTGATAGTAGATCGGCTGACCAAGGTAGCCCATTTCTTGTCGGTTCACACTGACTTTGAGACAATATAGTACGCGCAACTGTTCATAGAGGAGATAGTCAAGCTACACGGGATGCCGGTTAACATAGTGTCTGATAGAGACAAGATATTCGTGCCTCACTTTTTCCAGAGATTTTAGAAGGCTTTGGGCACAGACTTACGATTGAGTACCGCCGATCATCCACATACAGACGAGTTGACTGAGAAAGTAAATCAGATTGTGGAGGATATGTTGAGAATGTGCATTCTGGGTTTCAGGGGAGAATGGGAGCTATATCTTCCATCGATAGAGTTTACATATAACAATTCCTACCAATTTACTATCGACATGGCACCATTTGAGACACTTTATGGGAGACCTTGTTTTTCGCCCACTTGTTAGTTACAGTTGGGGGACAACAAATTATTAGGGCCAAAGATGATTCAGGAGATGACTACCAAAATATAGTTGATTTGGGGATGTATTCGGATAGCTCAGGTCAGGCAGAAGAGTTATGCCGATACTAATCGGAGACATGCGGAGTTAGAGGTTGGCGATCAAGTATTGGTTCGGGTGTTTCCCATGAAGGGTGTGATGAGGTTTGACAAGAAGGGGAAGTTAACGTCGAGGTATGTGGGATATTTCCCTATCATTGAAAGAGTGGGACCGGTAGCTTATATATTGGGTTTGCCAGAGAATCTTCAGCGGATACGCGACGTGTTTCACATGGCATCGCTGAAGAAATACCGGAGGAGCGAGAGGGGTTTTTGGTACGTTCCACATGAGGAGATTAACTTACAGCCAAACATCTCATATGAGGAGATACCCGTAACTATTCCGTTTCATAGTGAGCGCAAACTGCGGTAAAAGGTGGTACCACTAGTTATAGTTTAGTGGGGACATCACAGTGTCGACGAGTCTACTTGGGAGCGAGAGGATGACATAGGAGAGCAGTATCTAGAGTTATTCGCCACTGGTATAACCTAATTTTGGGGATGAAATTCCCTTGTAAGGGGGGAAATATGTAACACCCTATATTTCTATATATTTAATATTTAATTAATTTGAATAGTTTGAAATTACTTATGTGCCATAATTTAATTTAATTAATTATTATTAGAATTTATTTAAATATTAATCGGGAGAGTAAATGGTTAATATTTATGGAAATTAAATTACTAAGTGAATACTAATAATTTATTTACGTCGTAGAGAGTAATAGTGACATGTCAACTATTTATCTCAATCAGGAGTCGGGTATAGACTATATTGGGTTCGAGATATGTACTTTTGGTAAATTAATTCAGATGATAATTCTGAGTGCACGGATGAGTCCGAATAGACCGAGATAATCGAAAAAGAGTACCCGGAGGCAGTAAATGGTTCTCGGGGCATTTTTAGGCATAACCAGGCCCACACGGGAGTGTTTGGGCCATTTTAATAAAGCCCACAAGCCTAAAAATGAGATTGTCTTAATAAAAGCTAAAAGTGAGAAGGTGTGGCAGCCATAACTTATTTAAGAAACCCTAATTAAGTAGAGGAAAAAAGAGGGAGAATTTGGAGAACTCTTAGGAGCCAAAAGCAAGAACAAATATGGGTGTTATTCATCAAATACTCATTTACACCATAGGAATCCAAACCCTATGAATCCTAAGGCAAGTGGTTAAACTTCCTTTTAAATTAATTGCAGTTTTCAATTCATATTATAGCGGGTGTGATAAGAACAAATGATTTTTGAGTTGGGTTGTCTCACTGTTCTAAAAAACCCGCCTAGGCTTGAGGCTTGGGAGAAATGCCCCGCCTTAAGTTTTTGACGCCTTATGCTTGGTAAAACCCTTAAGGCGCACTTTTTCTCTAAAAACAACAATCCTTTAGTGAAACGATATCGCCTGTTAAAGCTTTTTTTACAAATCGGACCATTATCTCATCCAAAATAATTAAATAGTGTTTTAATTTGCAAATATTCAAACATATTTTTATGGTATGTACAATTTTAGTATTTTAATAGCCTTGTTATGGTTAAAAAATATTAAAATATATTAAAAATGCCTAAACGCCTTCCCACACCTTTTTACGCCTAAGGCCCGCCTAGGCTTCTAAGGCTTAAGGCTTGGCCTCCACGCTTCGATCACGCCCCGCGCTTTTTAGAACCTTGGGTTGACTTATAAATTGGGTTTTCAATTTATGGAGCTATACGGATGAATTGTGTAATATGGCTGATTAATATTACATAATTTATGTTGAGGAAATTAGATTTATGAACTTACAGTCAGTGGTGAGATTATTATAAGCCTTGTATGGACTGATTTATAAATTAGGAATAATTTATATGAACTATAACGGATTAGGGGAACTTGATAATTTAACCTCGAATCTGTGTAGATGTTTATATTAAGATTTTTTAGGTTTGAAATACATTCTTAAGGGTTACAAATAAAGAAATCTGGGTAAGAAGGTTTATAGGTTCATCAATGGCGGACGGAGCTGAGCGAAGAAGAAGGAAGAGAAAACCCAGAGGTCGTTTGAATGGCCTAGGTTTCATTCGCACGAGATCCGTTGTTGTTTGAACGACACATAGACTCGTTCGAACGACGTAATAAATCCGGCCAATTTTTGTTTCTTCTACGATTTGACTTGGGGCTGATTTGAGGGTTTCTACGGTTGTGCAGTATACCTTTTAGCTTGAGGTTATAATGGGGTACGACAGTGTTAAATTAAATTTAATGTAGAAAGATGAACATTAATGAACATTAAATTAATAAGTGTTTCAAACTTATTAAGGAGAATTTTGGATAATAAATTCCGAATAGTAAAGTATGGGCCAAGTGAGTGAGTCTGAGTATATTGACTGAGTGACACCAAGGTAATAAATTAATAAATGAGTGATTAATTAAATTTAGAGTTGGAATATAGACTCCGGTATATATTAGGTCGCTGCTACAGGTGTTGTACACGGTATAGATGGGATTAAATTTAAATTATATATATACGGTAGTGTGATAGTGTGTGTGTGTGTGTGTATATATATATATATATATATATTGTGAGCTCATAAGTATTGGTGACTAGTTATTTATTAAATTTATACGCTCTTGTGCTATTGTCACACCCCGCTAAATTCTGGCGTCGGCCGCCACGAAAAATAAGCAGGGTGTGAGTAAATAAAATACCATTCTTAGCATGAGATAGATATGAGACATATAAAATTAATACACAAAGTAAATAATAATTAATCCCAAAAGATAAACCATCCAACTAAAAGATAAAAGATTCATCTTCATGCTAAACTCAAAGTAAATCCAATTTCTAATAATATGATACTGAATAATCTCCAACTGAATCCAGTGAAATAACTGAATAAAACCCATAACAACTTTGGAACCGAATGCCTCAATCAAAACCATAAATTGTGTCTTAAAGTAACTACGAAGGAAAGAAAACTAAACTAAACTAATACGCATAAAGTACATAATTTCAGCTGCACCTCCAAGAAAGTCTCCAAATAATCCTATGCAGCTCCTTCAAACATATTCATGAAAATGTTAGTCAACGCACGAAGTCAGATCCCCGAGCATGAATACACACTACTCCCCTCAAATAGGGTCCGTGAACCCAGACAGTAGCATTATACGTAACAAATATCACAATAGAGTATTTTAATTAATACGAGATAATTAAACGCAAGAAATATAAATCACTAACCAACTCCAAAGATTCTTTATAAAGTTCACACCAATATCATTTTAAATATCCCACATTCCCAAAGTGATAATTTAATTAAATTAACATAAATTATCTTATTTCTCAATTCTTACTTTACTTAAGTATATTGGTCCTCCCGCCTCGGGTGATTTCTCCACCAAAATACACATTCCCTAGTCAAAATGCCAGCTGATCTGTTTAAGCTGTCGACACATGCTGATTGAAGAGGTTCCACACACGACACGACATAAAACGTCCGCTGGCCCGTTTAAACTGTCGGCCCTCGCTGATTATGTCGCCAATATGTTTTAATACCCATCTTATTATCTTAAGTATTAATTCTCAATTCTCAATTCTCAATTTCACAATTTTCAAATTACCCCACCCTTTTTAGCGATGTGAGATCCTATAAATACCCCTTAGTCCCATACCTAAGGGTTCCCAAGTACACATAGTCCTATCATACATATAGTATGAGTGACTAATATAAAACACGTCCCAGTCTCAAGCCTAGGCTAACGAAATGATGATATAACGTAAAAATCAACCTCACCCCGAAATATAAAATCTCCATGAATTTACACTAACTAGTCATATACTTAGCAAGTATAAATTTTAACCAAGGCCTACCCACTAGTCCCATACCAAGTAAGTATCCTATAATAGAGGTGAACAAAAATACTACCCAAGATCCCCTCGTCTCCGCGATAGCAAAAGTGAATAATAATAAATCACACAATACACAATTCATAAGAATAACATAGCTCGTAATCATAAAAATACCAATTTAATTTTATTCAATGAATAACACCGTCGTCGTTTTCAACATAATTAATTATGTTAAAAAATATTAAATTTTATTAACATGCAACAACATTCAATACGTCTTAATCGTTCTCTTTTATAAGTCATCTAATTTTTTTTATAAGTGTGAGATTGTCCCATTAACCATATAGATAATCCCATAAAAATTCTACATGAGAACCTACAGCCAAAACAATAAAACCCAAAAATTTAACCTATGCACACAAGGGTTTTCAAAGATTAATTCATATTATTAAGTTTCATAAAAATAGTCCCAAAATTAGTGTCCACTTTCTCTAATTAAGTTACTAATTGATTTTAACAAAATACATGATTAAGAGTTTAATCGACACTTAAGACCCATACTAATAAATGAAAGGAAAAGAGTATGCATGTCTGAGATTAAGATGAAGAAATTATGACTATACGATTGGATTCCTCTCGAAAAATTAGTAAAGAGACGTTCTTGATCAATCTTGAGAAAATACGATTTAAAGCTTCAAAACTTGGATTTAAAATAGCTCTCCAATGGAGCTAAGGTTTTGAGGGAGGAAGAAGTTGTAAAAGAGGATATTGTTGCTCTTAAGGTTTAGAAGAAAGTATTTTTAAAAGTCCTAAACCTGTCATTTTGTTTATATGTCAAAAAGAATTTGAGTCCTAATCAAATACAAATGCTCGAAAAATTATTACGGACGATCGGACTGTCATAATTGCTTGAAATATTAGTATGTTATAGCGAACGGCGAGACGTAGATGCTGTGAAAAATTCAGTTCAATCGGAAGGTTAGATTTAAAAAAATATTATTTTTATCCTCCTTAACTCGTATCCGTCCCTGATTTTTATACAAAACGTTATAATTTCCAAATTTTAATCCCGATTTAAATTCCACTTAAAACCTTAATTTTATATATGAAAACCAACATATTTAATTACTACGAATAATTAAATCCAAAATTTTAATTTTTTCTGTAATTTTTCAATTAATTAATTTAATTTACTATTAAAAACACGGGGTGTTACATACTTCCCCACTAGCAAAGCAATTTCGTCCTAGAAATTAGACGAAGCATAAACATCAAACGTAAATCGCGAAACATAAAATAAGGTTCACATATGCCTACTCGTTGAATGCCATAATTGGGCGCCCATACACCCAATACTCCGCGCACCTACCCCACGAACAACAAAATAATATATATCACTATATATATACATAACTATTAAAGTAACGGCATGCCACGCGCTTTCGCAAATCACCACTCGATTCTATTTTCGATAATCTTTGCAACACATAAATTCACAAATCAAATCGCATCGCTGCATCGATATAAGCCATACCCAAAATTTATACTAATGATCTTTCAAATAATTAACGTCTCCAAAATCAACTCAAAGGATCCTCACATCAAGCATACTAATTCTAAACTCAATGCCCACAACACCCTTAACACAAAATTCTATATCTCCAAGAAACACATCTAACACGTATGCTAGACCATCTACCATAAGGAATACGAATCAACAAAGGGAATCAAAGATTGGTAACGTGAAAAACTAAAGTGGACTCACAACCTAAGAGACCTAAGACCATGCTTTGATACCATCTGTTATACCCCACTAAATTCTGGCGTCGACCGCCACCAAAACTAAGTCGGGCCTGAGTAAATAAAATACTATTCTTAGCATGAGATAAATATGAGACAAATAAAATTAATCCACAATATAAATGATAATCAATCCAAAAATATAAACCGTCCAACTAAGTGATAAAATTAAGATCCATCTCCATGCTAAACTCAAAGTAAATCCAATTTTGTAATAATAATCTCCAACTGAATCCAGTAAAATAGCTGAATAAAATTCATAACAACTTTGGAATCGAATGACCCAATTAAAACCATAAATTGTGTCTCAAAGTAAATACGAAGGGAAGGAAACTAAACTAAACGAAACTAATACGCATAAAATATGAATAATTCCAGCTGCACCTCCAAGAAAGTCTCCAAATAATCCTATGCAGCTCCTCCAAACTTTTTCCTGAAATGGTTAGTCAACGTACGAGGTCAGAGCCCCAAGCATGAATGCACACTACTCCCCTCAGATAGGGTCCGTGACTCCAGACAATAGCATTATACGCAATAAATATCACAATAGAGTATTTTAATTAATACGAGATAATTAAACACAAGAAATATAAATCACTAACCACCCGCAAAGATTCTTTATAAAGTTCACACCAATATCATTTTAAATATCCCATAGTCCCAAAGTTCTAATTTAATTAAATTTACTAAAATTATCTTATTTCTCAATTCTTACTTTAATTAAGTATAGCGTTCCTCCCGCCTCGGGTGATTTCTCCCCCAAAATACACATCCCCTCGTCAAAATACCAGCTGATCAGTTTAAACTGTCTACCCCTACTGATTGACGAGGTTCCACACACGACACGATATAAAATGTCGGCCGACCCGTTTAAATTGTCGGCCCACACTGATTATGTCGCCAATATATTTTAATACCCGTCTTATTATCGTAAGTATTAATTCTCAATTCTCAATTTCACAAATTTTAAATTATCCCACCCTTTTTATCGATGTGATATCCTCAAAATACTCCTTAGTCCCATATCTAAGGGTCCCCAAGTACACATACGTCCTACTATATGTATGCGATGAATCACTCATGCAAAACACGTCCTAGTCTCATGCCTAGGCTAACGAAATGATTATATAACGTAAAAATATGCCTCACCCCGAAATATAAAATCTCCACGAATTTACACTAACTAGTCATATACTTAGCAAGTATAAATTCTAACCAAGGCCTACCCACTAGTCCCATACCTAGTAAGCCTCACCTCGAAATATAAAATCTCCACGAATTTATACTAACTAGTCATATACTTAGCAAGTATAAATTCTAACCAAGGCCTACCCACTAGTCCCATACCTAGTAAGCATCCTATAATAGAGGTGAACAAAAATACTACCCAAAAGCCCCTCGTCCCCGCGATAGCAAAGGTGAATAATAATAAATCACGCAATACACAATTCATAAGAATAACATAGCAGATAATCATAAACATCCCAATTCAATTTAATTCAATGAATAACACCGTCGTCGTTTTCAACATAATTAATTATGTTAAAAATGTTAAATTTTATTAACATGCAACAATATTCAATACGTCTTAATCATCCTCTTTTATAAGTCATCTAATTTTTTATAAGTGTGAGCGCGTCTCATTAACCATATAAATAATCCCATAAAATTCTACATGAGAACCTACACCCAAAATCATAAAAACCCAAAAATGTAACCTACGTACACAAGGTTTTTCAAAGATTAATTCATATTATACATTTTCATAAAAACAGTCCCAAAATTAGTGTCCACTTTCCTTAATTAAGTTACTAATTGATTTTAACAAAATACATGATTAAGAGTTTAAGCGACACTTAAGACCCATACTAATAAATGAAAGGAAAAGAGTTTAATCAAATAGTTCAAATTGTATGAGATTTATTTACTATTTGTCAGATTTATTTGGTTTGGATTTTTCGTTGATGGTGATTATGGCAAGACTTTGTTTTCGTTATTTGATTGGATGTTTACACCCTATTATTAATGTGATGGTTCTATATATTTTTCGATTGTACTTAATGTCTTGGTTATTAAAAGAATAAATTTTGGCACCGACTTAATTAACTAATAGGTGGTTAGTAATTAATGAGGTTTTCGACAGTGATGCTAAGAATGAACCAGATGGAAATCCTGTTTTAATTTATTAAAGGTCTGATCACCCAATATTTAATTAGGCGGGGTGTCACATATGTGTGCGTGTTTGTGTGTATGTATACATTAATGCCTGAAATCATTTTTACTCCAAAATATTACTTGTTCCGATTAAATGGCATTAAACTTTTGAAGAGACCTTTTTGCTTAACTCGCCAAAATTTCCCCATTTAACTCGCCCAGTTAAATACTTAAAAAAATACCATTTATTTTGAAAGAGTAATTCTTTTACCAACATCATCCATTTTCACCCACCGAATTTGCTTTAGAATTTTCCTTAAAAATAGTCTTTTAACACACGCATGGATTGTGTTAGAAAACATTTGTTTTCCTTAGGTTTCTTAATTACCCATTTAATTACTCCACTTTACTAGTCTTTTCACCTTATATGGACATTATCCAATCTCTCATATTACTTGTCCACATTATCTTTCAACCACAACATTTATCAATTTCATTTCAAGTTAGGTTGTCATTTCTCATATTCACAACACAACTCATTTCTTTACCATGTTCCATTTTTTTTCTCAGAATCCTCCAGATTATCGTGTACTTTAATTGGATCCACACCACTTCTACGCTACCATATGCTCTGGCTAGTGTTTTGAGCCTTTCACCTTAGGGCTCCTGGCCCTTATTAATTCCTTTCTGCTCTCATCTGAGTACATATTAATGTGTCTTAATATTTTTCAAATGTCCACATGATTTCCCTCTTACTTACCAAAGCCAAAACCCGGGTATCTTTCCCCACCTTATGTTACATATTGAAAATCACCATTTTTTGTCCTTTACACAGTTATGTTGATTTTATCAAAAATCACTTTCATTTAGAACCATTTATGTAACATCTTTTCCAAAATTCTTATTTAATAAAAATATTCCACTTTACATCAAATTCCCATTTTACACATTCGTTTACACAATTGCATTTTCCATCATTTTCAGAAGTGCTATCTATCTAGAACATTGTTAAGTTATCACACTAACTTAATGAATTCCTTTAACTCATTAACACTTCTTTAACACTTTGATTTTCATTATTTCATGTTAAAATTCATTAAAACCTTTGCTAAACTTGTTTATATTCTCATTGCCAATTTACTATAAGTTTATACACATAAAAAAGAGGGATTTTAAGTCCAAAAATCTAAGAAAATGAGTTTAACGCATGATTCAGTCAAGAAATTTCATAATGCTTACAAAAACATGCTTTTCAAGACTAAAAGACATATTTGTTCTTCAAAATTCTATAAATGTTCACTTTCACAAAATTTCATTTTTACAAGAAAACTCCAAGACTTTGTTCATCAATGATATACCCAAGTATGCCCTCGTCTCCATATGACACCTCATCACCCCACACATATGAGCTTCTAGAAGGAGTTCATAGGGTGGTTTTAAGACTCGCCAAGAACTAGGGTCGGCCTCGTCCACAGTAACATCGGATCTCTAGTGGGTCGATATTTCAAGGGAAGCGCTTCTGCAGTAAGGGCCCCCTCTTATCTTCTCATACAGTCGATACTAGGGCATGGTCGATCAATCAACCTCGACTGGAACTCCTCAACAGAAATTACACTCGACAGTTTCCCGCATTAGGCCATGTGTTATGTCAGCAACATCATCCTTGACCAGGCCAAGACTCCTTCAAATGATATTTACTGTATGAGTAGTACAAGGCTCCAGCATGGTAGATCCCAAATGGGAAAAACTGTTTCAACAAGATCATTCCCTCATGTGAAGGTATATTACATCATTATTGTATTCATGTGTTAGGGACAGGCGTCTTCATGTTATTGGGAGTTTCCTTATTCATGTACCAGTTACATGCTTAGGGGGTACATTACACCCCCCAAGTCTTATATATACACTTCATCTTCTCAATGAGAAGGGATCCACATTTCATAACCCTAACAGAACTCTATCCAATTGTATATAGAAGAGAGAGAAAGCTTAAGTGTTGTATCCATGGCCATTAATGCCCTTGTTTAGTGGGTTTCTCTCACACTCACACACTAGATGTAGGCTTAATTGGTCGAACCACTTTATATCGTTGAGTTCATCTTCTTATCCCCATCTCATTATTTCATATATACATATATACATTCCAATTGTTGTACTATGATTGAGCTTAATCTATTCATAGACTCAACTTGATCTGGTGGTGCTGATTGTAGCATCATTAATCTGGCGTCATTTGTGGGAATCAGGATAGACATCTCTTCCTTATTTTCGTTTATACTCATTGGAGTCTTTGGTGGTGAACCACTCCTCCCTCTTTGTGGAGTTGTTTCACCATTGAATGATCTCTTATTGAGCATTTAAGCTCTCCTTCTCCAGCTCATAGATCAAACAACTTACACCAATGGCAATGGATCCACATCCTCCACCTGAGAGTTTACTGGAGCCACCATATGGAGGTGGTGCAAGATCGAGCCAAGATCCGCCCTAGTCAAAGATAGATGAGGTGGAAATTGTGCTATGCTCCCTTATATCTAGACAACAACAAATGCAAAACTAGTTTGATATGTTTATCCAGAATTTTACGGCCAGGACTAGTGGCGCTGGAGCAGAATTTGTAACTCCGACCGCCAGGGAATGTGAACTAGGTTAGCAAGCCAGGGGACCACCCTAGGCTCCAGAGAAAGATCGTCCACCGTGTCAGAGACGGAGAGACGTTGCTGACCCTAGGCTTTTACGCTTGGGGTGGCAAGGTTAAGAACTCGGTGATGACTTAGTCGGGGATGACCTTGATGATGAAGAGGGACTGTTCAAATAGTGGGAACCTCATGAGATATCCAGAGGAACTTTGCATCCTATTTGACAGATCAGGGACCAAGGATGGAGACCTAGGTGAGAGCGCATGCCCGGCTAGGACTATGGACCAAGGAAATCAGCCTTAGGCATGATAGGCAGAGGGTCGGCCTTTGATAGGACCAGCCCTCAGGGATATCTGAGGAACCATTAGTCTAGGTCAAGGAGTGTTTCCAGTACAAGAAGAAATGAAAGGAAAGATGATTGCAAACCTCCCCAAGACCGAGAGGAGCAAAAAGAGGTCATCAGCAAACCTAAGTGTTTAGAGAGGGTACACTCGGGCCGTCTAACTAACAGAGAATAATTATCTCTGCCGGACGATAGAGAAAGAACTGGGGAAAATTCTATCCTTGTAGAAGGCAAGCCTTGGAATGAATCCATAAAGAGATTGGAGAACAAAATAGGAGATATCATAAAAAGACAAGACCCCTTGCAGAGGGGATATGCTGAATGATCCCCATCAATGGAAAATATTTTGAACTATCCAACCCCAGCCAAGTTCAAACCGCCGATTATTACACTGAAGTATGACGAGAGCTTGAATTCGATGCATCACGTGGAGATGTATCAGTCAACCTATGACATCTATTCAATATCAGATGAGATGAGATGCTGAGCATTCTCAAGAACAATAACAGGGGCAACCCACTTATGGTTCACTTCCCTTCTTAAGAACTCTATAGGAAGTTTTAAGCAGTCGACCGATAGTTTTGTCCATAACTTCTACTTTAGGGTAAAACCTAAGAAGCAGACGACCCACCTATTGTACATCAAACAGGGGAAGTACGAGACTCTGAGGGAATATATAGCCCATTTTAATAAGTAGAAGATGGAAGTTAAAAACTATGAAGAAGTATCACGATGACATCCCTTTTGGGAGGTCTTCAGAAAGGAAAGCTACTATAGAATCTAGCAGAGGACCCTCCAAAGTTCATGGCTGAACT
Organism: Sambucus nigra; assembly: GCA_949130495.1. Taxonomy (NCBI): domain Eukaryota; kingdom Viridiplantae; phylum Streptophyta; class Magnoliopsida; order Dipsacales; family Adoxaceae; genus Sambucus; species Sambucus nigra. The sequence continues at coordinate 245,077,967 of OX422217.1, read as the reverse complement.
CCTGTCTACAGTCGGGAGAGTCATGAACACAGAGGAAATGGACACCAAAGAAGATAAAGAAAAAAGAGCCCACAGTAATGGAAAGGGTCAGAAGTCCAAGGGGAAGGATAGCAAGAAAAGGCCAATAGACGATAAGTTTGCGGACTATACACCTTTAACAGTTAGTTATGAGAACATTCTGAATGAGTTAAAAAATGATCAGTCTCTTAAGTGGTCGAAAAATCTGAAGACAACTCCTCACAAGAGAAATAGAAATCTTTGGTGCGAATTTCACCAAGGTTATGCTCACATCATTGATAAAGGCTTCTCTTTCAAAGATGAGATAGAAAAAATGTTAAAATCCGGTAAGTTGAGGAAATATGTTGATAAGGAAGGTTAATGTCGAGGCCGAGATAACAAGGACAAAGATTACCATAGAAAAAGGGGAAATGATAGGTGTAGAGAGGGCGCTCCAACCAAGCAAAATGACCCGTCGGATGATGACAGTGATGATTCGGATCTCCCACCAAAGGATGATAACATCCCCGTGAAGAGGCTCAATATGATCTTATTTAATGTGGGAATGATTTATGGAGAACTAGGAGGAGGAGGCTCTGAGGTGGCCAATCGCAAGGTGCACGTTGCTGAAGCTAAGGCAATAACCAATGTCGAGGTTATAAACTCAGCCTCTATTAATGTTAAGCCTGAGAAGAGGAAGTAAATGGACATGGAAACCCTCATAGTCGACTTTTAAATACTAGATTTTAAGGGTATCCCATCTCCTCATGATGACCCACTCGTTATTACCACTAGAGTACATGGGTGTGAGGTGCCGAGAATTTTGGTTGATAGAGGAAGCTCCTCTGTAGATGTCATGTTTTGGTCGTGTTTCAAAGGCTTAGGGCTTAGTCGGGATATGATCGTCTCTTAATATTATCCTATGATTAGATTCGGTGGAGAAAAGGTTCAGCCTCTGGGGATGTACAAAATGGATGTCAGAATGGGAGACGGGTGGCCAAAGCGTCTGACCAAAAAGATCTACCTTTTTATGATGATGAGAACTTCTCTCAGCTTATAACCTCATATTAGGACGAGTGGCTCTCAAAGAGTTTGAGGTTGTGCCTTCAATGGTTCACCAAATGATAAAATTCTCGACTCCATATGGGGTAAGGGAAGTTCAAGGTGACTAAACGTCATCATGAGAATGCTACTATAACTCAGCAGAGGATAGAGAAGCATACAAGAAAGCAACCACCACATACAACATTGACACCCTTGATCCCAGAGACGAGACAAAAATTAAGAAAGGGGAGGCCACGGAAGTGGTTGAATCCATCATCCTTAATGAGAACGATCTGCAAAAATCGTCCAGGTTGGCAAAGCCCTAAAACAGGAGATCAAGGATGAGATTATTGAATTTTTTAGGAAGAGACAAAGCATCTTCGCATGGTGTCATGGTGACATGCCTGGGATTGACCCAAAAGTAATGTCTCACAAGTTGAACGTTGTTGATGGTGTCGAGCTGATAAAATAGAGAAGGAAAATCTACTCAAGGGAGAAGTATGAGGTTATTAGGGATGAGGTCAAAAAGTTGGAGAAGGCAGAGTTCATCAGAGAAATGTTGTACCCTGAATGGATTTCAAATGTCATCCTAGTACCTAAAACCAATGACAAATGGAGAATGTCCGTCAACTTCACTAATTTGAACAAGTCTTGTCCTAGAGACGGATTCCCCCTCCCTTGAATTGATCAAATGGTAGATGCTATGGCAGGTCATGAATTAGTGTGTTTCATGGATGCATACTCTGACTATAACCATTTTTTATGGACCCGATCGACGTAGAGAAGACAACCTTCATCACCGAAAAGAGGACCTATTGTTATAAGGTTATGCCCTTCGACTTGAAGAATGCCAGGGCAACATATTAGCGGTTGGTGAATAAGATGTTTGAAGACCAGATTGGAAAGTCCATGGAGGTTTATATTAACGATATGTTGACCAAGAGTATGAAGGCCAACACTTATGTGGCGGACCTTGAAAAAACTTTCAACACCATGGACGAGTAAAAGATGAAGCTCAACCCAACCAAGTGTGTCTTCGGCGTCAGAGCTGGAAAGTTCTTGGGTTTTATTGTCAATCAGAGAGGTATAGAAGCCAACCCAGAGAAGATAAAGTCCCTGCTAGAGATGTAGACACCAAGGAACATTAAGGAAGTTCAAAGGATGACCGTACGAGTAGTCACATTAAATAGGGTTATCTCAAGAGCCACTGATAAATGTCTTCCATTCTTTAAGATTCTTAGAAAGCCTTTTAAGTGGGATGAGGAATGAGATAAATCTTTTATGGAGCTAGATTCTTATCTCATCTCTCCACTTTTACTGTCTCGTCCTGTCCAAGGAGATAAACTTTATGTTTACTTAATCGTGTCTAAGTCGGCTATCAGCGCGACGATAGTATGAGATGATGAGGGTATACAAAAATCAGTGTATTTCAACAACAAGGCCCTTTAGAGGGGTTGAATAGAGGTATCCTAAGATGGAAAAATTGGCCTATGCCCTCATCCACGCTTCAAGAAAGATGAAGCCTTATTTTCAAGCTCGTACAATAGTTGTGTTGATGGACTCTTGCCTTAGGCAAGTCATCCATAAACCTGAGAAATTAGGTAGATTAATGACCTGGGCCATTGATCTAGGAGAATATGACATAGTCTATCAACTGAGGGAGGCAATCAAGGGGGAAGCCCTAGAAGACTTTGTGGCATAGTTCACCCAGGCCAAGGCTGATAGTGAAAAATTAGATAACCTTGAAAGGTCGGCTGAAGCCCGTACTGAACCAGCAACGACCGAGATAAGAATGGCGAGACATCTAATAGTCGAGACTGCCAAATTTTGCTCAGAAATGGAGTTATTGAAGAGGGGCCATTTTCAGAAGGGGCAATTTGAACTTTTTTGTTGAGGGTTCATCCTGTGAAAATGGTAGTTGAGCTGGCCTAATTGTGTCGGCCCCAGACGAAATATATATAGAGTACGCATTGTGGTTCAGTTTCAAGGCTTCCAATAATGAGTCAGAGTATCAGGCCCTCATAGTCGAAATCTCCCCGCCAGAGCTCTGAACGTCAATCTACTTTTAGTCCACAATGACTCTCAGCTTGTGGCTAATCAGGTCCTAGGGAGTTATGAATCCAAAGACGATATAATGGAAAGATACCTAGCAAAAGTGAAGAAGATGATGAAGGACTTTGGTGAGATCAAAGTCAAAAGGGTGCCTTAACTAGATAATAGTCGAGCCAACACTCTGGCAAGGTTAGCCTCGGAAACACGGACATAGACTAAGAGATTGGTGCCAATATAAATCCTTTCTCGACCGAAAATAGAGGAGGATGACTCGAAGTTAATTTTTTTCTTCAATTTAAACCTGGGACGATCTTGGATGGACCCCCTTATTCAGTATATCAAAGGGGGTATATTTCTGGAGTCTAAGGCCAAAAGAAGGAAGTTAAAATAAAAGGCCGCTAAGTTCTCTATCCTAGGGGATGTGTTATACAAGAAGGGGTTTCTTTTACCTCTGCTCAGATGTGTCCACTCTGTCGAGGTCGACTATATTTTAAAGGATGTTCGCGAAGGATCTTTCTTAAGACATATTGGCGGTAGATCATTGGCAAAAAGGATCATCACTCAAGGATATTGGTGGCTGACCCTGGATAAGGACTCAGCTGAATACCAGCGGTTTTCCACTATCCCTCACTAGCCCCATCAACCTCTGATGTCTATCACCTCACCATGGCCATTTGTAATATGGGGGATTGATTTGGTTGGACCTCTGCCAAGGGCCATGGGCAACTATAGATATTTAATTGTGGCGATATACTACTTTTCAAAGTGGGTAGAGGTCAAGGATATGATTAAGATCACAGAAAAGAAGACCTTTCAGTTTATATTGAAGAACATAATTTGTAGATACAAATTGCCTAATACATTCATCTCAAACAATGGTACCCAGTTCAAAAACATTTCCCTAGAAAAGTATTGTAAAAGGGTCGGCATCAAACAGTTCTTCTCGTCACCTGGCTGACCCCAGGACAATGGTCAGACTAAGGTCACCAATAAAACTATTCTTGATGGAATCAAGAATATATTGGAAGAGGCTAAAGGAAAATGGACTGAAGCAGTACATGCTGTACTATGGGCTTACCGAACGAAGATGAAAATGCCGATAGGGGAAACCCCCATCATGTTAGCTTATGGATCAGAAGTTGTGGTTCTGATAGAGATTGGTCTCCCCACCCATAGAGTTCAGATGTATGACCTTGAGGGAAATGTGGTAGAGAGAAGACTTGACCTAGATATGATTGAAGAAAGAAGAGAGGATGCTGAGGTCAAATTGGAAACCTATCAGTAGAGGATGACCAAGTTTTATAATAAGAAGAAAAAACCGAGGTCGATAGCAGTGGGAGACCTTGTTTTGAAGAAGACTTTGCAGAAGCCGAACAAGCTTCATGCTGACTATCATAGTCCTTACAGGGTTACTGATGAGGTAGTCCCAGGAACCTATTGGTTGGATAACCTAGAGGGGGAAACATTATCCAACCCTTGGAACGCCGACCACTTAAAAAGGTACTACCAATAGATGATTGTATAGGAGCTTTTCATTATGAATCATTGTAAAAAGAGCTTATTACGAATGAGAAAAATGAAAATGGTTTGTTCCCTTATATCTCATATACTTTAGTTTGAATGATTTATTTCAAGTACCCTTAAAATCTAGAAAACATCATTAGTGGTGAAGATAGAAACAACCCAACCTTGGTGAAATGATAACCTGGAAAGGGAGCCGACTCCATCCATGGACTTTTAATAGCACTAAGAAGGGTCAGCTTAATTATTAAAACATCATTAATTTGGTGAATATGAGATGACACATCATTAGTTAGGTGATCTCAGGCCTTAAACATCATTAATTTGGTGAATATGTGATGAAACGTCATTAGTTTGGTGATCTCAGACCTTAAACATCATTAATTCGGTGAATATGCGATGAAACATCATTAATTTGGTGAATAATTGGTCAAAAAACCTCTCTCGACCAAGATGACAGTGCATGGACGAGACGATGCTCAACCATGCACTCTCAAAATGACGAGAAGGGGTATAGCATAACATTATAATTTGGTGAGTCCGAATTGAAAATCACTTGGGTGTGGTTCATTACTTAAACATCATTAATTTGATGAATATGAGATGAAACATCATTAGGTTGGTGATCTCAGACCTTAAACATCATTAATTTGGTGAATATGAGATGAATCATCATTAGTTTGGTGATCTCAGAGCTTAAACATCATTAATTTGGTGAATATGCGATGAAACAACATTAATTTGGTGAATACTTGGTGAAAAAACCTCTCTTGGCTGAGACGATAGTGCATGGACGAGACGATGCTCAACCATGCACTCTCAAAACGACGAGAGGGGATATGGTATACCACCATAATTTGGTGAATCCGAATTATGAAATTTAGTGTCCATATATAATAGAAGAAATTTGGTGGTTATCCTTATCCTGACTCATAGACGAGACAAGATTCCAAACATTGTGAAATTTGGTGTTGACTTTACCACCACAACACAACATATAATAGAAGAAACAAGCAAACATCCAAACGAGCAAACATTCAAGCAAGTAAGCATTCATATTTCAGGAACTGATCAGAACAAAAGAAGTTAAAAGTGTTCATGTGTTACATCGGATAAAAGGAAATAGCTCCCAAACGACCCCCTTGACCAAAAAGAAAAAAACTCAAACCTAAATTTATTGATCGAGTGTAGTGTCGACATCTCCAAGGGCCGACCCTTCAGTAGCAGAAACCTTGACCACATCATCAACCCCGGTCCTTTTAACATCGGCATCCAACTCAGCTATGTCCTCTTGAGCCCTATGAGTGTCAGGGTCGACCTTGGCACCCCCACCAGGTATTTCAACACCAGGGAGAGCTATCTTAAGGAGTGGGTCACTTAAGTCAAGACACATGAAGTCCCGAGAGGTCAAGCTCCCAGTTTTTGCCTATCTCAGAGAAAACCATCGGCAAGCAGTTCTAATGCCCCTTTCCAGATACTCGAAGTCATGGTCATTATACTCATATAACTCCTTGTAGCCATCCACAAAAGCCTGAACTGTAGAGTCAATATCGATTTTTTGCATAAGAGAGATTCTTTAAAGCATTAGCATGTTCTTCCTTGAGGTTGGTTACCTTGTCCTGAAACTACTTGAGAGCCTTCCTCAGATTCCGTTCAGTTGTCTTGTCCTCTCTCCCCTTTTGGATCAAGGGTATATTCTTTTTAATCCAATCCCCCCGTCAATAGAGGGAAATAATACCCTACAACTAGAGAAAAGTTAATCAGTATTTGAAGAAAAGTACGAGACTACACTTGGCAATTTTTAACTGAACTTTAGCAAATATACCCGAATGATCCTGTGAATGGAAAAATCAATCAGAAGGGAGATGTCCATGGATTGAAAGAAATGTTTGTCAACCTCAGATATCAAACATATGACACCATCATAATCTTTCCTAGGATTGCTGATGACGCTCTCATCATCTAATTTCAGCTGTGACGGACGAGCTACAAGATCCTCGTCTGTAGAGATGGGAATGGCCTGATCACACCAACTCTATTTTGGGAGATGCGAAGATATTGTTTACTCCTCTTGGCTTTTCCTCTTCTTCGTAGCCTCGGTAGTTTGGCCAGGGCCACCAGCAGTGGTCTTAGTGGCAGAAGTAGTAGAGGGGTTGTCTCCCTTGCCATGTTTATCGAGAAGTTTACTTAAATTCTTATCCACCATCTCCCAAAGGTGATCTGACACGTTTTTTGGATGATCTACAAAAAGAAGACGAGGTTAGCATTGAAAAATTAAAAGAATACGACACATCAGTTCAATAAAAGAGTCCACTCATGTAGCTCGGTTAAGGGGTCAACCCCTAAATCTAGCTGAGATAAGTAGTAAGGGGTCATCAACTGCTCAAATTTCACGAGACAACCTTGGTTTCCTTGATCCCTAAACTTCTCAACTTTCTCAGCAGCATCAGGGTTCAAGCCCGGATCAAGCTTGGCCAACGCAGAGACTTTGGCCCACCTCTGAGGAACCCTTGGCTCAGAGGTACCACAAGCTTCATTGGGACTTATCAGAAGTGGAAGAAAGTTGATAAGATGGATCTCAGATACATATTGGAATCTATGACCAATGTGTTGTAACATCAGGATCAAAATATGTCAAGTTCTTAGGTCATGATTATAAACCTCAGGGACATGTTTGAGGATCAGAATCATGCCACAAGAATGGATGCTACGGTCAGGTTAATTATAACAAAGATGATAGACGGTTGATGGTACTTGATGGTACTCTCATTAGGAACCATGTTCTACATAAGATGTTCATCTTAGGGTAACTGGAGATCTTTGGATCTAAAAGTGATGGAGAAACCTAGATCGATTTTGTTCTCCAATCACTATTGGAGTCCTTTAAGTAGTTTCATCTGAATTATTCTATGAACAAATTTAACTACTCTTTATTGCAACTACTTAAAAAAATCTACGTTGAGGAAAATATCATTAAATATAAAAGGTGTTGTCTAGGTTGCTGAGAAAGGCACATCTTTTTTCTCCAAGAAGGAGATAATAATAATAATAATAATAATAATAATAATAATAATAATAATAATAATAATAATAATAATAATAATAATAATAATAATAATAATAATAATAATAATAATAATAATAATAATAATAATAATAATAATAATAATAATAATAATAATAATAATAATAATAATAATAATAATAATAATAATAATAATAATAATAATAATAAGAAGAAGAAGAAGAAGAAGAAGAAGAAGAAGAAGAAGAAGAAGAAGAAGAAGAAGAAGAAGAAGAACAACAACAACAACAACAACAACAACAACAACAACAACAACAACAACAACAACAACAAAAAAAAAAAAAAAGAATGGGAAAGTCTTCATATGACCTAAGTTGGTTATAACTGTGTTGAAGCCTCATATAATAGGTAAATAGCTGAAAGGCAGGTGCTATATCTGAAAGATTCAAGACAATAAAAGAAGCAGTGTTCGGTATACTTGGAAAAGTAGGATAATGGAAATGTCAATTTATCCTTAGTCGTTGAGAGTTGTTTTGTGGTGCAATCTACCGGTACGTGGTGTGTATATTCGAGATCCACTAATCCTGTTTGAATTTTTATGGTTCCAGGTAACCATGGAGCTCAATCATGGAGAAATATTTCTATTCATGGGGGATTACATCATGGCATCAGTTTTAGCAATTGGAAATAGAGACTAGCAAGCGGGGTCTTATTCAATAAGAGGATAACTAATAAATTAAAAGGAAACTTTTATAAAATAGTTGTTAGGATCGTGACCCTTTATGGAGCAGAATGTTGGTCTTTAAAGAAAAAACATGAATGATGTTAGTGAGATGAGGATGCTCGAAAGGACAAGATTAAAAACCATTAGGTGAGAGAAAAGTTAGGAGTAATTCCCATTAATAATAAATTAAGAGAAAGTAAACGTAGATGGTACAAACATGAGTTGCGTAGACCATTAAATGCACCTAAAACAAGAGGAAGATTATTGGAAATAGAGGATAAAAGAAAAAGGGGTCGCACTTAGCAATCGTGGGAAGAAATTATTAAGAGAGGTCTTAAGAAATTAAACTTGAATGATAATATTACTTATAATAGATTATAATGGGAAATGAGAATCCATGTGGCCGATCCCATGTGATGGGATTTAGGCAAGGATGATGATGATGATGAAAAATGTTAATTTTAGAAGAATATTTTTGTGTTTCTACTATTAGAAGAAACTTGATTTCAATTATTAAGTTAGTTGTGACTGGATATTTGGTTTTCTTTAATAAAGGATTTTTTTTATCAAAAAGGAAAATCTTTTATCTATTTTGGCACATTGTAAAATGATCTTTATGTTATAAAGCATGTATTATCATAATGGCTAAATAATGAAATGAATGGCTTAAATAGACGTAACAGAAAGAGAAAGAAACCTTCTAAGTGGAAATAAACATATCTTTGGCACATGTGTTTGGTCATATTACTATAAAATGAATTGAAATTCTTATTTCAAATAGGCAAATGAGTTCATTAAAAGTGGAGCCACTTTCAGTCTGTGAATCCTATTTGGAAGATAAAATGACTAGGAGGTCTTTTATGACCAAATGTTATAGAGCCAAAGATGGTTATAATTGGTTCACTCTAATTTATGTGGCCCTATGACAATCTAGAAAAGATGTGGATATGAGTAATTCATCATATTCATTGATGATTGCTCAAGATTTGGATATGTATACCATGTGCACCACAATTCAGAAGCCTTTAATAAGTTTAAAATGTATAAGGTTAAGGCGAAGTCTAGTCATGGTAAATTAATACAAACTCTACGATCTAATCATAGGGGTGAGTACCTATTTGCATAGCTTAGAAATCATTCATCAGAGGTGGGTATTACATCCCAATTTTCAACACTGGGCACTCCATGTCAAAATGATGTAGTGGAAAGAAGGAACATGACTCTTTTAAGCATGGTTATATCTATAATGAATTATTCATATCTTCTGTATTATTTTGGGGTTAATGCACTAGAGACAACTACTTATTTACTAAACATAATTTTGTTTAAGTTAGTCTCCATAATGCTCACTGAACTATGGACTGGATCTAAACCTAGTCTAGGATATGTTCATATCCGTGGTTACCCTACGCACATGCTAACGAAGGAGAAATTTAAGTTAGAATTAAGGATAGAAGTATGTATTTTTGTAGGTTAACCAATAGGTCCTAAGGTGGTATATTATGTAATATTAAGGACCAGAGGATGTTAGTTAGTATGAATGTATGGTACTTGGAGGATGATTATATGATAAACCATAAACCCAAAAGTAAGTTATTCTTACAAGAGCTAATAGGGAAAGACCAAGTAATTGCTTGGGAACCACTCGTATAAGATGAATTATAACCTAATATTTATTGTATACTACCTAATGGTAGTGGAAGTATTATCGATGATCAAAATACACATGTCACTTATACTAGACCACAAGTGGAGCCAAATCATAGTGGGACGATCAGGCGTTGGCCTGATTTGTTGATGTATTTGGGTGAACACTTTAGTGAGATCTTAAGGGAACACAAATTGGATTTCTAAAAACACAATGAGGACCTCCAAGATAAGGACTCCGAGATTTATCTTAAGGCTATGAACATCGAGTTGGATTCAATGTATTTAAATCAAATTTGGGAGCTTGTAGATTTTCCATATGGGATAAAACTTATCGGATGAAAGTTGATTCACAAGACTAAAATAAGGGTAGGTGAGAAGGTAGAAACCTTCAAGGAAATACTTTTTATGAAAGGGTTTACTTATCAATAACAGATTGAGTATGAGAAAACCCCAACACTAATAGATATGCTAAAGTCTATCCAAACTCCCTTATCAATTGTGGTTTATCTCAATCTCGAGATTTAATAAATGGATGTCAAGAGTGCGTTCATAAATAGTAGTCTCTTCGCATACATCTATGTGATGAAACTCGAGAGATTAATATCAAATGTCCAAGAAAGAAAGGTGTGTAAGCATAAGAGATCCATTTATATACTTTAGGAAGAATCAAGATATTGGAACATCTAATTTGATTAGGCAATCAAATCTTTTAGTTTTGATCAATGTCCAGATGAAACTTGTGTGCATAAGACGCGTGATGGAAACATGGTGTTAATTTTGATACTCTATGTAGATGATATTCTCCTAATTGAGGATGGTGTGGGTGGATTATCAAGCATTAGAGTGTGTTTATATAATTAATTTGATATGAAAGATCTAGTAGAAGCTAATCACATTTTCAGGATCAGGCTTTTGCATGATCAGAAAATGGGATGTTAGGCTTATCCCAAGCCAATTATATCAATTATGTGCTCATAAAGTTAAGCATGAAAGATTCTAAGAAAGGATTTATTCCTTTCCAGCATGGATTTATTCTATCTAAGAATCTGTGTCCTTATAAAATAAAGAGGATTGGGAATATACCTTATGCTTAGGTGGTGGGAAAACTCATATACACGTATATGCTATGTTGTGTACAAGACCAAACATTTTCTTTTCCATTGGCATGGTAAGAATATTACAATTTAATCCAAGTGAGGATCATTAGACCACAGTAAACACATCATAAAGTACTTGAAAAGGACTAGAGTTTATGTGTTGGTTTACTCAGCTAATAGTTTTGTACCTATAGGGTACATATACTCAAACTTTCATTCGAATAAAGACTTAAGGAAGTCGAACTCAGGATATGTATTTAATATGGTAGGTGGATCCATAAATTGGAGGAGAATAAATAAATAATGAATTTTTTATTCTTCTATGGAAGTCGAATATATTTCAATTTCGGAGGCAGAAAAAGAGATGGTTTGGCTCTGTAACTTCTTACCTGGTTTGGGTGTGGTTACCCCATTTCAATTGGTTATGACACCATATGGTGACAATAGCGATGCGGTTTCTAATTCAAAATATCCAATTACTCATAAAAAGGAAAATCACATTGAGCTCAAGTATCACTTGATACCGTTAACCGTGTTTAAAAGCGATGTTTTCATAACCAATATTACATCTTTGGAAAACCTGACTGATCCTTTTATAAAAAAAATTACCATGTAAGGGTTTTTATAGTCACGTAGAGGATATGGGAATTCGATGCATAAGCACATGGTTTAAGAGTAAGTCGGATATTATTGTGGTCTTATTATTAAAATCGTATATGACACATATTTTTCAATAAAGGTGTGTTGAGTTAATTTGAAATGAGAATCATGATTGTCGGAATGCCTAATATTTGTTTTAAATATATGTATGTATGTCGGTCCATTAATATTTATAGGAATTCTGATGAGTAGGGTTCGGCCTGATAAAAAAAGATTAGAATTCCAATTCCAATTCCAATTCCAATATAACTGAATAGTTCACATTTGAGATAGGGATTTATCATCCAATCGATAACATGCTAATAGTCTACCTTAGCTATGGTAACATGTATGATGGTTCAAAAACATGTCTAATAGTTCAAAAAGGATTGTAACTAATACATTGATAATGTATTGAACATGACCAAAGGTGAGATTCAAATTTAGGTGTTAATTAGATTAGACTTATACAATCTCATAGGTTTTCAAAGGGTGCATCGATTCTTAATTCATAGGGTTATGTGGATTGGAATTATTACACAATTATTGTCTTAATTATTATGGGTGTGATTTAATGCTATTTGTATCTAAATCTTCATAAGTTAGGAAATCATTGTGTAATTGTGTCTAAAATCATAAACTAGAGGAACTCGGATCCAATAAATATCTTGGATTATGATACCCACTTGATGGGTTTATAAGTTTTGATTCTACCAATAAACTTGACCAGTGGATTTATATCCAGTAGAATATCAAATAAGTTAAGTCTGAGATTAACGAATAAATAATAATTTTATTAAAATTGATTAGTGTAAAATTAATTTGACCAAGCGAGTACCGTATGCTTGACGTGAGGAATCAAATTATGTATGATTATAAATTTTCAAATATGACATCATCATTCGAGTAATTTTGAGAAAACTAAATTTGAGTGCAATCGTAATCATTTAGTGGAATTAATTACGATTAAATGGAAAAAATGAAATAAATTATGGGCATGTAATTTGAGATTTCTAAGTATCTATTTGAAAGAAAATGTAATTATTTAGTCTTAGATCCTTAATCTAGTCCATTTACCCAAGAAGCATGTCCAGACCCTCTAGAAATTCATTTATGCCCAAGCTCACAACTTATACCAATATATATTGGTGAAAGATGGAGTTTTAAGTTGGGTAACACATATTAAGGGTTAGAGAATGAGAAGAAACTTACTATTCCCATTTTTATGAAGGTGTGTGGAGATAAAGCTCATATCTCATTCATATCACCAAGTATTCATCTTCAAGAGATCCCACACAGAAGGTCTACTTTTGGGAGGATCATAAAATAGAAGATTTGAGGCTTTTAGTGTGATCTAGGAAGGTTTTTAGAGACCTTATGAATACAGAAAGTTCAAACTCTTCATCACTATATTTTCTCCATATCGAATCACCTTCAAATCTTGCAAAGGTTTTGTGATTCGATCCCAGGATCTGTGCTTCGGATTTAGTTATTTTATTTTATTTTTCTAGTATGTGAACAGTCAAAGATCAAGGATAAATAATTGTATCAACCCTCAACATATCTCTTATTTTTTTGGTTTGATTAGCATGTTTGGTCTCTACTTAGTGTTACATTCTCATTTGATTTCATATTTCTTTCCTTTCTCTCACTTATGAAAGAAATGGGGACAAGTTTGTAAATAGGTCGACTATGAATCTGTAACACCCCATATTTTTAGAACATTTTAAATTACACGTGTGCACATAATTAAATTAAGAAATAAAGTGAATTAAATAAGTATTAATTAGTGAATAAAAGGATTAATATTTATGTGAAACTATATTTACTTGTGTTTTATGTAAAAGAAAACATGTTAATTTATATTATATCATAAGTGAGTAAAATGGACGGGTTTGATGGTATCTCATTCAGGATGTGCGGTTAGGGTCGTGTTGGGAATGATATGGAAAACTAATGATTGATAAATCGTATGGTGATTTCAAGTGAGCCTATGATCAAAAATGGGTCGAGATAGTCAGCATTAGGTACCCTAGGATTGTAATTGGGTTCTGAGGGCTTTTGGGATAAATGGGATCGTATAAGGGAGTTTGGGTCATTTTACAAGTGGGGCTTAACGTAATTTTGGGATTAATGAGGTCTAAGTTTATATCTGGGAAAGGTGGATGGAGTGGGTTGCCATTCCACCTTCCAAAAGACTTAGGGTTTGAGAGAGGAGAGAAACGATGAGGGAAAATCAAAAGAAAGTGAAGAGAAACGATCCGAGAGGAGAATTGGAGAATTATGTGCACAAGATCATTACGTAAAAAGGATTACAATCGGAAGAATTCATAATCTCTATTGTTTAAAAGGCAAGTGTCTATCTTTCTTTAATTATTTATGGGATTTCAATAGTTCATGAATAAATTTGGTGAAGGAACAAATTTTTTTTGGTGGGATTAATATGTAAAAAAGATATTTTGAGAATGGATTCATAGAGAAAGAATTCAAATGTAATTACATACTAAATTTGATGTACATAAAGATATAAAGATGAATTCTTGGGTGTTTGATAAGATAGTTGATGAAATCTTGATTTAGGATTGATATAATGAATAATTTGCGATGAATAATCGATAATTCCCTAGTTTTAAAGGTTTTCGGGTTGATTTATATGTAGAAATATCTTGTATTACATTTGGGATCTATGGGTAACTCATGTGAAGGGTGTGGTTTTTATTGGGGACTCGTAGGGATGAAGAGAAGATGAAGAAATACATCAAAAAGTTGGGTTATCGCCCAGGTGAACCGAACCGATTTGCTAGACTGGGGGAAATCGGTTCGCCCATCGAATTGGTTCGGGCAGCCATGCGAACTGGTTGACTCAGCATGATTGTCATGCCTTTTGTTGTGTTATTTTCATTGGCCTTTGATTGTTATTCTTGGTTTACGGAGTTCGATAGTGACACTGGATGTCTAAGAATATATAGGAGTGATTATAATCTACCTTGGGTTTGATAGGAATCAAATTAAGGTACAAGTTTATGCGTGTATTGGGGTGAATAACACTAGGATCATAGTTTATGAATTTAGGTTAGGATTCCGGGAAGAGTTAGGTAACGAGTTTGAGTAGAATATCTTGGTGGCCAGAAACATGAGATTATTGTATTAATATAAGCAAGTGAATACTTGATAAACCGGGAGTAGGAGAAGACTAAGGATTTGTGGGCTAGTGCTACGAGGGATATATGCACAAGTAGCCAAGTTTATGTATATGTATACATATTAAGGGTGAAATTATGTATATATGAATATATCTATGTGTGACTGATATATGTGAACATACATACTCTAGATATGCTATCATTGTAGGTTGTGCATAGTGGGCGACCCACCCTGGCGTGACTAGCAGGTGCTGGGTTATTTCCCCAGGTCATATTACTGTTGCATGACCATTGTATGTGAGTATAGAGTCTAATGGAGTAGTGCGATATGGTTATGATCCACGGATGTATGTCTATGACCGCCTCCGGTTTATGTGTTTACGATTTGGGTTCGATGGTGAGATTTCGACCTGGTGGTCCAAGACCGGTACATGATGTACCTGGAGCCTAATAGAATAATAGGGATTGCATCCGGGAGGAAAGCTCAAGGATGGTATATATACACATATAAAAGAGTGTTATATGTATATATGTGTGATAAAATGAATGTGTGAACATTGAAGTTATAACTAGTGTACAATTATGTAAATTGTTAAGATAAGATTATAATTGAGAATTATAATGATATAGCTTACGTGGTAGCTAAATGAGAAACAAAGCAAAGTAAAATATGTGTAGCACAATTGGGCTAGAGTTTTAGTGTCTGGGGATAAGTCAAGTGATTATATTAGTTGGGGGTAGCATAACTAGGGCATTAAAATATATGCGATATGTGCGCTTTATAGATGAGGGGCGAGGATAATCTCATACGAGTGCAACACCAGCTAATTATGAAAAATTCAACTGCATATTCATTATTACATTTTAAATATTTTTAAAATTGTTTTGAGCTCTAACCCGCAACAAAAATTCTATTTCAAAACCTTTTAGGTGCTCAGCCACAAGGATGTCAGGCGTAACTGGCCTTCTAGTCAAATGATGTTATAGCAGTTTTGATGCCTGTAAGGATTGATGTGATTCTTCTATCGGTGTTATCTAGATAGGATGTTTACTTTAGTATCCATTTTGAGCATGTCGCCCAGTTAGACAGTTCTTACATTGTTCAAACTTGACTTTATATTCCGTATCAGTGGATTATAGTATTTGGTTTTACCGAGAGTTATTCGATTAATTATTTTATTTCAAGTCATCGGTATTCAGTCTATTCTTATGGTAAATGTTTAGTTATGTTAGTTGTGTTTATTTATTTGTTTGATTGATGATTTAGATGGTTGAACATTTCTAATAAAGAAAGTTATCAATTTTTTAAAATTTCACACTAGGCCTCATAGGTTGTTAGTAATTAATTTAATTTTTGACAGTGATGCTAAGAATGAACTTGTCTAAGATTATTGTTTTATTTTAGTAGAGGATGGATCACCCATTATTAGAATAGGAAGGATGTCATAGGTGGTATCCGAGCATCAGACTATAGTGTTGTTAGGATCTCTGCGGAATTCTTACATTTTCGGCATTGGCTTTTCTTCGATGTCGAGCCCTACAATTAGAACAGTTTATTCATATTTTGCTTTTATGTTCCTCTGATATTGTGTATAATTAAGTGAATCTCCTAAAAATTTTGTTTGGTTTCAGATGCCGAACATGAGAGGATAACCAGCGAGGGCCGTCGGGAGGGCACCAACAGAGTAGAGGCTCAACCGGAGTCGCAAACTACTTAAGGGATAGTGATCGCAATAGAGGTCTCCATTGTTGTTGCTCAGGTAGTTAATGTTGCGATGACTTCCATAGTGTAGAAGTTTCCCCAAGCACCTCCACAGTAGCCAATGGAGCCAATTTAGACTCACCAAGTGCCATCAGTTTGGGAGAGAGTCAAAGTGGCATTTTAGAAGGGCCATTAGTCAGAATTTTAGGGAAATGAGGACGTTGAAGTAGCTAGGTAATGGAAGAAGGATATCTAGCATCATCTAAATATGGTTGAGTGTAGTAACATTCAAAATAATATTTTAGAAACTTTTAAGCTTGTCCGGAGCAGCACTGCAGTGGTGGGAGTTAGTCATCACGTCTATGAAGAGTGTACTATGAATATCATAGAGTTTCGGGTGCGATTTGATCGCAAGTTCTTTTTATTATCTATTCATATAAAGATGTGAATGAGGTTGCTGCACTTATTATAGGAGGTCCAGGCAGTGGCTGAATATGAGGAGGAATTCACCCATTTGGCAAACTTTGTACCTGATGAGGTGAATACGAAGGAGAAAAAGATGTTGAGGTTATCAATAGACTCACTTGCTGGTTAATCTGGCATCGAAAACTTATACTACGGTCATTAATGGCATACTTCTTCATTTCCAGGATCACCATTTCCATGTGAATGGAGGCAAGAGAGTTGGGGATTCTAGACAACACGATAAGACTAGAGGAAACACTGTTAATGGGACATCACAACAGTAGTAAGGTAGGTATCATGATTAAAATACCCAGCTGGGGGATATCAGATTAGGGGAATTCTTATTAGGAGACAGTGGATTCAGATAGGTCAATCAGGGCCAATAGCGTGTTCCATAGGCCCAACAGGGCTAAGGGAACAATACAAGTGGCAATTAAGTTCAAGGCCAACAAGGCTAGAGAACAGGGCAAACTCGATATGGCCGGTAGGGATAGAGATAGGGGATTTCATGGGTTGGTGTTTTATATGTGGAGAGCAGGCTCACATGCGTCGAGCTTGTTCGTAGTGAGCTAGAAGATAGGAGAAGGGTGCTAAAGGGGCAAGAGTTTTAATAGTTCTCGCGGCAATTTAGGCATCTGTATTACAATCGTGAACCAGTTGAACAGCTAGTGCCACTAGCAATTGAAGGTATTCTTTCTATCCATAGGCAAATGGGGCAAGTTTCATGTGACACGGGTGCGTCACATTATTTTGTTATCACTAGATTAGCATGGGAGACGGGTTTAGTGGATGTAGAGTTAGTATTACTATTATGAGTGTATATTTACCATGGGGTAGCAAGGCTCTCATTTTTTCCATCTATGGGGGAGCTGGTGTGAACACTATATATTTAAGTGTATATACTCATTTTTAGAGAGGTATGATTATGACGTTATCCTAAATATGGACTAATTAGCGACAGTTTGAGCGATTGTGGATTATTAAAGTAAGGCAATTGTGTTCTCTATTATAGTGAAGGATGTGCTGATTTTGCTAGGTCTCGTCTTGGTATTGGGTTGAGATTACATTTATATTGTATTTGGGAGGAGACTTCAGGGAGTACAGTTATCTCATTATATTCGTTCCTTTTATATAAGGACATTACTGATGTGATTTAGGGGATACCGAAATTATTGTCGAGCCGAGAGATTGAGTTCGTTCTTAACTTAACGCTAGGTACTTAGTGATAGTGTGACCACCATATTGTTTGAATCATTTAGAGATGTGGGAGTTGGGAATATGATTTAGTAACTTTTGGGGATAGAATTTTTTAGTGTCCCGATAATGTGCTTTGGGCCTACGAATCTCAATAACTGACAAAGCTAAGTAGTAGTTTATCAAGGGCTTCCTTATTGGGATTTCACTTTTGAGATGTCCCACACATATACCTTAGTAAGAGTTGGGAGTTGGGAGACATTTATGGGCTCTAGGGTATTGACTTCGTATGTTAGTCATTACACATATGTAGATAACACTTTGACCAGAGAGCTATTATACGAGTTAAGGCCAGTGGAGCCAGGTAGTGCTGTGTAGAAAGCACTAGGGAATATTTGCCCCACTAGTTCATAAGTGGGACAAACTCAAAAGAACCGAGTCATGATTAGTAAGGTAATTGAATCTATTCTTACTGTATAGTTATGTTGAGAATGTGGGGACGGGTTTAATGGATGTAATTTGCATCCATATGGTATTTGTACAGATATGAATGGGGTATAGGTTGTGTGGGCGCCCTGGTTAGCTCAATATTTAGTATCGTTCGAGATAAAGTAACATGGAGGTAAATGAGTTGGGTTGTATGCCTATAGGGAGGTTGGCAGCACAGTTGGAATAGTAAGGTGGACTGAACTTTGTTAGAGGAAGAAGATAGTCTGGACGTATACAGCAAGGAGAGTTATCACGCCCGAGATGGGTTAAAGGACTATGAAGACATAGGAAAGGGATCCTTCTTGCTGAGGCTGGGTCTAAAAGTTTATGGAATTAAATCGGATTTGTACTCAGTCAAAATTTGAGGATGGCTTTCGCATAAATAGGAAGTCCATTATACCAGACGAAAAGGATCGATAAAGTGCATGATTTCGGAGTAGACGCGTGGATCATGTTTTTGGTGTACCCTGGGAGGGGGGAGTAAGATTTACCATATAATATGACTGAATAAGAGGCGTACATGGTAGGCCTTAAAGTTTCCCTCAAGAAATGAATTTGATACCTCAATGTATACAGTGATTTATCCCTCATCATCGGTCAAGTACTCAGGAAATGGAAAGTCAAGGATGAGAAACTCCTACCCTTCCATGCCCACCTTGAAGAACTAGCTTCCCAAATCCAAGAAATCACCCTCCACTATCTACCCTAAACAAAGAACAACCTAGTTGATGCCCTTTCCACCTTAGCCTCCATTATTGACATGCCCGAAGGAATAACCATGGCCCCTTTCCTTGTCCAGAAATAAGACAAACCAGCCCACTGCTACCACATCGAGCTTAGCATGGAGGAAGGACCCAAAATAGCCAATTATTGGTACTATGATATTTGGTGACTCCTCAAACATGGTAGGAATCCCCAAGGATCTGACAAGAATGACCAAGCAACTCTCCGCAGACTGGCCACCCAGTATATTGTCTATGGTAAAACACTATTTAAGAGAAACTTTGATGGAACCCATTTACACTGTATCGCAAGGGATGATATTGAAGAAATGATGCGGAAAATCCAAAGCATCAAATGTGAACCCCACATGAATGACCATATGCTCGCCAAAAATATCATTCGACAAGGTTACTACTAGACTACCATGGTTCAGGACTGCACAGCCTACGTTAAAAGATGTCTTAAATGCTAACAGTTCTCTAACCTACAACACTTGCCTCAACGAGAATTGTATAACATGACCTCTCCCTGGCCGTTTTCCATATGGGGCGTCGACATCATAGGAAAAGTTACACCGAAAGCATCCCTTGGGCATGAGTTCATCCTAGTCTCTATTGTCTAATTCACCAAATGGGTTGAAGCCGAGTCATACGCAATTATGAATGCCAAGAAAGTGCCCAAATTCATCAAGAAAAACATCATCCGCTGATATGGGGTCCCAAACGAGCTAGTATCAGACAACGGGCTACACTTTAAAGTAGAAGTTACGAAAGTGGTCGAAGAGTATGGAATTCAAAGACATAAATCCTCTCTATACCGACCTCAAACCAACGGGTCAATCAAGGTAGCCAATAAGAATCTCAAAGCTATCATCAGCAAGATCACCGAAAGCTGTCAAGATTGGACGACGGGATTCCTTACACCTTTTGGGGCTACTGCACTTCGGTTCGAACCTATACTGGGGCTTCCCCTTACTTTCTAGTCTACGACATGGAAACAGTCCTACCCATGGAGCTAGAAATACCTTTGCCGTTTGTCACGCTTGAAAGCAAAGTCAACGAGGAAGACTGGCGCCAAAGCCGTCATGATGAGTTGTCCCTCTTGGACAAAAAGACACTAAAAGCTCTATATCAAAAACAAGGGTACCATCATCGTATAGCGCATTTATTCAACAAGAGAGTCAAGGACTGCGGTGTCCGAGAAAGGGACTTGGTCCTTAAAGAAATATTAGAGCCCATTTAGGACCCCATAAGTAAATTTAAGCCCAATTGCAGCAGCCCAAACATTGTAACGAAGATCCTGTCAGGCGGCACCGCTATTCTTACCGACCTTGATGGTGAGGGAATGGTGCGTCCAGTCAACCTGCACCGTCTAAGGAAATTCTACCCCTAGTCTGAAATCTCAGAGCGCTACGACTCTTCTCTTCTCCCTTCTATTCTTATTAAAAAAATACCTCTCTT
Organism: Sambucus nigra; assembly: GCA_949130495.1. Taxonomy (NCBI): domain Eukaryota; kingdom Viridiplantae; phylum Streptophyta; class Magnoliopsida; order Dipsacales; family Adoxaceae; genus Sambucus; species Sambucus nigra. Next base: position 245,057,042 of record OX422217.1, on the reverse strand, counting down.
CACTTACCCTACCCAGAACTACGTGGGCCTGATCCTCTTAAAACAATTTCAAAAAAAAATTTCAAAATTTTTCAAAACCCTCAGAGGTATGTCGATAGCTCACCCCTTCACATGAGCGCGACCCCATTCTTTTCATAAAATACAATCATTTCCTAATCCTCGAGAATGACAGTTCATTTTAACATATACGTGAAAAAAGGATTATGTATACCTTAGCGATGAGTATAGATAGTTCAAAATGCAAAAAGTCTTCAAGTGTCACAATTAGATGATTAAAAACTTGTTTATTTCATTATTTGAAATTTCGGTACAATTACATCAGCGTAAGGAGTCAAATGACTTCCCTTGCCATCCAACACCTACTTTCCTAAAAACAAACCCCCACTACTCCTAAACAACCCACATAGTACAAACAACCACAAACAAAACCAAACACCATACAAAAAGCTTCACAAAGTCTACCCACAACTACCAGAAGAATTATCTCCATCTCCCACATCATGGGGGCCCCAAACCTCCCCTGACCAGAGGGAATGCTGTTGGCACTCAATTGAGCGATAAGCCCAGACTAACCTCGTAAAGACCACAATACCTCCCTCCAAGGTATCAAATAAGGCAAGACACCTTTGACCAGTCTCCACAACTAGCACCTTGGTGACCACTCTCCTCCACAACCATTTCATATAGTCCCATGAGACATGTCAAACTCACCCAACAAATTAAGAGGGATGAGTCGAGGGTGTGACTCCCCGTCTAATTAAATACCGAGTGATCAGACCTTTATTAAATTAAAAAACATAATGTTCGGTTGGTTCATTCTTAGCATCATTGTCGAAAAATATTTAATAAATAAATCACCAAATAATTACTTAAGCTAGTGCCAAAATATATATCCTTTATAATATAACAAAATATTTTTTTTTTCATTTTTCAATTCGAGTAAATAAAATAAAATCCATTCACCACACACATGAACATAATAAATACTGAGTCTAAATTAAATACTAAAATAAATGAGATTGGATAAAACATTACAGTTCAAAATCTCAAATCAAAAAACCATAGTAATCCAATCCAACTAAAATAATTGGAAATTAAACTGAACACAATCTCTAATAAAAGTGACTAAGGATGGGTGACACATGCCCTAATTAAGAGTCTAGATAGAACTGAATGAAATGATAATGGCGTCTAATGCAAGGACCTATAACTTTCACAACAGCTGTAATACGCCAAATACTCCAAGTCTCTAAATTTGGTATCCCTATGGCTGAGCACCAAATATAGTACAAATATAGGAAAAGAGAGAAGAGATGCAAGAGAGGGGTCATAGCCCGATGTTTTAAAAATGATTTAGCAAGTATTTAAAACTCAATTAAAGCAAGTATTATGTGCATGCTAGATATCGAACTCTAACATGAGATTCTTACCTCTCATCTATTATGCACGCCTAACTACATCTAATCCCACCTAGCTATGCCACCCAGCCTAACTAGTTCGAAGTCACACTAATACTAACTATACCCACCAGTAGTATTCCCGTATCTCCCATAGAATACTCTATTAAATTAGACTATGACGAATAGATAATTAACATGTTTCTCATTTGTATAATAAATCTATTATACGCTTAAGATGCATATTATGTAGAAACATTCCCATATTTACTAACTACACACAGTAGAATGATTTTCAAGTTTCTGTATATATAAATATAGTCACAGCATCCCTATACATGTATATACTAATTATGCACCCCCGAGCTGAGACTCATTAGCGCACCTAACCATATTAATACTGCACCCCCAGGTTAGCACCCATTAGCGCACTCATTAATAGTACTCTTGCACCCCCGGGTTATCACCCATTAGCTCACTTAACAATAATATTCCTGCACCCCCGGGTTATCACCCATTAGTGCACTTAACAATAATATCAATCTATAGGCATACACACATCCTATTAAAATCCATAGGTTTACACATAACCAAATCATGTATTTTCCACATATTGAAGTCTTTTATTACTATTCGAAATATAATCATTTCAAGTATTTTCTCTCGAATTTCTAAATCTCAGTGTACTTCATGCCACACTCGCTTTAATATAAAATCCCTTCTAATCTCAGTGTACTTCATTACAATTTTCCGCATTCCAATTCCCGAAAGATATCCTAAGGGTCCAAAAATCAATTCTGGAAAAATTTACAGGGCGGTCCGGACCCCCACTAAGAAAGCGATCCGGACCCCTTTTTAAAATAAACAATCCGAACCTTTCAAATAAAATGATCCGAACCTTTTTCTGAAAAATGGTCAGGACCTTTTTATGAAAAACGGTCCGGACCGCAACTCCTTTTCGGCACAGATTCACCCAGAAACGTTTTTCTCCACCAATTCAACATCTATAACCTCTACGGATCATTCCCAAAAATCAATCAATCATACAAAATCAGTTTCCTAACATGTATGAATGATTTCCACTAATATAACATCATTAATTCATTTCTAATCATCAATGAAATCTGAAATCCCTAATTAATTCAATAAAACCCTAGTTCTTCCAATGATTATCCAAGAACATAAAATTTCCAGATTCGTTCATCACAAAAAATCATTTATACTTGATTTATAATCTACATACATAAATGGGTCAACCTACATTAATCTCAAATTCAATTCATGTATAACCAATCTCCAATTTTCATCACTTTTATTAACGTTACAAGTGTATTCCATTCCTACACTAACACGAACATGGGTATTGCTAAAGAAAAGCAAGTAATAAACACTTGCTTGATTATGAAGGTTTGATTCATCGCTTGAAATTGGTATAGATGTGTTCTACTTTTTTCGATCTACGTGTTGGTGATGTTTCTGGTGAAAGAAGACTAGGTTTGACCTTGCAACTCCTAGGAACCTCTTCTTATCTTTCCTCTAGGACTCTCTCTTTTATTTTACACATAAAAACCCTAACTATAACTACGTAAGGAATAATAAAGCATTCTAATTTTCGTCCATTAATTAGCCCCAAAAATACAATTTACCAAAATGCCCTCCCGGGATGCTGGTTAGGCCTAAGATTGTCTCAAGACCCAAACTAAACCTCCGGGTACACTATTTTGACTATCTCGCTCCTTTCGGACTCAACGGTGACCTCTAAATGGCCATAAGAGTTAATAAAAATAAATTCTCTTTGTATTCCCATTAATTAGTCCCGACCAGACTCACACGCGCATATGACTCAAATTACCGATTGTTATATTTCTCACTCTCGACAATTTATCAAAATGCATAATTCCATATTACATATCACACAGTAATATTAAATTAATAAGTATTAACCCTAGCATGCTAGTTAATATATATTTTAATCCGAATTAATTATCCATAAAATCTCACATTTTAATTCAATTAATCTAACAATAATAATTAAATCCCATAATTATTTAAATCATCAAGAATATGGGGTATTACAAAGGGACGTCGGTTCTCCCACAAAGAGCCTAGTCGCATGTGCATATGCTCCGTCAGGTCCTCCACAAGAAAGAAATCCAGTGTCCACGGTGGCACAATTTGCTCCCAACCATATTGACACAGAAGCCGTTAAGGAAAGTAGAAAGAGGTCTGCCTGAGGCCAACCAGTCGGACGTACTGATACTCTTCGAGCTCCATAATGGGCAACAGTTCTCTCCACTATGGCACTGACCAGCGCAAGCCTAGAGCTCCGTTCTCTACAAAACAGTCCCCCCAACTCTCAATGTCCAGGCATACTCTAATGAAATAGCGAGAGAAGAAGTTTGGAACTTACAGCAAGGGATACTCAGGTGGCATCACCATGCGGAATCTCTCAGACAACCACATAAAAAACATCACGGGGATCCCTCTCAGAAAGTCATAACAACCATCCTGCCAGGCATCCAGGCCATTCAAGGTCTCTACGAGTATCACCGTCGCAGGATTACGACAGTATGACATACATGTAACGATAGCAACCAGTTGGGGGTCCACCATCGTTTCCCCAGTCACCAATAAAACTTTTGAAATAAGGCCTAGGATGATGGCCCTAGCATATCCAGTATCACCCACGTCCTACGAATGTACGGACTAAAACACCAACGGAAGGGAAATCATTCCCCCTGTAACCAATGGCCTGGGCGCGTAAGGTGAAATATGAAGAAGTCCAGCTAGCAATTCCCTGGGAGAATGGGAAAATCAAGCAGAGCCGCAATAACACTGGTATTTTTCCTCAGCATAGTAGAAAATTCCTCTTAGGTAGGACAAATATCATCCAACCCAAAGCGGAAGGCATGAGCCTTGGGATACCAAAACTCGACAGTCGCCATCAGTATGTTCCACTCAATGGGTCTGTTGCACCAGAAAGAGACTCGCCGTATGTGGAAGGCGTCATAATTAATATTGTAAGAATACATTTCTGCCAAGGCTTCGAGGTAGTTGGCGAACGCAATGCTACCAGGGAGATCCACCTTACAAAACTAAAAGATAATAAGCAAGTAAGAATGTGAAAAAGAAAGAAAATGAAAGTGTGAGGAGGAAAGCCCCATTCACACCCCTATTTATACTTGGAAACTCTCAAGCAAGGAAAATAAACTCTACAAAAATGAGAGTAAAACTTTCCCCACCAAGTACCAAGCAATTAAAGAAAGTGTGATCAAAGCCTTTAATTGATTGGACAAGACTGGTATGCCGATAGTCACGACAAGGGTCATGCCGATCGGTAACTCCTATTATGGGAATATTCCCTTCTTCCTTTTTTGTTGAAATCAAAAAACCAATAAAAATAATTTTTATCTTAAGGAAATTTCTAATTTCCTTTATACTTATGCTTTTAATAATCTCATTTTAAATAAAACCCTTCCCAAATACATTTTCAAATTCTTTTTACGGTCTCAGCAGTAAGGTAAAAAGAGCATGTGCATTAATCACTAAACAGAGAAAATTAACAAAAACTTCATTCTTTATTTGCATATATTTTGCTGTATTGCAATGATATTTTGTAGGGAAAGAAAAAAGAAGAAAAATAGGACTCAGCCCGAACCTAATTTTTATTTTCTCTCTCTCTCTCACTCTCTCTTTCTTCTCTCTTCTCTCTCCCTCTAAGATCCCCCATCCCTACGGAGCGCCCTTTTCCCCCTACGGTGAGATGATGTGTCCCCACTTCCAGAGCCATACCCTTCCTCGGATGAGGCAGATGGCACTAAGCAAGAAAGGACCAGAATCGCCTCACGAATATGAGCAGTCGCCAAAGATATCCAGTCCCTGATGTCCTTCAGCCAAGTGGTCAAAACACTGATATGCTGCGAGGAAGAATGGAAAATATCAAATCAGTCAAGCATGATGAAAAAGAAAGAAATCAAGGAAATAAAAAAAGATGTACCGCAGGTCGAAGGACCTCCTCCATTAGACCCAACTACTCTGGGTCCATCGCATGAGGAGACGCACCGACCACCCATCAGCTCACCGAAGGTTCTAACTCGGGGAATGCAATCGCACAAAAGAAGGTCCTAACGTCGTCGTTGGCGCCGCTGATGTAGCCACACCACCTGCGCTATGAGTGGACCCAACTTGTCGACTCGAGCCGGCCCTAAGGAGAGGCATCACATCATATATACTAGGGGCATCATCCAACTTGAGACAAAGTCCAGATAGTCATACAACACCATTATGTCGGTGTACAGAGAGTATGGCTCTCCCATCATCTCAACCACCTGGGCATCCTCAGATATCTTCCCACGCGTCTCATGAACATAGGGGTTTCGCCGGTGGCACCGCAGCCTCATCCTCTATGATCTTTCGAACTAACCTCTCCCTAAGAAACTAGGATTAGCCGAACTCATACGTCAGTAGGCACCGCATTTGCGCATGTCCCCGAGTCACCCCGGTGTGCTGAATGGCTATCCCCAAGGATAAAAGGTCACCTGCAATCCCCATCAAAAGTGAAGGATCAGTATCAATAAAAGATCATTAAAGGAAAAGAATAGTCTCAGGATAAAAGAATGCTTACCCGCTCGCTTGTCAGGCCATTCATGACCGGACGCACTGTCTTTAGAGAAAGATTCTTCTTCGACTGCTGATTAGACCTCCACCATAGGAGCATCTGACAGAAGTCCCCGATAGAATCATCCTTCAAAGAAATCAATTGGGTGTTTAACTCAATCACCTCATAGAACACGTCTGCAAACGAATCAGCATTGAAGAAATAAAAAAGAAGTGCATGAAAAATGCGCAAAATATAGAATACCTCCAAAAGATACGTGGCCTCAGTAACAGTCGGCCGACAGCACCGGCTGAATGCATCCAAAAAATAATAAAGGGATGCCAAATCCAGGCTCCCCCAATCATATAAGCGGATGTTCTAAAACACCCTTAGAAATGGAAAAAAAAGCACAAACGGATGACGTCGCCACCAAAAAAACCCCAACACCAGCAAGATAAATAAGCGGGCCATCTGACACAAATGTTGCCCATCATCCTCATTGACCCTCCTCCTTAGCAAAAGCTCCCTCAAATAAGACAAGTGGAGAGATTCTCCGGAAACCACTCTCTCCACATCACCTAAAGTCCTCGTCACCACCTCCGGCGTCACCTTCAACGTCCTATCCACCTCAATTTAGGAACTCTCGCAGTCCAGCCCTAACAATTGCTGCACAACAATAGGAGTCACCATCATCTCCCCAAAGACAAAATAGAAGGTGTAGGTAGTGTCCCACCACCTCTCTCCCAAAGCACATAGAACCGCAGTGGAGCGGGGCGTCTTATCTAAAGAAGACGCTAGCCTCCCAAAACCAGCAGAGGATACCATATAGTAAACCAAAGGAGGAAGGTTCTCCTAAACGTCCTTAAGACTTGTCGTACCGCGGGCACGAATAGTCGACAGGGAGACATCAGACTGTTAAGAAATGAAGAAAACACTTGTCAGATTCAAGAAATAAAGAAATCTGGTCAAGAAAAGAAAAAAGGAATACCAAGAGTCATGCAATACTTACATAGACACTAGGGTTCCCCACCCTATAAGAGCGATGATGCAAAGGCTCACGTAGAAGAGTCTGATCATCTACCTGTAATACCCCGTATTTCTGAATATTCCAAATATTCCATTTAATTAGATTGGAGAATTAAATCAGAAAATATCGGCTTGATTTAAATTACGTAAGAGTAGTAATTTAAAGAGTTTTATTTCAAATTGTAATTATGGTGTATTAATCGAAAGATAGATACCGGTATATATTGCATCATTTTATTTACTTAGTGCGAGTGGTAAATAGTTACTTAACGCGTATAGACCGCGTTGGGGTGAGAACGAGTCATATTTTTTTAAGTGACTCAAATGATAATTTAGAGATCACCAAAGAGTCCGAAAGGGTCAAATTAGTCAAAATAGTATACCTAGGGGTACTAGTTGAGTCCCGGGGTAATTTTAACCGAGACCGTTCGGGGGCATTTTAGTCTTTTAACATAAGAGAGTATGGAGACCTACGAAATTGAGAGTTTTATATCAGCCGTATGATAGATGAATTAGGGTTTTAACACCCATGACAACACCAATACCATTAGAGAGAAGAGAGGCACAACTTTCTAAAGAAAAAAGAATATTTGGGAAGGTTTCAAAGGGATTCCTACCATCAACTTGTTGGGGAAGAAGGATTAAGGGATGAAGATCATCAATCATCAACAAGAACCATGAAATCAGACCCTACTGATCATAAGGCAAGTTGTTTATTGCAAATTATACAGTTATAATACCCATGTGTAGGGTTTTTGAATAGTTTTGTTTAAATCAATATTTTGATTGGAGAAAGATGATATTGATGCATGTTGGGATAGGAATCGCATGTAGAATGATTTAAACTATGTAGAGAATTAATATTCAGATTAGACTTGATGATTTTCGGAATAAAAATCTGGATTTTGAATGATAATATGGGAAGAACACCATAACTAGGGTTTCAAGAAATTATGGGTTTTAATTCATTAATTCTTTAAAGTAATTGGAGTTTTGATGTATTTGACACGTTAGAAACTATCCTAGTCTATGTGGAAATATGTTAGGATCATTGGGTTAAAGTTTGGTGGACTATAATGGAGTTTGAAGATTTGTTAATGGAGGAAAAATCTTAACGAAGAAGAAGACTGCGTCTGCCCCTGTTCGATCGATCTCGGACTGTCGATCGATCGACTATGTCGATCGATCGACGTAAGCTGTTTCCCAAAAATTTTATGTTTGATCCTTCGTTGAGTTCGGGAATAAATGAGTATTCTAGGATTTACATTATACTTATATGGGAGTAAGAATAAGACCAGTAGGTATATTGTTGAGGTCCAATAAGGCCATTGGGTGTAGGGCTTGGATTACGGACCGAGGAGAATAATCCAATTTAGTAGAGTATCGGAGACTTCGTAAATTGATTTACGGGGCGAAGTAAATTCAATTTAAGTAATAGACGAGTTGGGTAAGAAATAACTACTGAAATTATATGTAAGAGGGGTAACTAGGACCCTTAGAGTTGTGTGAATACTCAAATAAATACGATTAATGAGATAAATCGTAAAGTGAATATTGTACGGTAGATATATGAGATTAAAATATTACGTACGTATATGATTAATAGGTCGGGCGTGTACCTACTGAATTATGTGATCTTTTAGGTAGGGAGATTATACCTAAATTAATTATGTTAGGGTCGATGAGACATTCCGAACTAACATAAAGTTATTATGTGTTTGGGGTCGATGAGAAATGCCGAACCAAACTTTGAACTGGGGTCGCGATGAGAGAGTCCCGAACCAGAATATGTGTATATATATATATATTTTTAAAAATAATTGGGGTCCATGGATCATTCCGAACCAATTGTTACTTGGGGTCGATGAATCATTCCGAACCAAGAGTCCTTTACGTGAATAAAAAAGGGCAAAATAGTAATGACTGATATTTAGTATATATTATGTGTGAAATATATATACTTGACGATATTCTACTTCCGTGTATTAGTAGATTGATATATAGTATGTATTTAAAGACACATACTGAAATGGTAAGTAAGTAGTGAAACTTAATTACGAAATGCACCTTTAGATAGAGAAAATCTATTTAGTAATTCAAGTAGTGAAACTTAATTACATAAGTGGGAAAGTTAAAAATTGAGAGAACTGTAGTAATTTTAGTAGTGAAACTAAATGTGAAGTCTTGAGAAATAACATAGACTAAATGTTACTTGGGAATTATTTAACATACGCGAGATGTTAGTAAAACGGTTGTACTGTATGGGCGGTACTGGAACTTGGGTACAAATAAGTTTAGTTCACTACTTTGGTTTTAGTTAGCTTGAGAAGTATGGCTAGATAAACTAAGTGTAGAACGTTAGGTGTGCACAAAAGATAAGGGGTGAGTTAACTCAAGAGAGTGTACGAGAACCTAACATGTGTAATCAATAACCACATTTTATATTGTGATAAACGCTTGCTAAATATTTTCAAAATGTTTTGAGTACTAACTCTTGCTATAAAATATTTTTAAAACCTTTTAGGTGTCCAGCCACAGGGACGCCATGTGTGATGATTCCATTCCATACTCGGAGCTGTAGTACTGTGGATGCTTACAGGAATTGACTAGACGATATCTCTCATTCAGATCTAGCACAGGACCTCGCACTCTTCTATGTATGGACTTGTTGTCCGGTATTAGTCTCATATGTTAGATTCAGACTAGTGGTTATTCTATTGATTGTTTGGGATTTTTAGCCGATGGTTTATTCGGTAATACTTTTGTTCTGTTGTACTTTTACTTTGTTGTTTGAATTATACTACATGATTATTTGTACTTTGTTCCGCATGGTTGATTTATCTGTTTTAAGAAAGATAAAATTTGGCACCGGTCTAATTTTACTTAGGGGATTAGTAATTAAAAAGTTTCGACAGTGATGCTAAGAATGAACCATTTGAGAAATTTGTTTTAATCTAATAAAGGCCTGATCACCCGATGTTTAATTAGGCGGGGTGTCACAGATGGTATCAAAGCATCAGGTTCTAGTGTCCATAGGATCTGTACGGCTTACTACGTTTTTAGCGTATCGTTTGATTGATATAGAGACCTATCTTAGGATGGTTGTACTCCTCTACGTACGTAGTTTACGTTCTCCTGCTAGTTGGTAGACGTAGTGTTATATATACGAGTCCGTTTGGGCACGGTATGTCGAATATGGTGGTAGGACCGGCATTGGTGTTAGAAGGACTACAGGAGGGAGGAGCTCGGCATAAAGCATTGGGTGTTCGAAGATGGCAATCATAGGAGAGATGACCGTGGTCGAGGTCACTCCTAGCGTGTAATGGAAGTAAATTCTGCAAGGGTTGTTGAGGCATAGCAGGCATTTTCCAAGTGTCGCAACGGCAAGAGGGATGCTAGTCTAGACCGCCCAATGCAGTGATAGTGGGAGTAGGTCTGAAGAAAATTTGATGAGAACGTGCCGTAAATGTGATAAAATGGCAACTGTGCATGTTAACCAATGGAAGTAGTATGTCCAGAGGTTTTGGCATTTAGGACTGACTAGAAATACTCAGAACTGAAAATTTGAGTAAATTTTCAGGCAACGTGGCGGGGATACCAGTCACTACATTCGGACCGAGGGTCCGTATATATAAATGGAAGAACTTTACGTATAGTTTAACCGCAAAGTTCTCCAATGATAATTCAGAAGCGTAGTGAATGGGAATAGATGAACCCCCACGTGAAAGCCTGGTAGAGGCCAATCGTGAGAGAGAAATTATCCGTTGAAGGGACCTTGTATCGATGAGATGGGTACGAGGGAAAAGAGCCCTTGAGAGAATAGACTCTCGAGTTATGATTCGCAATTTTGGTAAAACTCTTCTTGGATGACTTATGTATATGAAGGCAGTATGGTACTTCTTACAAGGTTGGGGTAAATGCTCCTAGGGGGCGAAGTTAAGAGAGTTTAAAGATTTAGTCAAAGAGTAAGACTGAATGTAATGGGGATGGTGCAAGCTATAAGTGGAAACCCACTAGAGGATTTAATGATTAGATCCTAAGTCGGAACTGTTAAGACCCATAGTGCGTTCCTCTTGGTCGCAGAACTAAGGGAACCAGGATGATAGTGCGCAGAATCGAGGCTACCAAGTCCGAGAGGAGGGAGACCCCAAAACGGTCAGGGTGGCCTGGAGTAAGGGGACTTTTGTAAAGATGTCTAGTGTGGCTGGTAGAGCCACGCCTTCTAATTTAGCTTGAAGTTATTTGAAGAAATAATAACTCCAATAAGTTTTGCATTCCGGAGAGGACAAGCGTGTTATGTCCAGAAACCATCTAAATCACCAGAACGATGGTTAAGGAAGTATATGAGTTTTAGCCTCGAGTGAATGGGGTATATGATGACTCCTCACCTGAAAAAGGGTCGAGTTGTCATTATTCATCATAATATGAGAGACTTCGGAGATTATGAACATCTATTAGTAATTGATTTCGGTGTGTGGGAACCTAAATGATGTGAGTCAATGTTTATCGTATGACTGCTGAGCGGAGAGATCGAGCTCACTGTTGTAGTTAGTGCTTAAGACTTAGTGATAGTATAAGCGCGGTGCCACTTGACTCCATTAGAAATATTGGAGTATGGTTGCACATATTGTCGAGGAATCAAATTTGAGTATCTTGACTATGTGTTGTTCCGACAATGCTCAGTAAGAATACATGGGGAGAAGTCCCTTGTTTAAGTTCGGTTGCGAAAGGGAATACGACTGAAATTTTGCACGTCAGGAGAAGTGGCATTGTTAGATGCTAGGGCATCAGTGGAGCCGATAGTGTTGAGGAGAAACACTGAAAGGCTTACCTCACCACGAAGGGATAAGTGGGACTTTGTGGGAAAGGATTTGATTTTTGGCCTATAGGGTATTGAGAATACCCACAAGATTGTAGTCACGTCGTGTAGACTAGGCAAGAGTTGAAGAAAAGCATGATACGGGTGCGACATTTGTAATGTTTTTACAAATGTGCACGGAGAAAAGGGTGTATGGGCGCCCTAGTCAATTGGATTCCTTAGACATCCGAGATAGAGGGATGTGGAATATTTCTGTACGACGGTGGGGAAAATAGGAAACAAGTCGTATCGATGAAATGGGTTGAACGTCATGGGAGATTGACGATAATCCAAGATTATATGTGCTGAGAGATCCAGCACACCCTATGGGATGAAAGTCGGTGGGAAACCGTTCAAAGGTTATCTCTTGATATGGGAGACCTAATTGTGGTGAAGAAGTAGCGCAAGGTGCTACTTGACTGAGTGTTGTGAGTGACTTACGAGTTACTAAAATGTTGATTCTTATAAAGTAACCAACCCAAAAAGGTGCGCCAATTGCGAAGAGTGCACAGATTGTAAAGTATAATAAACCCGGAGAGAAAGGGGAATAGAGTACAACTTGAGGAAAGGTGACGTAAGTGGGAAGAGATGTTGAGGAGAGACATAGTGAGATTGCCTCGAGACACACATCTAGTTAATAGAGCGAGATGGACTCGAAATGAGCAACTGGAATATGGTAGTGAACCTGTAATTCCAATGATGGAATGAGGAGACAGACTTATAAATTATTGATGGATTGTGAACATCATAATTAATCCAACATTTCGTTGGGGGTAGCGAAATGGGGTGACCGGGATGGATTAGTATGTAGTTGAAAAGGGAGAGTGCACGGTGCCGCTCTACATGATTGTGGATCAGGATGAAATCCTAAAATCCCACCCTGTGAGAGATGGTCAGGAAGGAATAGAGATAAAGTTTTATTTTGAGTACGTTGTGCTACCTACGACTCAATGTTAGTGAGAAAGAATGATGATACACCCTTATGATATTGGAATTTTGGAGAAGTCCATTGATCAATTCATAGGTTGAATGTATGCCTATAAGAGCATATTTATAGGTAGAGTGAGTGCCTATATGAACTGTACATGAGGATTAGGTTCGTGGGTTCCGATTACGAACAATACATGTACTTTGGGTGTGGTTCGAGGAGACATTTTTGAACTTTTAGTCCTTAATGCGTGATATGAGGACATTCTATTGGAGTGTGACATTTTAAGGTATATGAAATGTGAAATATATGGCTCACAAATTGTCTACTCATGTGCAATGAGATATATATACATATATTGGTGCTCGAGATGTGATCCCGAGACAAGTAATTAATAATTATTGGTGATCGAGGTGGAATTCCGAGCCAATAACCCCAAAAGTGTTATAGAAGGGGGGTGATTATAAAATAAGTGTTGGTAGTATATTTTATGTGTAAGATATATATACCTATTGATTTTTCCTACTTATGTGCGATAGTAAGTGTGCTTAATCTCTGTATTGGGGTCAATGATATTCCGGACCAATACAGGGGGGATCGATTTGGGGTCGATAATTTTTCGAACCAAATCGATGATAAATATTGGGATCGACGGAAGGTCTGAACCGACATGTGCATTACATTTACCTTGGGGTCGAGGAATTCCCGGACCAATGTAAATGATAGGATTATTGGGGCCGATGATTTTTGCCGGACCAATTTTCCTTAAAAGTATATATTGTATGTGAAATATATACCTTATAATATTCTACTTATGAGTGATAGTAGACACTTAGATGTTATATAGAGATATACATCAAATGGGTAAATTAAGTAGGGAGAAACTTAATTTCAAGAATTAACGTTGGATTGGGAAAATCGATGAGAAATTAAGTAGTGGGACTTAATTATGATATATGCGGCATGGGTAACAGGCGATAAGAAATTATAATGAAATGGTCATGTGCTTGGGACGACCGTTAGGAAGTTATGAATTGGTATTGGGTATTAGAGGGTGAAATTATATTTAAGGTCCTTAGCCTTAATACCAGCCTTATCCTAATTTCGAGGACGAAATTCCTTTGCAATGGGGGAAGTATGTAATACCCCGTATTTCTGAATATTCCAAATATTCCATTTAATTAGATTGGAGAATTAAATGAGAAAATATCGGCTTGATTTAAATTACGTAAGAGTAGTAATTTAAAGAGTTTTATTTAAAATTGTAATTATGGTGTATTAATCGAAAGATAGATACCGGTATATATTGCATCATTTTATTTACTTAGTGCGAGTGGTAAATAGTTACTTAACGCGTATAGACCGCGTTGGGGTGAGAACGAGTAATGTTTTTTTTAAGTGACTCAAATGATAATTTAGAGGTCACCAAAGAGTCCGGAAGGGTCAAATTAGTCAAAATAGTATACCCGGGGATACTAGTTGAGTCCCGAGGTAATTTTGGGCTAAACCGAGACCGTTCAGGGGCATTTTAGTCTTTTAACATAAGAGAGTATGGAGACCTACGAAATTGAGAGTTTTATATCAGACGTATGATAGATGAATTAGGGTTAGAACACCCATGACAACACCAATACCATTAGAGAGAAGAGAGGCACAACTTTCTAAAGCAAAAAGAAGATTTGGGAAGGTTTCAAAGGGATTCCTACCATCAACTTGTTGGGGAAGAAGGATTGAGGGATGAAGATCATCAATCATCAACAAGAACCACGAAATCAGACCCTACTGATCATAAGGCAAGTTGTTTATTGCAAATTATACAGTTATAATACCCATGTGTAGGGTTTTTGAATAGTTTTGTTTAAATCAATATTTTGATTGGAGAAAGATGATATTTATGCATGTTGGGATAGGAATCGCATGTAGAATGATTTAAACTATGGAGAGAATTAATATTCAGATTAGACTTGATGATTTTCGGAATAAAAATCTGAATTTTGAATGATAATATGGGAAGAACACCATAACTAGGGTTTCAAGAAATTCTGGGTTTTAATTCATTAATTCTTTAAAGTAATTGGAGTTTTGATGTATTTGACACGTTAGAAACTGTCCTAGTATATGTGGAAATATGTTAGGATTATTGGGTTAAAGTTTGGTGGACTATAATGGAGTTTGAAGATTTGTTAATGGAGGAAAAATCTTAACGAAGAAGAAGACTGCGTCTGCCCCTGTTCGATCGATCGATCGATCGATCTCGGACTGTCGATCGATCGACGCAAGCTGTTTCCCAAAAATTTTGTGTTTGATCCTTCGTTGAGTTCGGGAATGAATGAGTATTCTAGGATTTACATTATACTTATATGGGAGTAAGAATAAGACCAGTAGGTATATTGTTGAGGTCCAATAAGGCCATTGGGTGTAGGGCTTGGATTACGGACCGAGGAGAATAATCCGATTTAGTAGAGTATCGGGGACTTCGTAAATTGAGTTACGGGGCGAAGTACATTTAATTTAAGTAATAGACCAGTAGGGTAAGAAATAACTACTGAAATTATATGTAAGGGGGGTAACTAGGACCCTTAGAGTTGTGTGAATACTCAAATAAATACGATTAATGAGATAAATCGTAATGCGAATATTGTACGATAGATATATGAGATTAAAATATTACGTACGTATATGATTAATAGGTCGGGCGTGTACCTACTGAATTATGTGATCTTTTAGGTAGGGAGATTATACCTAAATTAATTATGTTAGGGTCGATGAGACATTCCGAACTAACATAAAGTTATTATGTGTTTGGGGTCGATGAGAAATGCCGAACCAAACTTTGAACTGGGGTCGCGATGAGAGAGTCCCGAACCAGAATATGTGTGTATATATATATATTTTTAAAAATAATTGGGGTCGATGGATCATTCCGAACCAATTCTTACTTGGGGTCGATGAATCATTCCGAACCAAGAGTCCTTTACGTGAATAAAAAAGGGCAAAATAGTAATGACTGATATTTAGTATATATTATGTGTGAAATATATATACTTGATGATATTCTACTTCCGTGTATTAGTAGATTGATATATAGTATGTATTTAAAGACACATACTGAAATGGTAAGTAAGTAGTGAAACTTAATTACGAAATGCACCTTTAGATAGAGAAAATCTATTTAGTAATTCAAGTAGTGAAACTTAATTACATAAGTGGGAAAGTTAAAAATTGAGAGAACTGTAGTAATTTTAGTAGTGAAACTAAATGTGAAGTCTTGAGAAATAACATAGATTAAATGTTACTTGGGAATTATTTAACATACGCGAGATGTTAGTAAAACGGTTGTATTGTATGGGCGGTACTGGAACTTGGGTACAAATAAGTTCAGTTCACTACTTTGGTTTTAGTTAGCTTGAGAAGTATGGCTAGATAAACTAAGTGTAGAACGTTAGGTGTGCACAAAAGATGAGGGGTGAGTTAACTCAAGAGAGTGTACGAGAACCTAACATGTGTAATCAATAACCGCATTTTATATTGTGATAAACGCTTGCTAAATATTTTCAAAATGTTTTGAGTACTAACTCTTGCTATAAAATATTTTTAAAACCTTTTAGGTGTCCAGCCACAGGGACGCCATGTGTGATGATTCCATTCCATACTCGGAGCTGTAGTACTGTGGATGCTTACAGGAATTGACTAGACGATATCTCTCATTCAGATCTAGCACAGGACCTCGCACTCTTCTATGTATGGACTTGTTGTCCGATATTAGTCTCATATGTTAGATTCAGACTAGTGGTTATTCTATTGATTGTTTGGGATTTTTAGCCGATGGTTTATTCGGTAATACTTTTGTTTTGTTGTACTTTTACTTTGTTGTTTGAATTATAGTACATGATTATTTGTACTTTGTTCCGCATGGTTGATTTATTTGTTTTAAGAAAGATAAAATTTGGCACCGGTCTAATTTTACTTAGGGGATTAGTAATTAAAAAGTTTCGACAGTGATGCTAAGAATCAACCATTTGAGAAACCTGTTTTAATCTAATGAAGGCCTGATCACCCGATGTTTAATTAGGCGGGGTGTCACACTACCATCGGCTCAAGCGAGTCAAAAAGGTTCTCGCTCCCTTATGCGAGGGGTACCCTAGCCCTCCACTCTAACCCTACCTAGTCATCGGCATTAAGCCATGCCATATGGGTTGCACTGCTTGAGAAGTTAGTCATTTCGGACGTTAGGACGATTTGCAAAAGTTTATAGCAAAAGGAAACAAGTCAGAAAGCTATGAAAAATGATGAGAACCCGCCCCCTTTTTATAGGAGGTTAAGGGTTATGCCGAGCGGCAGTCCCCTCCGCCCATCGATCGACACTGACCCTTCACCTGCTTGAGGTACCCCAAAAGACCATGCCAATAACGATTGTCACACCTCCATCTATGCCGATCGGCACACCCTTTAAAATTTAGTAAAAAAAGTTTGAAAAAAACCCAGAAAATCTTGAACAATTACCAAAAAATTCTTAAAATTTCCAAATCAAATATAGCACCTTGTTCACTAAGGAAAACATTTTTCACCCCCTGCGGAATTTGAGAGAATCATTCTCCCCAACAACATCTCCAAACGACACTCCAAAAATTCCCCAGCTACAAATCCTCAAATCATTCACTCTTTCCAAATATCCAATTAAGACAAATCATCCCTAGTGTAGTCCCAAAATTTCTTAAAGGAAAAGTACACCTCTGTTAGGTCATAATTGACCTCGGTCTTTGACAGTCACCTCAGTTAGGTCAGAATTAACCTCGATCCTTAGTCATCACCTCTTTTTAGGTTAGAATTGACCTTAGTCTTGGATTATCACCTCAGTTAGGTCATAATTTACCTCGGTCCTTGATCGTCACCTCTGTTAAGTCAGAATTGATCTCGACCTTGTATTGTCACCTCAGTTAGGTCAGAATTGACCTCGGTCCTCGATCGTCACCTCTTTTTAGATCAGAATTAACCTCGATCTTGGATCGTCACCTCAGTTAGGTTAGAATTGACCTCGATCTTTTATCGTCACCTCTTTTTAGGTTAGAATTGACATCGGTCCTCGGTCGTCACCTCTTTTAGATTAGAATTGACCTCAGTCTTGGATTATTACCTCAGTTAGGTCAGAATTAACCTCAATCCTCGATAATCACCTCTTTCAAGTCAAAATTGACCACAATCTCTGATCATCACCTCAGTTAGGTCAGAATTGAACTCGATCCTCGATCGTCACCTCTTTTAGGTCAAAATTGACCTCGATCTTGGATTGCCACCTCAGTTAGGTCAAAATTGACCTCGGTCCTCGGTCATCACCTCATTTAGGTCTGAATTGACCTCGGTCTTGGATCATCACCTCATTTAGGTCAGAATTGACCTTGACCCTCAATCATCACCTCTTTTAGGTCAGAATTGACCTCGATATTGGATCGTCACCTCAGTTAGGTCAGAATTGACTTCAGTCCTCGATCGTCTCCTTTTTTAGATCATAATTGACCTCGGTCCTTGGTCTTCACCTCAGTTAGGTCATAATTCACCTAGATCCTCGGTCATCACCTCTTTTAGGTCAGAATTGACCCCGAACCTCTGAATCGGTCATCCACGTCCCTTAGGTTTACAGAACTAACCTCCCTCTATCATGTGGTGGCTATTCGATGTCCATCAGTTGTTTTAAGATCACCCATCGAGGGGATCTATAGACACCACATTTTAGGACCCCGTAAGTCTCACCTTAGACCCCTAGCACTTGCCCTTTCCACCGCAAACTTAGGTTGCACTCCGAGTACCGATCTATAGGCCATTGGGGGGCCCCTAGGACCCATTTGACTCCGGTCAACTATATAGTCAGAGAAACATCTCTTTGAATCTCTTTTCCAATGATCCACCTCGTGCACGAATTGGCATAACAGTTTGTACGAACGAAACATTTCACTATGAAAAATAGATGCAAAGGTCATCGGGCGTTCCCGGGCCCCGAGTTGACCCCAATCAACTTCACCATCAGAGATAAATCTCTTTGAATCTTCGAAGGTCACTGAAACCCTTTTCCAACAATCTGACCCATGCGCGAAACAACATAACCGTTTGGACGAACGATCAGTTTTCCCCCAAAAAATTGATCCGGAGGCCAACAAGCGCTCTCGGACTCCGTTTGACCAAAGTTAACTCGTCAGACCGAGTGAAACTAAATGAATCTCCAAAGGGCACTGAATACCCTTTCTAAGGATCTTCCTCATGCGCAATTCTGACCTACGGTAGGGATGAACAATCCATTTTACTCTTAAAGATCATTGGATGATTTCAGGCCCCGGTTGACCAATGTCAGCTTTCCAAACCAAGCGAAACTCTTTGGAATGTCTAATTACATCTACTAAACTTTCCAATTTTCCACCTCGTGTGCGATTTTGACTTACCATGCGGACGAAAGATCTGTTTCCATCTGACGATCTCCTGTCCAAAAGACTGATGTACGCTTTCGAGATACATTTGACCTAAAGTCAACTCCTAGACCCGAGAGAGGTCCAAATTACTCTTGAAGGTATCTGAAGTACCTTTATAACGGTATGGCCCGTGCGCAATTCAGATCAAGGGTTTGTGTGCTACGGTCATTCTTCCCAAAAAGTCCTCACGAGACTGCCAATTGGCAAGTCCTGAACCCTGCCTATCAGCACAGTGTCAAGGGTTACCTGCCGATAGGCACACCCTGGGGTAGTCCAATCGGCACCCCCCCTTTGGACCTATAAATAGAGTCCATAACCTCACTCCCAAGGCAGAGAAGAAATCCATCAGCATCAGTGATCTCAACAATATTCTCTCGAAATCAGCGAAGTTCCATATGAGAAGTTCCATTCAAGCCTAAATACCCATCCTTTTCACACCCAATTTGGCCAATATCCTTCTCTATCATCAACATTCATCAATATTCAAAGGAGTTCATCCAAGATCCAATCTCATGCTCCAAGGAAGGTTTAATTCCTTCTCCCTCTCTTTTAATCTCTTATTTTTGCATAAGTTACATTAGATTGATAATCTAGTTTCACTTTAGTTCATACATATTAACATCCACATTTTTATTAGTATATTTCGCATAGTTTATTTTTCATAAAAAATCCAAAAACAAATAAAAGAGGGTTACACTCATAAATTTCGAACAGAATTATCCATCACACCATTTCCAAAAACCAAAAACACATTTTCTACGCATACACAGATAAGAAAATTTTGTTCGAATCTATGGGATAAACCCCACCCCTATTCTACATTCGAACTACGTGTACTTTGATGCCTTTATAGACTAAGTAGGCATCTCGGGTTAAAATCCGAGACTCGAGTCCAATTTTTTAATTTTTTAATTTCTCTTATTTTCTTAATTTCCGAAATCCCTCAGTTTCGTAATTATCATACACATACATATAATCTGCTTGTTCGCATTTCATCCCACGCATATTATCGTTTCCCAATCGTGATGAACGCTCATATTTTATCTTCTGCGTTTATTATTATTTTGGGAATATTCATGTAAATGACCCCACCTTACCGTTTCCATGGTATGGGTCGAACGATTCCAATCTCCATTATATAAACACATACACACACTTCACAGGGATAAAGGAAAATATTAACATTTTCCCATGAGAGACCTAAAGGGCGGGATGGGTGTCGTCTAACACCTTCCCATTTCGTAACTTAGCCCCAAACCTCTGATTTATTGGTTTCGTATGCATCAGTTTTGTCCTTGATTCCTCTCTCTCGAAGTGGCAACATGTTCTTTTGCTTGTTTTGTGCAAAATAGGCTAGCGACTCCATCTCTTTACATTCACCCCACATCGACGACGATCGAAGCACCTTTCGAAGAGGGGTGTGAGACGACGGCACAGTTCTTTCTCAAGGGATCCTCATCCTTCCCCCCGAACGCCGCACCCGGGATGGACACAATTAGGTATTATCGTGGGTATCTCCCATGAAGGGAATGATACATTTTATGAAGATGGGAGTTGGCACCTCGATATGTGGGGCCTTTTCTCATCGTCGCAAGGGTAGGGTCGGTTGTGTATAGGATCGACGTAATGGAGCACTTGAAGTGGGTTCAAGATGTATTTCGTGTGTCGTCACCAAGGAGATATCTAAGGATTGCTGTAGTTTATTAGCATATAATGATTAGAAGAAACTTGTTGATATTTTTGGACTGTAGTGCGTAGGACTCTGGTCATGATGGTACCCTTAGTGCGTGCATATTTAGGGCAACACCATTCGTCGTGAGTTGATTTGGGAACGTGAGGATGCCATGCGGGAAAAGATATTTGGAGCTCTTAGTACGATGTATGTCCTAATTTTGGGTACAAAATTTCGTTGTAGGGGGAGGATGTAACACCCCGTATTTCTAGAGTATTTTAAATTACACTTGTGCACATAATTTAATTAAATTGAGAAATAAAGTGAATGAAATAAATATTAATTGGAGAATAAAAGGATTGATATATATGTGGAATTATATTTACTTATATTTTTTATGAATTTTCAAAAATGATGTGAAATCTAATTTTCTTATAAAAATCATTTTATAAATGCCTATTTCGTATTTAAAGACTAGTTAATAGATTAAAGAAGTCTTCTTGGCATCATCAAAACCTGACAATACATGGAAAAATTATTCTCTTTCTCAACCTTTTACATAGCCACTTTTTTGTAGTGAATGAAACTTTCATTCTAGTGAAAGAGTCCATTATTGAACGCATACATATTAGATGCTTACATTAAAAAAATTGAATAATTTCATGATCGGAATCGTTAACAGTCCACCGCATACAAGCATCGCTCCGCTCTAGAGAGTTGTTTGCTAACTGCTAATGAATCTCATTTGAATTTTTCAATAAGGATATCTATGGATGATTTTATTAGAATTTATACATTGTGTTACATGTCAAAATTATTTTACAGAGATTTAGCATATACTCACTTTGATGTATAATGCACAAGCTAGAGACACCCTAATGTTCCTCTCATAGCTATATAGCCTGTGTAAAATACAACATAAAAAGAAGATTTTTTTGCATCTAATCCATAATGAGATTTTTTAGAGGAAAAATGTTTTTTCTTCACTTGTGTTCTTCATACTTTTTGTTCCACTGTTAGAAAACCTTTTTGAAGATTTCTTACTTCATTTCTTAGGAGTTGCACAAGTCATTTTTAAAATACATTTTTTCTTGATTAAGATTTTATTTGTCTTGAGTTTGAGAGACACTTTATGAGATTTTTGAGTGACCAAGAATTTTTTGTATACTTTTAAAATTTTGATACCCTCACACATCTCAGAGAATATTTTACTCTCACGCATCTTAGAGAATATTTTTTGGTATCTCCTGGTAACATTCTCTTCAATTATAAAAAAATATTTGAGTTTGGTTGGGTTTGGGGACATCGGTTGAGGACAAAAAACGATTGTGTTTTTCCAGTATTCTTTAGTTGTTGATGTCTTCTTATATTAGAACATACTATGTGAATGAGCGGTAGAGGAAGTTATGAAGAGGTAATGTAATCTATAGTTCTTCTTTGCAAGTATCTGGTACATTTTTCGTTCAAATTGACCCAAGATTTTTCCTACTAGTTGATTTTTTCCTTATATATCCAGTGTTGTGCGATAGTTTTACTTTTTTGCATATTCCTTATCACTTGTCTTTATAAGAAGATATCAAATGTTTTTATTCTTAAATTCGTAAAACATTTGTGAGGTTGACATAATGATATATTTTGTTTGTCTTTAAAAATAAGAAAATTTATCATTTAACTTGATAATAATATTTATTTGTGTAACCACTGTCGAGAGTACGCATTCTCGGACATGATATTAATTTTTGATAATTTTTTTTCAATTTTTGACATATAATATTTCTATAAGAGAATTAAAAAATACAACTATTCATCACTAAAATTAAAAATAATTATAGGACATATGGTATGATTTAATGAAATGTGTGGGGTTCATATAATTTGACGGCCCACGCTAAAGGTTAATACCGAGACCCACTCAAAATATATGGAAGATATCTTTATGTACTTTAAAATGCTATACAAGAGTTAATGTTACTTAATCTTCACCTCATCTACGTGGCCATACAATTTTACACCCTACTTTTATTTCCCTTTCCCCTAATAATATCACTGATTCAGCCTATTAGACCCTCTGATCCTTCCTCTTTGTCTTCCAACTATTCCTCTTCTTCTGTATCTCTTCATCTCCCCTTCTCACACGACTTTAAATACCAATTCCCCCACACCCGCACCCGCACCCGAACCCACACCCGCACCCTTTACCTATACCCTACCACTACACACCTTACAACACCACCCACCTTCTAACGACCTTACCCCAAGCCATTAACCCCTATCCTTTTCCAAACCCCATCCCACACACACCCAGTTGTCAATATTTATGAATGTGGTTTAATTCATTTTCAATATCTGACAAAGAAAGGCTCAATGTTTATTTATTAAATTAATTGATATGTTTAATATTTTTTATTTTTAGTTTTAATATGAAAAATTATCCGTCCCGATATTTTTATTATTTCGGAAGAGTAAACATATTTTTATCATTATATTATGTTTATTTCCAATGATATTTTTTTAACAACCCATATGTGGTGAAAGTGTGTATATAAAAAAATTGTTATGAAGTTGTTATAATTTAATAATATGCACCTTGACTCTAAAATGGTTTCAAGAAACATATATATTTTTAACCACTTATATAAAATATTCTAACTCGCGCATCACACGGGTTTACCACTAATTTTTAAAATAATAAGAGATAAGTATCAGTAAGTTCCAAGTGTTTAGTAGATAAGCATATCACAAGAAACTAATAAGTGATTGGGGGAATCCATTTAGTTGGGAAACACAAGTCCAATTCTATAAATATTGTAATTATCCCATTTTTGGGTCCTCTGTGGAAAGGACCTCGAACCTCTGCCAATTTTTTACTAGAAACTCATTCAATAAAAACATATCACCCTATGGACGTAAGTAGTTTTTGTCAAATAATGTATGTCGGTGTTTTGTTCTTGTGTGTTTTGGCAATTTTATATTTTTACTACTATAGATTTAGCCCATGAAATTGGGTTTATCATACATGTAAGTTTTGTGTACCTACGCTCCTTTATTGGAAGGAATTTATTCTCAATTTCACTAACCAAATCCACTTATAATCCTACTATGGCCAGCATTCAGGATCACCATGAATCGCATGACATCCATAGCAAAGGGCATCCATCGCCTCAGCCCTATAGATCAGATCTATTTTCTCATAATAGTTGTGCTTCCATATCTTGTTACCACCAGCCCAATAAAGACCTGTTTGATGGTAATTAGTGATAAAATCATCGTAGTTGTGTCTAACAGGATAATCAACTATAATTAATATCTTAGCGAGCAAGAGAGGGTTGCTCAGCATAGGCAAAAGGAGAATGATCAGTTGCAATTTCGAGTAAAAAAAGTACCATGATCTCTAGAGCTAGAAAAGTGATAACTAGGAGGAAGTTCTTACCCTCAGCCCCCAAGGAAGAAATACTTGTAATCGTGGAAAGGGTGTCCAATTACCACATTATGCTAGAACTAACATTGGGTGTCCAAGGTAGGGGTAGATTAGAAATTAAAAACAAACATAAATTCATTTTGAGAGAATTGGATGGGTGAGTCGCCCAGGTCAGAATTCTCCCAACAATATAACTAATACGCCTAACTCTTGTGAATTAGATAGGATATTCTTTCCCTGCATTTTGGAGGAAATTGAACCACCAAAGAAGTTTGCAGCACATAGGTTCAAGATTTATGAGGGGAAGATAGACCTTAATGATCATGTAAGACAATATTACCAAGATATGATCTTATGGATCAATAATAAGTTGATTATGTGAAAAATATTTCCCTTATGTATAGGTCATTCTTTTTAAGTAATTAGTTGAGACTCACTAAAAGATTCATTACCATCAGTTCGCACCCTAAAAGAATGAATGTTATACTCACCCTTAAGAAGAAAACATGTGATAATATCAAAGAGTACACATGAGATATTGGAAGGTCTATAACTAGGAGGAGGATTGTAAAGATTAAGTAGTGATGGAATCCTTTAATATTATCTTTAAGTGAGCCTATGCTAAACCAATCTTTAACAAAGAAAGTGACCACCATAAGTGATGACCTAATGTTTATGACTGGAAAATACACAAAAATAAAAGATTTAGTATCTAAAACCGAATGTTGATGCCGATAAGATATCCGAATAAGTGGGATCCCGATCAAAGGAAAATGGCGGAGGAACCATTGAGACTATTACCAAGGGGGAGAAACCAGAGTGATACAAAGAAGAATTTAGAATGGACTAATCCTACAAATTCCTATTAAGTAATTAACATCGTCTTCAAAGAGATGATATAAAAAATCCTCCCTCAAATCAAAGACGATAAATAATTGAAATGGCCAAGGAATATGGTGGGGGATCCTATGAAAAAACACCATGTTGCGATGTTCGTATTATAAATACCATTGCCACAAGACCGAGAACTTTAAAACTTTCAAATCTCATCTAGAGGATCTAGTTTAAGCTAGGAATATGGGAAACCATCAAAATGATTCAAAGAAATGAGAAGGCAATGACTGACCAACAACCAAATAAAATTTTAGATAATACAAATGAAGGACATATGTATTTAGTGATTCATAAAAACTCTGTACATAATCAGATCAGAGGAAATGCTATGAGAATATATATATGAATAAATTGGTTATTATGGTCGAGGCATTCCAAACTGACCAATACAAACCCATCACTAGGAAATGTCACTGGCCTAAAAAGGTGGATCATACTCAGAACATCATTTTTATAGAAAAAGATCTCCTAGGGGTAGAGACATTCCAAATTGACCTATATAAACCCATCACTAATAAATGTCATCAACCTATGCAATTGTTTCATCAACCAATAGGTAACTTGAATCCACTAACAATTCCTTATTCGTTCACCTAGTGGGGTTAAAACCATTAGATCATTGACCACAATTCCTACCAACTAGAAATATGTATTAGTCACGATTGACTATTTCACCAAATAGGTTAAGGCTGAGTCGTTGGCAAAACATCATGGATGTAGAAATGATTAGTTTTATCTAGAGTAACATAATAACTAGGTTTGGGAGTCTAATAAACATTATAACAAACAATGGGACCTAGTTTGATAGCAAACCATTCCAAAGATTCTGCGTCAAACACGGAATCAGACACTAATATAATTTGGTGTCTTACCCACAAAATAACAAACAAGTTACAGGCTTAAACAAGACAAATATGGGTGGGATACTTAATAGGTTAGAAAAGGCTAAGGGCTCATGTGTGTATGAGCTCCCACAAGTTATTTGTGTCCGCCCAGAAATCTACCCATAAGTGGGGTGAATTAGGTATAGGGGTTTAATGGAAATTTTCAAACTTTATTAACTTCGATTAAAGATCAATTGCAACATGATAAATCAAATCAAGAGTAAACAATTAATCAATAGTAATCAAAGGTAGTTAAAAGAGAGAAAGTTTAAAGGAACTTTACAAACTGAGGGTTTAACATGGTTTGGCCAATACCTACATCCATGTACGAGACAATTCTCAAGAAACATCATTATCGTTGGTTCACTTAAGGCAGAACCAAAATACTTACATGGAACAAAATCATGAAATTATAGCCAATAAGATGTTAAACTCATAATTTCTTAAGCGGTACCCATGCAATAGCCCAAGGTCTTTAAATGCCTTGAATCACCACAACAACGGCACTACTAACTAAGAAGATACAATGAAGTTTATCGTAAGTCAGAATAATGAGATTCGTAACCAAAACATAAAGAAAAATAGCTTTACTAAAAATAAAGGTGAAATGGGTTTACTTTCTTTGTCTAGAAAAAGTAATCACAGGTGTAATGCTCAAATGATTGAGTTAAAGTTTTAGCATGAGCGGGTATTATGTTTATAACTTTGTTAAAGAGTGATTGATAACGTGATTGAATTTCAAATGCGTTTTGTAAAAATCTTGGCATGAATGGAGTTTCTTGATTGAGATGGCATTAGGATTTGGTTTCTCTCTTTTGGAGACTTTGGGATATTAGCAAAACCTTGGATTCAAACTTTACTCAATAGGATTATTATTATATGCTTATGTGTTTGATGAAGGAACCTAATATATCCTTTAATTGTCTTCCAATGAGCAACTAGTCATCAGAAAGTAGTAAGGAAATTAAGGGTTCACTTGGAATTCAAATTTGAAAACTAATTATTATTTATTTTTGAATTTTTAAATCCTTTTAGTCACCTTAACTAAAAGTTTAGTCGCCTAAAACCTCCCTGCACGAAAGTAGATTGAGTTGGTTGGTTTTAATTTGGTCTGGCCAAAAGTTTAGTCGAATAAACCTTAGAGTTTTTGTTTCCTAAAACCTCATTGGTTGAGGCACAAGAAAGTTGGGTTTTGGATCCATCGTTTGGGTAGGTTTGGGATGGTTTTAGATAGGTTTAGGGAAGTTGGTTTTGATCATATACAAGATCAAATAATTTAATTTACCTTTGTACAAAAGTTCCGAAAGACCATTAAGAAACTGAACAATGGTCTTCTAGTCTTTGAATATTCTTCTGAATTTCTTTATACATGTGAAGTCAATTTGTGATATGTTTTGGGAGAAAGCTTGTTTGAACTTGAACTTCATAATTCACGTGACGTTGAGATGAATATGTTTATCTGATCTTAAACTTCACTTGATGGTGTTGTTTAATATTTGTCGATTGAGCTTCTGATGCTTATGAGATAGTCTTTCTAGGTTTTTTTAAAATGCAATGAATTTTCATTACATTTCTTGGAATCTTCATTGTAATGCTTGGGCATGTTTTTATGGTTACATGGATGGTATGTTCCTTATAACATATTTCATAATGTATTTAGTGCTTGGTTTAATACCAATTATATTAGAGAGAATATAGTGACGTGTGATTATATATTAATTATCATGTCATTATATAAAATCCTTTTGCTTGAAATACAATTGGTTTCATAATTTGAGTGGATCAGAAGACCCCTAGAAAGTTAACTAGGGAAATATCTTTAGCCTTAGTCTATGGAATAGAATTGGTGATCCCCTTGTAGGTTGGCTTATAAACTATGAATACCACTTTAATGGACCAACACATGAATGATTCTAGAATAAAGGCATTGGTGGATCCCTCTAAAGAAAGGACAAAGTAGTCCCTTATCAAACTGGCATCGTACTAGCAATAACTCGCTAAGTAGTATCATCAACGCATAAATACAAGACAATTTTAGGAAGGGAACTATTTCCTAAGAAAGATTTCTAGTTGCACAAAATAAATCTGATTTGAAGTTGGGACCAAACTAGGAAGGACTACTGCTTAGAAACAATGGAGGGCTATCAGGTCCCACAAGCATGGAACGTTCTAAATTTAAGGATGTTTTATTTCTATTTTAGTTATTTATTGAATATCTTTAGTATTTTTTTATGATACTTAAAATATCACCACTAGGTCAATGTGATGTTAAGCACAAATAGGTATAGCAATGGAACAAACACTATGAGTATAAGATAATGGGATGAGGCAAAGAAAAGATGAAACAACAATTTAAGTGGTGTAGCCAATCTGTCCTATATTCATTATGTGTGTGTGTGTATGTACGCGCGCGCGTATGTTCAACTAGATAAGAGCACTAATGGATATGGCTACAATCACTCAAGCTTTTCTCTCTCTTCTATGTCTTTTGACAAAGTTCTGCTAGGGTTTTTAATATTCGATCCCTTATCATGGAGAAGATGAAATGTATATACAGGGCTTGGGTGGTGTGATGTACTTCCCAAGCATGTAATCAGCAGGACCTACCAATAAGGTGTAGACACATGTCTTTGGCATATGGGCATAATAAGGATGTAATATTCCCTCACATGAAGGAATAATCTTGTTATAACTGAATTGTCCACGTGTGCATAGCTCCTCTTTACCTGTATATGCTCGTACTGCTGGACATCGTCCGTTGTAACATCGTCCTGAGGGGGAGGGGGCGAGGTTGCTTAATTCCTGTAGGACGGTCCCACACGATTATCTGTGTGACCTCGACTAAATAGATCATGTTGAGGTTGGATAACTGGTCACCCTGGTCATCGGCTGTGTCAGAGTACGATGATGGTGTATAGGTGTTGCTTTTTCGGTCTCGACTTTACGGAGGGCCGAGGCTAGTTGTGGAGAGGCCAACCCCTGTCACGACGCCCCCACCAATGGCATGTGTGGATTTAATATCACTCATCCTAAGAGATGAGGGTACACTTTGTTCATATCAATCATCCCCTAGCACTTAGCCTTCTCTGTGAATAGGAGGTTGAGGGGTACGAGTTGTTGTGGGAGTGATTAGGCATTTCTTATGTGCTGGTTGGATATGACTTGGCACATAGGTGGGTGACACATGTCATAGTTAATATTAGTGGCATCCGCCCCAAGTTAGGTATGGTGGCTATGCGCTTAGGGTTTTGTGCCCTCCGTGATGGATTACTTGGAGAGCGTGAATAATCATTAGGGGATATTTAAACTCAAAAAAAATCATTTATCTTTTTTCTCATTTCCTTCACGCCTTTGCCATTTTTCTGCCCAAAAACCTACATATCCCTCAAAGCTTCTAAGTTTTGCAAATCGTTTGATCCCAGGTTGTCTCTTGCTCTTTCCTCTATTTCTAAGAACTCAAGTTCATTCAGGTAACCTTTCTAACTTCTGGTTTTCTCCATTTTCTATGACTCATACTTATCTTTCTTTCTCTTATTTTGCAGGGTGCGGTCTCTCTTCACCGCTTGGCCAATTGGACCATGAAGAGGGTGCCCTTGATCCATAAGGGTCAAGATGCTGAGAAATCAGAGAAGGCCTGGAAGGCTGATCTGGATAAGGTCAAGGGTGACCTGAAGAATGATAGGGACCCGGTCGCCAATCTGAAGGCCGACCATGAGAAGGCTCTCAGAACTAAATATGAGAGCGTGAAGTCCTGTATTGATGCTACTGTTAAAGCTTCCCTGGCCGAGGCCAAAGATAAGATCATCACCGAATATAAAGCATTCGATGAATTTGTTGACTTCAGATTTAATTATTTGGAGAGGGGCATTAGGTTTGCAGGACAATGGGATAAGCATGCTGAGATAGGAAGCCTATCTCTTGATGACTTCATAGGCCTTGGTTTTGCTGACCTTCACCTTGGTACTGCTTTTGCCAAGGTTGAAAATGC
The DNA here is from genome assembly GCA_949130495.1 of Sambucus nigra. NCBI lineage: Eukaryota > Viridiplantae > Streptophyta > Magnoliopsida > Dipsacales > Adoxaceae > Sambucus > Sambucus nigra. The sequence goes on along the minus strand of OX422217.1, from coordinate 245,026,922 downwards.
TACTGCTTGCCCTATCGAGACTAGCCCTCTGGAGGCGACGGAGAATAATGAAGAGTTGGCCGACCATGATGACGGAGTTGAGGTCACCAATGTCAGAGTTATCGAGAATGTTGCTACGGGTGATGGGTCAGCCCCGGACGAGGGTGAGGTTCAGCTTTGAAGGATCTTTGTTAGGCCTTTTGTCTCTTTTATTAAGGCAGTTAGCCTTTTGTATTTTTTGATGTTTCTTGAATTCTGTCATCTGTAACCTCTATATTATCAATGGATGATTGTTTGTTCTATATATGCCTTCCATTATTTTTGTCTTGTGCTTGACATCTTTTTAGAGTACGATACCATAAACTATCACAATACTAATGATGTCTAAGGTCTCAAACCACTAATAAAAATGATGTTTTGAGTAAAGAACCACATCCAAGTGATTTTCATTTTGGACTCACTAAAATCATGGTGTTATTCCATACCCTCTCTCATTGTTTAGAGAGTGCATGGTTGAGCATCGTCTCGTCCATGCACTGTCGTCTCAACCGAGAAAGGTTTTTCACCAAGTTAATGATGTTTAAGTAAAATCACCAAATTAATGATGTTCAAGGTCTAGATCAACAAACTAATGATTTTTCATCTCATATTCACCAATTTAATGATGTTTAAGTAAAATCACCAAATTAATGGTGCTCAAGGTCTGAGATCACCAAACTAATGATGTTTCATCTCATATTCACCAAGTTAATGATGTTTAAGTAAAATCACTAAATTAGTGATGTTCAAGGTCTGAGATCACCAAAATAATGATGTTTCATCTCATATTCAATAAGGTAATGATGTTTTAAGTAAAGAACCCCATCCTAGTGATTTCATTTTGGACCACCAAATCATGGCGTTATGCCATACCCTCTCTCGTTGTTTTGAGAGTGCATTATTGAGCATTGTCTCTTCCATGCACTGTCATCTCAGTCAAGAGATGTTTTACATAAAGTTTATGATGTTTCATCTCATATTCACCAAGTTAATGATGTTTATGTTGACCCTTCTTGGTGTTATTGAAAGTTTATGGATGGGGTCGGTCCCCTCTCCAAGTTATCCTTTCACCAAAGTTGGGTTGTTGCTAGCCTACCACGGATGATCTTTTATAGCTTTTAAGGGTACTTGAACTAATTATTCAAAACAAAGCATATAAGATATGAGGGAACTAATCATTTTCACTTCTCATTCATAATAAGCCTTTTTACAACGATTCATAATGAACAAGATCTTATACAATCATCTATTGGTAGTACCTTTTTAAGTGGTCGACATTCCAAGTATTGGAGAATGGTTCCCCCTCTAGGTTCTCCAACCGATAAGTGCCCGAGACTACCTCATCAGTAACCCTGTATGGACCATGCCAGTTGTCCTGAATCTTATTTGGATTCTTCCAAGTCTTCTTCAAAATGAGGTCTCCCATAGCTATCGGCTTAGACTTTATCCTCTTGTTATAAAACTTGGTTGTCCTATGATGATAGGCCACCACTCTTATCTCATCATCCTCTCTTCTTTCCTCAATCAGATCTAGGCCAAGTCTTCTCTTTTTCATATTTCTCTCAGGGTCATATGTCTGAACTTTGTGTGTGGGAAGACTAATTTTGGTAGGGACTACTGCCTCTGAGCCGTATGCTAACATAAAGGGGGTCACCTCTGTCGGTGTCTTAGATGTCATCCTGTAGGCCCATAGCACAGCATGTACCTCTTCAGTCCATTTCCCCTTGGCCTTTTCTAACCTTTTCTTGATTCCATAAAGAATAGTTATATTGGCGACCTTAGTCTTACCATTGGCCTGGGGTCGGTCAAGCGACGAGGAGAACTGTTTGATGCCGACCCTTGTACAATATTTTTCTAAGGAAATGTTTTTGAACTAGGTAGCATTGTCTGAGATGAGTGTGTTAGGAAATCCGTACCTACAAATGATGTTCTTCCATATGAACTAAAAGGTCTTCTTTTCTATGATCTTGACCATAGCCTCGACTTCTACCCACTTTGAAAAGTAATCTATCACCACAATCAAATATTTGTAGTTTCCCATGGTCCTTGGCAGAGGACTAACCAAATCGATCCCCCATACTAAAAATGGCCATGGTGAGGTGATAGATGTTAGAGGTTGATGGGGATGGTAGGGGATATTGGAAAACCGTTGGCATTTATCTCACTTTTTCATGTATTTAGCTGAGTCCTTAGCTAGGGTTGGCCACCAATATCCTTGAGTGGCAATCCTCTTTGCCAAGGACCTACCCAAAATTTGGCTTGAGAAACATCCTTCGTGAACATCCTTCAAAATGGAACTTTCATATGCTGGGTGGACACATCTGAGCAGAGGTAAAAGAAACCCCTACTTATACATCACATCCCCTAGGATAGAGAACTTTATGGCCTTGCATCTCAACTTTCTTTTTTCAGACTTAGACTCTTACAAGCTACCCTATTTAATATATTGAATAAGGGGTCCATCCAAGATAGTTCCAGGTTTAAATTGAAGTAAAATTTCAGCCTTGCATCATCTTTATCTATCGTCGACCAGGAAAGGATTTCTATTGGCACCATTCTCTTAAACTTTGTCCGTGTCACTGAGGCTGATCTTGCCAAAGCATCGACTCAGCTATTATCAAGTAAAAGAACCCTTTTGACTTTGATCTCACCACAGTCCTTCATCATCCTTTTCACCTTTGCTAGGTAGCCTGTTATTATGTCGTTCTTGGCTTCATCAATCCCTAGGACCTGGTTAACCACGAGTTGAGAGTCACTATGGACCAGGAGTTGGCCGATATTGAGAGCTCTAGCGAGGGAGATTCCGACCATGGGGGCCTCATATTCTGACTCGTTATTACAAGCCTTAAAGCTTAAACTCAGCGGATACTCTATATCTATTCCGTTTGGGGCCGACATAATCAGACTGGTTCCACTCCCATTTTCACAGGATAAACCATCAACCAACAAGTTCCATACTATCCCCTCTGAAAATGGACCCTCTTCAATTACTCCGTTTCTAACCAAGAACTTTTCAGACTCGGTTGTTGAATGTCTCTCCACTCTTGTCTCGGCATCTGATGGCTCTGTATGGGTTTTAACTGACCCTTCAAGGTACCCCACCTTTTCACTATCGGTATTTTCCATGGTGAAATCTGCCACAAAGTCTGCTAAGGCTTGCCCTTTGATTGTAACCCTTGGCTAATAGACAATATCATACTCTCCTAGCTCAATTGCCCAGATCATCAATCTACCTGATTTTTTAGGTTTATAGATGACCTGCCTAACGGGAGAGTCCATCTAGACGACCACTATATGTGCCTGGAAATAAGGCTTAATCTTTCTTGAAGCATGGATGAGGTCATAGGCCAGTTTTTCCATCCTGTGATACCTCTGCTCAGCCCTTTGGAGGGACTTGTTGTCGAAATACATGGGTTTTTATATCCCCTCGTCATCTCGTACTATCATCGCACTGATAGATGACTCGAACACGCCCAAATAAAGGTAAAGCTTCTCTCCTTGGAGAGGACGAGACAGTAATAGTGGTGAGTTGAGGTACGACTTTAGCTCCAAAAAGGCTTTCTCGCATCCCTTGTTCCACTCAAAATATTTTCTAAGAATCTTAAAAAATGGAAGACACTTATCAGTGGCTTTAAAGATAAACCTGTTTAGAGCAGCTACTTGTCCAGTGAGCCTATGAATGTCCTTAATGGTCTTTAGGGTCTTCATATCTAACAAGGATTTTATCTTCTCTGGGTTGGCTTTTATACCCCTCTGATTGACGATAAAACCCATGAATTTTCTAGCTCTGACGCCAAAGACGCGCTTTGCTGGGTTGAGCTTCATCTTGTACTTGTCAATGGTGTTGAAAGTTTTTCCAAGGTCGGTCGTGTGAGTGTCGACCCTCAGGATCTTGGTCAACATATCATCTACATAAACCTCTATAGACTTTCTGATCTGGTCTTCAAACATCTTGTTCACCAACCGCTGATAGGTAGCCCCGGCATTTTTCAAGTCGAAGGGCATAACCTTATAATAGTACGTCCCCTTATCAGTGATCAAGGTTGTTTTCTCTGTGTCGTCCAGGTCCATGAAAATTTGATTGTAGACGGAGTATGCATCCATGAAGCTCATCAATTCATGCCCCACCATAGCATATACCATCTTATCAATACGAGGGAGATGGAAATAGTCCTTAGTTCAAGACTTACTCAAATCAGTAAAGTCCACAGACATTCTCCACTTTCCGTTGGCCTTGGACACTATGACCGCGTTTGACAACCATTCAGGGTAAATGACCTCCCTGATGAACTCGGCCTCTTCTAGCTTTTTAACCTCGTCTCTTATAACCTCATACTTCTCATGAGAGTAAATCCTTTTTATCTGTTTCATCATCTTAGCACCTTTCTCTACATTGAGTTTATGACATCTTACCTCTGCATCAATGCCTGCCATATCGGCATGACTCCAAGAAAATATGCTATGCCTTCTCCTCAATAGTTTGATGAGTTCATCCTTAATCTCTGGCCTTAGGGCTTTATCGAATAGATGATTTTTTTCGGCTCATCCTCATTGAGGACGATGGATTCTACCTCTTCCGCGGCTTCCCCCTTCTTGAGATTCATCTCGTCTCTAGGATCAAGGGTAACAATATTGTATGTGGTTGTTACTTTCTTGTGCACTTCTTTCTCATCATTTAAGTTAAAGTAAAACTCTCATGTCCACATTTGGTCACCTTGAACTTCTCCTACCCCATATGGAGTTGGAAATTTTATCATTTGGTGGACCGTCGAGGGCATGGCCTCAAACTCTTTGAGGGCCATACGTCCCAATATGAGTTTGTAGGCAGAGAAAAGGTTCTCATCCATCACAAAAAAGTTAATCTTCTTGGTGAACCTCTTAGGCCATTCGTCTCCCATTCTGACATCCATTCATACATCCCCAAAGGGTGAACCTTCTCCCCACTCAATCATATCAGAGGATACTGATACGGGACAAGCCTGTCCTTACTAAGTCCTAGGCCTTTGAAGCATGGCCAGAACATAACATCTGTAGAGATTCCTCCATCAACTAAGATTCTCATTACTTCACATCCATGCACCCTAGTCATTATAACGAGTGTGTTGTCATGTGGAGCTAGGATACCCTTAAAATTCAGTCTTGAAAAGCCGATTATGAGGGTTTCCATATCCACTTTATTCCTTTTCTCAGGCTTAGCATCAATGGAGGTCGAGTTCACAACCTCGACCTTAGTTATTGCCTTTGCCTCGGCCACATGAGCTTTTCGATCGGTAACCTCAGAGCCTCCCCTGCAAGGCCACCACAAATTATTCTTACCCCAAATGAAATCTGGTTGAGCCTCTGTACTGAAACATCATTGTCTCTAGGTGGGAGATTCAAATCATCATTATCGTCATCTGAGGCGCCATCCCGCCTTGCTGGAGCATCCTCTAGACATTTACCATTTCTCCTATTTCTAGGGTTGTCTCGACCTCTATCGTCTCGGCCTTTCCCTGAACCATTCTTATCAGCATACTTCCTTAACTTTCTAGATTTCGACATTTTTTCGATCTCATCTTTGAGGGCGAAGCATTTATCTCTAAGGTTCCCATAATCCTGGTTAAATACACACCAAAAGTTTCTATTACTCTTATGAGGGGTTGTCTTCAATTTTTTCTACCACCTAAGAGACCGGTCATTGTTGATCTCATTTATAATGTGCTTATAACTAACTTTTAAAGGCTCATAGTCTGTAAACTTGTCGTCTATCGGCCTTTTCTTGTTATCTTTCCCCTTAAACATATGACCGTCTTCATCAACGTGATATCTTTTTTCTTCATCTTATTTCGGGTCTGTTGCTCCTCTGTGTTCATGACTCTCCCGGCCATGGCCAGGATTTCAGCCATGGCCTTTAGATGGTCCTCTTCCATCTTCCATAATATTTTTCCTTTTTGAATACCTCCGTAAAGGTTGTAATTATGATACTTTCTTCGTAGTCTTTGACTTCCAGTTTCTTATTGTTAAAATGAGCTATTTATTCCCTCAGAGTCTCGTTATTTCCCTATTTGATGTACATCAGATGGGTCATTTATTTCCTAGGTTTTACTCCAAAGAAAAAGTTGTGGAAAAAACTGTCAGCCAGTTGCTTAAAACTTCCTATAGAGTTCTTAGGAAGAGAGGTGAACCATACGTGAGCCACCCATGTGAAGGTGCTTGAGAATGCCCGACATCTCATCTCATCTGATATTGAATAGATATTTGAGGTTGACTGATACATCTCGACGTGATGTACCGAATTGGTGCTCCCATCATACTTCGGCGTAACTACCGAAGATTTCAACTTGGTCGGGGTTGGAAAGTTTAGTATATTTTCCATAAATGGGGATCCTTAAGCACATCCCCTTTGCAAGGGGTTTTGGATTTTTATGTATCCCTTATTTTCTTCTCCAACCTCTGAATCGATTCATTCCAAGGCTTATCTGCTGTAACGTCGACTTTTGTAGGGATATCATTTTCCCCGGCCCCTTCTCTGTCGTCTAGTGGAGCTGATCGTTCTCTATTAACTAGTCGATCTGAGGGAACCTGTGACACCCCACCCAATTAAATATCGGGTGATTAGTCCTTTATAAAATTAATAAGAGAATTTTGGTTGGTTCATTCTTAGCATCACTGTCGTCTAGTGGAGCTGATCGTTCTCTATTAACTAGTCGATCTGAGGGAACCTATGACACCCCGCCCAATTAAATATCGCGTGATCAGTCCTTTATAAAATTTATAATAGAATGTTCGGTTGTTTCATTCTTAGCATCACTATCGAAAACTTTAATCCAATTAATTACCTAACATTTAATTAAGCTAGTGTGAAAACATTATCCAATTAAACTTGAAACCAATTGAATTAATAAATTTCTAAACATGTAACTATAAACCATAGATAAGAATTTAATGTTGACTCAATCAATTACTGAATAATTAAGACTGGATAAAAACCTCCAGTTCAAAATCACAACCAAACCATAATAAATACTCAATCCAACTGAAAAGAACTACAAAGGAAATTGAGTACAACTCCGCTAATGAGAATGGGCGACACATGCCCAGACTGAGATATTTGAACTAGGAACTTAATGAACTGAGAGAAGCGTCTAATCTCAATGACCCGCAACTTCCACAACAGTTGCAGCTCAACAAACCATCCAAGTATCTACAACTGGTGTCCCTGTGGCTGGGCACCTGTACTAATACATATATATAACAAAAGAGAGAAGAAATGAAAAATACGGGTCAGAGCCCGATGTTTTAAAAAGATGTTTTAATAATTTTTTAAAACTGCATTAAAGCAAGTATCATATGCATGTTAGTTCGAACTCTCACATGATATTCTCACCTCTCGACTAGTGTGCACTCCTAACGTACATCTAATTCAACCTAGCCATCTGACACACTCTTAACTAGGAAAAGGCTTATCCTACTAGTTACCCCTTGTAATAGTATCCCGTATTTGATCTCGACATTTATCATTTTAAATAAGTGTTATCACACTAAAGTCAAATATTTACTATTTACGTTACTGAAGATTTCACTATCTTAATAATCTGATATTATCTCATTTTAGGTATACCAAAAGCATACATATATATCTTTCACTATTATATATGTATTAACCCAATCTTAAGAGCCTACAAATATCACATTGTAAGTATAACACAAGTATATATAAATATCCACCACTATTATATATATACTAACACAGCACCCCTAGCATATACCTGTAGTGCAATGCATACTTTGCTATCATGTCCCGGTACATCTCGTACTCAAACAAGGTTTATCGGTTCGAAAATATCCCACGAACCATATAAACAAATCACACGTATTGGCGGCGAACATAGTTCACATACCTATGGGTCACGCACATAACTACGCTCTCATAGTCAGCGACTTATCAACTCACAAATAAGTCTTCACAGTCCTATGTTCTGAGATACAAGTCAAATATCCCCCCGAAGGTCACTCAGGATAAGACAGTTTCTACACAACCCCCCGCGATAGCAAGCAGCTAGGTATGTCATACACATAATATCAAATATAGGTATACACACAACCTATCAAATCAAACGGTATACACACAATCAAACGTCATATTCCATACGTAGTATTACCATCACTAAATACTATCAACGTATTTTTAAATCACGATATTCCCTCTCTAGTAATATATATATATATATATATATAAAGATAATATGTCACCCGAAAATCCTTAATACATAATCATAAGAAGTCCCAAAAGTAACCACTCATTTTTATTCTTATAAGTTCCATATCTTTAGAACTAATATCGAAGTTTCTATCACTTAATACTCTCGACTCAATTACAATTACGACTATCTCTCTCTCCCAATATTCAAGGTAAATTCACCGTTCCAAATATTTGAATCATTACACCTAAACAACTCCCAATAATTCTGCACTATTTTGGGTTCATCGAACACTAATTTTTCTCACTCACATTGACTCTTTGCACAAATAGGGGCAAAATAGAAAATTGTCTGAAAATAAGAAATCTCGCTCGAACGACTTCCACGTGTCGTTCGAATGACTTTGCGCGACAACCAATCTTGCTCGAACGACTTAGAGCGATATCTCGCGACCTGGGTTGTTTCATCTTCAACCTTAGACAACCTCATTTTTCACCATTTTTCAACCCTAAAACGTTTAAAGATTAAGCCCAAACATCCAACAATCAATACCAAATATTATTCTAACATGTATATGAGATTTCTCACAATCTAAAAGCAGTAAAACGTCACCAATCATCCATAAAATTCGAAATCCTCAAGTTTATTGTCAAGAACCCTAGTTCTTAAATTAATATGCATAACTTCTAAATTAAGCCCAGATTGGTTCATAGAAATCACTCTAATTTCATAGGCATCATCCAATCTACATATGGTATTCAAATTCTTATCAAATCAGCCTTAGTTCTCCAATTTCACCCAAATTAACTTTTATAACAAAGGTTTATTAACCTAGACTGGCATAAACATAATTATCACTAAATAAATCAAGAAATACACACTTGCCTCAATTTCAAAGGTCTGATCCGTTGGTGTTGTTAGTATGGATGCATTCCTCGCGTTTCGATCTACACGATGGTGGTGGTGGTTGTGCAGGGTGGTGAACATAACTTCTCCTCCTTTGGAATTTTCTCTCCCTCACCCACGGTGGCTCTCTCTTGATTTTGGTTTAACCTAACCCTAATTGTCCCCAATTAGCTGATATATTATTTCTCCAGTTTTCGTCCATTTAATTCCTCCAAAAATCCAAATTCCAAAACTAACCCTACCGGGTGCCGGCTTGGCCTAAAAATATCCCAGAGTCCAAATAAAATACCCGGGTAGAGTTTTCTGACTATCTCGACCCCTCCGGACTCAACGGCGGACTCTAAATGATCACACGAGTTACTTAAAATAATCTACCTTTTTATTCCACTTAATTAGTCCTTACATGATTCACACGCGTGTCCTGACTTAATATTTCAATTTTCGTATTTCTCTCTCACGACAAGTTATATAAGATCGTCATTCCATATTACTTATTCTCACAGTAATATTAATAATTACTAACTTCTTGTCACGCTAGTAAATATTCAAATTTAATTCGGATTAATAATTAATTCTCACATTTTAATTTAATTAATCCCACAATAATAATAAATCAAATAATTATTTAAATCTTCGAAAATACGGGGTATTACATACTTCCCCCCCTTAATAACGGAATTTTGTCCCAAAATTCAGAAAATAAGGCATTTCTGGTAAGGACAACTCCGGGTATTAACCTCATATCTTATGTAATCTATGCAGTACCGCCCATACAGTACATTACCGAATACCTTTAATAATGAACACCTCACTGATGTTATAATTTACTCTCCAAGCCTTACCACTTAAGTTTCACCACTTTACTTTTAGATAGTTACTAACTAGCCTCCTATTACTTGCACTAGTAGGTTAATTGGTATTTTGATATAGTTGAATTTGTTTTACGCATAAGATATACTATAAATGTTAACACATTTTCACCATACTGCCTCCGCAAAGGACTATGGAACCTAAGAATGCACGCTACCCGGCTCAAACTTAACAATAATATGAAAAGATCCCACATCACTCGGTACCAATTTTCTCATTCCAACATGAAATAATGCAACTCCCAATCATTTCCACACCGGTTAACGGGCCCTAAAATTCCTCTGGACCTAGTAGATTATTGTCCTCCCCTCTATCCAATAAGCACCAGGATAACAAGGATTGATATATATAACGCCTCGAATGGAATCCTATCGATAATAAGTTGAGGGGATTCGTCTTACACTAACCTCACCAGTGGAAGATATTACACTAAACCTTCCCATAATTGGAAATTCAACATACCTCGCAATGTACAACTAAAACTCTCAGTCTTCCCGTCCGCCTGCGAGTGTGTTTGGCCGAATATGTTTGCATATCGATATTCATGGCCTCCCGGAAACTCTTCCCAATAATCGAGTCATAACTCTCTTGACTCTTTCGGACAGAAACTCTATTTGTACCCCATATAACCTTACTATCCCAAGAATAATGGTTGGGGTTTACTGTTACACGTTTTGATTTGTCCTAACTTGGCATAACATGAGCTATTTTAATTACCCAGCCCACTTTCACGCACAAAGGGTCGTGATCCCATTGTAAAGTAATTAACTCTATAATGGTTTAGGGATTCACTCTTCCATTTCTACCAAGGAATTCCTAATGCTGAAGGAACTCTATTATTTCCTAATGGTACATCCAATTCGAGCTCATAAATGTCTTGTTTTTCTTATGCCATCACTACTATGGATTTATATAATTACGCATTTTACCTATCTTATAACCATATCCACATCTATGGATCAGGTAATAGTGTCATCATTGCATGTCACGAGTCCTTCCTCCTCTCTTTCAGCTTCAGATTCTCGTGAAACATGTTCTCCCCATGTCCTATCAAGTAAGTTTCAACCTTCCCGAGTGAAACTTTATAGAATTATTCCTATACCATCCTCGTGGTAAATTTCGGAATTAACGGTCCTAACTGACCTAAACCATCAAACAACTAAGTACTAAAGTCAAAACGTATACATTCCGTTACCTCCAAAATACGCATTGTGTCACAATCTTTCACTTAAGAAAGATAAATTTATTACCCAAATATCTAGGGCGCCTATACACCCTATGCTTTGTGCTTTGCAGCACCACCGAACTAGACGTGTTATATAAATAAAAAATTATGCCCCATATACTTGGCATGACTATATGGTAAGATCCTACTCAATCACCCTACCTTTTCCACCTAATCATATCTTAGGTTGTCCTACCGGTCTGCTCGTAGTGTCAACGATCGGTAACATTATCACATTATTCTTATATGGCTCCATTGGCCTTAATATGTAATATAACCATTTTCTCGCAGTTATAACTACGTATACGGGTAATCATTAAGATAATAAATCTGTGTACTAAAGGAAAAATTCTCCCAACTTCCAACGTTCGTTAAGTTTCAAGCCTGGGATGTCTCACAAAGAGAAATCCAAACAAGGAACCCCTCCGATACACTACTACCTAACACTGCTGGTCGTCGAGATCAGTTAAGTCCTTACTCCATAATATATATCCCTGAATTCCTATCTACGAATATAAAAGTCTACTCGTCTACTTTCATGACACTAAAAACGGCATACAATGCGGCGCTCTCTCGATCACAAGTTATTATCGCTATAAAATTAGGGAGTTATATCTCTCCTCTCTATAATAAGTCAATATACCCTGAATCACATCAGTAGAACATCCTTGCTCATCGGGATCAACATAGTAAGACAACATACTCACCGATGTCTACAATACAATATAACACATATGCAGGCTCAATCGTCTTTCAGGTGATGTCTCGCTAAAACCATATATTTAAAATTAATAATTTTTTGTACTATAGTCTTATCACACAATTTACTATCGTTCAAACCCTCGATAACCAGTAACCATAATAATAATATGCTCTACTATCATAAAGCTCAAAGGAGCACAAATCGTTACATAATACCATATACAAATTTCTCTTAGTGTCCGCACTTTCTCCTCCCCGCAGGTGGCACAAAAATATCACTACCAAATGGTACTCATTTACATAATAAGGTTGTTGTCGCCAGTGTACCCACTAAACCGAATCCACATTCAAATTCTTAGTGTGAACTATTCACATATGTTGTGACACACCCACGTCACTTGAACTCATCATTCATTCACAAAGATGAAACAAAGCTCCATCAGTCTATCCTGATCGTAGGGTCCCCATATGCACATTTTGCAACCCATAATTATCTATAATCGTTATACCTTTTGGATCCCATTCATTAGATTTTCCCTTCCTTTTTCGTTGGTAAATTATTCTGTTTTACTGCTCACCCGCCCAACATCGATACATTGGTCCCATATCTTTAGGCCTCAATTATGGCCTTACTAGCCTTCCCTTGATTTCCTGGGCTCCGTCGACCCTGAAATACGGTATGCTATAGTTACTGAGAACTACGTTGGTCCTGACTAGACCCACTACTCTCGGGTTATTAGTTCCCAGGCCCAATTCTCTTGACCTGATTCCTTCACTGGTCATTTTACTTCTCCAACTGGTATGCCTTATAGGCACGATTTATTACTCCTGATACTATCAATTTCACTTCTCAAGTGATCACATTCAATACTGGTAACCCTTATATCTACATACAGGGTAATTTCCCTTTCACTGGTCCTCCTGGACCTGTTGGGATATCCTTCTCTTGGACCTGTCAGTCTTAACTCCCAGTTGTTATTTTCGTTGTTCCTTGCGCTCCACAGGGCATATGGAACACATGGTTGGCCCGCTGGTCTTGACTGAATCCATCACCATTTCGTTAAGATTTAATCATAACATTTAAATAGGTTTCCCCCACTAAGTATACGTTCTGGTGATATTCTACTAACACTATTGAATTCAACATTGCCCTTCGGCTAGGTATCACAACTCTACTGGCTCCCTTTCTTCTAGGGCATTGACATATTCTAATAAGCATATACTTTGATGGCATTGACACTAGTAACCTTAGTCACACCTCCCATTCTCCCTAGGGTATTCCACCCACGATTCCATTTCAACTCACAGACCCTTTTATCTTCTGTGACTCCTACTTCGGTTACGAAGTTTGCTTACCAAGTTAACTCATCCTTTACGGTTGGTCCCTTCCCGATCAACTGGTGGAAGATTAAACGATCAACCTACACCCAATATCTCGATGTGATTGACTATTCTTACTCTTTGCTGTTTCTCTAAGCTAGAAAAAAAATTCTTCCAAATTTAAAATTCTAAATGTCACTGCACTCTACTTTACATTATTGTCTTTGGATTAGCTCCCTCCATTGGGCCAACACCCTTAGATATTAATATTGGTGACTTATACCGTGATCACCATTCCCCGAATGCTTCACAACTATCAATTGCTTTCCTCCTCCTGCATTCCCGCTAAGGGCCTTCGTTGGTCGTCCCATATTGTTCGGAGTACAAAGTCCAATCACTCTCGCATGTGAATTGGATTCACTAGACTAAATCAGGAGAGCGTGAGTCGCATATGCAGTGGAATGCAACAATCCTAGAATAAGGCTCTACATCAAAGAATGCTAAGCTGAAATGTAATAAGTCGTATAGATCCAAAAGGGAACTAGAACCGGATGCTCTGATACAACTTGTGACACCCCGCCCAATTAAATATCGGGTGATCAGTCCTTTATAAAATTAATAAGAGAATTTTGGTTGGTTCATTCTTAGCATCACTGTCAAAAACTTTAATCCAATTAATTACCTAACATTTAATTAAGCTAGTGTCAAAACATTATCCAATTAAACTTGAAACCAATTGATTTAATAAATTTCTGAACATGTAATTATAAACCATACATAAGAATTTAATGCTGACGCAATCAATTACTGAATAATTAAGACTGGATAAAAACCTCCAGTTCAAAATCACAACCAAACCATAATAAATACTCAATCCAACTGAAAAGAACTACAAAGGAAACTGAGTACAACTCTGATAATGAGAATGGGCGACACATGCCCGGACTGAGATATCTGAACTAGGAACTGAATGAACTGAGAGAAGCGCCTCATCTCAATGACCCGCAACTTCCACAACAGCTGCAGCTCAACAAACTATCCAAGTATCTAGAACCAATGTCCCTATGGATGGGCACTTGTCCTAATACATATATATAGCAAAAGAGAGAAGAAATGAAAGAGACGGGTCAGAGACCGATGTTTTAAAAAGATGTTTTAGCAATTTTTTAAAACTGCATTAAAACAAGTATCATATGCATGTTAGTTCGAACTCTCACATGAGATTCTCACCTCTCGACTAGTGTGCACGCCTAATGTACATCTAATCCAATTTATCCATTTGACACACTCTTAACTAGGAAAAGGCTTATCCTACTAGTATCCCATATTTGATCTCGACATTTATCATTTTAAATAAGTGTTATCACACTAAAGTCAAGTATTTACTATTTACGTTACTGAAGATTTCACTATCTTAATAATCTGATATTATCTCATTTTAGGTATACCAAAAGCATACATATATATCTTTCACTATTATATATGTATTAACCCAATTTTAATAGCCTAAAAATAACACATTGTAAGTATAACAAAAGTATATATAAATATCCACCACTATTATATATATACTAACACAACACCCCAAGGATATACATGTAGTGCATTGCATACTCTGCTACCATGTCCCGGTACATCTCGTACTCAAATAAGGACAATCAGTTCAAAAATTTCCCATGAACCATACAAACAAATCACACGTATTGGCGGCGAACATAGTTCACATACCTATGGGTCACGCACATACCTACGCTCCCATAGTCAGCGACTTACCAACTCACAAATAAGTTTTCACAGTCCTATATTCTGAGATACATGTCAAATATCCCCCTGAAGGTCACTCAGGATAAGACAGTTTCTACACACACACACACACACACACACACACACACACACACACACACACCGCGATAGCAAGCAACTAGGTATGTCATACACATAATATCAAATATAGGTATACACACAACCCATCAAATCAAACGGTATACACACAACCAAATTTCATATTCCATACATAATATTACCATCACTATAAACTATCAACGTATTTTTAAATCACGATATTCCCTCTCTCGTAATATATATATATAAGGATAATATGTAACCCGAAAATCCTTAATAAATAATCATAAGAAGTCCCAAAAGTAACCACTCATTTTTATTCTTATAAGTTCCATATCGTTAGAACTAATATCGTAAGTATCTATCACTTAATACTCTCGACTAAATTACAATTACGATTATCTCTCTCTCTCGCAATATTCAAGGTAAATTCACCGTTCCAAATATTTGAATCATTACACCTAAACAACTCCCAATAATTCTGCACTATTTTGGGTTCATCGAACATTAATTTTTCTCACTCAAATTGATTGTTTACACAAATAGGGGCAAAATAGGAAATTCTTTGAAAATTAGAAATCTCGCTCGAATGACTTCCACGTGTTGTTCGAACGACTTTGTGCGAAAACCAATCTCGCTCGAGCGACTTAGAGCGACATCTCGCGACCTGGGCTGTTTTGTCTTCAAACTTAGACAACCTCGTTTTCACCATTTTTCAACCCTAAAACCTTTGAAGATTAAGCCTAAACTTCCAACAATCAATACCAAATATTATTCTAACATGTATATGATATTTCCCATAATCTAACATCATTAAATCGTCACCAATCATCCATAAAATTTGAAATCCCCAATTTTATTGTCAAGAACCCTAGTTCTTAAATTAATATGCATAGCTTCTGAATTAAGCCCATATTGGATCATAGAAATCACTCTAATTTCGTAGGCATCATCCTCTCTACATATGGTATTCAAATTCTTATGAAATCAGCCCTATTTTATGATATAGTTCTCCAATTTCACCCAAATTAACTTTTATAACAAAGGTTTTTTTAACCTAGACTAACATGAACATAATTATCGCTAAATGAAGCAAGAAATAAACACTTGCCTAGATTTTGAAGGTCTGATCTGCTGGTGTTGTTGGTATGGATGCATTCCTCGCGTTCTGATCTATACGATGGTGGTGGTGGTTGTTCAAGGTGGTGAACATAGCTTCTCCTCCTTTGGAATTTGCTCTCACTCACCCACTGTAGCTCTCTCTTGATTTTGGTGTAACCTAACCCTAATTGTCCCTAATCAGTTGATATATTATTTCTTTAATTTTTCATCCATTTAATTCCTCTAAAAATTGAAATTACAAAACTACCCCTACCGAGTGCCAGCTTGGCCTAAAAATATCCCGGAGTCAAAATAAAATACCCGGGTAGAGTTTTCTGACTATTTCGACCCCTCCGGACTCAACTGTCAAAGGTTGATAGACTTTGTCCACAATCTCAATCGGACCTCCGTCATTGGTCCCTTCGTCGCTGAATAGGATGCACAGTACCTCTAGATATCTCATGAGTTCCAAACATTCTAACTCTCCCTCTTCGTCATCAAGGTCGTCCCCAACCAAGTCATCACAGAGTTCTTGACTGTGTCTCCCCAGGCATAAATGCTTAGGGTCAACAATGTATCTCCGTCTCTGACACGGTGGAAGGTCTTTTTATGGAGCCTGGGGTGGTCCCCTAGCTTGCTAACCTACTTCACCATCCCTGGCGACCGAAGTTACAAACTCTACTCCTGCGCCGCCTGTCTTGGCCGCAAAATTCTGGCTAAGCATAGCAAACTTATTTTGTATTTGATGTTGGCTATCTATGAGGGAGCGAAGCACCATCGCCACCTTAGCCATCCCTGACTGGGGTGGTGCTTGACTTGAAATTGCTCCACCTCCCTGTGGAGGTGCTAGTTGATTCTCAGTTGGAGGAGGTGGATCCATTCCCATTTGTAGGAGTTATTTGTGCTATGATCTAGAGAAGACGAGCTTAAATGCTCAATAAGAGCTCCTTCAATGGTGAAACAACTCCACAAAAGGGGGAGGATCAGTTCACCACTAAAGACTCCGATGAGTATAAGCTAAAAGTAAGGAAGAGATGGCTATCCTCTTTCCCACAAACGTAACCAGACTGGTGATACTTGAAATAGCACCACCAGGTCAATGTGATGATGATCTCAAATCGGTATAGCAATGGAACAAACAATATGAGTACAAGAGAATGGGATGAGACAACAATTTAAGTACTTCATCCAACTAGGCCTACATCCATTATGTGTGTGCGTGTTCCACTAGATAAGGGCACTAATGGCCATGGATACAATCACTCAAGCTTTTATCTCTCTTCTATGTCTTTTGACAAAGTTCTGCTAGGGTTTTTAATATTCGATCCCTTCTCATGGAGAATATGAAGTGTATATATAGGGATTGGGTTGTTTAATGTACCCCCAAGCATGTAATCAGCATGTGCATGGGGGAGCTACCAATAACGTGAAGACACATGTCTTTGGAACATGAGCACAATAATGATGTAATATTACCTCACGTGAAGGAATAATCTTATTATAACTGAATTGTCCACGTGTGCATAGCTCCTCTGTACCTGCATATGCTCATACTGCTGGACATTGCTCGCTATAACATCGGCCTGATGGGGGACAAGATTACTTAATTCCTGTAGTACGATCCCATATTGTCATATGTGTGACCTCGGCTGAATAGATCAGGCCGAGGTTGGATAACTGGTCTCCCCGATCATCGGTTGTATCATAGTACGACGATGGTGTTGATCTATATAGGTGTTGTTCTTCTGGTCTTGGCTTTACGGAGGGACAAGGATAGTTATGGCAAGGCCAACCCCTATCATGACGACCCCGCCAATGGCATGTGTGTCTCTGATGACGACTCGGCCATGAGATGTGATATCACTCGTCCTAAGAGACGAGGGTACACTTTGATCATATCATTTGTCTTGTTTTTCGTAGTCCACTTGTGTTCTAATTTCATTATTTATAGCCTTGATAATTGTTCCTAGTGGTAAATAGTTCCTCAGGGGAAATTATTTCAAATATAAGTCTAATTCTACCCTAATTGATTTGCATTATGCCTCTAATACATAGCATTTAAATTGACCCATGCATTAACAAAAACTTAAAGGATGGCATCCCAAGGCACATGCCAATTTTATACTATTAAGATACGCATTTTGTTAGTTTAACACAAAGTGATCGAGATACCCAGGCAACAATACCATTCCTATACATTATCTTTAGTCAAACATGAACCTGACCAGGTTGGTTGGCTAAAATTCTAGATTGGGGGATCCACGTAAATAGGTGTATGATCATTAACTAATGTTAGGCCTTTGGTTTTGTGTGATGACACACCCTAAAAGGTAAGAACATGATTAATTAAGAAAAATAATGGTGAGATATTGATAAAAGTTAAAGAAATAAAACAAATTCATATAAATTTGTATGAATTACAAAGCTTTATATTTAAAAGGAAACATAAAGGTTAAAACCAAAATCAAAACCCTCACTGTGAATAAGGCGATCATGTTGGGAATTCGGTTCTGGTCATCTCCTTGAAGGGCCAGGATATGCTCGGCCTCTTCCCTAACTTTCCTGGTGAGGAGAAATATAAGGAATATCATCACCTCCATTATTGTATTCTTACTCGATTGGTTGTATGGGGACAACATCCAATAAGGCATAATATTCTTTGTGTACAAACGGTGGCATCGGTTATAAAGGACTATCAATGGCATACTAACACCACAACTATGAGCTCTTTGGGATATTTAGGACGCATAGGGAACTCAACCACCCATGATTAGATGTCTACCCTAGTATATTCTCAATGTGAAAAGGGGAATGAGATTTTCAATTGTACCCATCCTGCCAAACTTTGTTGGACCCTTGTGAAACTGCCACCATAACTTATGATACCTATCATTTAGCCCTTTACTCATGTGTATGGAATCAAGTTGAACGATGTGCAATAACTCCACATCATCTCAAAGACCGAAATTTTTAGTCTTTAGGAGGGATGCCATCTAGCGGATGTTATCCAACTCAAATAAAAAATCCTAGAGATCTTTGAGCTATTTAAAGTTTACTGAGCAAATCCTTTAAAAATCCAGGCATATGGCTAAATACTCCAACCTCACATGATCACTTTCTGCTTCACCAAAATTAAAAGTAGTGCCACTATCATCTGGCACGACCATCACAGGCACAGATGATGACGCTTCGTTGACGGCATAAAACATAACAAGAAGTTATAAACCAAAATGTAAGAGCAACCAAACAAGTGAAAATTAAGTTTAGGCGTTAAGAAACTTGTAATGTATTTTTCCATTTATGATTCAAAATGGAGGGGGTCTATATCCTTAAAATTCTTTCATGAATAAAATAATAAAATGAAAAATGCAAAGTTAAAAAATATAAGGATCCTAAGATTTAACTTGATATCTTTTGTAGAAACATCAACATCTACTACTTCCTCTTACCTTGGTTAACCACCAAAGGCTCATTATGATGATGCTCGTTATAGAGCTTTGAGGAAGATAGGAATTTAACTTTCTCAAGCACAGCATCCCACCCTTATATTCATCATGAGTGAACGGATTCTCTCGACCCTTGTTTTCTATTACTTCATTTCCCTCTAAGACTGACTTTTGGTTCTTGGATGAAAAGACAAGGTCGATCTTTATCATGGCACTCTTTTAATCCACCAACCTTGCCTCTTCAATGGAATTAATTAGGGAAACATTATGAACTTTATCCTTTATGTCTAATTGAATTTGGATAGAATCAAGGGACTTTTTTAAGCTACTATGGCCTAATTAGACTTAGAATACTTTTAGCCTAGTTGAAATTCATCTACATTAGTGAGGTGAAGTTCACAATAAACTATATATAATAACACAAGTGTTAGAGGATATAAATAATTATAATGAATTAAAAAAACATAAAGGGTATGTATGATAATACTTAGAGGGAAATATTTTGGGAGGTGTCAAATTATTTTATCCTTCTTTAGCCGAGAAACATTAGCTCCGTCATGAGAAACTACTGTACGATTAAGAATGTCCACAGTCGAGACAGCCAAAGATATTTAAGAGTCATTAATGACCTCATTTCCATTATTGGATGCTTATCATCCCTTCTTCCTGATAAGGAGATGGTCATTGGCCTCGTCGACTTTTTCTTCTTAGGGGCAAGAGCCCCTTGTTTATGTGGATATTCATCTAACTTCATGGGAGAGAATAAGTTATCCCTTTACATATCTTATTCCCTTAGGTAGAGGGATAAGAAAGTACATTTACCATCAAATTGGGGACCTATATTTTATAGGGTCGATAAAAGGATCGTCAGATAAATGAATGACGCCGACATCCAAAGGATATAGAAGTTTGGCACAAAGCACTGTCGTATGTTCTTGCAACTATATCAGCCGGTAGAGGCACATTAGTTGGGATATGGTGTATATCGATCTCCTTATCAATCGGACTAGAAATAAAAGATATAGTGGTGATGGAGTGATAGGAGAGCAATAAACCAATCATGTTTGGGTGATCATCCTACCCTAAGATTTGATTGATCTTTCGGACCTTCTTTAGATCAACAAAGTTAACCTCTTCGTGTCTAGGCTCATTCTTACTATCAGATATAAACTCAAATATGAAACAAAGTTAAAAAGTAATAAAGATAAGCACAAATACGCAAGTGATTGGGGGACAACAAACCCAATATTTTTTTTGACCTAGCGACTCGCTGGAGTAGGGAAAATGGGGCCCTCATAATGGGGTTATCCCTATGGAATTAACAAATGTTCTCAATTATTAACAAATAACCTATGGTCCTAATAATACTTTTTAGAATCAACAAGGAACATTATTCCCTCGAGGCCTTTGAGTGATAGACTTTCTCAGACGTTAATACCCGCTTTTAGTAGTACCTAACACCTCATTTAATTAAATTAATTTTTTGGAAAATAATTAATTAAGATTTGGCATGTTGGAAATTAAATTAAATGATAAAGGTATAATTTAAATGAATTTGGTTCTAATTACATATATACAATGAACATTTATTTAATTAGGTGGTATTTTGATTTTCAGGTTAAAACCTTAGGGACATTAAGGTTATTTGAACATTCTTGGGGACCAAGTTAACAATTTAAGAAGAGTTAATACCATTGTAAAAGTGTGTATGTGAAGAGTTGTGAAAGGGAAGAAAACTAAGCAACTTTTATTAAACTAAAACTCTAAGAGAAAGATAGAGAGAGGATACACGTTTTGGAACCCAAAATCGCGGGTATACATCACTGTAACTGTAGCCTAGGGCGCGCGACCACAATCTTTTTGGCTTGCGGCCAAGCGCAAGGTGGTTTTCCCTGTTTTATAAAAATAACATTGTTACATGAAATTACATATACATCTTCACACCTTTATCTCAAACCTTAACTATAAAACTCATATTTCTTCATCCCTACCCTTCTGAACCTCCATTAATTCAACTTTCAACCTTAAATTGGGGGGAAATTGCAATTGGATTTTAAAGTTTAAAAGAATGATTAAATATTTTTGGAGGAAGATCCAGTTTTTAGAATCATTTTTTTAGAAACTTATATAAGTCGAGAACACTCTACTTTTCCTTCCAAGTTCAATATGAATTAAATGTTTCCTTTTAAAACTATGCAATATCAATCTAGTTCTCAATTCTCCAATGGATTCAAACACACTTATTTAATTAGGTGTCTAAATTTGAACAAACCAAATTCAATTTTATTCAACCCCTATGCATGCATCTAAGTGTTCAATCAAATCATTCAAATCATGCGCATAAAACAAAAATGACAGATTCTGGAAAAAGACCTTTCGGGTAAAACCCTTTTTAACACTTTGAAAAGTTTACAAGACCATTGACTTACATACAACCTGATAATCGCCCACAAGTGTAACGCATGGTGTCTTCATCAAACCTTTAAGGCTACGCATCAGCCTGCAGTCCAAGTCATCCACACGCAGAGATCTACGCTCGTTATCCACCGATCAGCAGTGAGTTCCCTCCATGAATCACAAGGTATGGAGATGCCTTCTCTACAGAGGTTGAACAATAGCAAAGTATGTTCTTCGGGTTCCAAAACAATTCACATAAAGATATTGAGATTTTGTGAATTGAAACCAAAAAGGGTTTTAAGCCCTAAATGAAGAAGCCAAAAGATTTCTGTTGATATGCAGTGTTGGTAGAATGAAAAAATGAAACGACTTCTTATAAAAAAATGGAGTTGGAAAGTCCAATTTATAGGAACCTTAAGGCGGTGGTGTCATTCGAACGAGAGACGATGTCATTTGAAGTATCGCGCAATATGTGCTCTCGTTAAAATGACAAACGATATCGTTCGAATGACATTTTCTTTAAAAAATAAATAATTTTTCTTCGTTTATCCTTTCAGTAAATGCACCACCTCAAACTCCAAAAAATATATTTTTGACAAAAAACAATTAAAGCTTCACTCCAACACATAGAAAATATTTTATGAAAAATATTCCAATACTCTAAGTGCATTATTAAGGTACTCTAAAACAAAACCTTACCAAAGTAAATCCAGGGGAGGCTACTTGTTGAAGAACCTTGATTATTCGGATTCGTATTAATGTGAATGTGATATTGAACTTCTTCGATGGTGTAGCGGTATACAATATACAAATTGATAACGGACACAAATGTCCTTACAAATCTCCCCCTATGTTTATGCCGGTACAAATAAAAAATCTGAATTATCAAATATCAAATGACCTATATAAATCTACCCTCCCATGAACCAAAATTAAAAAGGTAAATGACAAGTCTTCAAACTTTTTCAATCTTCAACAAATAACAAACATTCTTTGTCATCATCAGGGTGTGCAAAAATGATCTTCAAATGTACCTACACACATGAGACAAAGCAAAACCTCGTGACATATCAAATTTGAAATGATATAAGTATAATTAAATCTCCCCCATGCTTAAACTCCCCCATAAAGTCTTAATTCGTTCTCCCCCTTTTTATTTGTCCGAAATTGACAAGGAAAAGAATAAGTCACAGAAATCAAATCGGGGTGTCACTAAAAACCAATGCAGACAAACTATTTTTTATTTTTTCAGATTTTTCATACAATAAAAATGCAAAAATGATGTTACAAAAATCACCCACCATAAATTTTCACTAAGACAACCAAATCGTGGAAATGGAATGAATGGGCGTGAACAAAATCAATAGAAAATCATGCATTCGTGTACTCCTATCGAATGAATCTCAAAATCATCCTTAGGTGTTGAAAAAATGTTGAATTTTAAATGACATCGACTCAATCCATCAATACATCAAAGTCAAAAGTGATTCCCACACCAATAACGTCTAAAACTATGAGTGCTTTTTCCCGACGCTATCAGGACGGGCAGACCCGTTTTACATTTCTTTTCATCCAAACTCCCTCATAAGTAATAATCATTATATTTTCCTTTTGAGGTGGCCCCTTTTTGACATATTTATCTTTTTATTGCCTTTAAATTTTTTTGGGCTCTTCTAAAACGGTGGCTTTCACGACGAGTTAATTTTACACTCTCGCAGCCCTTTCCCGTGAATCACTCATCATATTTTGTTACATTTAAATCCTCACGGTAAACGGTTTTTACATGAACTACTTCCATTATCATGTTTTATTGCATATGGTTCATTTTGAAAACATAATTGAGATAACAACACTCCGACCAATATGTGATAAACAAGTACAATAATCGAACAAATTCGTGAAAGTGTGCATTAAAGGAACTTATGAGTCAAACATGTAGGTAGTAACATTAAATTATGTCTCAATGACTCCATACATTGCAAAGCACAAAAATGAAATGATGATGCATATCAAAACACTATCAAATCGTCACATGGAAATGGAATGATATTGTGACTCGGTCATCTTAAATGTGCATTCATATATGGTGTAAAACAAAATACA
This sequence comes from Sambucus nigra, assembly GCA_949130495.1. Classification (NCBI taxonomy): domain Eukaryota; kingdom Viridiplantae; phylum Streptophyta; class Magnoliopsida; order Dipsacales; family Adoxaceae; genus Sambucus; species Sambucus nigra. The sequence goes on along the minus strand of OX422217.1, from coordinate 245,002,812 downwards.
AAAATCTTTTTGGATATTTCAAAATTTTATCAAAATAAAATATTTTTGTGTTTTTCGAACACAGTTTAGAAACAACCCAACAGTACCAAATAATATATCAATATGAACCAGAGGACTGCAAACAGAAAATTAATTCCAGGGGGTCGTTCGAACGAGAATCCTTGTCATTTGAACGACAGATGATCTCGCGAGAAGGTTCGCGCGAGATGGATTCTCATTAGAACGAGAAAATAAAAATTTTGAGGTTATTCATAATATCATGAAGTTTTTTCTAGTGAGAAAATTTCATAAAAACAGTTCCTGGAATTGGAAAACAGATCCAAAACAGTGCTAAAACAGTAGCAAAAGTAAAAAAATTAAATGCTAACAAAGTGAAAAGTAAATGGTACATGATATCAATAGGAAAAAGTTTCATCATGAAAGTCACCCTATGCTAGCAAACATGTCTAGACCTCAATCGGTAGGTGCGGTGGAGTTTTCCAAAGACGGTGACATCTTTTGAAACAATTCCCTCAAATCATGTGAAGTCTTGACCAAAACCTTTACTTGCTCTTGAATATGTGAAAACTCTCTATTATTATATACAAGCAAATTACGATGGGTGGGTGCATGTGTACGAACATGTGTAGGAGCAAAGCGTGACACATACCCCAATCTAAAGAAAAACTCCCTAAGGTGTCATTTCTTTTTGCAATGGGAGCAAACATAAATCAGCCTAGGAACACCTTTGTCAAAAACTCTAGGACATGCTCTCCTAACGGGGATGGGACGCCTAGGTGGATTAGCATGAGAACCATGTAAATCCGTCACTAAAGTAGGAACCGTCTTGGGTGCAACAAAAGAAGTGGATGCAATGTCATGAACTTTTCATAAACTCTCACTACCACCCAAAATGGGATTGAGAACCATCTTTTCAACTTTCTCAGATGCGTTCTCTTGAGGGACTTTGACCTTCCGAGCACATTTGAGATCACTCTCGAGTTGGGATACGCGTGTTGTCAAACTAGACACTGTGTCGGTCAAATCACACTTTTCCCTTATTAAAACTTTTTTCTCTCTCTCCAAATATAAAACCCGACGACCTAAATTTTTGTTATATTTCTTTGTTTTCAAGGTCTCGGTGTACAAATCTCTAAAGTCTTTTTAGATCTCACTTTCATATCCACTCTCAAACTCTCCCTCATCTCCACTAGAAACACTTGAGTCATCACTATCGCTCTCGTGTGTGCAAACATCGTGGGACAAAGTAGGTGTGATCACATGACTCGAAAAAGCTAAAAACATCCCTTGTGCTAAACCTTTACCGGATATCTCCCTCATTATCCCTAAGTCTGGCAGGCATGACTGTTTCTTTGCCCTTTCTCCTTATCGTAGTAGGACACTCTTTAGTTATGCGCCCTCTACCCTCACACTCAAAGCACCTGATCTCATCATCCTTTTCACTTTTTTTGACCTCCTCTTTCTTTCTTTTTTCTCAAAAGATCTCTTTTCATTGGAAGAATTTTCTTTAGACATTTTGAGAATTTTTTTAAAATTTTTCGCAAGAAGGCCATGTCAAAATCAGACTCATCCTCAGACTCGGAGTCACATAAACTCACTTTCTTTTTCTAATCTCTCTTCCTCGAAACATCCTCACTCGATCTCGACTTTGGACTAAGTGAAATCCCATTATCTTTAAGTTTGACAGTTTGGGGAAACATAGCTAACTCGTAAGTCTGAAGATCACCTACCAACTCTTCTAACTTAAGTGTGCTTAAATTTCCCATCGAGTTTAAAACAGTGACTTTCGAAATAAAGCATTTTGGAAGGGATCTCAAAATATTTTTCACAACCCACGTGTTATTAATTACCTCAACTAAATTAAAATTGGTATTGACAATGTCCGACAAACGTGCGTAAAACTCATCAAAAGTCTCGGACTCTAACATAGTAATGGTCTCAAATTGGGTGGCTAGATTTCACAATTTTGACTCTTTAACAGCGCTTGTACCTTCGTGTGTCAATTTTAAAACATTCCATGCCTCTTTAGATGTGGTGCACGTCATATTCTTCGGGAGTGACGGCTCCAGAAATAGCACTCAAACCACGGGAATTAAAGTTAGGCAATTTTTAATCATCCTCAGTTAAGTTTGAAAGTTTTTAAAGAGGTGACATTATTAACAGTCACGGTAGGAGAAGTCCAACCATTTTCAACCAATAACCAAACTCGCTCATTTATGGTTTTTAAAACAAATTTACCGCGTGCTTTTTAATAGGCATAATTATAGCCGTAAAAGATGGGTACCCGATTATGTAAGTGATCCATTGAAAAACTTGCGACAAAACCAAATTTTCAAAAAGGAATGATATCACAATTTTTTTGCGAAAAATAGGAATTCACAATAAAATTGTAAAACCTTCTCTGATACCAATTTGTAAAACTGTGCAATATCAATCAGTTCGCAATTCTCCAATGGATTCAAACACACTTATTTAATTAGGTGTCTAAATTTGAACAAACCAAATTCAATTTTATTCAGCCCCTATGCATGCATCTAAGTGTTCAATCAAATAATTCCAATCATGTATATAAAACAATGAGGACAGATTCAGGAAAAAATCCCTTTTGAGTAAAAATATTTTTAACACTTTGAAAAGTTTACAAGACCATTGACTTATATACATCCTGATAATCCCCCACAAGTGTAACGCACGGTGTCTTCGTCAAATTTTGAAAGCTACGCCTCAGTTTGCAGTCCAAGTCGTGCACACGTCGAGATCTACGGTCGGTATCCACCGATCAGCAGTGAGTTTCCTCTAGGAATCACAAGGTATGGAGATGCCTTCTCCACAGAGGTTGAACAATAGCAAAGTATGTTCTTCGAGTTCCAAAACAATTCACATAAAGATATTGGGATTTTGTGAATTATAAACAAAAAGGGTTTTAAGCCATAAATGAAGAAGCCAAAAATATTCTGCTGATATGCGGTGTTTGCAGAATGACAAAATGAATGACTTCTTAGGAAAAACGGAGTTCGAAAGTCCAATTTATAGGAACTTTAAGGTTGTGGTGTCGCTCGAACGAGAGATGATTCCATTTGAAGTATCGTGCGACATGTGCTCTCGTTATAACGATAAATGATATCGTTCGAACGACATCTGCTTTAAAAAATAAATAGTTTTTCTTCGTTTATCCTTTTAGTAAATGCACCACCTCAAACTCCAAAAAATATATTTTTGACAAAAAACAATTAAAGCTCCGCTTCAACACTTAGAAAATTTTTTCGAAAAATATCCCAATACTCTAAATACATTATTAAGGTACTCTAAAATAAAACCTTACCAAAGTAAATCCAGCAGAGGCTATTTTTTGAATAACCTTGATTATTCGGATCCGTCTTGATGTGAGTGTGATCTTGAACTTCTTCGACGGTGTAGCGGTATACGATATACAAATTGATAATGGACACAAATGTCCTTACAATCCTAAACCCAAATCATATGTGATTTTTTAAAGTGATTAAAAACTAAATTGGGGAAAGAGAAACCTAATTAATTTTTTTTTATAAAAACCTTGGAAAATTGTTCAACACTTGTAATTTTGCATGATTTTAGGTGGGTCATCATTGTACCCCGTACTTTTATATATACTAAATAAAGATCATTGCGTGCTCATGACATTTATCATCAATATATTTTTAAGATCATGACATGTGACGTCACTATATTTGTAATTACACATATGTGTAGTAGATAACTAAATTGGAAATTAAGGTACGGTAAAACATTAATTAAAAATCTTGAATGAAACTGTGTATTATGGGAGACTATCAATTGCTCCAGTGTTTGATATTGATGGATTCCTTGTTTGGATTATCCCGTCGACATTGAGTCTCAATGACTATGAAGTAGTCAACTATAATGTCATGTGACACAAAGACTAATTAATTTTGATTTTAATGGTTTTTAATTTAAATTGGATAATATTTTATATGTGGCACATTTATTAATATTGATTTATAAGGATAATGAGTTATGAGTTTTGATAACATTTAAAATAATGTTTTTAACCTTACATTAAGGTATTTTGGGGCTATTGGGTTAGTATAATGAATTGGGGGATTTTTAGATTTGTTAAGGGTTAATTTGGGCAAGTTACTCAAGGGATTATTTTAGGCCCGAGCCTTAGTAAGTCATTAGGTGATTCATTATAACATATAAACATAATATGGGGATCTTACAACTTAGAGAGGGGAAGACTCAAAGAATAAGAGGGAATTCTACAAAAAAATTGGCCCTTGTTCTTCATAAAATTTTGCGGCAAGATTAATTAGAATATTTTTATGATTGACCTTGATTTAGATCATGCCTATCTATGTAACTCTAAACCATAAGATCTTATCTATATGGATTTATTCAATTAAATTACTTATTAAACTAATTAAGTAGAAATTAGTGACAATTTACTTTGGTTTGGTTGATTTCTATTTGTATCTGAGTTAAAATTGTTAGATTAGGTATAGGAATTGACTTCTAGTATGAATCCTTCAAAAACCCTTTAAATATATTCATAAATGTGCAGAGATTGAAATCAAATTGGTTTAGATTGAAATTCTAGGGTTTTTGATAGAGATTTGGTTATACGAGTAAATCTTGAATTAATATTAGGTTTTTGATAATGTAATCATGTTTGAATCATGCCGTATTCTTGGTTAATTTGTTTGGATGTCATATAAATATTATATGAAGGTTTTGAGGTCATTAATGGAGTTTTGGATTGAGTTTTATTGAATTAGGGAAGTGAAATTTGTAGTGGACTTTTGGGCATACTTGAAGAGGGCGATCGACCAGTATAAATGACCAATCGATTGGTAGTAACAGATAATTGGTATTTTTTTCTTTGAGGTTAATGCTTTGGATCTTTAGGTGGCGGGGGTGGGTAACTTAGGTCTTCTTCTAGATTTATTAACCTTAGTAAGTAATGTTTTTAGGGTGATTCATAAGTTTTTAATATGTGATGAATTCATTATTTTACCTAACTTTGTAACGTTAGTAAAGTGAATATTCCTAAATTTTGTTTATATTTCCATGTGTTATGAGAATCTCTTTCATTTTTGTTACATATGTAAAATTAATACCATTTGTGTACTTGTGGATATTGCACCAATGGGATCTGTTATGAGGGCACGTATGATGCAGATCGCAATGGAGCCTTGATGAGTAGACGAGTAAGCATTGGTCACATAACCCTTGGTTCACACATCTAGGTACCTGCATCCAAGATGGATTTATGTGTAGATTTCATCATATAGCCTTAGATATGGTAGGCTATATGAGTGATGGATATACGTGGATATTCATCCCTTTCTCATGTAAATGCTTTAGGTTTAGGATGACCCAGTACTATACTTGGTACGTGCGACGGATCCCTGAGAGCAATAGGGATAGGCCTTCGTTAATTTCAACACTTAAGTAACATCCTACTTCTATGGTACATGTTATAGTTCATTCTTGTAGACTTTATTATTGTCTTATTTATTTTGAACACTCGAAATTTGTTTAGCGTTTATGAATCCTTTAGTTGTAATTATTTATGAAGGATAAAACTTAATTATTGTATTCACATGGGGATTGGGAGTTTAGATGAATGTAACATATAGGATTGATGGGTGGGGATAAATCGAAAAGATATTTAATATGTGAGAGCTATGTTTAGAGTTATGATTTATTCCAATTACTGTTATACATTTATTTTGTTTGGACTTGTTGTTAACGTCATGGATTTAACATTTTAGGACCGAGGATACTGGTGTTGCGGCCTTAATATATCTTGTTGTTGTCACTCATCCTCCTTGTTACTGATACACATTAGGATATCGGTGTCTCTGGCCTGCGCACCATATTCTATCATCATTTTTATAATTTTCAAATTAGCATAAAGAGACATACGCGGTACTTATAAATTTAATATTTTGGAAGATTGCTTGTATGTTATAATTGACTTTATAGATTTTTTAGGCAAGTATTATGGTATCAGAGTTGAAGGATAGTTACTTATTTATATTTAGCTTTCCTTCCTTTTTGTATATTTCAGTCTTTACGCATTCTTGGAATGGTACTGCAATACCCCGTACTTTTGGCTATATTTATTTTTGGGATTAATTAATTAAATGCGTATTAATTGGAAATTAATCCGGGTTATAAATACTAATGAGATGTGAGTTGGTATTTGATTATGTTCATATATGATTATATATGAATTTGGAATTATGAAATTTGTCGTGAAATTTATATACGGCAATTTGGAAATTTTATTGAGACGCGTGGGACCGCCGCGTCACGGTGTAATATTTTGATAATAAAAGTGAACTTAAAATCTATAATCCGTATGGTCATTTTGAGTGCGCCAACGTGTCCGGAAGGGTCGAGATAGTCAGAAAACACTAGCCGGGGGTATAGTTTGGGTCCCGGGATATTTTTAGGCCATACCGGCAACTTAAAGGGGTATTTTGGTAATTTTACATTTTGAGGAATTAAAAGTGACGAAAATTGGTTAATTAAATCTGATCTGGATTTGACCCACTAATCCCATAACCAACCCATATTAACCTAGAAGGCTACGTAGGTTATCATTTAGGTTTTCTAAGTTTCCCCAAATCAAACCCTAGCCACCTTAAGCCACCATTGGAGAAGGAGCTTGGAGAGAGGAATTTCTGCATAAAACTTCATCAAACCTACACCAAAATCAGAAATCAAACCAAGGCAAGTGACTTTATTCCATTTAAATTCAGAGAATGTCTTTTCCATGTTAGAAATTGAAGAATTTTGATTGTTCTTGAAATATTAAATGAAAACCCATGTAGTTGGAGTTTAGAACTTGAAAATTTTGAAGACAATTGCATGTAGTATGATAGGTAGATGATTTCCCTCATAATAACTGTGATTAGGAGAAATTAAAACGAATTAAATTCTGGGATTTAATGATGATATAAAGTTAGGGTTCATGTTCTTGAGATATTGGGAAAAAGGGTAGAAATTTGTAAATTTAATTGATGTTAGCATGGATTGATCCCTTAAAAACATGTTAGGATGTGACTATATATGTTTAGTATTGATTATAGACCTTTAAACGATTGTTGGGACTTAGCTTCGAAGATTTGAGGTGTTAAAATGGATGAAAAACGAATTGGGGAAAAATCTGGGCCGAATCTGGTAGCTCGTTAGAAGCCCCTACCCAGGTCGTTCGAACGAACTCGTTCGAACGAGCTTCTAACGAGTTGACCAGTCGCTGCTAACGAGAATGGATTTCGTTCGATATCTCGTTCGAACGAGATATCGTTAGAAGGTACAATTCGTTCGAACGAACTGGGACCTCGTTCGAACAGCCTCGTTCGAACGAGACTTCTAACGAGTTGGCAGAGGAATCTCGTTCGAACAGTCTCGTTCGAACGAGATTTCTAACGAGTTGACAGTTTGGTCCTTTTTGGACTGTTTTGACTTTTGGAGTCCCGTAAACTTGTTCGAGGATATAGATGACCTTCCTAAGATGATGTAAGGATAGATTTGGGACTTTTGGGTTATTGAGAGGAGTAAATTATATACAAGTGAGTTAAATTAGAATGAACCGGTTGGGTTGAGACGCGAGTGTCTACTACGACGTGAGGAAATTATGGCGCGTATGATTATAAACCGGAATAGTATAAATTGTGATAATTATAGTTAGTACGAAAATGCGATATGTACTACGATTACTCTACGGTATTACTAAGACGTGTGTTTACTTAGTATTGGTATATGAATTGTGTGTATGACATACCTACCATACTTGCTATCGCGGGAGGTTTACGTTCGCTTAGGACCTTCTAATCCTTGTGTGCCCGGATTTAGATTGGTACCTAGAGGACATAATTCAAGAGAATGACTTGATTGGGAGTTATTGAGTCAGCTGACTATGGAGCGTAGGTATGTGCGTGACCATGGATATGTTGAATTATGTTCGCCTCCATTGTTTGTGATTTGTGTTATCTGAACTATTCCTGAGAGATTCGGAATACGTGATCCTTATGTACGTGATGTGTCGGGATGGATAGCAGAGTATGTGTGCACCGCAGCTTAGTTCTCGGGGTGCTTATATTGTATATTTATGATGTGAATAATATACACTTAATTAATGGTAACCTTCACGTTATTGTTGTGAATATAAATACGGTATTACTTCGAGAAATATAGTGAGTTAACTGATAGTGATATATATCTATATTGTATATTGAGCATCTGAGTTTACGTTAAACCCTACTTAATTACGAGCGTTATTTTGTTAAGAGAACCGAGTAATAAGGGTAGGACCTATGATAGTCTAGCTAGATATGTTGTCATGTAGCTAGTAGTCTGTATCACTCTAGATGGGTACTTACGTTAGGAGTGCACAGTTAGACGAGAGGTGAGAATATCATGTGAGTGCACGTCCTAACATGTATTTTGCATTTAATGTTTTAAATGTTTTTAAAGCACTTGCAGGTTTTTAAAATATAACTCCACATTCGGGCTCTGACCCGTTTGCTTTTCAAATCTTTTTCTTGTAAAACCATTTTAGGTGCCCAGCCACAGGGACACCAAGCATAGGATTCTCATTCAGGTGACGAGCTGTAGCTGTTTGTGGAAGCTACAGGGATTTGCTTGTAGACGCTTCTATCTTTTGGATTCCAGAGTCACTATCTATCAGTTGTAGGGCATGTTGCCCATTTCTATTTAGAGAGATCTTTTACATTACAGTTTTCAGACTTTGATTTGTATTGTTTTAGCATTCGGTTATTTATTTCAGTATGGGATTGTAGTGAGGAGTTTTCCTCCAGACTTTATTTACACTATGTGATGGTTATTCGTTTTACTTCAGTATGGTGAATGGTGTTGTTATTCTTTATTACACTTGTTGCATGTTAATCAGACTTTAAATAAAATTTGGCACTTGCTTTTTAAATACTAGGTGGTTAGTAATAATAAAATGTTTTCGACAGTGATGCTATTAACTGAGCCAACTTGGCATTTTGAATTAATTTAATAAAGGAGTAGCTACCCGGTATTTAATTAGTCGGGGTGTCACAGGTGGTATCAGAGCATCAGGTTCTAGTGTCCTTTAGGATCTGTACAGCTTATTATATTTTCCGTTGAGCTTTCGTTGATATAAAGCCCTAAATATTAGGAATGTTGTATTCATCTCTGTACTTTGGGTATTCGTACTTCCGTGGTTTGTTTATTTGAATGATGAACTCATCCAAATTTACTTAAATTTTCAGATGGATCGTCAAGAAGTACTAGCTAGAACGGTTGAGGGAATCAACGAGCAAGATCGACTCACACCTCGGGTATCCCTGGAGAGAATACCAACCACCAAGTTAGCAGGTATCGTGGCACAAGCAGTTACCACTGCAGTTTTACAATACCAAGAACGCAACATACAACTAGAAGGAGGCAAAAGACCTAGAGATGTTAGCCAAGTGTATGTGAATAAGGCTGACAAATGTGCGAGGACCCCGAAATTTCAACTACAGATTGCCCAAGACCGAGTCGGTTCTAATCAACAACGTGGTACAATGAAGCATTTTCGAAAGGGGAATAAAGTTCCAAGTCTGCAAGGACGACATCGTCAACAGCAGAGTCATAGGGGGAGTAACTTCAGAGGCCGATGTTTTGTGTGTGGCACGCACGGCCATAGACGCCAGGATTGCCCAGAGGGTGTTAGAGCTCCCCAGCAGCAGGGTGCCCGTAATGATCCACCGGGGCCACTATTTAGAATCGTTCTCCCAGCACCAGCTCAGGTACTAGCCCTACCAACCTTTCCAGTAGCTCCAGTGCAACAGAGGCAGAATGGTCAACCACAGTTGCAACAGGGCCAGCAATGCCAGGGCAGAAATGATAACGCTCACCGGGGTCGTGGTCAGCATGGACAGCGAGGAGGAAACTTCCAAGGGAAGTGTTTCAAATGTGATAAGATTGGCCACAAATGTCAGGATTGTCCTGATAAGAGCGGAGTACCACCGCAGCAGCAGCAGGGTGCCCGACATGAGCCACAGAGGCCGCCTTTCCCACCTGCTTTTCCAACTCCAGTCCAGGTGCCAGTATTACCAGCTAGTCCAGCAGTTCCTGTGCAGCAGGGACAATTACAGTATGGACGGGTCTATAACGCCCACCAGGCAGCAGTTCCACAAGCATCGCCCGCGATTGAGGGTACGTTTCCTATCCATGGCACTATGGGTCGGGTATTATTTGATACGGGTGCTGCATACTATTTTATATCTACACACTTCGCAAAAGCTTTAGGATTGTTAGCTACGGCAGAGAGCATAGTGACGTGTGTCGACTCACCATTGGGGAGTGGGTCACTTATTTTCTTTATATGCCGGGGAGTGGGGGTAGAGATGGGTGGTTTGGTATTACCTGCATACATGTTAGTGTTAGATATGCATGTTCACGATGTGATCATCGGTATGGATTGGCTCGTAGCTTATAGGGCCATGATTGATTGCTTCAGCGGGAGCATTGTTTTTGCCATTCCGGGGCAAGAGATGTTTGTAGTGGCGATGCCTCGCCCAGAGGGAGGGTCGACCGCTCATCTATATTACATTGAGGAGGATACCTCTAAGGAGGTAGTGATTCCTTTAGATTCTATCCCTGTTGTCAGGGAGTATTCAGATGTGTTTCAGGAGATACCAGGCTTACCACCCAGTCAAGAGATAGACTTCGTTATAGATTTGCTACCGGGAACGAGACCTATAGCACGCGCACCGTACCGTATGGCTCCAGCTGAGATGAGAGAGCTACGGGATCAGATAGAGCAGCTGTTAGGTCAGGGCTTTATTCGCAGGAGTACCACACCTTGGGGCGCTCCAGTTTTGTTTGTGAAGAAGAGGGACGGTTCACTGAGATTGTGTGTGGACTACCGAGAGTTGAATAAGGTCATGATACGGAATAAGTATCCGTTGCCTCGAATCGATGACTTATTCGACCAGTTGAGAGGAGCTTCTTTCTTCTCGAAGATTGACTTGAGGTCGGGATACAATCAGTTGCGTATCAGGGAGGAGGATGTCTCGAAGACCGCGTTCTTATCGATATATGGTTCTTACGAGTTTCGGGTTATGCCTTTCGGTTTGACCAACGCTCCAGCTGTGTTTATGGACTTGATGAACAGAGTGTTTAGGGATTTTCTAAATCAGTTTGTCATTGTCTTCATTAATGACATTCTGGTTTACTCCCGGACAGAGGAGGAGCACGCCGAGCATTTGAGGCAGGTTTTGCAGACACTCCGTCAGAACGAGTTGTATGCAAAATATGAGAAGTGCGGGTTTTGGCTGAAGGAAGTCCAGTTCTTGGGTCACATTATTTCCGACCAAGGGATATCTGTTGATCCGGGGAAGGTATCAGCGGTGAGGGAGTGGGGACAGCCCACGACACCAATGGAGATTCGTAGTTTCTTGGGTCTAGCAGGATACTACAGGAGGTTTATTCGGGGTTTCTCGGAGATAGCAGGTCCTTTGACACATCTTACTCGTAAGGGTGTGCCATACATCTGGAGTGATGCCTATCAGTTGGCATTCGATGAATTGAAGGACAAATTGACCTCAGCACCTGTGTTAGCATTGCCGAGACCGGGAGTTGAGTATTTGGTTTACACCGATGCGTCTTTGCAAGGACTGGGAGGTGTATTACAGCAGGAGAGACAGGCCATAGCTTATGCTTCCCGTAAGCTTAAGCCTCATGAGAAGAATTACCCCACGCATGATTTGGAGTTGGCAGCAGTAGTATTTGCCCTACGGATTTGGAGGCACTATCTTTTGGGGGAGAAGTTCCAACTGTTCACGGACCACAAGTCCCTACAGTACCTGTTCACGCAGAAAGAGTTGAATATGCGGCACGTAGGTGGCTTGAGTTTGTGAAAGACTACCAGTTCGACATCCAGTACCACCCGGGTAAGGCTAACGTGGTAGCAGACGCGTTGAGCCGTAGGCCAGCAGATGAGGTGACAGAGGTATGGAAAGCAAAGTGGAAGGAATTGGGACACCAGGATGCAGTGGCCCGATCTTTCATGTCTGTGATGACCGTTACACCGCAGATTGTCATGAAGGTAGTACGGGCACAGGCTAATGACTCGTTCTGTCAGGAGCAGATAGTTCGATTACTAGCAGAGGGATCCGAATCCTATACCGTTAGCTCAGACGGGGGATTACGCTTCAATGGGAGATTGGTAGTTCCGGAAGGGGAGGAATTGCGACATGAGGTGATGGCAGAGTCGCACGGCTCACGGTTCGCGGTACATCCCGGAGGGGACAAAATGTACCAAGACATGAGACGACAGTATTGGTGGAGCGGTATGAAGAGAGCTATCGCTGAGTTTGTTTCAAAATGCGCCACTTGTCAGCTTGTAAAAGTGGATCATCAGAGACCAGTAGGATTGCTACAGCCGTTGGAGGTTCCGGTGTGGATGTGGGAGAGCATATCCATGGACTTTATCATGGGGTTGCCTACGTCGCAGAGGGGTCACGACTCCGTTTGGGTAATTGTGGACAGGTTGTCCAAGGTCGCTCACATTTTACCCGTAAGGACTGACTACACTACGGGACAGTATGCCCAACTCTTCATTTCAGAGATTGTGAGACTTCACGGTGTACCCTTAAATATCGTGTCTGACAGAGACAAAATATTTATTTCGAGGTTTTGGGAGAGTTTCCAGGAGGCCATGGGCACGGAATTGCGGTTGAGTACGGCGTATCATTCGCAGACTGATGGGCAGACTGAGCGCACAAATCAGATGATGGAGGACGTGCTACGCATGTGCATTATTGACTTTGGGGGTGGATGGGAGCAGTACCTTCCACTGGTGGAGTTTGCTTACAACAACTCCTATCAGTTCACTATTGGCATGGCTCCATTTGAGGCATTGTACGGTAGGCCTTGTCGTTCCCCAGCATGTTGGTTAGAGGTGGGGGACAACAAACTGCTTGGGCCGGAAGTGATTCAGGATACTTCGGCAAGGATTGAGTTGATTCGGAGTCGCATTCGGGTAGCTCAAGACAGGCAGAAGAGTTATGCTGATGCGAAGAGGTTTTTCAGGGAGTTCCAAGTGGGGGACCAGGTTTTGCTCAGGGTATCTCCTATGAAGGGGATTATGCGATTCGGGAAGAAGGGGAAGTTGGCACCGAGGTATGTGGGGCCGTTTCCTATTATTGAGCGAATCGGACCGGTTGCGTATAGACTCGGGTTACCGGAGCATTTGCTTCGGATTCACGATATGTTTCATATTTCCTCGCTAAGGAAATACCTTAGAGATGATTTAGCTCATTCTCACATTGCTGTGGAGGACATCGATCTCCAGCCGGATAGCTCCTACGAGGAGGGGCCGATTGCTATTTTGGACCGAAGCGAGAGGAAACTGCGGTCAAAGATAGTTCCGTTAGTGCGTGCTCAGTGGCGACATCACAATGTCGAGGAGTCCACATGGGAGCGCCAAGATGAGATGCGCGAACGTTATCGAGAGTTATTTTTTGCAGGTACTTTCTAGTTTCGAATTTCGGGACGAAATTCAGTTATTAGGGGGGAAGTATGTAATACCCCGTACTTTTGGCTATATTTATTTTTGGGATTAATTAATTAAATGCGTATTAATTAGAAATTAATCCGGGTTATAAATACTAATGAGATGCGAGTTGGTATTTGATTATGTGCATATATGATTATATATGAATTTGGAATTATGAAATTTGTCGTGAAATTTATATACGGCAATTTGAAAATTTTATTGAGACGCGTGGGACCGCCGCGTTACGGTGTAATATTTTGATAATAAAAGTGAACTTAAAATCTATAATCCGTATGGTCGTTTTGAGTGCGCCAACGCGTCCGGAAGGGTCGAGATAGTCAGAAAACACTAGCCGGGGATATAGTTTGGGTCCCGGGATATTTTTAGGCCATACCGGCAACTTAAAGAGGTATTTTGGTAATTTTACATTTTGAGGAATTAAAAGTGACGAAAATTGGTTAATTAAATCTGATGTGGATTTGACCCACTAAGCCCATAACCAACCCATATTAACCTAGAAGGCTACGTAGGTTATCATTTAGGTTTTCTAAGTTTCCCCAAATCAAACCCTAGCCACCTTAAGCCACCATTGGAGAAGGAGCTTGGAGAGAGGAATTTCTGCATAAAACTTCATCAAACCTACACCAAAATCAGAAATCAAACCAAGGCAAGTGACTTTATTCCATTTAAATTCAGAGAATGTCTTTTCCATGTTAGAAATTGAAGAATTTTGATTGTTCTTGAAAGATTAAATGAAAACCCATGTAGTTGGAGTTTAGAACTTGAAAATTTTGAAGAGAATTGCATGTAGTTTGATAGGTAGATGATTTCCCTCATAATAACTGTGATTAGGAGAAATTAAAACGAATTAAATTCTGGGATTTAATGATGATATAAAGTTAGGGTTCATGTTCTTGAGATATTGGGAAAAAGGGTAGAAATTTGTAAATTTAATTGATGTTAGCATGGATTGATCCCTTAAAAACATGTTAGGATGTGACTATATATGTTTAGTATTGATTATAGACCTTTAAACGATTGTTGGGACTTAGCTTAGAAGATTTGAGGTGTTAAAATGGATGAAAAACGAATTGGGGAAAAATCTGGGCCGAATCTGGTAGCTCGTTAGAAGCCCCTACCCAGGTCGTTCGAACGAACTCGTTCGAACGAACTCGTTCGAACGAACTCGTTCGAACGAGCTTCTAACGAGTTGACCAGTCGCTGCTAACGAGAATGGATTTCGTTCGATATCTCGTTCGAACGAGATATCGTTAGAAGGTACAGTTCGTTCGAACGAACTGGGACCTCGTTCGAACAGCCTCGTTCGAACGAGACTTCTAACGAGTTGGCAGAGGAATCTCGTTCGAACAGTCTCGTTCGAACGAGATTTCTAACGAGTTGACAGTTTGGTCCTTTTTGGACTGTTTTGACTTTTGGAGTCCCGTAAACTTGTTCGAGGATATAGATGACCTTCCTAAGATGATGTAAGGATAGATTTGGGACTTTTGGGTTATTAAGAGGAGTAAATTATATACAAGTGAGTTAAATTAGAATGAACCGGTTGGGTTGAGACGCGAGTGTCTACTACGACGTGAGGAAATTATGGCGCGTATGATTATAAACCGGAATAGTATAAATTGTGATAATTATAGTTAGTACGAAAATGCGATATGTACTACGATTACTCTACGGTATTACTAAGACGTGTGTTTACTTAGTATTGGTATATGAATTGTGTGTATGACATACCTACCATACTTGCTATCGCGGGAGGTTTACGTTCGCTTAGGACCTTCTAATCCTTGTGTGCCCGGATTTAGATTGGTACCTAGAGGACATAATTCAAGAGAATGACTTGATTGGGAGTTATTGAGTCAGCTGACTATGGAGCGTAGGTATGTGCGTGACCATGGATATGTTGAATTATGTTCGCCTCCATTGTTTGTGATTTGTGTTATCTGAACTATTCCTGAGAGATTCGGAATACGTGATCCTTATGTACGTGATGTGTCGGGATGGATAGCAGAGTATGTGTGCACCGCAGCTTAGTTCTCGGGGTGCTTATATTGTATATTTATGATGTGAATAATATACACTTAATTAATGGTAACCTTCACGTTATTGTTGTGAATATAAATACGGTATTACTTCGAGAAATATAGTGAGTTAACTGATAGTGATATATATTTATATTGTATATTGAGCATCTGAGTTTACGTTAAACCCTACTTAATTACGAGCGTTATTTTGTTAAGAGAACCGAGTAATAAGGGTAGGACCTATGATAGTCTAGCTAGATATGTTGTCACGTAGCTAGTAGTCTGTATCACTCTAGATGGGTACTTACGTTAGGAGTGCACAGTTAGACGAGAGGTGAGAATATCATGTGAGTGCACGTCCTAACATGTATTTTGCATTTAATGTTTTAAATGTTTTTAAAGCACTTGCAGGTTTTTAAAATATAACTCCACATTCGGGCTCTGACCCGTTTGCTTTTCAAATCTTTTTCTTGTAAAACCATTTTAGGTGCCCAGCCACAGGGACACCAAGCATAGGATTCTCATTCAGGTGACGAGTTGTAGCTGTTTGTGGAAGCTACAGGGATTTGCTTGTAGACGCTTCTATCTTTTGGATTCCAGAGTCACTATCTATCAGTTGTAGGGCATGTTGCCCATTTCTATTTAGAGAGATCTTTTACATTACAGTTTTCAGACTTTGATCTGTATTGTTTTAGCATTCGGTTATTTATTTCAGTATGGGATTGTAGTGAGGAGTTTTCCTCCAGACTTTATTTACACTATGTGATGGTTATTCGTTTTACTTCAGTATGGTGAATGGTGTTGTTATTCTTTATTACACTTGTTGCATGTTAATCAGACTTTAAATAAAATTTGGCACTTACTTTTTAAATACTAGGTGGTTAGTAATAATAAAATGTTTTCGACAGTGATGCTATTAACTGAGCCAACTTGGCATTTTGAATTAATTTAATAAAGGAGTAGCTACCCGGTATTTAATTAGTCGGGGTGTCACAGGTACTTAATTTTTCAGACTTCTAGCTTGTTTAATTTATACATGATCAATCTATGATTAAATATTATGGAGTTTTTTAGAGTTAGTATCAGAGCATTCCTGATTCTAGAGTCCTCGAGTGTCTAGTTCACTTATCACTTTTTCTCATTGCGTTCTTTGTACTTTAAAACCCTACTTTCAGTATTTGTATCATATGTAATTAGTATGTTATTATTGCAATTTTTTTTACTATCTTTTATATAGTGAACACTCATAAAGGATAGAAATGACCACCCAATCATGAGTGCTAAATCAAGGGTGGTTAAACCTCGATAAGGACAACATCCACCACCACGGGGGAAGGTGCCAACAGTAGCGCCATTTGACTTAGTAACCATCATAGCCTAGACTACAGTCGCGACTGTGGAAGTAAAGCAGCACCACCTCCACCGCCTCGAGGCTGAACTTATACTTTCCCCTCCTACTAATTCTTCTTGAGAGACTGCTCGAATTGCGTTCAGGAAGGGGAACCCCCAATAGTTCTTGGGATCCAGTGATCCTATCATAGCCTTCCAGTGGAGACGTGACATTGAGCGTCATTTGTGAGTGGTGGAGTGTATCGAGGTTCAGCTGCAGATGCTCGAGTTTCAAATTAGTGAAAGATTCTTTATATAGGTGGGAATCTATTACCGCAACGGAGGATAGGTCCTAATTATCCCTAGAAGAGTGTTGGGCAAAGTTTGAGGGGAATTATTTCCCATTGTCATAGTAGAAAACGTTGAGGGGCCAGTTTGATAAGATAAAGAAGGTTGATAGGATGGTCACTGACTATGAGAGAAAGTTCACTCGCCTTTTGCATTTTTCACCCAAGATTAAAGGATCTTAGGAGCTTAAGATAAATTGGTTTATGTTAGGTCTGACTTGGATGATTAAGCAAGTCTTGTTGGGAAATCTGTCATTCATCACGTACACCTATGTGGTAAATGACTGTTTGCTTCATTGTGATGACCATCATGAGTTCCTGAGGTAAAAAGATCCAACAAAAAAAAGGATGGGAGCTGGATAAGGGTCGAAGACATCGAAGGGTGGAAAGTCTTCTCGAGGGTAAGGAGGCTCCAGTCAGCACCATAGAGGACTAGCACTGGGGGAGCCTCCCCCTAAGAGATTCTCCATGAATGATCATCACCAACAAGGTGGATAGGGACTGAGCCACCTGGGCCAGGGTTAGTATGGACATCCATGCTAGCATCATCAGGGGTAGTAAAGCTAGAGAGGTCAGAGCCAACAGGTCGGGAATAGAGGCAGTATAATAGGCCCCAAGGTCAGGAGAAGGGGGAATCCAGGTCGCTATCTAGGCAACCCATTCCGCGGGGTATATTATTTATGTGGAAAGTAGGGACACTTTTTAGGAGGTACCCTAAGATGCATCACGCGGGCTCGAGGCATAACCAGTAGGGGTAGCAGTGAGCCCTTCTATCACCACCCTAGTTTTAGGCATTTCCACCCCCACCATAGTACCTACCGTTACCCCTATTAGAGACCAGGAGTAAGGGAGCACGCAGCTGCATCATGGGCATGTGTTCAATGTCTATCAGCAGAACCCTCCAGCGCGTCCCTAGGTAATTGAGGTTATGTTTTATGTATTTGGTAGTTATGATTGAGTAATTTTGATAC
This sequence comes from Sambucus nigra, assembly GCA_949130495.1. Taxonomy (NCBI): domain Eukaryota; kingdom Viridiplantae; phylum Streptophyta; class Magnoliopsida; order Dipsacales; family Adoxaceae; genus Sambucus; species Sambucus nigra. The sequence continues at coordinate 244,984,577 of OX422217.1, read as the reverse complement.
TGTGGCATTACACTCTTTTACCTATTATAGAATTGCTACTACGTCGGGTATGGTAGATATAGAATCTGATAGGACTTTGCATGTTGATACCCCAGCTGGTGAGGGCACTGCCTTGTGCCAAGTATATAGAGGCGTGGAAGTTGAGATAAGTCGGTAGTGCTTCTCAGTCAATTTATTGTTGTTGAATATGTCTACATACGATGTTATTTTGGGTATGGATTGGTTAGTAACATAACACGTCCAAATTGACTATAGCAGGAAGGCTATCACGTTTTCCATTCTTGAGCCGGAGATGTTTCTTATATATATGCCTAGACTAGATTGGTATTCTAAAACACACTCGTACTATATCGATGTGAGTACATCTGAGGAGGTTACAGTATCATTAGATTCCATCCCGATAATTTAGGATTTTACAGACGTACATGAGGAGGTACCGAGATTACCACCTACGTAGGAGATATATTTTTGTATTGATTTAAATTCGAGCGCCCGACGCATAGGGAGAGAACTGCATTGCATCGCATGGATCCATTAAAGATGAGAGAGTTAAGGGAGAAGATCTAACACTTGCTAAGTCAGGCGTTTATTTGGAGGAGTACCTCGTCATGGGGGAGCCCCTGTGTTATTTGTGAAGAAAAAGCATGGGTCACTCCGACTATATGTGGATTATAAGCAGTTGGATAATTTCACTATAAGGAACAAGTATCCATTTCCTCAGCTAGACGACATGTTTGACCAATTAAAGGGTGCATTATTCTTTTTTAAGATTGACTTGTGCTTGGGTTACCATCAGCTACGAATTTGGCAGGAGGATATATTAAAGACAGCCTTTCTCTCATTCTATGGATCATATGAGTTTTAGGTCAAGTTATTCGGGCTTACCAAAGTACCCACAGAATTTATGAACATCACGAACTGAGTGTTTCGACCCTACTTAGATCAGTTCATCATTGTGTTCATCGATGATATATTAGTTTCTTCACGATCAGGAGGATCATGCGCATCACTTGAGGTCTATTTTTCAAATGCTTAGAGAAAACAAGTCATGCTCCAAGTTATCTAAATGTGGATTTTGGCTCTAATAGGTCCAATTTCTATGGCATATAGTGTCTGAGACCCGAATTTCAGTAGCTCCGTATAAAGTGTCTGCGATTATGGATTGGGGGAACCCATGACATCTATAAATATCAAGAGATTTTTAGGTTCAGCAGGATATTAGAGGAGGTTTATTCAGGGGTTCTTGAAGATTGTTGGACCACTTACTCACCTCAATCGAAAGGGGTCCCATTCATTAGGAGTGTCGATTGTCAAAGAGCATTCAAAGCGCTCAAGGTGAAGCTCACAACCACACCCATTCTCTCTTTGGCATGGTCTAGCATAGAGTAGATTGTCTATACAAATGCATTATTATAGGGATAAGGAAGAGTATTGGTGTAGGAAGAGAAGATGATTGCTTACGCCTCCCTTAAGCTAAAGCTTTATGGGGATAAGATCTCGACTCACAATTTGGAGTTGGCAGCGGTGGAATTTTACCTTTGTATTTGGAGGAACTATTTTTTAGGGGAGAGGTTCATGTTGTTTTCAACCACAAGAGCCTTCAGTATTTTTTCACTCAGAATGGCCTGAAAATAAGACAAAGGACATGGTTAGAGTTTATGAAGGATTGCCTATTTTCCATCCATTACTATTTAGTGGAAGCACTCGCAATAGCCTCAGAAGTGTCATACACATGAGTATCCTTGCGGGAAGATATATCGTCGTCGCTCACATGACATTCCGTAAATGCAACAAAGTTACGCTCAATGGGGAAATCCTCTCCCTCTTCCGGTTCACTATCACTTAAGGTGGCACTATATGCTATCAGTTTCTTTCCCTCTTTCTTAAGTCTAGTGGGATGCCCAGATACCTTGTGACCATACCCCTCACACCCAAAACACCTATCAAAATCATCTCTCTTAGGTTTATCACTTTTATCTCCAGGGGTGGAGTCTCCCTTGTTCTTGAATTTCTCAAACTTTTTGGCATCTTTTGATTGCTTTAGAAATTTAAGAAACTTCTTGAACCTCTTTGCTAATAGAACGACATCCTCAAAGTCGGAATCATAGTCTTTATTAGAAACTTTAGTCTCCTCCTTCAGGTATTTTAAAGGAATGCCCTTTTTCGTTCTTTGGCACTTGCTTGGAGGTAAACATATCGAGTTCATAGGCTTGTAAGTCACTTACGACCTCTTCTAGTTTCAAAGAGTTAATCATACCAAGGGAATTCATAATTGTTACTTTAGTATCAAACCTACTAGAAAATGATCTCAAAATTTTCTTAATCACTCGGTTATCGAGAATCTTCTAACCTAGGTTAAACGTCGCATTAATTATCGTGGACAACCTAGTGTAAAACTCATCAAACGCCCCACTCTCTAACATCTTAATCATCTCAAATTGTGTAGTGAGATTTTGCAACTTAGACGCCCTAACCGTGCTCGTGCCCTCGTGAGTGAGTGCAAGTATATCCCAATCTTCATTTGAAGTTTCACAAGTCATGATTCAATTGTACTCTTCAGGTGTGACATGTGAGGAAATAACGTACAGACCTTTAGAGTTATATAGTGCAAGCCTATGTTCAGTCTCAGTCCATAACTAAACGGTTTTCAAACTAGTGAACTCACCCTCTCGTGTGACAGGTGGTGACGAATCTTTTTCAACCACTAACCAGACACGCTCATCAATTGATTTTAAGTCATTTTTCATTCGCATTTTCCAATAAGCATAATTATTGCCATAAAAAATAGTAGTGCTAAAACTATCATAATTTTCAAAATTCATCCTCTCAAGAAACATGAATCAAACACAATAAAATGTATTTATTTCTTTGATACCACTTTATAGGCCCCAATTTTTAATAAAACTTTGCTTGTTCGTAATTTCAATTAAGGATGAATGCAAAATAAATTTCTCTTTTTATGAAAAAACCTTTTTTCCAATTTTATCAAACCAAGTTGTGACACAAATTAACGTAATCAGATTTTATCTTGTTTAATCCCAAGCATGCAACTAGTCATTAAAGCAAGTAAAATAAAGTAAATCAATAATCACAATGCCGATGTACGAGGAAACCCAATCGGGAAAAAACCTCGGACGGACCAGGCTAGACAATCACTGTGACAATGGAATTACAAAGTCAGACGGTAGTCTTATACAACAACTAGATCCCCCACGAGACTTGACGCTCCTTTGATCTTCTACCTATCTTCATAGTGCCCACGTAGAAAGTAACCTTCTTTGACGATGCTCATCCACAACAGTCGCCTCCACGAATGCCTCGGTATCCACCGATACGGCCTTATGCCTCCTATGATGTTGAACACAAAAGTAACCTTCTTTGCTTCTCCACCACAAAACTAGCAATGTCCAAGTGTTAAACAAAGACAACTAGGTGCAACAAAGATCACATAAACATATGGTAATAATAACTCAGATCTTTGTAAACTCTAAGGATGTGTTTAAGCTTTGAAACCTTAGAAAACAATTGCAGAATCAAGTACTTTTTAACATTGTTTACGTTTTGCACACTTCGAGAAAACTGGAACACACCTCTATTTAAAATATTTTGAGGCGGTGGCATCGATCTCGTTCGAGCGAGATACTGCGTCGTTCGAACGACAGCAGCACTCGTTCGAAGGACAACGTTTGTCATTTGAATGCCGTCGCCCAAATTAGAGTTTTAATGAATCCAACTTTGTAAACAGAGTTTTACTTAAAACCAACTATTATCCAACTATAATCTGTCCATATTTGATAAAACGAAGTGTAAACAAAATAAAGCATTTTAAAAACATTTATGAAAAATAACATCCTTATTTTTGTAAAATAAATTTTGAGTTTCATTACCATTATACATTCATACATCTGTGATCTCGAGATGCAATTAAACCTTGAAAACGAGAAATTACACGAATTAAACTTCGACATGATTCATTCCTTGTAGATTTATCGCAAAGTCTTCAATTATTCTTTGACATGTCATAGTCTCATAGTGATCCGACAATAAACATCTACCTATGACTCAAACATGTTTTGTTCCGAGAATAAGTCAAAACTACATTAAGACTTAATTGGAAATTTGGTCCTTACAAATCTTCCCATTTGACTATTTCACGACAAAACCAAGAGTGAAATGCCTAAGCCGAGTTGTCAAGCCGTATGACGCCTAAATACCATCCCATAAAACCTAAAAAATAAAATTACATCATCACTACATGATAAGACTTATAAACTATGGACCGACAAGCCTGAAACTATCTCTTAATATCTTAATGTGATGCAGACCTAGAATCTCGAATCTCTTTAAGCATACCTACACACAAGAAACAGACAAATAACAAGTCAAGTATGGAAGAACAAATTATATAAATTAATATGAAAACTCAAAAACCTCCCCCTACATCATAAGCATCTCCCCCCTTTTGTCTCGAATAGACAATCCGGTGAAAAGATAAACAATTCAAGCATAAACTAATACCAATATGTATAAATTAATATGAATAATCTCTAGATAAATATGAAACAACCAACTAAATATGATCAATCAATGTCAAATTTGTAGCTAGCAAACTGTGAATCACACAAAGAATATATCAATCCAAGCAAGTGTGATTAAATGTATCAACGAAGTAAAAGATTAAATCACTTAAAGTACACTGCATAAACAAAAACCCAATACCAAAATATTGATCAACATGTCGCAGAGTACTGAAACAAAATAAGTCATCCAGAGAAGTCAAATAGGTCAAACAGGTTGTCGTTCGAACGAGATAGGGGGTCGCTTCAATGAGATGCGACATCGCTCGAACAAAACATCATGTCATTTAAACGAAATAAACAAATTCTCATAGTAACCCCAAAAAACTTAAATAGTGTTGCCGAGTAAAGAAATTTACTGAAAATTCTAACTGGAAGGGACTCAAAACTTTGAAACAGTAGCAAAACTAAAAGAACTTAAAACAAGCAAATATGAGTAACATGCCAACATAGTATCGATGTGCCTAAACATGAACATGGAGTGTATGTTCGTGAACTAAAACAAATAAATTACAATTCCAGCACATGGAAGCGATCAAAAAGATCTAATCAATAGCAATCTATCGTCGAACTTGATTATAGCCATATGTGACAATTAAAGTATGAGATTACTGAACTGAACAAACATCATGCACACGAATTCAAAATTTTGACGATTCTACAAACAATAGCGTCATGACACGATTTTTCAATGCTAGGATTCTTTGTGCAAACCCGTTTAAATTTTTTAATCCATCCAAACTCCCTCAAATATATAACAAATTTTCTTTTGAATGAACCAAAATAATTTGGCCGAATTTGGCATATGATTATTTTTATTGCCTTGTAATTTTTTTTCGGGCTCTTTTAAATGGTGTCTTTCACAACAAGTCAATTTTACACTCTCGTAGCCCTTTCCGTACACTCATCATATTTTCAATATATATTAAAATGCTCACGGGTAAACAGTTATTACATGCACACTCCCTCCTTTAGTCTACTTATGCATAGATGATAAGATTGAGATAAGAATGTCTCACCAAACTCAAATATGCAAGAGTAGTCAAACATCCATATAAACTTATACATGTGTGCAATCATGGCATATAAACAAAGTTGAATCAAAACGCATATCAACTTTGAAAAAATCCCATAATACAATGGTTAAGATCATTTTAAGCATAAAAAATAATGACCAAATGCCCTAGCCACAAGGATAAAGGAAGGAAGGGGGTAAAAGCACATCAATATGCCACATCAAACATGTTAACTCATGACACAAAAACCGAAAATCTTTTTGACTTTTACAAAATATTTTGACTCAAACAAAAGAAAAAAAATTTGGATTTTTGATAAGCACCCAAAAGTATATATTTTATACCCCGAATGGATGCATTTTAGTCGCTCGTTTTAATTAAAATTGGCCTTATGTAAATATTTTATCATTTTGCAGGTTAATACGCAGTTGCGGTATAAATAATGTTAAATCAAGTCAATTGCGACGCAAAAGCGGTCAAAAGCATGCATCGAATAAATCCTAAGAGACCGTGAAGTTTGAAGTCCTATTTGAGAGTGCCGAGATGTGTTTCGATACCCTGAACCAGTCCCGACCGAGCCCAGACCATTTCTCGAGCCCCGTGTGTGTTGATTTTGTACTTTTATTATTTTCTTAGATTTTTATTTTGAGTCATTTTATTTTTAGGATTTATTTAGATTTATTTAGAATTTTCTAGGATTTTATTTCTATTTTTCTATTTCTTTATTTAGATTTTTGATTTTTATTAGTTTTAATTTGAATCTTTATTTTATTAGGATTAATTTTTAGGAATCTATTTTTTAGTTATTAGATTTCATTTTATATATTTTCTTTTATTTATTTTTGTTTTACCTTATTAGGATTATATATTTTTAGTTTTAATAGAATTTTATTTTGTTTTTTTTATTTACATTTTTTTATAGTTTGAAATGTTAGTTTTTTTTAGTTTTAGTTTTATTAGATTTTAAGTTTTTATTTTTAGTTTTATTTTTAGGTGGTGTCATTTTTTTAAGTGTACAAATTAAACACACAAAATACACACACCCCACTACCATACACACCCACATAGGGATGGCAACGGGGCGGGTTTGGGGCGGGTTTTCAAAAATCCTAACCCGCCCCATTTAATAAACGGGGCGGGACGGGTTAGGATTTTTGAAAATTAACTCCTAACCCGCCCCATTTAATAAACGAGGCGAGTCGGGACTCCTACGGGTTGCGTTAATTTTAAAAATAATAAAATTAAAAATATTACATTATAATCTTAGAGGTATACAATGGCTCGTATTCCAATAAGTGAGACAATCCCCCAATTGTCAATTCATATTTTCACTTAAATCTTTTACAAAATTAACATACATATAAAGATTTTTTTTTAGTGTGTGAGTGTGTGTATATATATATATATATAATTTAATTATAATTAACATACATATAAAGGATATTTATATAAGCATAAGTTAATCGGGGCAGGGCGGGGCGGGGCGGTTTTATTTCAGCTAACTCCTAACCCGCCCCATTTAATAAACGAGTTTTTTTCTTAAACCCATACCCGCTCCTAATTCATTAATCGGGTTTTAAAACCCGCCCCATTAGGGGCGGGGCGGGGCGGGACTCCTACGGTTCGGGTTAAATTGCCATCCCTACACCAACATACACCTAAAACTAACCCTCACCCTCACCATAACACATACACTCTTCCACATCCTACACCCTTACTCACCCACACACTAGCACACCATACACACACCTACACCAAATCAAACCCACTCATCTTCAACCTCACCTCACTCTCTCTCCTGCTAACCACCATAGCCAATCCCCATAACCAAACCTCCACCCTTATCTCTCCTCCATCCATTAAACCAAACAATCCCTCATACCCCATGCCGCCAAAGCCGTGACCGGCGCCGACCAACCCGCCGGAGCTCCGGCCTTCATCTCCCCTGACCCAAGCGGGTCTGCTCAAATCGCGACCGGATCCCCTCACCCCTCCGACATCTCAGACCGCCTCCGACGGTGCGATCTCTCCGGACCACTCCCCGATCGCAGCGCCCCCTACCCAAACCCGGCAGCATCCCGCCGGCGTCGACTCCTGCCGACGATCCTGTCAACCCACCACCGCCACCCATCTTCGACCCCCATGGTGACAAAAGCCTCTCCCCCGCTGACGCGATCCGGGCCAAACCTGTTACCCATTTCAATCCCAACAAAATCGGACCAGCCATATGTGCCAACACCAAAACCCACTTCCAAAATTTCTAACCTCAAGCCTTATCTATCCCACAAAAATCGGACTTCAAATTCTTCCACATGTTTATCTTGACTTGGTAGAATCTAAATCCCACAAAAATCTCTCAAGGCAAAGCATCGTGGGTAAATAAAAAGAGAGGATCATCTCAAATACAAGGGGGACTCTCACAACAAAGAAAAGAGGAGATACGTAGAGAGAGAAAAAGACAGTGTATATTTTGTACAGTTTAAGTTCATAAAAAAAACTCTAGAAAAATACAAAAACATTAGTTTAGCTTTAGAATAATTTTTAGGTTTAGTTTTGAGTCTTCTTTTTGTAGTCAAGTGCCAAAAATTGTGAAGAAGTTGGGTGTGTCAAGGCACTTTTGAAGACAAATTTGGGGGAAAAAATTGCGTATTGTATTTCTACCTTCTCTTTTCAATTTATTTCCTTCTTGACATATTATCTAATGTTGTTTATGCACACATGAGAATGTTTGGCTAAACACCCCGTTCAAGGGGTGGGATACACTACGTATAATGTTAGTTTAATTAATTGATTTCTTTAATTTTATATTTCTAGGTAAATTAATTTTAACTGTCGTCAATTAATTTATGTGACGAGAGTTAGTAAATTAATTGAACGAATTAATATTTGAAATCGAACTAGAGATAGGTTTTTCCGATATTTGAATATTAATTCGATGTTGAAATTTGAGGATTAAAATTGTTTTCGTTAAATTGATCCTAGCGGGTAATTTTCTGCAAATAGTGTAGTCCTAATTTTTCATCGTGTGACATTTTTAAATTAATTTTCTGAAAAAGATTTTATTAAATTTATAATTTTAACGAGAGTTAGATTATCGATTTTATATTATCTCGAAATATTTCAAAATTAATAAATTGAGAAATTAAAATTATTGAAAATGCAGTGGAGTCCCATCTCTTGACTTTCTCACATTATTTCACACTCGGTTGCACATTATTTTTCATTATTTAGTCATTTTATAATTTTTAGCATTTGTTGTTAATTTTTCCCTTGAAATTATTTTTAAAAATAAAAAAAATATTTTAATAAAAAAATTGAATTGCACGTTTTCACATTAATTGTTTCACCTTGGAAGTTGGATTGATACTCGTAGTTACCGCAATACGAGTTATTTTTAGACAAGTTTTGTAGGTACTCAAGGGAATTTTGAGAGTGACTTTTACACGACAACGATACATCCCAAAAGAGCTCATTATCAAATGGCGTCGTTGCCGCTTTCTTGACTTGGAGACATGATTGAAGACTTGTAATTTTATTTATCTTTTTTTTAGTGTAGTTCTTCCTCTTCCCTCCTCCTTAGACTGGTTGTATAGGATTTTTTTTTTTTAAGATTGTGTATTTATTTGGGGTACATTTTGCCACCATGTTATTTTTGTAATAACTATTCATAAAAATCAAAAAAGCGAAAAGGGAAACCGAAAAAGGTAGAGAGAGGGCGTCCAAAGCCGAGGATTTTGAAGTCTCTCTACTTTGGGTCGGTAGGACTCCCGAGGACTACTGAGATAGGCAAAATCTTCCCCCGGTCGACTCAACTCGGTCTTCACCCCACGTGTGTAAAAATCGTGGGAGGTACAATTCTTTTATCCCTCGCGAATCTCCTGCAAGCGAGTTCATTTTTTGTGTGATTTATTGCTCCTATGTGCTTTTACTTTCTGCATTGCACTTAAATTGAATGGTTTGATGAATTAATTTACCTAAGACCTAGACCCGATCATTGTAACGAGAAGGGATTTCATCACCCGACTCACTCGCTTATCCATTGTGTGCTACCCTAGCTGTCATTAAATTTAAAATCAATCAACTATCTAGACCCGTAGGAACACATTTTTACAAGAGGCGATCACAAAGATAAACTCCGTGAATTTTGTCGCCCGCGGACTTAATTAAAATTTGACTACCCATTTCACTAATTTTGAAGATAATAATTGGCTACGTTCTCGTTAGGATTTTTCTTGACTCGTGTGTGTCCAATTCCATTATTTCGGTAGTCGGGTTTCGTTAGTTCGATCAAATCAAGAGTCCGTTTTCTCCCCTTTTTCGAAAAATACCAAAAATATTTTCCTTTTTTTTAAATATTTTCAAAAATCCCAAATAGCTTTTCTTTTTTTCCCATATTTAAAATACCAAAAATATTTTCCTTTTCTTATTTTTAAAAATCACAAAAAGATTTTCTTTTCTTTTGACAAATATTTAAAAAACCAAAAAATATTCCACTTGTCATGACCGAAGAACGTCTTTTACGGGAATACTTTGGCCATTTCACATTCTCTCGAAGTTTGTTTGATGATAAGCCCGACTCAACTCTTTATTCATTACTTTAGGGCTTTCATCTCAAACACACACCGTTGATACTCCTGTGTCGTCCATGCACACATCTCATCTTCCACCGCCTCCGGTGACGAGTGTCAACCCATCACATGCTTCGCCGTGCACACACTGTTTTCTTAGCGATCACTTGTCCCATGAGTGTCCATTTATATTCTCTCCATCTGAATCCACCATGGAACATGTGTATCCCTATGACACTGTTTTGGACCCACCCTTGATGTATTGTCACGACATATCTAATGTCGAGGGGTATGAGTACCCGAGCTATTCATGGAGTCCTGATCATCCTTCCATGCAATATGAATCCCAACGCCATGTTGTGAATCCTTACGGTTTCCAACGGTCGTCATCGCCACCTCGTGCACTTCATACCTATCAGTCACCTTCATATGCTCCTCATGCTGATCACACTTTTGTCCCTTACGGAGATTCTTCTCCCGTGAATGCTACACTTGACCCTGCTCCACACACTTCATATGAGTATTCTTCACCTCCTAATGTTTCTACCGAGTTTTGTCCACCACCGCCACCCATCTCCATCTCCCCACCACCTTGCACATCCGCTCTCGAGAGCCTCTTACACAAGTTTGCGCACACTCTTCAATCTCAAAATGAAGCCCTTCAACGGCTAGAACACAGGTTTACTGCATTTGAGTGTGCGAATGAGTCGGATTTCACCATAAGTCAATCCATTGTTGCACCCGTGTGGGACGATGATGTGTCGACTTATGCCACTGATTTTGAGTGTGACCAACCCTGTTATCCTGAGAATCTCGACGTTGAGACCACTCCGTGGTTCGAGCTCCAAGTTGACAATTGTGTTGACATATCCACTGTTTGTGAGACTGATCCTACACTGCCCTATCCTTTCGAACCCACTATTAAGGTTCGTCTTTCCCCTTCCATAGAATCCTTAGTTATGCCTGAGCCTACACCTATTGAACCCACTGCGTGTGTTCTCGAGGAACCACTTCATCCTAGGTTAGCTCTGGCTACAAGTTCTCACCATTTTCTTGATATTGAATCCGAGATGGTTTCTACCTCTCTTGATATGGATCCTACCCCATCATATTTGGCTCCCCTTGAGCCGAATATTGATGTAGATTCATCTATCTCGGATCTTACAGCCTCGTTAGACCCTTTCACCACCTTGGATGGTGACGTAATGGTGGCTAAGTTGATCACTCCCTCCTTTATTTCCACACTTCCTCCCGCGAGTGCCCTTGAGGATCCCTCCGTGCCTCATGAGGAGTGTGTGTCCCCTACTCGTGAGTTGGCTCATCTTCCCCCACCCATTGTCCCACCCGATCCACCTATTGTCCCTTCCACCCCACCGCCTAGTTTGGACCTTGTTATTGCACCTCACCTGTTCACATCTAAGTATTTAGGTCCTCCCCTCCACCCACCCTCCACCCTAGTACTCCACGATCCCATTTATGTACTTTTCATCGACACCACTATCTATGAGATTATTTGTGATACTCTTATCCTTCGTGACACCGAGCTTGTTACTCTATGCACACCACTTCCTTATGATGTTTATTTTTCCATCTACCTCTCCCTGGCGTGTCCCGACGTGACCATTATCATCGTCCATTTATAGAATAGTCACGCACTTTCTCTTAGGCCCGCCCCATCACTATTGCCAAACCATTTTTCCTCCCCCACCAAATTGATCACCGTTCTTATAGGGCCCTTGTTACCCTCACAATTACGCTCAATAAGGCCCGTGATTGGAGCCTCTTCCCCCTCTCCTTTACCCTTCACCTTACCCTCTTACCCACCCGCCCATGGTCCACCGATGCTTTGCATCGAGTGATGCACTTCTCCATACAAGTGCATTGACCTATTTTCTCTTTTATCCAGCAAGACTGACGCTTTAGTCTTGTTGGGGGTGATTCTCATCACCCAATTTTTTCTTCCACCCGTGCTTTCCTAGTTCCTATCCTTAGGGTCAGATTGGTTCGGTCTGGCTGAAGACGTTAAACTTAGTGCTATCGGGAGGCAGCCCGTCGTTCATTTTTTCTGAGTATGAGTCTTATCCTGTTTGGAGGTGGTGTTTCACACCACCTAATGATTTTCACATGCTTTATAGACTTGTACGTTTTTGTATCGCATTTGTTCTTTAGGTTCTATCTTTCCTCCAGAGTACGGTTCATTTCACTAGTGGTTCAGTATAGTAATATCTTTCCTCCCTTGTGCTTTTAATTTTTATATATGGTTTTAAACATCGAAGATGATGTTCTCTTTTGTTTGGGGGTGGGAAATTTATCAAAATCGTACCTCTTTTGAAAATTTTCAGAAACAAGTGATTTTAAAAATTTTGTGCAGTTAAATTTAAATTTTTATGATATGATTTGTCTATTATCCCTCTTTTAGAAATCTCAGAATACCTGTGTTTAACCCAAAAATTACGCTTTTAACCATAGTTTAACTAATACCTCTAAAAAGCGTACTTGAACTATGAATTCTTAGACTCGGCACAATTTGCACTATCACGTTTACAATCAAAAGTTGAAGAGTAAATATATTCTCAAGAGATCCTTAAAAAAGTCACTAGTGGAGACTTAAACCCGTGAGATTTGAGCTTTTCACCTTTTTGAGGGTTTTTACGTATCTCCTAGTCATAAGTTGACTCAACTTTCTTTGGATACCGCACTTAGTTGTTGCATGGTCTCATTATTTTTTCAAGTTTGGCTTAATCACTGAGAATGACATTACTTTTGAGTTGCAAGAAATATGTATCTTGTAGTTTGTTCCGAGCACTAAACCGATTTTCCATACACTTACCATTTTCCCTATCACATTATCATTCACCCATTATCATTTTCCATATTACCCTTATCCATATGTCCCATATACCATACATCATTACCATCGTGTTTGAGAAAAAGAGTGTTTGAAATTTTCAATGTAAATTGTCTTCATTTGTGTTATGAAAAAAATAATGCATCGCAATAAAAAAAAAGAATAAAAAATTATATTAGAAAAGAATAAAAAGAAAGATGCGATCATATGTTCAAAAGATGAAGACGATAGTCAATCAAAAGTGAGTCGCAATCTTCTCAAAAAAACCTACCATTCATTGTTGATACCAAAATTAATATGCTGACGTGGACGAATAGTATGAAGACACGTGTCGATCTACGTGGCACAATAACAGCGAGGAAGATCATTTACTGAATAACCGTGGTTGATACCGAGCAACGAGAATACACCGAGGAACTCTATCATGCCGAGGAACTCCATCCGAGGAACTATATCATCCCGAGATACTCTAAGCACTCCGAGGAACTCTTGATCAACGAGCAACTAAGGCGGTCCGAACTGCACCTCGGCCGTGTCATCAATTATCAGACGGACAACTGTTCAACTATTCATTAGATTCTTGACGCACACGCTGCATTAAATGTATTACCCATTCATATGTATATCATTTAATGTATTGGACCTTTCATGTACAGCCTTGAGGCTATAAATACCTTGTATCGATCCCATTCAAAGGGACCGGAATTTCTTGAGAGAACTTGTAATCAAGAATTCCAAAAACACTCAGCAATAACATAACAGTGGACGTAGGCTTTATTCCTAGCCGAACCACTTTAAAAATCTTTGTCTTATTTATTTATCTGTGATTGAAGAATTAGAGTGATCTAGTTTTTTACATCAACAGATTGGCGCCGTCTATGGGAAACGACTGTTGTTATCGTTTTTCATAAAAATCATTTGTCACCAATGGCAGATAATCCAGAATCCAGTAATCGAAATGCTGGAAATACTGGAAATCTTCCAAATCCATCTGCATCTCCAGATCTGGCCGGAATTATGACGAATCTGGCTCAAGGACAAACCGCCATGCAAGAATCTATGAGGCAACTCCTTCAAACTCTTCAAGGCGGTGTACCAACTTATTCAGGGCAAAGGACTGATCATGGGCAATCACGATCCAGACGTATTGGATCATATCGCAATGGGGAATCCAATGATTCTTCTTATCAACCTGGGCGAACTTCATCAATACGGGCTACGGATACAGATCAACATATCTCTCTTTCTCCTGAGAGAACTAGCGCTTTAGAAAGATTAAGCAGGGTGTCTCCTTTCAGTCGGTTAGGACCAAGGAGGAACATGAGTCCACCTAGGGCTCCATCAGGAAGTTTTCGACCACCACCAGGTTCGAGAGAAAGATCTGCACAATCACGACCAATTACTCGTCGAGATAAATCTCAGGAAGCTACGTCAGAGCATTCAGTTGCTCGGACTAAACGGCCCGAGGAAGGGAATGAAGCATGGAAAGGTTCCATTCAACGATTGGAGGATAGACTGGGAGAAATGGCAAAGGCGAGGAACCCCTTACAGAGAACTTTTGTTCAAGGGACACCTTTTGTGCAGGCCATTGTGGATTTCCCCACACCGTCGAAATTCAAAGCACCTGTAGTGACCCCCAAGTACGATGGAAAGACAGATCCCATACTTCATATAGAACAGTACCAAGCTGCTGCAGATATCTATGCTGTCCCCGACGAGATGAGATGTAGAGCATTCTCGGGAACTCTTACCGGATCTGCACAGATATGGTACAATAATCTTCCTCGGGGTAAGATTTCAACTTTTGTTCAGTTAGCCGAGCTGTTTATTGGTAATTTTTGTTTTGGAGCAAAACCAGTAAAGCGAGTAGCGCACTTATTAAGTGTTAGACAAAAATCAGGAGAAAGTACTAGAGATTACATAACTCGTTTCAATAACGAGAAGTTGGAAGTCATAGATTATGAAGAAAAGACAGCAATCACTGCTTTGATGAGTGGTTTGTTGCCTAACAAGCTATACTATACTCTGGCCAAAGATCCGCCTAAAAATATGTCGGAATTGATGGCAAAAGCGGCCAAAATCATGAATGCCGAGGAGGCTATGACTGCGAAGAAGAATATGGATAAAGAAGTTAAAGCGGAGGTCGACAACTCTAAAAAGAAAGATCAGAAAGATAATGGTGGTGACAAATATTCTAGGAATAACAGGATAAAGTTGGAAGCCCTAAAGAAGTATGATAATTATACTCCATTGAAAATGGGTATTAATCATGTTTTAGAAGAAATCAGGAATAACGAGGAAATCAAATGGCCAGAGAAACTGAAGTCAGATCCAGACATGAGAAATAAGAACAAATATTGCGAGTTTCACAAAGATCATGGCCATATGACCAAAAATTGTATAGCCCTTCAGAACGAGATTGAAACACTCATTCGAAGAGGAAAATTATCAAAGTATGTAGATCGCAGAGATGAGAGGACAAATGAGGACAGAATTAGAAAGAGATCTAGATCTCCTCGTCGTGCAGAGGAGAAAAAGAGGAGGGACCATGAAGAGGATCCAGATGATGACCCCGATCTTCCCAAGAAGCCAAGAAAACCTGAACGAGAGGTATTTTCCATACGTTTTGGATCATTTCATTGTAACGTTATTACAGGGGGAGATGCAGGAGGAGGAGACCTTACTGCAGAAAGAAAAGCTTATCTCGGAGAGGCTCAAGCTTGCTCATATATTCAGCGAATAAACCTGGCCGAGGATGATCGTCCGAGGAAGGTAAACAAAGATAAGCTAGTAATTGGTTTTTCAAAAAATGACCTGGCAGGTGTTCTTTACCCTCATGATGATCCTTTGGTGATCAAAATGAGAATGAAGGACGTGATCATTTCAAGGGTGTTGGTAGATAATGGTAGTTCGGCAGACATCATGTACTATTCATGCTTTGATAGCTTGAATTTGAAATTATCCCAATTAGAACCTTATCACAGACCCCTTCTGGGTTTTGCTGGCGAGAAAGTTTTTCCACTTGGGACGATCAAGTTGGATATATTCATTGGAACCTGGCCTGTTTGTCGAACAGAAAGAATACGATTCTTTGTGATGGATAAGAATGTGCAGTCAGCCTACAACATCATCATGGGAAGAGTTGGATTGAAGAAGTTCGAAGCCGTTCCTTCTACAGTACATCAATGTTTGAAATTCCCAACAAATTTTGGAGTTGGAGTGGTGAAAGGTGATCAAAAAGTAGCTCGGGAATGCTATTATTCGTCGGCCGAGCAAGAAGAACTAGAAGGATCGATGAAAAAGACTACTACTTACCAGGTGGAGGAAGGTACAGAAATTGAAACTCTTGATCCCAGGGATGAATCTCAACTTGTAAAAGGACAGGTGATGGAATCTACAGAAAACGTTATTTTGGACGACGAACATCCTGAACGAATAACCCAGATAGGTTCATCGTTGGATATGTCGATAAAAGAGGAGTTGATAGCTTTCTTGAAGAATAGGAAAAATACTTTTGCTTGGAGTCATGAAGACATGCCAGGAATAGATCCAAACTTCTTATGTCATGAACTCAATGTGAATAAGGAGATTAAACCTGTAAAGCAGAGAAGAAGGGTGTTTAGTCCCGAGAAGAATCAGGCCATACAGGAGGAAGTCGAGAAACTCCAGAAAGCCCAATTCATTGAAGATGTAAAATATCCAGATTGGTTGGCTAATGTGGTGATGGTAAAGAAGAAAAACAACAAATGGAGAATGTGTGTCGATTTCACCGATCTCAATAAGGCATGCCCCAAGGATCATTTTCCATTGCCCAGAATTGATCAACTAGTGGATGCCACCTCGGGACACGAGCTACTCAGCTTCATGGATGCTTACTCTGGCTACAACCAGATCAAAATGAAACCTGAAGACAGGGAAAGTACTTCTTTTATTACCCCTAGGGGAACTTATTGTTATAATGTTATGCCTTTTGGTTTAAAAAATGCAGGTGCAACATATCAGCGGTTGATGAACAAGGTTTTTACTGAACAAATCAGCCGCAACATGGAGGTCTATGTCGATGACATGCTCACTAAAAGCAAGAAAGCTACTGATCATTTGATTGACTTGAGTCAAACTTTTGATCAATTGGATAAATACCAAATGAAGCTTAACCCGACGAAGTGCACCTTTGGAGTACGAGAAGGAATGTTCCTCGGATACATCGTCAATCAGCGAGGTATTGAGGCAAATCCAGATAAGATCAAAGCTCTTCTAAGGCTGCGATCTCCGACGACGAAGAAAGAAGTGCAGAGTCTTACCGGACGAGTTGCAGCGCTCAACAGATTTGTATCTCGAGCAACTGATAAATGCATACCATTCTTCAAAACACTTCGAAAAACCTTTGAATGGAATGAGGAATGTGAAAAAGCTTTTCAAGACTTGAAGAAATATTTGGGAACACCTCCACTGTTGTCCAGACCAATAACAGGAGAAAAGTTGTATTTGTATTTGGCAGTATCAGAGAACGCAGTCAGTTCAGCGTTGATCAGATTGGAGAAGGGAGTCCAGAAGCCAATTTATTACACAAGTAAGGCTTTCCGAGGTGCAGAAATCAGGTACCCAAAGCTAGAAAAATTGGCATTGGCACTAATTGAAGCAAGCAGAAGAATGAGGCCATATTTCCAAGCCCATACCATCATTGTTTATACTGATATGCCATTGAGACAAGCCCTCCATAAGCCAGAAAAATCAGGGAGACTGATGTACTGGGCAGTAGAACTTGGTGAATATGATATTGTGTATGAGCCCAGATCATCATTGAAGGGGCAGGCTGTAGCAGATTTTATAGCAGAGTTCACATACCCTGATACCCCCGAGGAGCAAAAGATGCCTGCTGAGTTACCTGTGGACGATACAGGATCAACAGAAACATTTGCTGACCTACCTGTGGACGATACAGGATCAGCAGAAATAGGTCCAAACCAACCAAGGTTGGTAAAAGGACTTGTGGATGTAGAGAAATCATTATATTCAAATTCAGACCAGCCACGGTTGGTAAAAGAGTACGAGCAGATGACTGACGAGGAGCGAAAGATACCGGGGGATGATGGAAGAAAACAGCAGATATTTTATCGAGGAACTCTGACAGATAAGAAATTTGAAGACGAAATACCTACATGGAGATTATATGTAGATGGATCATCCTGCACAGCTGGTTGTGGAGCAGGAATTGTTTTGATCACCCCAGACGAGATTGACATGGAATATGCTTTGCGATTCCAATTCAAAGCTTCTAACAATGAAGCGGAGTATGAGGCCATGATAGCAGGTCTTAATCTAGCAAAGACTATGGAAGCACAACAGGTGATGGTATTCAGTGATTCTCAATTAATTGTGAATCAGATGATGGGAATATATGCGGTTAAAGGAGACTTAATGATCAAATATCATGCAAAGGTGATGAAATTGTTGACAGAATTTGATGTCATTCAATTGGTGAGAATACCGAGGATGGAGAATGTACAAGCAGATGCACTGGCCCAGACTAGCATCAGCTACTCGTACCGAGATGCGAAGAACCATACCGATTGAAGTATTAGAAGGTCGGAGCATAGATGAAGGTCTGACAACGAATGTGATTACTCTTGATTTAGGACCATCTTGGATGGATCCAATCAGGAAATATGTTGAAGAGGGCGAATTGCCGGAGGACAAACTCGCTGCCAAGAAACTGAAGTATAAAGCTGCTCGGTATGTATTAACTAATGGTATTTTGTATAGACGAGGAATTATGGCAGGTTTGCAGAGATGTGTACATCCTACCGAGGTGAAAGAATTGATTGAAGAAATCCATGAAGGATCTTGTGGAGCTCATGTAGCAGGTCGAACACTTTTACAAAGAGTGATGACACAGGGATATTACTGGCCAACAATGAGGGCTGATTGTATAGCCTATGCCAAGAAATGTGACAAGTGCCAACGTTTTTCTTCCATCCGACGAACTCCACAAGCATTGCTAACACCAATAACTTCCCCTTGGCCATTTGCCATGTGGGGAATTGATTTGGTTGGACCACTGCCGATCACCCGAGGAAGATTCAAGTATCTCGTAGTTGCAGTGGACTATTTTACTAAGTGGGTGGAAGCTGAGCCTCTTATCAATATGACGTACGAGAAAGTATACCAGTTTGTATGGAAGAATATCATTTGTCGATATGGTCTCCCTCATGCTTTCATCACAGATCATGGAACACAATTTGATAATGAAGAATTTGCTGCCTATTGTCATCAGTCGAACGTTTTGAAGTTTCATTCAGCACCAGGCCATCCCCAAAGCAATGGACAGACTGAAGTGACGAACAGAACATTACTGAATGGGTTGAAAAAGAGGCTAAGTGAAGCTAAAGCAAATTGGATTAATGAGCTCCAATCAGTATTATGGGCCTACCGAACAACTCCCCGAGCAGCAACTGGAGAATCACCATATATGCTAGCATTTGGAAGTGAGGCTGTGATACCGGCCGAGTTGGGTCTCCCAACGCATAGAGTGCTGAATTTCAACTCTCCGATCAGTGATTTGATGAGAAGAATGGATTTGGACATGCTCGAAGAAGTAAGAGAAGAGGCAGCCATTAGGAATGCTGCTTATCAACAACGAACAGCTCTGTTCTACAACAAAAGGGTGAAGAAATGCGATTTGAAGGAGGGTGATTATGTGCTGAAGAAAGTCATTCAGAAACAGAATAAACTGGAAGCAAACTGGCATGGACCTTACCGAGTTACAGAGGTTGTTCGACCTGGAACCTACAGAATAGCAACTCTAGAAGGAGAAGAATTTCAGAATGCATGGAATGCTGAACACCTGCGAAAGTATTATCAGTAATGAAAAATGTAAAGTATTTCCTTCATTATGAATAAAACGAGGATGGTTCACCATTTTCTTTCTGTTGAAAGTTTTTCGGGGAATATTAGTGTTGAACACTACACTGCTGGACAAGAAGAAGACTGCTCTACGGAGTCATGCTCTACGGAGTCATGCTCTACGGAGTCAAGCTCTCCGGAGCGCTCTACGGAGCAAAAGTGCTATAAGTAGCCAACCTCCTTTGGTTAGGAGGATAAGCTCTCCGGAGCGCTCTACGGAGCAAAAGTGCTATAAGTAGCCAACCTCCTTTGGTTAGGAGGATAAGCTCTCCGGAGCGCTCTACGGAGCAAAAGTGCTATAAGTAGCCAACCTCCTTTGGTTAGGAGGATAAGCTCTCCGGAGCGTTCTACGGAGCAAAAGTGCTATAAGTAGCCAACCTCCTTTGGTTAGGAGGATATGCTCCAAGGAGCCAAAAAGTTCGAAAGAACCCTACTACTCCTTTGATTAGGAGGTGTAGACCAGCATGATCAACTACGGTTGGTAAGACTTTATATACTCTCGCATTACAACTTATGTTTGTCGGGAGGTAACATTATTAGAAAAAGTTCTTTAAAGAACAAAATATTGAAAACTGTACCAAGTATGGTTGGTCGGGGATAAAAACCCACTAATTGTAGTTGGTCGACGAGGATAAAAGTATTGACCTTAGTTGGTCGGACACATGTTTATATTTGAAAATTGAACCAAGTATGGTTGGTCAGGGATAGAAACCCATCAACTATGGTTGGTCGACAAACATTATTTATCCACCTTGGTTGGTTGGAAACAATTTTGAACAATTTATGCTTATTATAAATTCTAATTTGGTTGATGAACCATATAATTTGCAAACAGAAAAATAGCTATTGGCAAAACAGAAAATGAAACTCTTTCATTAAGATAAAAATGTATTACATGTTACATGAATGTGCTAACTATTACATTAAAGATTCCTACTCTATTGGTTTCTTTCCTTTGTCCTTTGAGACAGGTTCCTCGCCAGCAGGAGGATCCTCTAGACACAGAGGAGAATTAATAAAGTTCATGTCCTTCAGCATTCTGACATTCATTATTGTAGGAGTATCCAACAGGTGCTCAGGACGAGATACTTCAACTTGAGAATGAAGGTTATAATCACCAAGATATTTAGAGATCAAACTCCGAGGAATGGAGCGAGCAGGAATCCATGCCATATCCAATTTATAGGGAGGAACAGGCAAGTCTAGCAATCCAGGAGCATGATAATCCCATAAATAATGACCTTGTTCCAATTTTAATACACCCAGGGCGTTCAACCATCCCTGCTTATAACCTTCGTTGTTAGCATTTTCAAGGCGATCATCCAAATGGTAAAGAGCTTCATTATAACCTGCATTCCAGAACTCCCGAGGCTGTTTATGGAATTGGAAAGTTAATCTATCTACTTGCTCGAGAAAGTTCTTGATAAGAGCATCTTTATTATTCAGATCAGACTTCATCGCAGCCAATTGATCCTCTAAAGATAAATTTTTCTTAGATAAATCAGACAGAGCACGATCCTTAACATTCAGTTGGAATGCTTGAGTTTCCAGAGTAGATTGGGTGCGAGATTCTTCAACACTACGGCCAAGAACTCTTGATCGGCTCCGAGAAGCAACTGGAGAAATTTGCTCCTCGACGATTCTTCCTCGTCCCCGAGAACTCCTTCCTCGTCCCCGAGCAGTCACAGGAATAATAGACTTTTTCAAGTCATCCAACTCTTGCCTTAGTTTGGCGTTTTCAACCTCTAGAAACGAAAAACCTTCATCAGTAACTGGTACTAATGCATTGGAAGAGGAGGCAACGGATTCGTATTGAGCCAATCTTTTCTGCAGACTATTATTTTCTTGTTCCAGGATCTCGGCAATTTGTCGGCAGCCTTCAACTTCACCTTTTAGGGTCCTTTCCCTAATGTCATATGCAGCAATGATCTTTTTATGACCTGTATCAGAGGAAAGTTGTTGATATCTATTTTCATATTCCTCGTGTAATGAAGCCATCGATCTATTGTGCTGGCCTTGGAGATCCTTTAAGGAACAATGCAGCTCTTCAATCAATTCATAATAGGCGATATTGTTAGCTACAGCTCGGTCGAGTAAACTTTTCAAATACCGATAAGCCTCAGTCGCCTGCTCTGAAGCATCATGACCAAGAATGTCAGCAATTTCAGAAGAACTAAGGTCTGTATGACCAGCCCTATAGTATTGGTGACATTGCTGCATCAGCTCGGTATCATGAGAAGAGATTAGTTCCATTCTAGCAACAAACTAAAGACAAGAAAAAGACAACAATCAACAAAGAATCATCAATAACGGCGATGAGTAAAGAAGTATTTTATTAGATCATAAAAGGATTACAGTGTTCGATTACAAATAATAAAAGATAAGAATGATACCGAACAACTTCACACCTTTTCCTTGTCTCCCAAGACTTTCTCGGGAGGCTGGGACGAGGAGCTCGGTTGCTCGGTGATAACAACAGCTTGGTCGGCAGAAATCCTCTCAGCAGGAGGAGGCATAGAAGAAATGTCCTCAATGACAGAGGGTTGAGAAGCAGAGATTGGGACATCCACAGCTATGGAAGATTCATCTGATGCAGGTTCATCTTCTTCTTCTTCCTCAATTGGTGGAGGAGGACCAGGGAGATGCCTTTGGAATAGCTCAGAATCGTCTTGGGTTTTTAGCTCTTGTAGAGCAGCTACCCAACCGTCATAGAAGTATTTCAACTCCCCATATTTGACTTGAGATGTCATAGCTGCAATCCCTTTATCCCATCCTTTTTCCCAACCAGCACTGAAATGTTTCCTAACTGCAACTTTTCTTTTCAACTTCTCCGAGGAGAGTTTGACATCCAATTGTTCTTTCTGGATTTTGATGTCTCGCAGGATAGATAGTTCTTCTTCTGCCTTCTTCATTTGGTCATCGCGCTTTTGCTGATTGACCTCTAAGATTTTCACCTTCTCCTCCAAATTCCTGGAGGTTTCAGCCATCTTCATCTTATCAGCCTCAGCTGCAGCCAATTTTTTCTCCCAGACAGTTTTCTCCTCGACGTACTGCTGGCGAGATTCTTTCACAGATTGGGCTAAACCCAAGAGGGCATCGTCAACATCGGACGAGGAACTAGAAGCTTTAATAGCTTGATCTTTCTTCACGATGGTATTGAAACAATTCACCAGCTGAAAGATAAGAAAAACAATAGAGTCAACACAAATACAAGATTTCAGGAAAAAGAAAAGAAAGACTAAAGGTATGAGAAATTTACTGAAGAAAGATGGCGAGCAGCAAGGGATGTCAGTGTATCCCTAGGAATCTTTTCATCAACCCCGAGAACCTCGGGTATAACTGAGCTCGTTGAAGAGCTCGGAAGAATGATTTTTGAAATACTACTACCACCAGCGGGTAGAGAAGATGCAGTTCCAGCAAGATTAACCGAGGATGATTTCCTCGATCTCTTCAAAGGAGGGTTAGCAGCATCAACCAAGGAAGAAGTCTTGGTCGGAGATATTGTAATTACGTCAGCATTAACACTTTTCTTGCTCGGGGCCACTGGGGGCTTTTCGGCAAATTTGGAGGAACTGGCATCTACTTTTATAGTCCCTTCTGGGACATCAATTTTACTTTTCTTTGCTTCAACAGCAGAAGAAATTTCACCAAATAGAGCAGGAGGAGCTCTTTTCTTGCCCATTCTCTGAGATAGGGGAATATGAGAATCTGAAGATGAACTTTCTGGTGTTGAGGCTGGTTCAACAGGGCGAGCAGTATAAGAGGTTGTGTAGCTCTTATACTGCAGCAAATATGATGCAGATCTAATGTGCTCGTCTGCAATCGTCTTATGCAAATTCCAGATAAGTTTTAAATGCTTGATATTCACTTCCGACTCTTTTGGAGTTTTTCTTTTACTATCAACTGCAAATAAATACATAAATCTCAGTCACACATTTTGTCAAACATGATGAATACGCAATTTCATAAGTAAAATAAAAATGAAAAATAAACCTATCCCATTGCCGTATGGGGGGCATCTGGGACCGTTGTATACTTCATTCCCAGATAAAGGCGCGTGTTGCCAATTTTTTATGACCAACCCATGCTCAAAATAATCTCTATTTGAATCAGGGAGGTTAACTACAAGGGCTCTATTTAAAAACCTAGTTTTTAAATAATAAATATTATCTAAAGTGGCCCATTTATAGCAGTACATGATTTCTGGGATCCCTATACGAGTCCCATGAGTTAGATTTAACTTATGCACCCCGTTAATTATTCTCCATGAATTGGGGGCTATTTTTGCAGGAACAAGGTCAAAATATTGACAAAACTCAAGACATAATGGATTTGGGGGAAAAGAAAAACCACATTCAGCAATGAAAAGACTGGGGAACCAATGTCCCTCAGCCAATCGAAAGTAATCTAAAGGCTCAGAAAGAACCTCTAGAGTTACCCAAGAAGGAATGGAAAAGTCAGAACGAAATTTCTCAGCAGATTCAACAATATAAACCATATTGAATAAAAGAGATGCAGAAGAAAGGAAGAAGAGCTTACAGAAAGAAAAGAGATATGTTGACAACGAACGGAAACAATGATGAACACACAAGAGAGAGGAAGAGAATAGAAAACTTGAATGCAGAAAAATGGAAAGTGTAGACGACGGTATGGTTACCAAAGGAGTTTAAATACTTTGCATTGGGAAACGGCGAAAGAAATGATTACTAAAAAGAAATTACTAAACTTCCGGCGGCTAAAAAGACAAAAGTTGCACGAAGATCGAAGCGCTTATAAAAAGGCGGAAACTGCGAAATGAGAAGGAAATTTGAATACAATGCTCCTAAAACCCAGGAAGGTCATTTAATATTACCATATAACGAGAAAGAATGTCCCATACTCCTCAAAGTTCGAAATATGAAACATTGGGGGCTTCTGTTGATACCAAAATTAATATGCTGACGTGGAC
This sequence comes from Sambucus nigra, assembly GCA_949130495.1. Classification (NCBI taxonomy): domain Eukaryota; kingdom Viridiplantae; phylum Streptophyta; class Magnoliopsida; order Dipsacales; family Adoxaceae; genus Sambucus; species Sambucus nigra. The sequence continues at coordinate 244,959,717 of OX422217.1, read as the reverse complement.
GAATAGTATGAAGACACGTGTCGATCTACGTGGCACAATAACAGCGAGGAAGATCATTTACTGAATAACCGTGGTTGATACCGAGCAACGAGAATACACCGAGGAACTCTATCATGCCGAGGAACTCCATCCGAGGAACTATATCATCCCGAGATACTCTAAGCACTCCGAGGAACTCTTGATCAACGAGCAACTAAGGCGGTCCGAACTGCACCTCGGCCGTGTCATCAATTATCAGACGGACAACTGTTCAACTATTCATTAGATTCTTGACGCACACGCTGCATTAAATGTATTACCCATTCATATGTATATCATTTAATGTATTGGACCTTTCATGTACAGCCTTGAGGCTATAAATACCTTGTATCGATCCCATTCAAAGGGACCGGAATTTCTTGAGAGAACTTGTAATCAAGAATTCCAAAAACACTCAGCAATAACATAACAGTGGACGTAGGCTTTATTCCTAGCCGAACCACTTTAAAAATCTTTGTCTTATTTATTTATCTGTGATTGAAGAATTAGAGTGATCTAGTTTTTTACATCAACATTCATCTTCTTCATTTCATACCTTATATAAACCCCAATTTCACCTTTGGTAAAATGTTCGGGCAAACGAGAAGATTATATGGTGAATAACTCGACATTCTCAACTATAGTGGTTAGCATTCTTTCATGAGATCAGATTTTCTTTCATGTATCCGTCATTTTCTATAAAGTGTGTGAGACGTTTGAACTTGTTTACATTTACTCACATCCTCACACACTAAAGAGATACAGTTACCCAATTCTCAGAGAGTTCGATTCAGAGAGATATATCTAATGAGAATTAAAGTCAAAACGTCGATTCTATAAGGCAATCTTAGAATTAATCTAATGATACTTAAGATTACTTCACACTACACATGCTGAGTTTTAGGAAGGATTACGCTTTTGGTATTAAGTAATTTCATATCTTATTTTGATAGTTGAATACGGTGTTCCTTGATGCAGTTGGGTTGTATAACATTTCATCATCTTTTCAGATACTGCATTTAAACAAGTTTTTGAATTTTGTGGGTACATTCACTGCAAACCCTCACGAGACATCACTCGTCCTGTAGGGCAACCTATAGGTTTAACGACTTGTTGCACATGTAAGTGCAATCGCCAGTGCCAGCGAAAATGACACACTTTTGGTTACTTATCTCTGTTTTCTCTCTAATTTTGCTCGAGGACTAGGAATGTTCTGTTGGGGGTGGTGTCATAAGCATCCAAAAGTGTATATTTTTATACCCTGAATGGATGCATTTTAGTCGCTAGTTTTAATTAAAATTGGACTTATGTTCGTATTTTATCATTTTGCAGGTCAATACGCAGTTGCGGTACAAATAATGCTAAATCAAGTCAATTGCGACGCATAAGCGGTCAAAAGCGTGCATCGAAGAAATCCTAAGAGACCGTGAAGTTTGGAGTCCTATTTTAGCGTGCCGAGATGTGTTTCGATGCTCCGAACCACTCCCGTAACCTTAACCTAGCCCAGACCGAGCCCAGACCATTTCTCGATCCCCGTGTGTGTTGAGTTTATACTTTTATTATTTTCTTAGATTTTTATTTTGAGTCATTTTATTTTTAGAATTTATTTAGAATTTTCTAGGATTTATTTTCTATTTCTTTATTTAGATTTTTTATTTTTATTAGTTTTTAATTTTGATTCTTTATTTTATTAGGATTAATTTTTAGGAATTTATTTTTTAGTTATTAGATTTGATTTTATATATTTGATTTGATTTATTTTAGTTTTACCTTATTAGGATTATATATTTTTAGTTTTCATAGAGTTTTATTTTGTTTTTTTTTATTTACATTTTTTTTTAGTTTGAAATGTTATTTTTTTTTCGTTTTAGTTTTATTAGATTTTAAGTTTTTATTTTTAGTTTTATTTTTAGGTGGTGTCATTTTTTTTAGGTGTACAAATTAAACACACAAAATACACACACACCACTACCATACACACCCACATACACCTAAAACTAACCCTCACCCTCACCATAACACATACACTCTTCCACATCCTACACCCTTACTCACCCACACACTAGCATACCATACACACACCTACACAAAATCAAACCCACTCATCTTCAACCTCACCTCACTCTCTCTCCTGCTAACCACCATAGCCAATCCCCATAACCAAACCTCCACCCTTATCTCTCCTCCATCCATTAAACCAAACAATCCCTCATACCCCATACTGCCAAGGCCGCGAAAGGTGCTGACCAACCCGTCGGAGCTCCGGCCTTCATCTCCCCTGACCCAAGCGGGTTGCCCAAATCACGAACGGATCCTCTCACCCCTCCGACAGCGCAGACTGACTCCAACGGTGCGATCTCTCCGGACCACTCCCCGATCGCAGCGCCCCCTACCCAAACCCGACAGCATCCCGCCGGTGTCGACTCCTGCCGACGATCATGTCAACCTAGCACCGCCACCCATCTTCGACCCCCATGGCGACCAAAACCTCTCCCCCGCTGATGCGATCCGGTCCAAACCTGTTGCCCATTTCAAACCCAACAAAATCGGACCAGCCATATGTGCCAACACCAAAACCCACTTCCAAAATTTCCAACCTCAAGCCTTATCTATCCCACAAAAATCGGACTTCAAATTATTCCACATGTTTATCTTAACTTGGTACAATCGAAATCCCACAAAAACCTCTCAAGGCAAAGCATCGTGGGTAAATAAAAAGAGAGGAGCATCTCATATAAAAGGGGGGACTCTCACAGCAAAGAAAGGAGGAGATATATATAGAGAGAAAAAGACAGTGTATATTATGTACCGTTTAGGTTCATAAAAAAAACTCCAGAAAAATACAAAAACATTAGTCTAGCGTTAGAATAATTTTTAGGTTTAGTTTTTAGTCTTCTTTTTGTAATCAAGTGCTGAAAATTGTGAAGAAGTTGGGCGCGTGTCAAGGCGTTTTTCAAGACAAATTTGGGGAAAAAAATTGCGTATTGTATTTCTACCTTCTCTTTTCAATTTATTTCCTTCTTGACATATTATCTATTGTTGTTTATGCACACAAGAGAATGTTTGGCTAAACGCCCCGTTCAAGGGGTGGGATACACTGCGTATGATGTTAGTTTAATTAATTGGTTTCTTTAATTTTATATTTCTAGGTAAAACTGTCGCCAATTAATTTATGTGACGATAGTTAGTAAATTAATTGAACGAATTAATATTTGAAATTAGGAATCGAACTAGAGATAGGTTTTTCCGATATTTGAATATTAATTCGGTGTTGAAATTTGAGGATTGAAATTGTTTTAGTTAAATTGATTCTTGCGGGTAATTTTCTGAAAATAGTGTAGTCTTAATTTTTCATCGTGTGACATTTTTAAATTAATTTTCTGAAAAAGATTTTATTAAATTTATAATTTTAACGAGAGTTAGATTATCGATTTAATGTTATCTCAAAATATTTCAAAATTAATAAATTGAGAAATTAAAATGATTGAAAATGCAGTGCAGTCTTATCTCTTGACTTTCTCACATTATTTCACACTCGGTTGCACATTCTTTTTCATTATTTAGTCATTTTATAATTTTTATCATTTGTTAGTTAATTTTTCCCTTGAAATTATTTTTTAAAATAAAAAAAATAAAAAAATATTTTAATAAAAAAATTGAATTGCACGTTTTCACATTAATTGCTTCACCTTGGAAGTTGGATTGATACTCGTAGTTACCGCAATACGAGTTATTTTTAGACAAGTTTTGTAGGTACTCAAGGGAATTTTGGCGACTCCAAGCAAACCCTAGTCGTCTAGTCATCTCTTTCTAGCAAACCCTAGCATTAGGGTTTGCATGGCAAACCTTAATCCCTCTCCCAACGTTGATCCTAAACCTCCTGACATTAAAAATGTTTGGAGTCGCTCCTTTGCTTCTGTGGTTGCAAACTCTTCATCCTCCTCTCATGATCTTGATCTCAAAATTCCCTCAACTTTCAAAGGTGAACCTGCTGTGCTTTTCTCTAATGAAGATATCATTACCCTATCCAAACCTTTTACTCATGCTCTAGTAGGAAAGTTTTCTCATAGCCGCCCCTCAATGGAAACTATTAGACAAATATTCCAAACGTTTTCTCTCAAAACTGCTTTCAACGTTGGTCTTCTTGATAATAAGCATGTCCTGATAAGATTGAATTCAGATGAAGATTATTCAAGAATGTGGTTGCGTGATACTTGGTATGTAGGGAGATTTCCTATGCGAATATTCAAATGGACAACTGATTTTCGAGCAGATATTGAAAATAGCCTTGCTCCAATCTGGATTTCATTCCCTCATCTTCCAATCCATTTTTTCTCTAAATCATCTCTTTTTTCTATTGCCCAATTGATTGGAAAACCTCTCAATATTGATTCATCAATTGTGGATTTGAATAGACCTAGTGTGGCTCGCGTTTGTGTTGAAGTGGATCTCTTAAAAACTTTACCCAAGAGAGTTTGGATAGGCTGTGGAGATTCTGGCTTCTGGCAGGAGGTTCAGTCGGACAATAAACCCAAATATTGTAGTCATTGCTGCAAAAAGGGTCATGAGGAGGATACCTGTATTTTCTTTCTGTCAAAACATGAGGAAAAAATGGTGCAAAAACCTGCTATGGTACCATAAAAACTTTTGACAAGGCACGAAAAGGTTAACCCTACTTTTCAACTTGCAGCCAAGGCTGCTGACCCAATTAAACAGGTAGATAGAGATGTTAATGAAGTTCTTAACTCAGAGTCAGACAAGGAGGATGGCCAATTTATTGAATCTCGGGTGGTAATAACATCCAAGACAGCTATTAAGGATAAGCATGAATGGATTATAAAAAATAACAAGAAGCATACCCAAGCAGACCTGATCAAAGACCAAAATATTGTTGAAGGAACTGATGCTGTCTTATCACAGCCTGAGGACAATACAAACATGGTTCTTATCCAAGATAAGGTTAATGAAGAAGATCTAGCTGTGGCCAATATCTCCCTTCCTAGAGACAATTTTATCCAAGATATGGATGATGAAGAAGTTATAGCTGTGGAAAATATCTCCTTATCTCCTAGAGGAACTGATATCCCTAAAGCTGACAAGAAATCAGTTTCTAAACCTCTATATGCTACATATATTGATGATAATGAAACCTTTCAAACTCCATACTGTGAGGATCTCCATATATCATCAAAGAAAATTGATGGTAACTTGAGGTTATTAGAGATGCAGTATGCTGATAAAAAACCTAGGGAGGTAACAGGTCAAGCTTCTAGTACGCAGTTACAAGGGAGGAATCATGATCCTATGTTCAGAAGAATCACCAGATCCTCATACAAAGGTACCAATCACTCTCCTACTTTTAAGTCTCAATGATCAATTTTATGGTTTGGAATGTTAGAGGGGCTGCAAAAAAATCATCAAATCGTAGACTGAAATTGCTATGTAAGATTCATAAAATGCCATTTATTGCTCTTCTTGAACCAAAGGTGGATCAATCAAAAATCAACAGTTATATGGAAAAATGGGGTTTTGAGGGCTGCTGTTATTACGTCAATGGAAAGATTTGGTTGTTATGGAGATTTAATGTAAGTGTTCAGTGCTTGATAGACAATCCTCAACATCTAACAGTTAAAATAAGCCATTCTCAGGAGCAGCATAGCATAGTGATAACTATTGTGTATGCTAAATGTTCTAAAGATGAAAGATTGGAGTTATGGGATCAGATGTCATACATTGCTTGTAATTTTCAGAATTTCCCTCAATTGGTTATTGGAGACTTCAATGTTGTCACTACTCAGCATGAAAAACTTGGGGGAAATGATATAGATCAAGTAGCTGCTGAAAGTTTTATCCAAGCTATAGATGACTGTGGCCTGACTGACTTGGGTTATAATGGTACTAGATTTACTTGGTGTAACAATAGGAAAGAGGAGGATATCATTATGGCCAGACTGGACAGATGCCTCGCAAACCAAAATTTCATTAATTTGTTTCCCCTGACTAAAGTCCAACATCTGAACAGATCCACTTCAGACCATGCTCCTCTTCTCCTTAATGTTCTTTCTCAATCTTCCCGCCTACCTAAGCCATTTAAATTTCAATACATGTGGTGTAATCATCACCAATTCCAAGATGTAGTCCAGAATTCTTGGAATATTAACATTGATACTTTGGGAATGAATCGTTTTGGCTTGAAGCTCAGAAGACTTAAAGAGGTTCTCAAAACATGGAACAAGGTTATATTCAAGGATGTTTTTCAATCAATTAAAGATTTAGAAGATGAAATCCTCCAGCTTGAGCTTAATTTCGAATTGGACTGTAATGATTCTAATAGAGAAGCCCTGAATAAATGTAGAGCAAAGTTAATGAATGCCTGTGCAAATGAAGAGATCTATTGGAGACAGAAATCGGCTGCTAAATGGCTTAAAGCTGGTGACTCTAATACAAAGTTCTTTCATAATAGTGTCAGGGCCAAAACTCATAAACTCTTGATTCAATCAATCAATGATGAAGAGGGCAATATATTAGAAGACTTTGAAGATATTAAGGCTCACATTGTCCAATTCTATGAACACCAGCTCAAGGCAGACACTTACATTCCTTTTTCTGATGTCAGTGATACCATTCCTACCATCATTACTTCTGATCTTAATGAAAATTTGGAAGCTTTCACCAACGAAGAGGAGATTTTAGCAGCTATCAATGACCTAAATGAAGAGTCTGCTCCTGGTCCTGATGGATTTGGAGGCTACTTCTACAAGGTCTGCTGGAATATCATTAAATATGACTTAGTTCTTGCTATTAAATCCTTTTTTGCAGGTAATGTTCCTCCTCGTAGCTGGACAAGCACATCAGTGGTGCTTATTCCCAAGGTCAAATCTCCAAAAACTTGTGGTGATCTAAGGCCCATTAGTCTATGCAACTTCTCATTCAAAATCATTACAAAAATCTTATCCACAAGGCTGGCTAAAGTTCTACCAATGCTTATATCTCAAAATCAGAGTGGATTCCTAAAGGGAAGGGCTATTCAAGATAATGTTCTGCTTGCCAAAGAGATGGTGCATAATCTGGGGAAAAAAATTCATGGTGGTAATGTCATCATTAAGTTGGACATGGAGAAGGCTTATGACAGGGTCCACTGGGGTTTTCTAATCCAAGTTCTTCGTGCTTTTGGATTCGGTGAAAGATGGATTGATTATATATGGAGGAGCATTTCTAACAACTGGTTTTCTTTAGTTATCAATGGGGGTCAGTATGGCTACTTTAAATCTTCTAGAGGCCTTAGACAAGGGGATCCATTGTCCCCAAGTCTATTCATTATTGCAGCTGAGTATCTGAGTAGAGGATTGAACAGATTAATGTCTTCTGGAGCAGTCAACCCATATTATCTTCCTAGTGGCAGTCCGTTGGTATCTCACCTTGCTTTTGCAGATGATCTTATTGTTTTTTGCAGAGGTGACAAAAGATCTCTCAAGAAAATAGGTGACTACATCCAGCAGTATTGCTATTTATCTGGTCAAAAAGTGAATTCAACCAAAAGTTCATTTACTGTGGATTCTAAAAGTAAACCTCAATTGAAATAAAAAAATTGCTTCTATCTCTGGCCTTAACCACAAGGAGCTGCCCCTTAAGTACTTGGGGTGTCCTTTATTTAAAGGTAGAAACAAAATCAAATTTTATGACAGCCTTATTATTTCTTTGAGGTCTAAAATAGCTGGATGGCAATCTAAATTCCTTTTAAGTGGTGGTAGACTTATTCTTCTCAAGCATGTTTTGTCTTCTATCCCATCTTATCTTCTGTCTTCTTTATCTCCCCCTAAAGCTGTTATTCTTAAAGTCCATGCTATCCTCAATAAATTCTTCTGGGGAGGTTCTGTAGATCTTGGTTGGAAGCACCAATGGAAGAAATGGGAGGCTATTTGTAAAAGCAATTCTGCGGGTGGCCTTGATCTGCCCAATTTCAATTATATATCTAAAGCTTCTTTCATGAAATTGTTTTGGAAGTTGAATACTGAAAAGTCTCTCTGGGCCATGTACATGTCTAATAAATACATGAGACATGAAGTTAGTTATTCTAATGGTTCTCATACCTGGAAAAGCTTATTGAGGGTGAAAGATATTTGCCTTCTTCAAATGCAATGTATTGATGGGAAATGGATATGGACTTCTGAATCTTCAGGTGAATTTTCATTCTCTTCTGCCTATGCCTCTTGCCTTGATAATCATCCTTCTTCCACTGTCTATAGCATTATTTGGGATAATAATATTCCTAAAAAATGCTCTATAAATATGTGGAGAATTATCAACAAAAGCATTCCTTTAGATGATATCATTCAAGGCATTGGTATAAAATTATGTTCAAGATGCAACCTTTGTAAGAAAGATGGTGAGACAGTTGACCATTTATTCCTTCACTGCCCAAGTATCACTCCAGTTTGGAAGTTCTTCTCTAATCTTATGGGAATTGATATGAGCTCAATCAGTATTTCCTCTATGCTCTTAAGTTGGTGGATCAAAAGTGGCCCAAAGGATTATTCCAAATTTCTTGGTAAATGCATCCCCATTATTGTGTGTTGGGAGATATGGAAATGCAGAAATAAAGTTCTTTTTGATAATTCTTAATTTGATGGAAAAGCTCTTATTTCTCAGACCATTCAATTGATTTCTAGTATTTGCAAAGGGATTGTATTTAGACATAGAGTATCTTGCTTTGATATTGGGATTCAATCTACTTTCTATCTCAACATCAAACAATATATTAAAGTGTCTATCCCTGTCAAATGGAACTACCCCTCCCCTCATAAATTCAAATTAAACATGGATGGGGCATCTAAAGGTAATCCTAGAAGAAGTGGTATTGGTGGCATTCTTAGAAATCACAAAGGAGACATCATTTTTGCCTATGCTCAGAATGAGGGATATGCTTTTAATTCATTTGTGGAAATCAAAAGTCTATGGTTGGGATCAAATCTTTGCTTGGAATACAATCTTGAGGAAGTGGTGATTGAATCTGATTCTTCTTATGTAGTGAATCTGATAAATCGAAACTAGAAACCGCCTTGGAAGCTTATTAAATGTGTGGAAGAAATCAAAGAGAATCTCATCAATACCAAAAGTTCTTTAGTTCACTGCTTCAGGGAATCAAATATGGTTGCAGATAGTCTTGCTAACTATGGGGTTAATATTCATTCATCTTCAATCTTCAACAATTTCTCGGAACTTCCAAAGATATCTCAAGGAGCTTATAAGATGGACAAGATGGGATGTTGTTACATTAGATCTTCTTTCAATTAATTTTCCTTTTCCCTTGTAATGGGACTTTTATTATTGCTTTTTTATTGCTTTTTTAAGTTTCCAGTTTCTTTCTTGTATCTAAGTTTGCTCAGTTGCCATCTGGGAGAGGCTTTTTCTCCTCTGATTAATAATATTTAGGGGGCTCAGTCCCTCTTTACCAAAAAAAAAAAAAAAAAAAGGGAATTTTGAGAGTGGCTTTTGTACGACAACGATGCATACGACAAAAGCTTCTTATCAATTTTCTCAATAAAATTTAAAACCAAAATTCTTTTTAAATTTTCCAAATAATATGCGATAAATGAAAAATATAATACAAAATGATAAACATGTCATAATACTTGCAAAGAATATATCATGAATGTAAAGACTAGCATATGACAAACATGGTAAGACTACCATCCTTTAGATTTAGCATGGGAAGAATTAAGTGCAACCAAATGAGAACCAACAAGTTTTAGTCATAAAGCCTCTAAGTCCAATTTCCTAACCCAAGTTGGTGTAACTTAACGTATGGGGGTTTTGGGAACCGACACAACTTTATTTCTAAACTTTCTATGAGAATTCCTAAGGTCATAGCAAAAACGTCTCAGGTGACCTTTCCTACCACAGTGGGAACATGTGTAAACGTGGTGGGAATGATTACCAAATTGTTGACCTCTCCTCGTTTTGCTAGTGGGCTCTGTCACACGGTTGGTATTAGCTATGGGGGTGGTAACAACTCTCTCGTCGTAGCATATACCAAACCTATCTCTCTGGACTTGGATGGTGCCTACCATCCTATCCAATTTCTCTAACCTAGACTCTAAGTCAAACTTAAGTCTAGACTAGTCTCTCAAGCTCTCCTCAAACTCCTTAATCCTAAACTCGAGTAGATGCCTAAACTCCTCAAACTCCAAAATATTCTTTTTCAAGGCCTCCATCAAACCTTTTAGGATGTCTCTCTCTTTCTCGACGTACTCTAGCTTATCCCTAAGCTTATTCTCCTGTTCCCTAAAATCCTCAATCAACGTATCATTATTTTCAAATGCAAGCTCTTTCAACTTAGCTTGCAATTTCGGCTTTGCCTTTTTCACTTTCACCATCTCCTCAAACAACTCTCGAAATGCAACTTGTAACTCACTTACGTCGATCTCCTCATTCTCGCTCTCATTACCCTCACTCTCTGGGGAAGCACTCTCAATAGCCTCGGAAGTGTCATCCACATGAGTATCCTCGGGGGAAGATATATCGTCGTCGCTCACATGACATTCCATAAATGCAACAAAGTTACGCTCAATGGGGAAATCCTCTCCCTCTTCCGGTTCACTATCACTTAAGGTGGCACTATATGCTATCGGTTTCTTGACCTCTTTCTTAAGTCTAGTGGGACACTCAGATACCTTGTGACCATACCCCTTACACCCAAAAAACCCATCAGAATCATCTCTTTTAGGTTTATCACTTTTATCCCCAGGGGTGGAGTCTCCCTTGTTCTTGAATTTCTCAAACTTTTTGGCATGTGTCGATTGCTTTAGAAATTTAAGAAACTTCTTGAACCTATTTGCTAATAGAACGACATCATCAAAGTCGGAATCAGAGTCTTTATTCGAAACTTTAGTCTCCTCCTTCAGGTCTTTTAAAGCAATGCCCTTTTTCGTTCTTTGGCACTTGCTTGGAGGTAAACATATCGAGTTCATAGGCTTGTAAGTCACTTACGACCTCTTCTAGTTTCAAAGAGTTAATCATACCAAGGGAATTCATAATTGTTACTTCAGTATCAAACCTACTCGAAAATGATCTCAAAATTTTCTTAATCACTCGGTTATTGAGAATCTTCTCACCTAGGTTAAACGTCGCATAAACAATAGTGGACAACCTAGTGTAAAACTCATCAAACATCCCACTCTTTAACATCTTAATCGTCTCAAATTGTGTAGAGAGATTTTGCAACTTTGACGCCCTAACCGTGCTCGTGCCCTCGTGAGTGAGTGCAAGTATATCCCAATCTTTATTTGAAGTTTCACAAGTCATGATTCAATTGTACTCTTCTGGTGTGACATGTGAGGAAATAACGTACTGACCTTTAGAGTTATATAGTGCAAGCCTATGTTCAGTCTCAGTTCATAACTAAACGGGTTTCAAACTAGTGACGTCACCCTCTCGTGTGACAGGTGGTGACGAACCTTTTTCAACCACCAACCAGACACGCTCATCAATTTATTTTAAGTCATTTTTCATTCGCATTTTCCAATAAGCATAATTATTGCCATAAAAAATAGTAGTGTTAGAACTATCATAATTTTCCAAATTCATGCTCTCAAGCAACATGGATCAAACATAATAAAATGTATTTATTGCTCTGATACCACTTTGTAGGCCCCAATTTTTAATAAAACTTTTCTTGTTCGTAATTTCAATTAAGGATGAATGCAAAATAAATTTCTCTTTTTATGAAAACACCTTTTTTCCAATTTTATCAAACCAAGTTGGGACACAAATTAACTTAACCAGATTTTATTATTTTTAATCCCAAGCATGCAACAAGTGATTAAAGCAAGTAAAATCAAGTAAAGCAATAATCACAATGCCGATGTACGAGGAACCCCAATCGGGAAAAAAACTCGGACGGACCAGGCTAGAGAATCACTGTGACAATGGAATTACAAAGTCAGACGGTAGTCTTATACAACAACTAGATCCCCCACGAGACTTGATGCTCCTTTGATCTTATACCTATCTTCATAGTGCCCACGTATAAAGTAACCTTCTTCGACGATGCTCATCCATAACAGTCGCCTCCACGAATGCCTCGGTATCCACTGATATGGCCTTGTGTCGCCTATGATGTTGAACACAAAAGTAACCTTCTTTGCTTCTCCACTGCAAAACCACAAAATTTCAAGTGTTGAACAAACCCAACTTAGTGTAACAAATATCACATAAACATGTGGTAAGAATAACTCAAATCTTTGTAAACTCTAAGGATGTGTTTAAGCTTTGAAACCTTAGAAAACAATTGCAGAATCGCGTACTGTTTGAACACTGTTTACGTTCTTCACACTTCGGGAAAATTGGAACATGCCTATATTTAAAAGATTTTTAGGCAGTGGCATCTATCTCATTCGAACGAGATACTGCTTCATTTGAAACACAACAATACTCGTTCGAATGACAACGTTTTTCATTTGAACGACGTCGCCCATATTAGAGTTTTAATGAATCCATCTTTGTAAACAGAGTTTTACTTAAAACTAACTCTTATCCAACTCTAATTCGTCCATATTTGATAAAAGGAAGTGTAAATAAAAAAAACATTTTCCAAAAAATAACATCCTTATTTTGTAAAATAAAATTCCGAGTTTCATTACCATTATGCATTCATACCTGTGTAATCTCGGAATGCAATTAAACCTTGAAGATGAGAAATTGAACCAATTAAACTTCGACACAATTGATTTCCCGTAGTTTTGCCGCAACGTCTTCAATTAATCTTTGACATGTCAAAGTTTCGTAGCGATCGGACAATAAACATCTACCTATGACTCAAACGTGTTTTGTTTCGAGAATAAGTCAAAACTACATTAAGACTCAATTGGAAATTTGGTCCTTACAAATCTCCCCCTTTGACTATTTCGGGACAAAACTGACAGTAAAATGCCTAAGTCGGGCCATCAAGCCATATGAGGCCTTAATCCCATCCCATAAAACCCAAAAAATAAAATTACATCATCAGTACAGGATAAGACTTATAAACTATGGATCGGCAAGCATGAAACTTTATCTAAATGTCTGAATGTGATGTAAACCTGGAATCTCGAATCTTTTTAAGCATACCTACACACAAGAAATAAATAAATACCCAGTGAAGTATGGAGGAACAAATGATAGAAATCAATATGAAAACTCATAAAACTCCCCCTACATCACAGACATCTCTCCCCTTTTTTGTCTCGAATAGACAATCCGGTGAAAAGATAAACAATTCTAGCATAAACTAATACCAATATGAATAAATTAATATGAATAATCTCTAGATAAATATGAAACAACCAGCTAAATATGATCAATCAATGTCAAATTCGTAGCTAGGAAACAATACATCACACAAAGAATATATCAATCCAAGCAAGTGTGATTAAACGTATCAATGCAATAAAGGATTAAATCACTTAAAGTACACTGCATAAACAAAACCCAATACAAAAATATTCATCAACATGCTGCAGAGTACTGAAACAAAAATAAGTCATCTAGAGAAGTCAAACTGGTCAAACAGGTTGTCATTCGAACGAGCCAGGGAGGTCGCTTGAATGAGATGCGACATCGCTCGAAAGAAACATCATGTCGTTTGAACGAAATAGACAAACTCTCACAGTAACCCCAGAAAACTTAAGTGGTGTTGCCCAGGGAAGAAATTTACTAAAAATTCTAACTGGAAGGGATTCAAAACTGCGAAATAGTAGCAAAACTAAAAGAACTCAAAACAAACAAATATGAGTAACATGCCAACATAGTATCGATGTGCCTAAACATAAACATTGAGTGTATGTTCGTGAACTAAAACAAATGAATCACAATTCCAACACATGGAAACGATTAAGAAGATCTAATCAATAACAATCTATCATCGAACTTTATTATAGCCATATGTGATAATTAAAGTATGAGCTTACTGAAATGAACAAATATCATGCACACGAATTCGAAATTTTGACGATTCTACAAATAATAGCATTATGACACGATTTTTCAACGTTGTGATTCTTTGTGCAAACCCGTTCAAATTTTTTAATCCATCAAAACTCCCTCAAATATATAACATATTTTTTTAATGAACTAAAATAATTGGGCCCATTTGGCATATGATTCTTTTTATTGCCTTGTAATTTTTTTGGGGCTCGTTTAAATGGTGTCTTTCACGACGAGTCAATTTTACAATCTCGCATCCCTTTCCTGTACACTCATCATATTTTTAATATAGATTAAAATGCTCATGGGTAAACGATTATTACATGCACACTCCCTCCTTTAGTCTACTTATGAACGGATGACAAGATTGAGATAAGAACGTCTCACCAAACTCAAATATGCAAGAGTAGTCAAACATCCATATAAACTTATGCATGTGTGCAATCATGGCATATAAAAAAAGTGGAATCAAAACGGATATCAACTTTGAAATAACCCCGTAATACAATGGTTAAGATCATTCTAAGCATTGATAATAATGGATAAATGTCCTAGACACATTGATAATGGATGGAAGGGGGTCCAAGCACACCAATATGCCACATCAAACATGTTAACTCATGACACAAAAACCGAAAATCTTTTTGGATTTTTCAAAATATTTTGACTCAAATAAAAGCAAAAAAAAAATTGGATTTTCTCAAAAAATTTTAACACCAAAAATCTATTTATATTTTTCAAATAATATGCGATAAACGAAAAATATAATACAAAATGATAAACATGTCATAATACTAGCAAATAATATATTATGAATGCAAAGACTAGCATATGACAAACATGGTAAGACTACCTTCCTTTAGATTTAGCATGGGAAGAATCAAGTGCAACCAAATGAGAACCACCAAGTTTTAGTCATAAAGCCTCTAATTCTGATTTCCTAACCCAAGTCGGTGTAACATAACGCATGGGGGTTTTGGGAACAGACACGACTTTATTCCTAAACTTTCTAGGAGCATTCCTAAGGTCATAGCAAAAACGTCTGAGGTGACCTTTCCTACCAGAGTGGAAACACGTGTAAATGTGGTGGGAATGATTACTAAAGTGTAGACCTCTCCTCGATTTCCTAGGGGGCTCTCTCACGAGGTTAATATTGGCTTTGGGGGTGGTAACAACTCTCTTGGCGTAGACTATACCAAACTTATCTCTCTTGACTTGAACGGTTCCTAACATCCTATCCAATTTCTCTGACCTAGACTCCAAGTCAAACTTAATTCTAGACTAGTCTCTCAAGCTCTCCTCCAACTACTTAATCGTAGACTCGAGTAGATGCCTAGACTCCTCAAACTCCAAAATCTTCTTTTTCAAGGCCTTCATCAAACCTTTCAGGGTGTCTCTCTCTTTCTCGACGGACTTTAGATTCTCCCTAAGCTTCTTCTCCCGTGCCCTAAGATCCTCAATCAATGCATCATTATTTTTTACAGCACGCTCATTTAACATAGCTTGTAATTTCGAGCGCGCCTTTTTCACTTTCACTGTCTCCTCAAACAACTCTAAAAATACAACTTGTAACTCACCTACGTCGATCTCCTCATTCTCTCTCTTATCACCCTCACTCTCTCGGTAAGCACTCTCAACAGCCTCAGAAGTGTCATGCATATGAGTATCCTCAGGGGAAGATATATCGTCATCGCTCACATGACATTCCGTAAATGCAACAAAGTTACGCTCAATGGGGAAATCCTCTCCCTCTTCCTGTTCAATGTCACTTAAGGTGGCACTATATGCTGTCAATTTCTTTCCCTCTTTCTTAAGTCTAGTGGGACACTCAGATACCTTGTGACCATACCCCTCACACCCAAAACACCTATCAGAATCATCTCTCTTAGGTTTATCACTTTTATCCCCAAGGGTGGAGTCTCCCTTGTTCTTGAATTTCTCAAACTTTTTGGCATCTTTTGATTGCTTTAGAAATTTAAGAAACTTATTGATCTTCTTTGCTAATAGAATGACATCCTCAAAGTCGAAATTGGAGTCGTCATTCGAAACTTTACTCTCCTCCTTCAGGGTGTAATACCCCCGTATTTTTGGCTATATTTATTTATGGGATTAATTAATTAAATGAGAATTAATTGGGAATTAATCCGGGTAAAATACTAGCGAGATGTGAGTTGGTATTTGACTATATTGAGCATATATGATGTTATACGAATATTGAATTATGAAATTTGTCGTGAGATTGATATACGGCAATTTGGTCATTTTATTGGGACGCGTGTGACAGTCGCGTCAGAATATAAAATTTTTATTATAAAAGTGAATTTAAATTCTATTAACTGTATGGTCGTTTTGAGTGCGCCAACGCATCCGGAAGGGTCGAGATAGTCAGAAAACACTAGCCGGGGGTTTAGTTTGGGTCCCGGGGTATTTTTAGGCCATACCGACAACATATAGGGGTAGTTTGGTAATTTTGCATTTTTGAGAATTAAAAGGACGAAAATTGGTAAATTACATCTGATGTGGATTTGACCCACTAAGCCACTAACCAACCCATGTTAACCTAATAGGCTACGTAGGTTATTAGAAGTTAGGTTTCTAAGTTTTTCCAAAAATAAACACTAGCCACCATAGCCATTGGAGAAGAAAAGCTTGTTAAGAGAGAGAGAAGGGATTCTGCAGAGAAAGAAAGAGAACACTTCACATATTCGTCATCAAAATCAGAGACAAACTTAAGGCAAGTGATTTAATTCCGTTTAATTCAGAGAATGTTCCTTCCATGTTAGTTTATTCTAAGAATTACATTTGTTCTTAAAAGATAATGAAAACCCATGTATTTTGGAACTTAGAACTTGAAATCTTGAAGAGAAATTGCATGTAGAATGGTAGGTAGATGATTATTATGATGACATTAGATATTGGATGGAATTAAAACGGATTTAATTGGGTAATTTAATGATTATAAATTCTAGGGTTTACATTCTTGAAAATGTGGGAAAAAGTGTAGAGACTTGAGGATTTAATGATGTTAGAATGAATTGATTCCTTGAAATATGTTAGAATGTGACCTAGGTACGTTTAGGGATGAATAGAGACCTTAAACAATCGTTGGCTTGATGCTTAGATGAGTTTTGAAGAGTCAAAAATGGTGGAAAATGAGATTGGAGAAAATCTGGGCCGAAACTGGTCGTTCGTTAGAAGACCTTCCCAGGTCGTTCGAACGAGCTCGTTCGAATGAGCTTCTAACGAGTTGACCAGTCGCTTCTAACGAGGGGAGACTTCGTTCGATACCCTCGTTCGAACGAACTGTATTTCGTTCGATACCCTCGTTCGAACGAACTGTATTTCGTTCGATACCTTCGTTCGAACGAGATGTCGTTAGAAGGTACAGTTCGTTCGAACGAACTGGAATCTCGTTTGAACAGCCTCGTTCGAACGAGACTTCTAACGAGTTAGCAGTTTAGGCCTTTTTGGCCTGTTTTGATTTTGGGAGTCCCGTAACCTTGTTCGAGGATAGAGATAACATTCCTTTGATGGTGTATTAGTATACTTGGGACATTTGGGTTATAATGAGGAGTAGATTATAGAAATGTGGATCAAATCAAATAGAATTTTGAGTCGAGACCCGAGTGCCTACTATGACGTGAGAATACATTATGGCGCGTATAAATATGGACCGGGATTATATAAGTTGTATATATGTTAGATTGGTAGGAGAATGCGATATGTACTACAATTAAACTACGGGATTACTAAGATGTGTGCTTACTTAGTATTGGTATATGAATTGTGTGTATGACATACCTACCATACTTGCTATAACGGGAGGTTTGCATTCGCTTAGGGCCCTCTAATCCTTGTGTTGCCCGGATTTAGACTGGTTACCTTGATGAACATAGGTCAGAGAAAGACTTATTGGGATGTTAATAAGTCCGCTGATCGTGGGAGCGTAGGTATGTGCGTGACCCATGTGATGTGACTGTGTTCGCCTCCATTATTTGTGATGTTGTTATCTGTGAACTATTCCTGAGAGATTCGGAATATGTGATCCTTATGTACGTGATGTACCGGGATGGATAGCAGAGTATGTGTGCACCACAGCTTAGTCTCGGGGTGCCTATATTGTATATTTATGTTTGGAAAAATATACGCTTAATAAACTGGAACTTTCATATGGTATTGTGTGTAACTATGGAATAATATAGAAGGCTAATCTATAATGAGCTGTATTACTTTTGTATGAGAACCTGAATTTACGTTAAACACCTATTTAACTGAGATCGTTATAAAGTTAATGGAACCGAGTAATAAGGGTAGGACCTATGACAGTCTAGCTAGATATGATGTCACTTAGCTAGTGGTTTGTGTCGTTTTAGATGGGTACTTACGTTAGGAGTGCACAGTTAGACGAGAGGTGAGAATATCATGTGAGTGCACGTCCTAACATGTACTTTACATTTAATGTTTTAAATGTTTTTAAAGCACTTGCAGGTTTTTAAAATATCTCCACATTCGGGCTCTGACCCGTTTGCTTTCAAATCTTTTTTTTTGTAAAACCATTTTAGGTGCCCAGCCACAAGGACACCATGCATAGGATACTCATTTAGGTGACGAGCTGTAGCTATTTGTGGAAGCTACAAGGATTTGCTTTTAGACGCTTCTATCATTTGGATTCCGTATTCGGTATTCTTCAGTTTTAGGGAATGTTGCCCAGTTCCATTAGAGTTACTTTTCCATTACAGTTTTCAGACTTTGGCATGTATTGATTCAGTATTTCGTTACTCATTTCAGTTGTGGGATTTGTAGTGAGGAGTTTTTCTCCAGACTTTATTTACATTATGTGATGGTTATTCTATTTACTTCGTTATGGTGAATGGTGTTATTATTCTTCATTACACTTGTTGCATGTTAATCAGACTTTAATTAAAATTTGGCAACTTACTTTTTAAATACTAGGTGGTTAGTAGTAATAAAAATGTTTTCGACAGTGATGCTATTAACTGGACCAACTTGGAATTTTGAATTAATTTAATAAAGGAGTAGCTACCCGGTATTTAATTAGTCGGAGTGTCACAGGTGGTATCAGAGCATCAGGTTCTAGTGTCCTTTAGGATCTGTACGGCTTATTATGTTTTCCGCTGAGCTTTCTTTGATATAGAGCCCTAAATATTAGGGATGTTGTATTCATCTCTATACATTGGAAATTCGTACTTCCACGGTTTGTTTATTTGAATGATGAACTCATCCAAATTTACTTAAATTTTCAGATGGACCGTCAAGAAGAACTAGCTCGAACAGGTAAGGGAATAAACGGGAGAGATCGACTCACACCTTGGGTATCCCCGGATAGAATACCAACCGCCGAGTTAGCGGGTATCGTGGCACAAGCAGTTACCACTGCAGTTTTACAATACCAAGAACGCAGCATACAACTTAAAGGAGGCAAAAGACCTAGAGAGGTTAGCCAAGTTCATGTGAATAAAGCTGGCAAATGTGCGAGGACCCCGGAAATTCGACGACAAACTACCCAAGACCGAGTCGGCTCTAATCAACAAAGTGGTACAATGAAGCATTTTCGAAAGAGGAATAAAGTTCCAAGGCTTCAAGGACGACACCGTCAGCAGCAGAGTCAGAGGGGGAGTAACTTCAGAGGCCGATGTTTTGTGTGTGGCACGCATGGCCATAAACGCCAGGATTGCCCAGAGGGTGTTAGAGCTCCCCAGCAGCAGGGTGCCCGTAATGATCCACTGGGGCCACTTTTTACAATCGCTCTCACAGCACCAGATCAGGTGCTAGCCCTACCAACCTTTCCAGTAGCTCCAGTGCAGCAGGGACAAAATGGTCATCAGTTTCAACAGGGCCAGCAATGCCAGGACATAAATGATAGCGGTCGCCAGGACCGTGGTCAGCATGGACAGCGAGGGGGAAACTTCCAAAGGAAGTGTTTCATTTGTGGTAAGATTGTCCACAAACGTCAGGATTGTCCTGATAGGGGCAGGGCCCCACAGCAGCAGCAACAGGGTGCTCGCCAGGAGCCGCAGATGCCTATGTTTCCCGCCGCTCTTCCCGCACCGCCACAGATGGCAGCATTGCCACCCATTCCAGCAGTCCCAGTTCAGCAAGGGCAGCTACAGTATGGACGTGTCTATAACGTCCACCAGGCAGTAGTTCCACATGCACCGCCAGCAATTGAGGGTACGTTTCCTATCCATGGCACTATGGGTCGGGTATTATTTGATACGGGAGCTACACATTATTTTATAGCTACACATTTCGCGAAGGCTTTAGGGTTGTTAGCCACAGCGGAGAGCACAGTGACGCGTGTCGACTCACCATTGGGGAATGGGTCACTTATTTTCTTTATATGCCGGGGAGTGGGGGTAGAGATTGGTGGTTTGGTATTACCTGCAGACATGTTGGTATTAGATATGCAGGTTCACGATGTGATTATCGGTATGGATAGGCTCATAGCTTATAGGGCCATGATTGATTGCTTCAGCGGGAGCATTATTTTTGCCATTCCGGGGTAAGAGATGTTCGTAGTGGCGATGCCTCGCCCAGAGGGAGGATCGACCGCTCATCTGTATTACATAGAGGAGAATACCTCTAAGGATGTTGTGATTCCTTTAGATTCGATCCCGGTTGTCAGGGAGTATTCGGATGTGTTTCAGGAGATACCAGGCCTACCCCCCAGTCGAGAGATAGACTTTGTTATAGACCTATTACCGGATACGAGGCCTATAGCACGCGCACCGTACCGTATGGCTCCGGTAGAGATGCGAGAGCTACGAGATCAGATAGAGCAGCTGTTGGGTCAGGGCTTTATTCGCAGGAGTACCTCACCTTGGGGCGCTCCAGTTTTGTTTGTGAAGAAGAGGGACGGTTCACTGAGATTGTGTGTGGACTACCGAGAGTTGAATAAGGTCACGATACGGAATAAGTATCCGTTGCCTCGAATCGATGACCTATTTGATAAGTTGAGGGGAGATTCTTTCTTCTCGAAGATTGATTTGAGATCGGGATACCATCAGTTACGTATCCGGGAGGAGGACGTCTCGAAGACCGCCTTCTTGTCGAGATATGGTTCTTACGAGTTTCGGGTTATGCCTTTTGGTTTGACCAACGCTCCAGCAGTATTTATGGACTTGATGAACAGAGTGTTCAGGGATTTCTTAGATCAGTTTGTCATTGTCTTCATCGATGATATTCTGGTTTACTCCCAGACAGAGGAGGAGCACGCCGAGCATTTGAGGCAAGTTTTGCAGGCACTTCGTCAGAACGAGTTGTATGCAAGATATGAGAAATGCGAGTTTTGGCTGAAGGAGGTCCAGTTTTTGGGACATATTATTTCCGACCGGGGAATATCTGTTGATTCGGGGAAGGTATCCGCGGTGAGGGAGTGGGGACAGCCCACGACACCGACAGAGATCCGTAGTTTCTTAGGCCTAGCAGGATACTACAGGAGGTTCATTCGGGGATTTTTGAAGATAGCGGGTCCTTTGACACATCTTACTCGGAAAGGTGTGCCGTTTATTTGGAGTGATGCCTGTCAGTTGGCATTTGATGAGTTAAAGGACAAGTTAATCTCAGCACCTGTGTTAGCATTGCCGAGATCGGGAGTTGAGTATTTGGTTTACACCGATGCGTCTTTGCAAGGACTTGGAGGTGTATTACAGCAGGAGAGACAGGCCATAGCTTATGCTTCCCGTAAGCTTAAGCCTCATGAGAAGAATTACCCCACGCATGATTTGGAGTTGGCGGCAGTGGTATTTGCCCTACGAATTTGGAGGCACTATCTTTTGGGGGAGAAGTCCCAATTGTTCACGGACCACAAGTCCCTACAGTACCTGTCCACGCAGAAGGAGTTGAATATGCGGCAGCGTAGGTGGCTTGAGTTTGTGAAAGACTACCAGTTCGATATCCAGTATCAACCGGGTAAGGCTAACGTGGTGGCAGACGCGTTGAGCCGTAGGCCAGCAGATGAAGTGGCAGAAGTGTGGAGGGAAAAGTGGAAGGAATTCGGACACCAGGATGCAGTGGCCCGATCTTTCATGTCTGTGATGACTGTTACACCGCAGATTGTCACAAAGGTAGTACGGGCACAGGCTAATGACTCGTTCTGTCAGGAGCAGATAGTTCGATTACTAGCAGAGGGAGCCGAGTCCTATACCGTCAGCTCAGACGGGGGATTACGCTTCAATGGGAGATTAGTGGTTCCGGAAGGGGAGGAGTTACGACACGAGGTGATGGCAGAGTCGCACGGCTCACGGTTCGCGGTACATCCCGGTGGGGACAAAATGTACCAAGATATGAGACGTCAGTATTGGTGGAGCGGAATGAAGAGAGATATTGCCGAGTTCATTTCAAAATGCGCCACTTGACACCTAGTAAAAGTGGATCATCAGAAACCGACAGGACTGCTACAACCATTAGAGGTCCCGATGTGAATGTGGGAGAGCATCTCCATGGACTTTATCATGGGATTGCCTACGTCACAGAGAGGTCACGACTCCATTTGGGTAATCGTGGACAGGTTGTCCAAAGTCGCTCACTTTTTACCCATAAGGACAGACTACACTACGGGACATATGCCCAGCTCTTCATTTCAGAGATTGTAAGACTTCACGGTGTACCCTTAAATCTCGTGTCTGACAGAGATAAGATACTTGTTTCGAGGTTTTGGGAGAGTTTCCAGGAGGCCATGGGCACGGAATTGCGGTTGAGTACGACTTATCATCCGCAGACCGATGGGCAGACAGAGCGCACAAATCAGACGTTGGAGGACATGCTGCGCTTGTGCATTATTGACTTTGGGGGTGGATGAGAGCAATACCTTCCACTGGTAGAGTTTGCTTACAATAACTCCTACCAGTTCACTATTGGCATGGCTCCGTTTGAGGCATTATACGGTAGGCCTTGTCGTTCCCCAGCATGTTGGTTAGAGGTGGGGGACAACAAACTACTTGGGCCAGAAGTGATTCAGGATACTTCGGCAAGGATTGAGTTGATTCGGAGTCGCATTCGGGTAGCTCAAGATCGACAGAAGAGTTACACTGATGCGAAGAGATTTTTCAGGGAGTTCCAAGTGGGGGACCAGGTTTTGCTCAAAGTATCTCCTATGAAGGGGATTATGCGTTTCGGGAAGAAGGGGAAGTTGGCACCAAGGTATGTGGGGCCGTTTCCTATTATTGAGCGGATCGGACCGGTTGCGTATAGACTTGGGTTACCGGAACA
The DNA here is from genome assembly GCA_949130495.1 of Sambucus nigra. NCBI lineage: Eukaryota > Viridiplantae > Streptophyta > Magnoliopsida > Dipsacales > Adoxaceae > Sambucus > Sambucus nigra. The sequence continues at coordinate 244,936,506 of OX422217.1, read as the reverse complement.
TTTGCATCGGATTCATGATGTGTTCCATATTTCCTCGCTAAGGAAATACCTTAGAGATAGTTTGGCTCATTCTCACATTGCTGTGGAGGACATCGATCTCCAGCCGGATAGCTCCTACGAGGAGGAACCGATGGCTATTTTGGACCGAAGCGAGAGGAAGCTGCGATCAAAGATAGTTCCGTTAGTGCGTGTTCAGTGGCGACATCATAATGTCGAGGAATCCACATGGGAGCTCGAGGATGAGATGCGCGAACGTTATCCAGAGTTGTTCATACCAGGTACTTTCTAGTTCCGAATTTCGGGACGAAATTCAGTTATTAGGGGGGAGTATGTAATACCCCGTATTTTTGGCTATATTTATTTTTGGGATTAATTAATTAAATGAGAATTAATTGGGAATTAATCCGGGTAAAATACTAGCGAGATGTGAGTTGGTATTTGACTATATTGAGCATATATGATGTTATACGAATATTGAATTATGAAATTTGTCGTGAGATTGATATACGGCAATTTGGTCATTTTATTGGGACGCGTGTGACAGTCGCGTCAGGATATAAAATTTTTATTATAAAAGTGAATTTAAATTCTATTAACCGTATGGTCATTTTGAGTGCGCCAACGCGTTCGTAAGGGTCGAGATAGTCAGAAAACACTAGCCGGGGGTTTAGTTTGGGTCCCGGGGTATTTTTAGGCCATACCGACAACATATAGGGGTAGTTTGGTAATTTTGCATTTTTGAGAATTAAAAGTGACGAAAATTGGTAAATTACATCTGATGTGGATTTGACCCACTAAGCCACTAACCAAACCATGTTAACCTAATAGGATACGTAGGTTATTAGAAGTTAGGTTTCTAAGTTTTTCCAAAAATAAACCCTAGCCACCATAGCCATTGGAGAAGAAGAGCTTGTTAAGAGAGAGAGAAGGGATTCTGCAAAGAAAGAAAGAGAACACTTCACAGATTCGTCATCAAAATCAGAGACAAACTTAAGGCAAGTGATTTAATTCAGTTTAATTCAAAGAATGTTCCTTCCATGTTAGTTTATTTTAAGAATTACATTTATTCTTAAAAGATAATGAAAACCCATGTATTTTGGAACTTAGAACTTAAAATCTTGAAGAGAAATTGCATGTAGAATGGTAGGTAGATGATTATTATGATGACATTAGATATTGGATGGAATTAAAACGGATTTAATTGGGTAATTTAATGATTACAAATTCTAGGGTTTACATTCTTGAAAATGTGGGAAAAAGTGTAGAGACTTGAGGATTTAATGATGTTAGAATGAATTGATTCCTTGAAATATGTTAGAATGTGACCTAGGTACGTTTAGGGATGAATAGAGACCTTAAACAATCGTTGGCTTGATGCTTAGATGAGTTTTGAAGAGTCAAAAATGGTGGAAAACGAGATTGGAGAAAATCTGGGCCGAAACTGGTCGTTCGTTAGAAGACCTTCCCAGGTCGTTCGAACGAGCTCATTCGAACGAGCTTCTAACGAGTTGACCAGTCACTTCTAACGAGGGGAGGCTTCGTTCGATACCCTCGTTCGAACGAACTTTATTTCTTTCGATACCTTCATTCGAACGAGATGTCGTTAGAAGGTACAGTTCGTTCGAACGAACTGGAATCTCGTTCGAACAGCCTCGTTCGAACGAGACTTCTAATGAGCTGACAGTTTAGGCCTTTTTAGTCTGTTTTGATTTTGGGAGTCCCGTAACCTTGTTCGAGGATAGATATAACATTCCTTTGATGGTGTATTAGTATACTTGGGACATTTGGGTTATAATGAGGAGTAGATTATATAAATGTGGATCAAATCAAATAGACTTTTGAGTCGAGACGTGAGTGCCTACTATGACGTGAGAATAAATTATGGTGCGTATAAATATGGACCGGGATTATATAAGTTGTATATATGTTAGATTGGCACGAGAATGCGATATGTACTACAATTAAACTACGGGATTACTAAGATGTGTGCTTACTTAGTATTGGTATATGAATTGTGTGTATGACATACCTAGCATACTTGCTATCACGGGAGGTTTGCGTTCGCTTAGGGCCCTCTAATCCTTGTGTTGCCCGGATTTAGACTGGTTACCTTGATGAACATAGGTCAGAGAAAGACTTATTGGGATGTTAATAAGTCCGCTGATCGTGGGAGCGTAGGTATGTGCGTGACCCATGTGATGTGACTGTGTTCGCCTCCATTATTTGTGATGTTGTTATCTGTGAACTATTCCTAAGAGATTCGGAATATGTGATCCTTATGTACGTGATGTACCGGGATGGATAGCAGAGTATGTGTGCACCATAGCCTAGTCTTGGGGTGCCTATATTGTATATTTATGTTGTGAAAAATATACGGTTAATAAACTGGAACTTTCATATGGTATTGTGTGTAACTATGGAATAATATAGAAGGCTAATCTATAACGAGCTGCATTACTTTTGTATGAGAACCTGAATTTACGTTAAACACCTATTTAACTGAGATCGTTATAAAGTTAATGTAACCAAGTAATAAGGGTAGGACCTATGACAGTCTAGCTAGATATGATGTCACTTAGCTAGTGGTTTGTGTCGTTTTAGATGGGTACTTACGTTAGGAGTGCACAGTTAGACGAGAGGTGAGAATATCATGTGAGTGCACGTCCTAACATGTAATTTACATTTAATGTTTTAAATGTTTTTAAAGCACTTGCAGGTTTTTAAAATATCTCCACATTCAGGCTCTGACCCGTTTGCTTTCAAATCTTTTTTTTGTAAAACCATTTTAGGTGCCCAGCCACAAGGACACCATGCATAGGATACTCATTCAGGTGACTAGCTGTAGCTGTTTGTGGAAGCTACAAGGATTTGCTTTTAGACGCTTCTATCATTTGGATTCCGTATTCAGTATTCTTCAGTTTTAGGGCATGTTGCCCAATTCCATTAGTGTTACTTTTCCATTACAGTTTTCAGACTTTAGCATGTATTAATTCAGTATTTCGTTACTCATTTCAGTTGTGGGATTTGTAGTGAGGAGTTTTTCTCCAGACTTTATTTACATTATGTGATGGTTATTCTATTTACTTCGTTATGGTGAATGGTGTTATTATTCTTCATTACACTTGTTGCATGTTAATCAGACTTTAATTAAAATTTGGCAACTTACTTTTTAAATACTAGGTGGTTAGTAGTAATAAAAATGTTTTCGACAGTGATGCTATTAACTGGACCAACTTGGAATTTTGAATTAATTTAATAAAGGAGTAGCTACCCGGTATTTAATTAGTCGGGGTGTCACACAGGGCTTTCAAAGGAATGCCCTTTTCTTTCTTTGGCACTTGCTTGGAGGTAAACATATCGAGTTCATAGATTTGTAAGTCACTTACGACCTCTTCTAGTTTCAACGAGTTAAGCATACCAAGGTAATTCATAACGGTTACTTTAGCTTCAAACCTACAATGCAATCATCTCAAAATTTTCTTAATCACTCGGTTATCGAGAATCTTCTCACCTAGGTTAAACGCCTCATTAACAATCGTGGACAACCTAGTGTAAAACAAATCAAACGTCTCGTTCTCTAACATCTTAATGGTCTCAAATTATGTAGTGATATTTTGCAACTTAGGCGCCCTAACCGTGCTCGTGCCCTCGTGAGTGAGTGCAAGTATATCCCAAGCATCTTTTGAAGTTTCACAATTGATAATTCAATTGTAATCTTCAGGTGTGACATGTGAGGAAATAACGTGCAGACCTTTGGAGTTATATAGTGCAAGCCTATGTTCAGTCTCAGTCCTTGACCCACCAGGTTTCAAAATAGTGACCTCACCCTTTCTTATGAAAGGTTGTGACCAACCTTTTTTAACTGCTAATCAGACACGCACATCAATTGATTTTAAGGCATTTTTCGTTCGCATTTTCCAATAAGCATAATTAGTACCATAAAAAATAGGAGTGCGAAAACAATCATAATTTTTGAAATTCATCCTTACTAGAAATGGGGATCAAACACAATAAAAATGGATTTATAGCTCTGATACCACTTTGTAGGCCCCAATTTTTAACAAAACTTTGCTTGTGCGGAATTTCAATTAAGGATGAATGCAAAACAACTTTCTCTTTTCATGAAAAACCCTTTTTTCCAATTTTGTCAAACCAAGTTGTGATACAAATTAACTTAATGATATTTTATCTTCTTTAATCCTAAGCATGCAACTAGTGATTAAAATAAGTAAAATAGAGTAAAGCAGTACTCACAACGCCGATGAACGAGGAAACTCAATTGGGAAAAAACCTCGGACGACCTAGGCCAGACAATCACTATGATAATGGAATTACAAAATCAGACGGTATTCTTATACAAAGACTCGATCCCCCATGAGACTTGACACTCCTTTGATCTTATACCAATCTTCACTTTGCCCATGTAGAAAGTAACCTTCTTCCACGATGCTTGTCCATAGCAGTCGCCTCCACAAATGCCTCGGTATCCACCAATACGGTCTTATGTCATCTATGATGTTGAACACGAAAGTAACCTTCTTCATTTCTCCACCGCAAAACCAATAATGTTCAAGTGTTGAAAAACCCCAACTTGGTGCAACAAAGATCACATAAACATATGGTAATAATAACTTAGATCTTTGTAAACTCTATGGATGTATTTAAGCTTTGAAACCTTAGAAAGTAATTGCAGAATCACGTACTGTTTGAACACTGTTTACGTTCTGCACACTTAGAGAAAAATGGAACACACTTCTATATAAAAGATTTTGAGGTGGTGGCATATATCTCTTTCTAGTGAGATACTGTGTCGTTTGAACGACAACAACACTCATTCGAACGACAACATTTATCATGTGAATGACGTCGCCCAGATTAGAGTTTTAATGAATCCAACTTTATAAACAGAGTCTACTTAAAACCAACTCTAATCCGTCCATATCTGATAAAACGAAGTGTAAACAAAATAAAACATTTTAAAAACATTTTCTTAAAAATAACATCCTTATTTTTGTAAAATAAATTTCTACTTTCATTACCATTATGCATTCATACCTATGTGATCTCGGAATGCAATTAAACCTTGAAGACGAGAAATTTTACCCATTAAACTTTGGCATGATTTATTCCTTGTAGCTTTGCCGCAACGTCTTCAATTAATCTTCGACATGTCATAGTCTCGTAGTGATCGGACAATAAACATCTACCTATGACTCAAACGTGTTTTGTTCCAGAATAAATCAAAACTACATTAAGACTCAATTGGAAATTTAGTCCTTATAATTTCACGAGTAGTTGAAGGATAAGGAACAGATTTTGTGTATCAGGATAAGGTGAAAGGACTCACGTCGGGTGGAGTTACTTCCTTTTTTATTCGATCAGATGGGGGTTTATAGTTACAGTGATGGTTATTTGTGCCCAAGGACCCCGGAGTATAGAAGGTAATTTTAGTCCTGGCTCGTGGCTCATGGTATACAGTCCATCCCGGAGGAGATAAGATGTACTAAGATATGAGATGATCAGATTTATGGATATGAATAAAAAGAAATATTGTGGAGTATGTATCGAGGTGTGCCACATGTTAGTTAGTAGAGGCGGAACACCAGAAACTGATATGAGAGTTATTGTCATTGGAGGTTCATTAGTGGAAATGGGAGATTATTTCTATACAATTTATTGTGGGGATGCCGAGAACACAGAGGGATCATGATTCGAGTGAGGTCATCGTTGACTGATTGACGAGGGTAGTTTAATTCCTACTTGTTAGGATGGAATACACCGTAGATAGGTATGCAACGCTATTAATCAAAGAGATTGTACGACTTCGTGGGGTACTAGTGAATATAGTTTTTGATAGGAACGACACTTTCATCTCTCAATTCTATAAAGGCTTTTAGTATGTGATAAGGGTGCAACTGAGTATGAGTACGGCCTTTCACCCTCAATCATAAAGTCGGGATGAGAAGGTGAATTAGATTTTGAAAAGCTGTCACTTAAGTCGTTTAATTCAAGATTAAACTATCTAAGTAACTCCGAACGGTTTTTTGGGGAAACTCTTTTCTTTAAATCAAATAGATTAACCACAAGATGTGTTTAATAAAAAAATGTATGAGATATGTTCAAGATTATGTAACTAGTTTTGAAAAACAAAATTAAAACAGCTTAAATCAATTTAAATCATCACACCAACAAGAATGAGATGAGGTGATGTAGAAAGATTAAGTACATACATTTTTTAACGTGGTAAAATCTCACCCAACTGAGGAAACATCCTTGGTGACTTTTAAGTCACAAATCAAAAATTCACTAAAACAAAATATATAGGTTACAAGCTTTTTAACACACATGAAAACAAAATAGACCTATACAATTTTGGAATATATACCCACTGGTTTGATTCTAACTTCTTTGCAGTTCTGATGTTGTTGTGGCCTTCTCAGCTTGGTAACTTCTCAACACTTTGTTCCAGCTTTACGTCGACTCTTGATGTTTCAAGATCTTATAGTCAATACTTCTTGTGTTGTAGTATGATAGTGTTTGTGATAGTGGTCTAACACATGCATGCACACACGCACACTTATTTATATAGATAAGTCCTATCAAATTACATAACAGATCTAGATGATTAGGGCTTTCAGTTTCTCTCTTCTTTAGAAATAAAATACTTCTTGATCTTTCAAAATATCTAAGAATCCAAGGTTACCTTGCTCAAAAGACGGCTAAGGTCTTAAACAATTTCATAGGGTTTTGAAAATATTTTTGAAATTGTAAATCACCAATTGTGATTCCAACCAGATTAATAGGCTTGTTTCATAAGAACTATAAACAGAACAGGAATTTGTTGATTCTTGAGTTGTGAAAAATATTTACAGAAGAAAATAATCAACAAATATAATTTCTTAAGATGAGAAATGAAACAATGCAGATCTAAGTGATATATAACATAAAATAACAAGATCTACAGTTTCTATAAAAAGAAATAGAGATCAATCTAAAATGTCTAAGTTGATTACAAGATCTTAAACACAGAGGATTCAAACCACGAATAAGCTTCAAATAATCTCCAAAACAACTCTCAAACACTCAGGTTTGGTTTTCGTTTTAAAGTGATTTTGGATTCAAAATGATTTTAGGGTTTGAAAAGGATTTTAGGGTTTGGACGATTTTAGGGTTTTCTCTCTCTGGTTTCTCTCTTTTTCTCTCTCTGGCTTCTCTCTTTTTTTCTTCTCTCAGTTTGACGAACTGGCAAAAAGTTCCAAAATGCTGAGGCTCAGTCTCCTTTTATACTAAGCAAGGAAGGATCGAGAACATCATCTCTAATCTAATGACTGAGATTTAGTCTGTGGCAGTTGACTCTCATCCAACGATTTAACAACAGGGGTGGATTAAATGTTTGTTGATTGGTCTAAAGAGGGTTCACATGGATTGGGATAAAACGCATGTAGTATGTTGATTAAATTGAACCAGGGGCTGAGATTGCGTACTGATTCTGTGTCTAACAGAAAACACAAATCAAGTCGTCGAAACATTGACAGGTGTAAGGCTCAGATGAAACCATAATCACATGTTTTAAAACTGATTACACACACACTCAAGTCTCAAGCGCTTTCGGATTCTACCTAACCAAACATTCAGGCAAGTTTAGTTAAAACCAATTATCACAAAATGACCCCAAATATTTTTAAAACCCAACTTTTATTATGTAGAAAATCATTTAAAAATTATTTAAAAAATACTAAAATTAGTAAAAACTTATTTAAAAGCGAATTAATTCACACACAAGCAAATGATGCAAGATATAATTTATGTATGGAATCCTAGTGTGTGTGGTTGATAATTTACCTTTAAATGAATCAATTGAGGCATCATGTGTAGAATCTGAGGTTCTTCGAAATTTAGGGGATGGGACTCAAATTTTGTCATAATTTCCAAAATAGATGAGAACTTATACAATGTAGACTCAAGTAAGTCAAGAGTATAAGTTGCTTCAATCTTCCCCTTTGGAAATATGAGACAAAGTCTCCTTTGAGTCAACTAGGACTCGTAGGGATACGAACAAAAATAAGAAAAACCTATTCCTATACAAAAATTCTATCAACCCATATCCTAGAAAAAGAAAATTACATAACTCAACTAATTACAAACCAATACCCTAATAGAATTTTTTCGAGACAACGGTACAGATTCCTGCAAATAAGGCTAAGATCAAGCTTTTTTGAGATATGTATAAGAAAAAATAAACTCATAAGACTCAAATTTCTTCCCCATTTTGTCTCAAATGGACAAAGGAAAAAAATACTTAAGTCACACGAGTTTATTCAGTACAAATCGTGCCGATCGATTTTTGCAAAGACTTAAATAAATTGTAATCCAAAGGTTTAGTAAACATATCTGCGAGCTGCAATTCAGTAGGAAGACAATTAATCTCTAATTCCTTAGTCTCAACTAATTTGCGAATAAAATGATGTCTAATATTTATATGTTTTGTTCGCGAGTGTTGAATAGGATTTTTAGAAATATGGATCGCGCTTTGATTATCACAATAAAGATGCAATTGGTCTTCTTGAATGCCATAATCATTTAGCATTTGCTTAAGCCAAAATAATTGGGCACAGTGATAATACGCAAATATCGCGTATTTCATCCGTCGAACCTACGCATTTTAGCCCCCTCGGGTGCCTTAATCTCTATATTTAAGCCCGTTAACCAGACAACCTTTGTTTATATTGTTAACATACTATATGAGGTATAATTGGGTTTTTGTAGGTACTTAGGTACGAAGTATGGGATTCAGACACATTCTGCGCAATTTTTGTACACAATCGCACGTTAAAGGGCAATCCGGTCATTTAATATCTTGGGCACCTAGCCCGATGTCTACACGGAAGTCGTAGCCCTCCTCGCTAGCTTCACGTGGCAGTGAACGGTGCACGATTCTGAGTCCGTGTGACAAAGTTACAGCGATTTGAGCGGAGATGAATTGCATGCCAAAATAGGGGATTCTGCAAGCTTCCCTGCTTAATCGATCGATCGAGCATATTTTGGCCACAATTTTAATAGTCGATCGATCGACCACAAGGGTCGATCGATCGATCCCCTATTTTTTCCTGCAGATATTTTCTTTTCATTTTCTTTCTTCTTTTCTTTTATTTCAACTTGGTATATATACCAATTTTGTTGTAATATTCAGTGTGAACGTTTTTAGATAGTTTTAGAAGATTGAATAGGTTAGGGTTTGGGTGATTTGTTTAGTTCTTCTTCATTTCTTCTTGGATTGACACACATTTGGGCTTGAATGTTGACTATTCATCATCCTCTCCATTAATATAGTTTGTATTTCTTCATTTCTTACTTTCTAGTTCATTTACAAGATTTCTAATTTAGGTTTACATGCTTTAGTTACATGCTTTGATCCCGCGCTTTCTAGTATAGTTTTATCGCATTTATTTTATGCTTTCCATTTACCGCGTTTTTAACATGCTTTCTAGGTAATTTAAATTAGGTTGTGCTTGAATTGAACTCACTCGGGTTGACGCGTTGCTTCGCTTTGGTGATGGTATTTACGGGTATATTTCTGGTGCGTTGTCCTAGTTATTATGCCTAGGAGATTTGACGGGGCATATCATGTATGTCCCATGCTTACGACCTTTCGCGTGTAATTTTCAGAATATTTGTTGACGCCAAAATATTACTAGGCTTTTATGACGATTTAGGGCGTAACAACCCTTAATTTAATTAACTGTCGAAACGAGACACACTTGTAATAACCCGTCGACCTATGTAACCATTTTATACTAATTAACTCGAGTAAGGGATATTCGACGCATCCTATAGTTTTACTCGCTTTCTTAATCTAGTTTCAATACCTTGCCTAGATTAACATTTCCCTTTATGCATATTTTTCCTTTTAGTTTGTAATCATCTTTTACACTTTATTTCCGAGTACTAAATCACTTGAAATCTAGCAACTCGTCTCTGTGGATTTTCGATACCCGACTTACCGTTATACTCACCCGTTGAGTGTAGTCGTAGTTTAGGTTTTTGTATAGTTCAGGTGACCCGAATTCAAAATGACCGGCGCGTAGGTGATTCTCGCACCGCGGCGGAAACCCTGTTTATCAAATGGCACCGTTGTCGGGGATGAGATTGTTTTAGACTTATTTGATTTAGTATTTCATAGTATTTTCTTTCTATTTGTATTATTTGCTAATATTTTGCAGGACTTCCATATTTGAGCACTTAAAAATGCTTGAATTCATTCCGCACGCACCTACTTTGTGGAATTCGCCACTTCGAGTTTTTTTTTGGGGGTAAGCATGTCTTATTCCAATTCTTTCGGTAATTCTTGTTATAATCCACAAAGTAGGTTATGACTTTCGGTGAATACTTAGAGTCCCAAAAAAATGAAAATTCAAAAATTACTTTGGGCAAGTATAACGAGAGTCAAAATATGGGTTAATGGAAATTTGATGATGATGATAATGATTTTGGGCATTTACCTCCTTATAATAGGAATTTTGAAACGAATTCAAATAGTTTTCAAAATTTCTATAATAATGAGTTTAATTTTAAGTCCGATGGTAATTTTCAAAGTTCCCATTCTCATGTATCCGCACCTCGACCTATGACATTTGGTGAGGGCTTGCGTATGTATGAAAATGAGAAACTTGAAAATCGTTATCTGGAAGAAAATCGTTCGTGGGAACATGAGTTGGATTTATTATTTGAGCCCAACGATGATTTTGCTTCTGAGACTTTCGAAGTCGAGGAATGTTTTGAACCAAATGAGGTACTTTTGCCCACTTTGGAACAAACCATTCTAGACTTTTCCCATTGCGTAATAGATATTGAAAGCGAGGATGAAAATGATATAATATCTATTTGCAATGAAATGTTTTCTTCTTTGGCCCCCAAAGAATAACATTTCATTGAAAATAATATTATTTCATTCGAAACTCAAACTTCATGCGATGATGATTCATCTCATGAGTTTGAATTTCATCCATCCCCATTTTCATTCTCAATTACCCCCACCGGAACAAGTACCCGATGATTCGGTTTCAAACTTTAATGTTTTAAACCCTATCGCCGATGAGGAGTACTTACTCGAGTCGCCATCCATGATCACATTTTTGCCTTTGTGTGCGCCGCCTCCCATTCCAATTTCAAAATCATTGGGAGGATTTTCGGCTTTTCTCGATCCCCACTTGTTTTTGTCCCCCATCCTCCCTCCCAAAGTTTCAATTGGGGATGATTCACTTTTACCGCCTTACACATGCCTTCCATCGTTCGAACGTAATTCCTATTTTTCGGGAGGGTCCACCATTGATCCGCCAAATTCAAATTGTGTTTTGGATGGACCCTCAAAAGTTTCAACTTTTAGTATATAGCTAATTAGAGTTCTAAATGTAGTTGTATATAGCTAACTTCTTCATTTTTATTTTTCTTAATATTAGCCTAATGTAATTAGTTAATCTCTTTTTATTTCTTTTTGTATGCTTGGTTCTAACTCTTTTGTAGGTTCAACGCACTTGAATTTGCGGAGACTATGCATCCCGGCACACATTTCTTAAGAAAATGATAAAAAAAGCCCCAAAATCATTTTTTCGTTATTTTTCACACACGCATCCTCACACATTTGCATTTGTTTTTTTGTTTTTTTCATTTTATTTTATTTTATTTTTCATTTTTGTCGTGAACATGCGTGTGTGCTGCTCGTTGTACATATGTTTTAATTTTTGGTTAGCATAGGCCTATTTGTGTGTATATTTTAGCCTATGTCTATGTCTATTTATTTTTATTTTTATTTTTATTTTTATTTTTATATTTTTATTTCATATTATTATATACTTATACTTATATATACTTTATATATATTAATATTATTCTTAAACCCCCTAAATATCCCATAATTGCAATTTCCCCCCACTTTTAAAATAGGATGTAGTGTGCCTTTCCCTGATCGATCAATCGATCGAAAGCCTTGGCTCGATCGATCGATTGAGCAGTTATAGGCTGAAGCTGCTATTTTTTTTCCTTTCTCCTTATTCTCTTTTCTCCTCTCTAAACTGTTTCGTGCCCTAGTTTTTTCTCCCCCAACACATTTCTTCATTTTCAACCCTCTTTCTACACTTTCAAGGTATAATTCTTCCTACTTTATTATCTTTTTGTAGATTTGGGTTGATTTTTGTCACAAATTCCATGTTTTATCCATTATTTGACAATTTTTGAATGTGTTGCTCTTACCCCTGATTTGTGTTGTTCCAACCCATTTCAGTCATGATTATTGATGTATATCCACTCATGAACACATTTATATTGCTGCATTGTTGTTTTGTTCATGAGTGGGACTTTTTGCTTGGTTTAAATCGGTATTTTTTCAACCTTGACGCACATTGCGCACGCCAAGTGTTCGCTAAAATGCCCAAAACAGTTTTCAATCCAATTTTTGGCGCACACTTGGGTGTTTTTCACTCCTTGTCGCATTCCGACATATTTTATCGCAATGTTGTATTTTTTTTCCTCGGTTTTGCGCACGTGCACCCCCATTTCAACTTGTACACTAACTAACCATTAATTGTGCTTACAATTTTTTTTGTATTGTGTAATTCTTGTTTTGTAGGTTGAAATGGCCCAACTAAAAAAATACAAATATACTAGATGCTTGCCCGCAGGGGGCGTCGAGGGGTTCCGCTGCGATTAGGAGCGGGATTGGAACTGCGCCCACTTTTACACATCCGAGCGTCCACTTGGGTATCATTTTGCGTGGACCATTGAGCATATACCGTGGGAGGCGCGTGTTTGTCTGCGCCGTCAGGGATGAGAGCCCTTTCTCGCTACTAACGGGCGCATCAATGAAGAGTTAGTCCGGATATTTTATGCGACGTTGGTAGAGGTAAAGGGGGATGGGCCAACTACTTATGAGGCGATGGTCCATGGGGTGAGGATACCTTTCAGCATCTCTGATTTGGTTGACTACATGGGTGTGCCAAACCCAGGGGACTCGATCAGTTTTATGGATGGGACCATTTTCGGCCGGGGGACATTGATAGAGGCTCTTGCACTGGGAGAGGCATGGAAAAATGATGCTTTTCGCTCGGCTGCAATGGAGGACTTACGGAGGTTACTACACTACATTAATGTCCACTCTTTTATGGTGACGAACAACCGGTCAGAGGTTCATCACAAGCATGCCGCATTGATCTACACGCTGATTAATGGTTTGGGCAATATCAGCTTGCCCAGTATCTTTTTAGATATGATGTTCGCGACGGCTAAGGAGATATCCTGGAGGTTTTACCTTCCCTTTCCGGCCCTCATTACGAGGATATGTTTATCGCACGGTTGCCCTGAGTTTGACGCTGACCGTAAGCACCAGCCACTCGGGCTTCTCTCCAAGGACAATATTCCAAAGATGCTTAAGCACGAGTGGGGGAAACCAGGCAGCAAGAGACAGAGGGCGGAGGTGGATGATGAGCCGGACGATAAGAAGGATTAGATTAGGGAGATGGAGACTGGTGAGGGTTCTCACGCGCCGCCCACAGATTACGATGCCCGCTTTGAGGCATTCCAAGCCATGCAGGACTAGCGCTGGGAGGAGACCCAGCTCAGGTGGGCTACATGGGAGTCCCGCCTGGAACAGTTGTAGGCCGAGCAGCGGCAGCAATGGGCACAGTAGCAGGCCCAGCAGGAGCAGTTTCAGGCCGAGCAGCGGCAGGAGTGGGTCCTGCAGAGTCAGGCTAGAGCGCAACACAAACAGGAGTACAGTATGATGCAGCAGATGATGAGAGATCTTTATTTGCAGCGGCATGATTTCGACATAGCGCTACCTCCTCATTTTCAGACCCCTCTGATCCTAGTGGTTCTGGCCACTAGGCTGCTGTTGTACTGAGTCGTTTTTGACATTTATGGGATCGGATATTATATTGTATTTTTTATTTTTATTTTTATTTCTTTTATTTCACTAGTTGTAATGTATTAGGTGATTTTGTATTGAACTTATGAAATGGGAAATGAAAATATAGTGTGTGGTTGTTTGTTGGATTTTGATGTGTGTGACCTTCCATTTTATAAAATTAAAAAGTTCACCATCAATTTATCTAGTATTTGCACTTCAGCCCCTCTATATTATTGTGACTTGTGACATAGCTTCTCTTAACTTAATACATCGGTACATATTCTTCATATGCTTTGTACTAACTTGTTTTGCAGCTTCATTTGGACTTGTACTTATGGAGATCACTCCAAACTTGGGTAATATCATTCTTTTCCTATCTTTATGGTGTGTTCTTTAATGGACGCATTAGGGACAATGCAATATTTATGTTAGGGGGTGTAGGATATTCTATCCATTTTTCTGATTAGTCCTTGAATTTGATTACAATTTAGTTACAAATCATGTTTTTGTTAAAATTTTGAAAATTTTCAAAAATATTTTCTTTCTTTTTTCTCCTTTATTGGGCATTTTGCCCTTATTTCCGATGATAAATTTTAATAATTGCCAAATAGACAATTCAACGATGCATGTTCTCGATTTTAGAAGTTATTAGACTTTAGTCCTACATCATTAATATTATGAATAACTTCATGAATTAAACTTTAATCCGCGAGCACATGCACCATTCTTGTTATATTGATTTGGTTTAAGATTTTTATAACTCGGTTTGCTTTTGTTGCATTGTATATACTTACACCGAGTGAGATTAGAGACTTATCTTCAATTGTGAGTGTATAAACTTTTCTTTCCTCTTTGGAAACGTTACAGTCGTTGGTAATCTCTTTATTCTTTCATCAATCGTTCATTAATTGAGTTCATACTTGAAATGTGTTACTTGAGCATGATTTTCATATGTTGTTTGACTCGAGAATTGCGTATACTTTCGAAAATGATCATAGGCCATCTTTGATATATCACCCATATGACCTTGACCTCACCCTTTATATGTTCCCTAGTCAACCCAATTGAGCCTAAATACTAGCCTTTCTTTCATTACCCAAAATCCCATATCCAACTCCAAATTGGAGTTTTATACCATACATATTACCTTACATACCCTTGTTTGGATTGTAGCTTGGGATTGAATGATATTTTTGTGTTGTGGTTGCAATTTGATTATGAAAAGAGTAAGAAGTGAAAAGAAAATGAGTGAAAAAGAGTGAAAAAGAGAAAGTTAAAAACAAAAGAAAACAAAAGAAAAAAGTGAGAAAAATAAGAAAACAAAAAGAAAGAGAAAGTTGTTTATAGTGTTTGTATGTGATTCAATAATCCTTATTACTCTCTCGATTGTTATATCTAATGCTCGTTTGGAAATCATTTGTCCAATTTTGAAATTGCACACTTTTTCCCATTTTCCCGAGTTTCATCCCCAAACACTTTGAATCCGTATATACATCCCTTTCATTTCGTACCTTAACCTAGCCTACATTATAACCCTATTAAAGTCCTATGTGATCTTAAGTAGATGTAATTCAAAGGTTTAAATAGTTTTGATAATCTGTGAAAATGCATTTCGCCTCTTTTATGCGTGCGGTATCCTTTCACAGAGATTGCAATTTTTATTTCCTATATAGCGTTCTTCAATTGTGACATGTGTGCGGCCTAGTTTCCCTTTACATTTACTCCTTATGGCCGCATGTCTCGTGGGTTACCTCCCTATTTCAAGTGGATTCATTTGATGAGTGTAATGCCCATGAGGATTGACTTTTATGCATGCTTTGATATTTAGTATACGATTTATTTAAGTTTTTTGCCAAATCATACTTCACATATGCTCACTCCCCTCCCACATGTTAGAGTTTCAATTCATTGAGGTGCATTCGATAATGTTAATAACAATGAACTTCTCACGCGAATTCGTTTGCTATGCTAATAACATGTTGAAATCTTGTTCGCATTGGTGAGTTTGTCGTACTTGATTGGGCATATTTTGAGGAAACTTTATGATGTTTGTGGGTACCATCACTGAAAACCCTCACGAGACGACACTCGTCCACTAGGGTAACCTAGGGGTTTAACGGCTTATTGTATACGTTAAATGAAATCGAATTGCCCGCGAAAGTGGCTTTATGCTTTTATACCATATTTGTGTACTTATCCTGTTTTTGGTGCTTGTTGTTCTTATTGCATCCTATTTCATTGATAGGGACTAGCAATGTGTAAGTTAGGGGGTGTGATAATACGCAAATATCGCGTATTTCATCCGTCGAACCTACGCATTTTAGCCCCCTCGGGTGCCTTAATGTCTATATTTAAGCACGTTAACCAGACAACCTCTGTTTATATTGTTAACATGCAATATGAGGTATAATTGGGCTTTTGTAGGTATTTAGGTACCAAGTATGGGATTCGGACGCATTCCGTGCAATTTCTGTACACAATCGCACGTTCAAGGGCAATCCGGTCATTTCATATCTTTGGCACCTGGCCCGAAATCTACATGGAAGTTGTATCCTTCCTTGCTAGCTTCCCGTGGCCACGAACGGTGCGCGATTCCGAGTCCGTATGACAAAGTTACGGCGATTTGAGCGGAGATGAATTGCATGCCAAAATAGGGGATTCTGCAGGCTGCCCTGCTTGATCGATCGATCGATCCTGGGGGTCGATTGATCGACCCTCTATATTTTTTCCACAATTTTAACAGTCGATCGATCGACCACAGGGGTCGATCGATCGATCCCCTATTTTTTCCTGCAAATATTTTCTTTCTTCTTTTCTTTTATTCTAACTTGGTATATATACCAATTTTGTTGTAATATTCAATGTGAACGTTTTTAGATAGTTTTATAAGATTGAATAGGTTAGGGTTTGGGTGATTTGCTTAGTTCTTCTTCATTTCTTCTTGGATTGACACACTTTTGGGCTTGAATGTTGACTATTCCTCATCCTCTCCATTAATATAGTTTGTATTTCTTCATTTCTTACTTTCTAGTTCATTTACAAGCTTTCTAATTTAGGTTTACATGCTTTAGTTACATGCTTTGATCCCGTGCTTTATAATATCGTTTTATCGCGTTTATTTTACGCTTTCCATTTACCGCAATTTTAACATGCTTTCTAGGTAATTTAAATTAGGATGTGCTTGAATTGAACTCACTCGGGTTGACGCGTTGCTTTGCTTTGGTGATGGTGTTTACGGGTCTATTTCGGGTGCGTTGTCCTAGTTATTATGCCTAGGAGATTTGATGGGGCATATCATGTATGTCCCATGCTTACGACCTTTCGCGCGTAATTTCCGGGATATTTGTTGATGCCAAAATATTACTAGGATTTTATGACGATTTAGGGAGTAACAACCCTTAATTTAATTAACTGTCGAAACGAGACGAACTTGTAATAACCCGTCGACCCATGTAACCATTTTATACTAATTAACTCGAGTAAGGGATATTCGACGCATCCTGTAGTTTTACTCGCTTTCTTAATCTAGTTTCAATACCTTGCCTAGATTAACATTTCCCTTTATACATATTTTTCCTTTTAGTTTGTAATCATCTTTTACACTTTTATTTCGGAGTACTAAATCACTTGAATTCTAACAACTCGTCTCTGTGGATTTTCGATACCCAACTTACCGCTATACTCACCCGTTGAGTGTAGTCGTAGTTTAGGTTTTTGTATAGTTCAGGTGAGCAGAATTCAAAACGACCGGCGCGTAGGTGACTCTCGCACCGCGGCGGAAACCCTGTTAATCACACAGTAGCTACCAGCAGCAATGTATTCAGATTCAGCTGTAAATAATGAAATGCAGTTTTGTTTCTTACTATTCCATCCAACCAAATTGTTACCGATATAGTAACATGCTCCTGATGTTCTCTTACTATCGTCAGAACACCCTGCCCAGTCGGCATCATTGTATCCTATTATAGTACTCGGAGTGTCATTGGTGTGCCAAAGTCCCAAATTTAGAGTGCCTTTAACATATTTAATGATTCTTTTTACACGAACTAAGCGGCTCTCTTTTGGATTATTTTGATAACGGGCACACATGCAAACGGTGTACATAATAACAGGACGCGAGGTAGTAAGGTATAGTAAGCTTCCTATCATACTATAATATAAAGTAGAATTAATGGATTTTCCATTCTCATCTTTAGATAATTTAAAAGTAGTATTGATGGGAGTTCGAGCTTCTTTAGCACTTTCAAGCTCGAATTTTTTAACAATCTCTAAAGCATATTTTGATTGCGAAACAAATAAACCTTCTGAATTCTATTTGACTTGAAGACCCGAGAAAAATTACAACTCCCCCAAGAGAGACATTTGAAATTCTTTATGCATAATTTCATAAAATGATTTAACTTCTGAAGGGGAAGTTGATCCAAAAATTATATCGTCGACATATACTTGAGCTATAATAATATTTTTGTCAAAATGTTTGACAAATAGAATTTGATCTTTTCCACCTCTCTTAAAATCGTTATCTAAGAGAAAGTTGGAAAGACGTTCATACCAAGCTCTTGGCGCTTGCTTCAAACCATACAAAGCCTTTTTAAGACAATAAACATGATTTAGATAATAAGGGTCAATAAACCCTTTGGTTTGTTCAACATAGGTCTCTTCAGTCAAGATTCCATTAAGAAAGGCTGATTTTACATCCATTTGGTAAAGCATAAAGTGTAAGTAATAGGCTATGGCAAAGAGAAGACGAACAGATTCTAGACAAGTAACTGGAGTAAATATCTCATTAAAATCTATTCCTTCAATTTGAGAATATCCTTGAGCCACTAATTTGGCTTTATTTCTAATGATTATCCCACTTTCATCAATTTTATTTTTAAATAACCAACGTGTGCCAATAACCTTTTTATGATATGGCTACGGTACAAGATACCAAACATCATGAATGACAAATTGAAGAAGTTCTTCCTACATATCAGAAATCCACTGTGGGTCATTCAATGCCTCATTTACATTCTTTAGTTCCACAAGGGAAACAAAACATGCATAATGAGCATAGTTTCTTAATTGAGATCTTGTACATATAGGCTCACAAGGGTTGCCAACAACGTTATCTATGGGATGATCTTTAGAAACCCAGTTAGGTACTTCAGGTTTCTCAATAGGTAAAGAATCATCTATTTCTGGAGAGTCATTTTCTAAAACAATTTTAGACTCTTCCACAATAGTTGGTTCTCCAGTCTTACTCTCAATAGTAGTGTCACTTAGAATAACATTTATGGATTCCATTAAAGTCTTTGTGCGAATATTGTAGACACAGTATCATCTATAGTCGGAATAATATCCTAGGAAGATAGCTTTATCTCCACGAGTCTCAAATTTGGATAAGAGTTCTCTGTCTTTACAGATGTAACATGTACTACCAAAAGTTCTGAGGTATTTAAGATCGGGCTTCTTCCCATACCATAGTTCGTAAGGAGTTTATTTAGATTTTTTCCTAAGATAGACCCTATTAATAATGTGACACGCAGTATGAATTGATTCTACCTAAAAATATTTAGGTAAACAATTGGCATGAATCATAAGACGTGCCATCTCTTGAAGGGTACGATTCTTTTTCTCAGCAATTCCATTTTGTTGAGGAGTCTTAGGAGCACTAAATTCATGTGTGTAACGATTATAGTCACAATAATTTACAACACTTGTATCTATGAATTATCCTCCTATATCACTACGGATTCTATTTACTTGAGTGTCCTTCTCATTTTCAATACGAAGTAAGATTTTCAAAAAGTTTCTGAAAGTGTCCAACTTCTGTTTTAAGAAGGCCACCAAAGTAAACCTAGTGAAATCATCTACCATAACTAGAATGTAACTATGTACACATAGACTAATAGTACGAGAAGGACCCATTAGGTCCATATGGATGAGCTCCAAGGGTTTAGAGGTAAGGATCTCTTTAACTTTCTTATGAGGTGCCTTAGCAATTTTTCCTTCCTGACATGATCCACCGATAATGTTAGAGATAGGTTTGATCTTTGGAATTCCTCTAACTATTTCTTGTGAAGACAATCTACTAAGGTTATCATAATTTATGTGACCTGTCCTAATATGCTATATTTCATTGTCATCCATTCTGGCAATGTTACAGACTTCAGTACTGTTCTGGACAGTATAATAATTGTCGGGAGTCTTGAGTCCTATAATTATGCACTCACATTTTTCATTTAAAATCTTGCAATTATTCTTTGAAAATGTGACAGTATGATTTGAGTCACAAAATTACAAGATACTAAGTACATTAGCCTTAAGACCTTTTACTATAAGAACATTTTCAAGCACAGGCAATCCTTCTTCTTAGAGTGTTCCTTTACCAATGATTTGAGATGATACACCATCACCGAAAATAACTTTTCCTCTAGCAAAGCTAGTTTTGTTTAAAAGTTTTGTATCATCCCCAGTTATATGTTTTGAACACCCAGAGTCTAAATACCAACCAGAAGGGGGGTGTTCTACTTTTAAAGCAGTAATCACAATGTTACACTTCATTTGGGGCAATGGATCCTCTTTTCTAACCCAAATAGCTCTTATTTTTATTTTGTGATTATTTTCTCTCATTTGATAAAATTTACGAGCAATAGATTTTTATTGAAAAATATTTTGCACATGCATTTGAGTTTTATGGAGGATAAGGGCATTTGGTTTAGAAAAGTGCTTAGGAATTCTTCTTGAAAATGATATTTTAGGTCTGGTCTTTCTCTTTCTATAGTTAGAGTTTTTGTCTGGTTGTCTAGGCAGAACATAATTGTTACGGCTTCTCCTAGAGTAGTTAAAGTTTTGGTATAAAGGAGTATTACAGACAGGATTAATTAAACATCTAGATTAGCAACCTTCGAAAGAATGTCCGTATAACTTGAAGAGGGTATCTTCTTTGGAAAGTCTCTAAACAAAGGTTTCATGGGATTTTGACATTGAACCTTATTCCTAGGGAGTACAGTTTGGAACACAGAATCACTCTTCCTAATCGGAGGGCAGACATATTTAGCCTTAGGTAGACTATTACACTTAGAGTGACTTGATTCCCCAATATCCAACTTTTGTTACTTTTTATCAAACTCATCATTTAAGGATTGAAAATCTAGACAGGTTTCCATAGGTCTTTTTCCACCTGACACAAACTTAGTTGATTCAAAGTTTTTAATTTGTGTCTTTGAATTTGGGCAAAATCCTATTCCAATTCGATCGTTAGAATTGGTTTTTGAATCAACAACAAAATCATCAAAATAATTGGAATTATTTTCAAACTTAGCAAAAAAATTTAAAACAGTTGTTGTCTTTGTTTTAGCTTGTTCCAATTCTAATAATTTCCCTTTATTTTTTTTTCCAGAGTTTCATTTTATTTCAATCAAATTTTTCAATTTTTGATCAAAAATTTTGACTTCATTTTCATGAGTTAGACATTGGGTAGTATACTCTTCAGCGTTAAGTTTGACCATTAGACTTAGGTCTTCTAGTTTCTTAGTGAGGTATTTCACTATCTTCTCTAGTCTAGAGCTTTTCTTGAGAGGTTTGGCATAAAGTGTGTGAAAATCAGAGAGGTCTTCAGTGTCTGAATCACTAAGTGTAGTGTGTGAAGTGACCCCTAAGGATTCAATTCTTGAACTCACACACATTGACATTGTCATTATCGCTTTCCCTTTGACTCACACACCCCGGTGTAGAACTAGCAATGTTCTCAGAAATTAAAGCATCTAAACCAGCATGATTCATAATGACAGAAGTAGAACTACTAGCATCATTCTCATACTTAGGCACATGCATATCTTCATTATAGATTATCTTATCTAAGAAAGACATGCAAGGATCAAAAGCATCAGTGACTCAGGTTCCTCATTATGAGACTCACTTGAATCATCCCATGTCTTACAAATATTGGCCCTAGTATGTTTATTATTCGTGTTCAAGTTAACTCTATAATCTTGTTCTATATGACCCAATTTTCCACATCTAAAACATTCAATGTTCTTAAAATCTTTGTTAGGTCTTGTATGAATATCCTTGCGATATTTGTCTTAACCTTTCTCATGAGGTTTGTGATTAAACTGAGTTGGATAATTTGGCTTGCCTTGTCTGGTTGCCATTTTATTTTTAAATTTCACAATCTTCTTAAACTGCTTTAACATCAAGACAATTTGATTATCCAAACTATCTATATCACATTCCTCATCATAATAGTAATCATTATTGGGAATACTAAGCTCAGATTTTATAGAGGAAAAACTCAAATTGGAACTAGTCTGTTTCCTATGGGATTGGGTTAATTGTTTCTTGAATTCTAGTTCCATTTCCACAGTTCTCAGTTTACTACTGAGTAATTCAGGAGTGAGATTTTGATCACTCATTTCCTCAATAGCATATCTTTTGTTATCAAATTTCTGTGGCAATGCCCTTAGAATTTTCTAGACAATTTCATTTCTATCATAGGTTATCCCATTAGAATGTAATTTGGTCACAATGTCGGTCAATTTCATGTAAAAGTCATCAAATGATTCAGAGTTTGACATGATTAAAGAGTTATACTACTGAATAAGCATATGTGTTTTAGTAGCCTTAACTATAGTGTCACCTTCATGTGCAGTAACCAGTGTATCCCAAGCTTACTTAGAAGTGGTACAAGATGAGATTCTTTTGAACTCATGTTCATTTATAGACATAAAAATGGCATTCTTGCCTTTGTTATTGTTCAGAGAGGCTTGCTTCTCTTCTTAAGTGAATTCACTTAATACTTTCTTAATCCTCTCACGGCTTCCTTCAGTGGTTGGTTTTGTAGGATAAGTATATCCATTTTTAGCAATCCCCCAGACTTCATCTCCTAAGGTTCCTTGTATGAAAGCAACCATACTTACTTTCCAAAGTGAGGGGGTCTGGACAGGTTACCAAATCTTTCATATTTCTCGTTAAGTTTTTGATTATAAGAAAACAATTTCAGAAACACAAAATCTTTAAAGAAAATTTCCCAAGCTCTGATACTAATTGAAAAGCTATCACTTAAGTCGTTTAATTCAAGATTAAACTATCTAAGTAACTTCGAACTGTTTTTTGGGGAAACTCTTTTCTTTAAAGCAAACAGATTAACCACAAGATGTGTTTAATAAAAAAAATGTACGAGATATGTTCAAGATTATGTAACTAGTTTTGAAAAACAAAACTAAATTAGTTTAAATCAATTTAAATTAGCACACCAACAAGAATGAGATGAGGTGATGTAGAAAGATTAAGTACACACAATTTTCAACGTGGTAAAACCTCACCCAACTGAGGAAACATTCAGGGTGACTTCTAAGTCATAAACCAAAAATCCACTAAAACAAAATATACAAGTTATTTAACGCACATGCAAACAAAACAGACTTATACAAGTTTAGAATATGTACCCACTAGTTTGATTCTAACTTCTCTACAGTTCTAATGTTGTTGTGGCTTTCTCAGCTTGCTAACTTCTCAACACTTTGTTCCATCTTTACATCGACTCTTGATGTTTCAAGATATTATAGTCAACACTTCTTGTGTTATAGTGTGACAAGTGTTTGTGACAGTGGTCTAACACATGCATGCACACACGCACACTTATTTATATAGATATGTCTTATCAAATTACAGAACAGATCTAGATGACGACTTTCAGTATCTCTCTTCTTTAGAAACAAAAGACTTCTTGATATTTCAAAATATCCAAGAATCCAAGGTTACCTTGCTCAGAAGACGACCAAGATCATAAATAATTTCAAAGGGTTTTGAAAATAATTTTGAAATTATAAATCACCAATTGCGATTCCAACTAGATTAGAAGTCTTGTTTCATAAGAACTAGAAACAGAAAAGGAATTTGTTGATTCTTGAGTTATGAAAAACATTTACAGAAGAAAATAATCAACAAATATAATTTCTCAAGATGAGAAATAAAATAATGCAGATCTAAGTGATATATAACATAAAATAGCAAGATCTAGAGTTTATATAAAAAGAAATAGAGATCAAACCAAAATGTCTAAGTTGGTTACAAGATATTAAACACAAAGGATTCAAACCACGAACAAGCTTCAAACCATCTACAAAATAACTCTCAAACACTCAGGTTTGGTTTGGATTTTAAACCGATTTTGGATTTAAAATGAGTTTAGGGGTTGAAAAGGATTTTAGGGTCTAGACGATTTTAAGGGTTTCTCTCTCTGGTTTCTCTCTTTGGCTTCTCTCTTTTTTTCTTCTCTCAGTTTGAGGAACTGGCAAAAGTTCTAAAATCCCGAGGCTCAGTCTCCTTTTATACTAAGCAAGGAAGGATCGAGAACATCATCTCTAATCAAATGGATGAGATTTAGTCTATGGCAGTTGACTCTCATCCAACGATTTAACAACAATGGTGGATTAAATGTTTGCTGAATGGTCTAAAGAGGGTTCACATGGATTGGGATAAAATGCATTCAGTACGTTGATTAAATTGAACCAAGGGCCGAGATTGCGTA
Organism: Sambucus nigra; assembly: GCA_949130495.1. NCBI lineage: Eukaryota > Viridiplantae > Streptophyta > Magnoliopsida > Dipsacales > Adoxaceae > Sambucus > Sambucus nigra. Next base: position 244,912,090 of record OX422217.1, on the reverse strand, counting down.
CTGATTATGTGTCTAACAAAAAACACAAATCAAGCCCTCAAAACATTGACAGGTGTAAGGCTCAGATGAAACCATAATTGCATTTTTTAAAACTAATTAGACACACACACTCAAGTCTCAAGAGCTTTTGGATTCTACCCAACCAAACATTCAGGAAAGTTTAGTTAAAACCAATTATCACAAAATGACCCCAAATGTTTTTAAAACCCAAGTTTTATAATGCAGAAAATCATTTAAAAATTATTTAAAAAATCCCAAAATTAGTAAAAACTTATTTAAAAGGGAATTAAGGCAGACACAAGCAAATGATGCAAGATATAATTTATGTATGCAATCCTAGTGTGTGTGTGGTTGATAATTTACCTTTAAATGAATCAATTAGGCATCATGTGTAGAATCTGAGGTTCTTTGGAATCTAGGGGATGGGACTCAAATTTTGTCACAATTTTCAAACTAGATGAGCACTTATACAATCTAGACTCAAGTAAGGCGCTTCAGATTATAAGGTGCTTCAGATTTTAGAGGATATGCTTTTATCATGTGTGTTTGACTTCAAGGGAAGTTAGTATACACATTTGCCACTTGTAGAGTTTGCATATAATAATAGTCATCAACAGACTATTAGGATGTCACAATATGAGGCGTTATATGGACGACCATGTCGTTTTCCTAGTTGTTGGTTTGGGTCAGAATATTAAAAGATCTTTAGTGCTTACCTCATTTGGGACACCTCTGAAAATGTATCACTCATTTGAACACGAATGAAGGCAGCACAAGACCACTAAAAGAGTTATGTGGATAAGAGCAATCATAAATTGGATTTCTAAGTGGGGAATCAGGTATTATTAAGGGTATCCTTAATGAATGGAGTGGTTACATTTGGATCGAATGGGAAGTTAGGTCCCCATTACGTAGGTCTCTTTATGATTCTAGATAGGATGAGACTAGTGGCATATCATATGGCCTTACCCAATCATCTTTAGAAGGTACATGGCATTTTTCATGTGTTCATTTTGAGGAAATTCCTAATGGATGAGGAGTCATATCAGTATATCGATCTCGATGGGATTGAACTATAAGAGGATGTCAGCTACGAGGAGAGGTCGCAGTGTATTATTAACCGCTAGGGTAGATTCTACGATCGAAAGTCATTTCCTTAGCGAGAGTTCAATGGGGACATCATAGTGAGTATGAGTCCACCAAGGAGAGAAAGGGGGACATGCAGGAAAGGCATCCAAAGTTATTCCGGTGAGGTAATATTCAAATTTTGTGGACGAAATTCATTATTTAACATGGGAGGAATGTAGTACCTTGTATTTTTATATATACTTAAATAAATATTATTATGTGCTCATGACATGTGACATCATAATATTTATAAGCTCGTGACATGGGATGTCACTATAAATGTAATTATATATATAGGCAGTACATAACAAAATTGGAAATTAAGACAAGATAAAACATTAATAAATATTTTGAATGTAACTATGTATTATGGGAGACTATGGATTGGTTCGAAATTTTATATCGAGGGTTTTCTTGTATGTATTATGCCCTCGACATCATGTCCCAGTGACTATTAAGTAGTCAACTATAATGTCGTGTTATACCCAACCAATTAATATGATTTTAATGATTTTTAATTTAAATTGGATAATCTTTTATATATGGAACAATTATTAACATTGATTTATTAGACTAATGAGTTATGGTTTATGGTAACATTTAAAATAATGGTTTTTAACTTAAAATAAGGTATTTTGGGCCTAATAAATTAGTACAATGAATTGGGGATTTTTTTAATTTATTAAGGGTTAATTTGGACAACTTACTGAAGGGCTTATTTTAGTCCCAAACCCAATTTTATTTTTAAGAGGTAATAATGAGTCATTAGGTGATTCATTTTAGCACAAAAACATAATTTGGGAATCTTACAATTTAGAGATAGGAAGACTCAAAGAAGAGGAGGAAATTTTATAAGATTTTGGCCCCTATTCTTCATCGAATTTTGAGGGAAGTTTAATTAGAATATTTGTATGATTGACCTTGATTTATATTATTCCTATCTATGTAACTTTAAACCCTAATTGTTATTAAGATAGGATTTACATGGATTAATTATATTAAATTCCTTATTAATCTAATAAAGTAGAAATTATTGGCAATTTACTTTGGTCTGCTTGATTTCTATTTGAATATGATTTAAATTGTTAGATTAGATATAAGAATTTACTTCTAGTATAAATCCTTCATTAATCCTTTAAAAATATGCATAAATGTGTAGTTATTTAAATCCAATTGATTTAAATTAAAAATTTTAGGGTTCTTGATAGAGAATTAGGTTTTATGAGTAAATCTTGAATTGGTATTGGGGTTTTTATGTTGTAATCATGTTTGAATCATGTTTTATTTGTGGTTACTTTGTTTAGAAGTTATATGAATCTTATATGAAGGTCTCAGGGTCGTTAATGGAGTTTTGGATTGAGTTTTATTGAATTGAGGAGGATGAAGTCTGTAGCTGAATATTTGGGCATACCTGAAGAGGGTGGTCGACCAGTATAATTGATTGATCGATCGGTAGTAACAGATAATTGGCATTTATTCTTCAGGGTTAATGGTTTGAATCTTTGGGTTTGGGGGGCTAACTTAGTTTTTCCTTTGATTTATTATTCTTAGTAAGTAATGTTTCCAAGGTGATTCATAGGTTTTTAATATGTGATCAATTCATTATTTTAACTAACTTTGTAATATTAATAAAGTGAATAATTCCCAAATTTTGTTTAGATTTCCATGTATTATGAGCATCTCTTTCATTATGTTACATGTGTAAAATGCTTACCATGTGTGTACTCGTGGATATCGTACCAAGGGGTATTTCGTTATGGGGGCTTATATGATATGGACCGCAATGGAGCCTTATTGAGTATACGAGTAAGCCTTGGTCGTATAACCCCTGGTTCACACGTCTAGGTACCCGAATCCGAGATGGATTGTTGAAAGATTTCTTCATATAGCTTTGGGTATGGTACACTATAGAGTGATAGCTAGATGTGCATCTCTTGCTCATGTAAAGTCTTTAGGCTTGGGATGACCTAAAACTATACCTGGTATGCGCGAGTCGTCAATGAGGGCAATAGGGACAGGCCTTTGATAATTTGACCAACTTAAGTAAGATCCTACATGTAATAGTTCATAATTGACTTTAATATTGTCTTAATTATTTTGAACACTCAAAATTTGTTTAGCGTAATGAACATTGTGAATCCTTCAGTTGTAATCATTTGTGAAGGATAAAACATAATTATGGGATTCACTTAGGGATTGGGAGTTTAGATTCATGTAATATCTAGGATTCTTGGAGGTGGATAAACCTAAAAGACCGTTAAAATTTGAGAGGTATGTTTATAATTATGATTTATTCCAATTTTAGTTATACATTTATTCTCTTTGGACTTGTTATTAACATTGTGAATTAAACATTTTAGGACCAAGGTTGCTGGTGCGGTAACCTTGATAGATCTCATTATTTACATTCATCCTTCTCATTGTTGATACTCATAAGGATGTAGGTGTCCCTAGCCTGCGCGCCAGCTTCCATCATCAATTCTGTTTTTTTCAATTCAACATGGAGAGACATACGTAGTACTTATACATTTCATATTTTGGGAGATTGTTTGTATATTATTGTTGACTGTATAGATTTTTTGAGTAAGTATTATGGTATCAGAGTTGATGGATAGTTACTTGTCTATATTCAATTTTCCTTTCTTTTTTAATATTCCAATCTTTACGTATGCTTAGAATGGTTTTAATTATTCAAACTCCTATTTTGTTTAATTTAGCCCTTATCAATCTATTGTTAAATATTACGAGGTGTCACAATCATGTAGTGGCATTCTAGTAATGTTATTAAAATAATATATTTAATATGATAATTAATTATGAACATCCAAGATATATTAATGCTTATGAAATTATAAATAGATGAATATTGTTTAGAGAATCTAATATGTTGTTTAAGATTACTAATTCACATGCTACCTTGTTATATGCTTTAGATGAATAAGATTTTGCATGAACTTATATAATAAATTATATGAATTGTTAAAATATGATGTTGGACTTGTTAATAAAATTATGGAGTTAAGGTAATTCACGTGAAATTGCCATAAATGAATATAAAATAAAAGAATGTGATCTAGACATTGAAAATAAAACATTGTTGTCATTGGACTATTTAAATGTTAATATCGTTGGGATTATCAGAGTACATTAGCATTGCGTTATAATATAATTGGGTTACATACATGGGTGCTCGGATACTTTGGTTTTTAGTAGAATTTAAATGTTTGTTATTCTCTAAATATGGGATTATATAGTTTTATATTTTTCGGTTTGGCAATTCCTAAGTATGGGACTAGGGAATATGTGTGGTCGTAGTGATCTCTAAGGATGGTTTTTTTGTTATGTCCCGGGTCATATGGGCTCGAGAAATAAATGCCTTGTATGGTGATTTACAGTGATACGATGTTTTGAGATTTATACCTTAGAGATGGTAGTTATTTCATAAGCACCCAAAAGTGTTATATTTAAACACTAAATAGTCTTAATTTAATTTTTGTTCCCGTTAATTTTGGACTTATATATGTAATTATTTATTTTGTAGATCAATATGCATTTTCGGTTTCCAAATACTTAATTCAAGGAAATTGTAGGAAAAGTGTGGTCAGAAACATTAATGCAAAATTTTTGAACGACGACCCGAGAGACCAAGTTCCCAATAAAACCAATTCATTTCCATTCCCTAGTCCAAATAATAATTTTCCCATTTCCCATATGCATGCATGCTATTGTGTGTGTGTGTGTGTGTGTGTGTGTGTGTGTGTGTGTGTATGTTTGTTTTGTGTTTATTATATATTATTATTATATATGATTATGTGTTTATAGTATTATTATATGTGTTATACTATTATTTTTAATAGTACTATTATTATATACTATTTATATTTATATTATTTGTATTTTTATAAGTACTAGTTGTAAACCCGCACGATGCGCGGGCGAAACGATTGTGTACACGTGGTTCAAAATACACATATATTTTGGAAAAAAATGGCAAGATAGCATACTCTTAAATAATAATGATTTTTTTTTAATATACAAACTGAGTTTCATATGTGGGTTATTATTAAAAAAAAATGTGACAGTTTTTTCATCGGATGAACCAAAAAAGGTATCCAGTAAGAAAAGTTTGCATTTTTCCTAATTAAAGTAAAATTGTAATTTAACTAAATAATATCAAACTTTTGGGCCTAATGAGGGCCAATATACAAGTTTCTCTAGCATAAAATATTATAAGATCATAACAAACATTTATAACTCACAAACTCGTAATAAAAAATTATTAAAGAACACTGAATAACAATATCTCCAAAAGATCCTCTTCACTGGCATTTAGAAAATTATCCACATGTCATACACAAATATAACAATTGAACCACTTGATCAAGGTTGGTTTTTAACGGTTAAACCAACTACAGTTGGAAGCCCGTCAATACCCAACATTTTCACCGTTGGATCAGAAACATCATGAACTTCTGCATCATAGAAGAGGATATATATAAATCAATATAAAAGAATGGAGACTCACAAATAGCCAAATTATGGCCATCGATCAAAAAGGAAATCATCATCAAATCCATCCCTTCCTGTCTGTGTCTTATACACAGCATACATACGAAAGACAAAACTGTTTGCGTTACCCTTTGTTATTGTTGTGTGTTGAAATTAAAAGAAGAGGGATGATCGATAATCTATTGTGTGGGAGGGAGGGGAGCATATACGGAGGGGTTGGCGGGGTATAGGAGTAGCGGTGGGGGTTGGGTTTGGAGAGGAGAAGCGGCGGTGAGGGTTTTGGGTTTGGTTTGAGAGTGTGTTTTTCTCTTCCTTTTCTATTTTGTATGAAGAGAGAACTTGGTTAGCTGTATCTTGACAAAGTAGAGTGTGAGAGAATGGATCGCTCATTTCAAAAAATAAAAAGTTTTAGGAGAGAGAAAGATGAGGAAATCTAAACGCCGAGAGTGGATGCATTTCTTAACTCTAATTTGGAAGTTAATGATATGTCACGTGGAACCACAAGAGGAGTCTTAATGCCTTATTTTGCATTTATTAGAGTTGCCTACGTGGATAGGCTGGTTGGAGAGGAGTCTTAATGACTTGTTTTTCATTTTATAGAGATATGTGTGTGTGTGTGTGTGTGTATCTCTGTACGTGTGTGTGTGACTATACATATATAAATAGACACACACGCATCACTCACAGCCAACCCCATTTCCTACCTCTCACTCCCCACTCGTCATCATCTCTAAACCTCTTCTCATCCTTATCCTCGTACAAATAAAAAAGGCATGCAATAAAAGTTTCATGGCCTGTAACCTCTCCTAAAAAACCCAGCAATTCACACCCCTATTCTTCATTACCCTGTTGTACCTTCTGCCCAATTATTCCTACTTATAATTCTAAATCAAATTGCCCTATCACCCGTTTATCTTTCCCTTACACTACCCGAACTAACGCCTGGCTAACACGTCCATGTCCACACCTTCCCATCTATCCCAGACCCAAAAACCAGTTCCATCCTTTCCACCAAAAGGTACAAGCCTGCGTAGCTTGCCACCCTTATTATTTATACCTGGTACATGATATCACCCATTGCCTTTTACACACCCACTTGCACCCTAGTATTCCTCATGCAAGTATGGACAATAGTTATCCAACCACATCACCTCACACCTTCATCACTTATACTCCCCAACAGACCTCCCACGCTCCTCTCTCCCCATTTTTCTCACTCGCCAACTCCCTTTCTTATCACCATATTTCCACCTCCAATATCCAGTTGCCATGCAACCCCCCAAAACCTACAACACTCTTTCTCTAATAATTCACAATAATTTAGCCTTTTTCATCTCACCATTGCATCACCTTCCATGTAGCCTACTCCCATGCTTCACACCAACAGTCGATCCCATGTTTCTAAATGACCCAAATGCTAGCCTCTTACTCACCTATAAATTTTAAGAGGATCAATAGTATTTCAGGGAAGGGACTTCACATACTGTAATGCTCCGACCAGCTTTATGAGTTATCTCTGAGTCTACCCAATTTGATACGAACATTAGGCATGAAGTGCAATGAGACAACCTAAATAATGTTGTTAGTCCAGTTTTACTTAATTAACATTTCACTTGTTTAGCATGCGATTTCAATTTATATCAACCTACGTGTGGGACCTGTGGGAAGTGTCCCCGAAATTCAATCATTGAGAGATACTAATATAAAATAAAAAGGGTATTTACCTGTGCAATGCTCTCAAAATACGAAAATGTACACAACCTGCCACAACAAAGAAGATGGAATGAGTCGAATGTGCACTGGGAAATACAACAATGCAAACTGATAGAAAAGAGTCTCTAACATGTTATACCTACGTGCACATGAAATTACCTTATATATACTTATACATATATATACATTAATGCATGAAACCGTTTTTATTTCAAAAATGTTACTTGTCCCGATTAATTCACATTAATCCTATGAAAAGACCCATTTTTCTTAACGTATCAAATTTTTGATTTAACGCACCCAATTAAATACTTAAACAAAATACCATTTGTTTAGAGATAATACTTGTTGCACCAAAACCATCAATTTACTCACACCAAATTTACCTCTGTATTTTCCTTAAAATAGCCCTTCAACACGCATACGTAGGATATTAGAAAATACTTATTTTTCGTTGAGAACCTTTCACAAACACACATTCGTGTTAATTATGGGTTAAAACCTCCTTAGGTTGCTTAATTACCCATTTAATCGCTTCACTTTACCATGTTTTCACGTTACGTGGACTTTAGACAATTTCTTATATTACTTGCCCACATTATCTTTCAACCGGAACATTTACTCATGTTAGGTTTTCTTTTCTTATATTCATAACACAGTCCATTTCTTTATCATGTTCCATTACCATTTTTTCCTCGGAATCCTCCAAATAATGCGTACTTTAATAGGCTCCACACTGCCAGCTATGCTACCATAGGCTCTGGCCAGTGTTTTGGGGTTTTCACCCTAGGGATCCAAGCCCTTCTTAATTATTTTTCGCTCTCATCTGAGTCCATATTAATGTGTATTGATATTTTTCAAATGTCCACATCATTCCACTTTTATCGGCCGAAGCCAAAACCCGGGGACTTTACCCCCACCTTAGGTTACACTTTGAAAATCATTATTTCTTGTCTTTTACACACTTGTGTTGGTTTTATCCCAAAAACCACTTACATTTAGAACCATTTTGTGTAACATCTTTTTTAATATTTCATAAAAATATTCCACTTTACGTGAAATTATCATTTTACCCATTTGTTTCCAAACTTGTCTTTTCCTTAATTTTCATAAGTGTTATTTTTGAAAAACATTATTAAGTTACGCATGCTAACTTCTTAAATGTTCTTAGTTCGTTAACACTTATTTAACACTTTGGATTAACATACCTTTCAGTTTGAAATCTCTTTATTTCATTACTTTCTTTATCAAAGAAATCATTTGGCACTTTTAAGACTACTTTACAATGAAAACACTATTTTCCCTTATCATCTCATATAGTCTTGAAAACATACACTTATCACATTTTCCACACTTATTAACACACTTTAAGGATAAAATTTCTATTTTCTTCAATTCATGTCAATACTCATTAAAACATTCACTATACTTGTTTATATGCTCATCATCAAAATACTATATGTTTATACACATGAAAAGAGCGATTTTAAGTCCAAAATTCCAAACAATGAGTAACACATAATTTATTCAAAAAAAATCATAATATTTGCCAAAACATGTTTTTTAATATAAAAGACATTTTTGTTTCCTCAAGAATTGAATAAATGTCTATTTATAGAAAAATTCCATTTTTTAAAGAAAACTTTTAGATATTTGTTCATAAAATATCTTCAACAAGAAAAATATTATTTGAAATATTATATTCCATCAGATGTTTAAATACCAAGTTTCCTTGAGATATATCATTTTACTCAAAACTCTTAAAAACATTTGTAAACCATTTTACACAAAAGCATAAGAAATTACCTTCTTAAATCATAAATGCATTTTACTCTTATAAACTCTAATTACAAGACCAATGCTATAAAAAATAAAGTTCTTAAGATAAAAAGTAAAGTTTTACCACCTCAAAGAAGATCTAACAATGGTAGGATGAATGTAGAAGAAAATTGAAACCTCCCACCTACCAAGGTGGCCTTAAAGATTGCTTATCTCCACTAAGCTTGTTCCTTGAAATCTCCCTGAAAACCTCCTTCAAGATCCATAATTTCTTCTTCACCTTCTCCAAGATCCCTGACAACATCTCCATAAAATCCCATCTTGCTCAAACATGTGGTGTATTTGGTTTTTAAGAGATTAAATATGGAAGAAAATGGTTAATCTATGGTGGTTTTATGAGGAAGAGTGGTGGTGTGAAGGTGGTGCATGATGGTTGGTGGAGGAGGATCTCCAAGAGTTTTAGAGAGAGAGAGAAGGGGGGGGGGGGATCTGATTAGAATGTCCAAATGGTCCAAAACCCACTTAAATACCCCAAGACCCTAAGGGTTAAATCCCAAAATGCCCCTAACCTCAACCCTTTAATCCATTAGTCCATCAAGATTTTAACCCACATTTTGATCTAAGTCGCTGAAAGCTCAACATATCATCCAATCCGACGGTCCACGTCGTGATAGCACATAAAAATGTGCAGAATTTTCAAAATTTGTTCTGGTCGTTTGAACGACTTGGACCTCGTTCGACTGAGATCCCCTCTCGTTCGAGTGAGAGTTTTAATGAGGCACTAATGAGGGTAAAATATAAGTTTAAAAGGGAAAAGGAACCCACCTCATTCGAATGGGAAACTACCACTCATTCGAACCATAACGCACCTCGTTCAAACGAGGGCATTCCAATAAGATTTCAAAGGACGGTGGAAATCTAGTAGGTCCTAGTCATTAGAAGGTCGTTCAAACCTCGTTCGAATGAGTGGCCCTATTCCCATTCGAACGACATCTTACTTTCCATATATCAACTTTAAGCCATAAAAATACACTTTAATTGCACCAAGGCCACTACATTACCCAAATTTGACTCGTGATCAACCTTACTAAGTCTAGAGCCCAATTGGGACATACCAAGTCACCAAATTACACGGGTACGGTCAAAATCACGGGGTGAGTGTTACACACACAATTGATAGCTCACTTTTAGGACTAGTTTCTAGGGTAGATTTTAGTGTAATGTTTAGGGTTAGTTTAGTGTGTAATTTTTAGTTCTCTTGTGTATTTTGTATAGAGAGTTATTTGAAGTAGAATAAATTTCGTGATATTTAAATTCTACGTTTGAGTGCATTTTAATTTCTAAATAAAGTGTGAGATTAGTAGAGTTATTTCTCTCCTATATTTTAATTGTAAAACTCAGACTTGTGGGGTTTGGTTCTTGTACAAGATTGGGAGTTCAATAAAAATGCAACACTTGGTTTAATATATTTATCTTTTCTATTTTATATATTCTCAGCCTTTTATGGTGATATTATTGTATTTTATATGTTATAATGCCCAAATGAGAGGCTAGATACCCCATTCAATGGGTGAGATTAAATCTTTATTGACAATTTTTATTTTTCAATTTATTTATTTATTATGCCCCTTTGAATATTAGTTTTAAATTTCACAATTTATATTCACGACTCGAGAAATGGTGAATAATTTTTGAGGAAAAATAATAAAATTTGAATTATAATATTTATTTATTAATTAAACTAGAGATAAATAATTTTTAAATGATATTTTAGTTTGAATTTTAACTCTAAAATTTCTTTTTTATTGGTTTAAAATAATTTTAGTAAATTTTCCATAGCGGGTGATTTACTAGAAAATGTTTAAATCTGATTTTAATAAAGTTTTTGAAAATTTAACACTAATATTCTAGAAAGATAATGTTTTACTTCACATTTGCATTGAGACATGATTTGTGAATTTAGACTTGTCTTGGGGTAATTAAAATAGATAAACTAAACAAATTTAAATAAATATGCTAAGTGGTAGACTCTCATCCCTTGAATTATCTCAAATTCATTTTAGTCTCATATATGTCTCTCATTTTATCAATTCATTTATTAGTTGGTGCAGTTTAAATTTCAACACATTATTAGTTAATATATCATCACATGAAATTATTTTTAAAAATGTACTAGCCTTCATTTTGTTCCTTTCCATATTATGAAGATGGATTGAAACCCTTACTTGCCCAATACTTGTTCATTAGTCTATTTTGTAGACTTAAGGAATTTTGATTGAAAAGGTTATTCTACAATGACAAACAAAAATACATTTTCACCAAACGACATCGTTGCTATCTTCTTGAGCATTTGAATTGTTCTATTTTTTTGGCGATAATATTATCATCAAATGTCATTGTCGGATTCTTGAGCCAAGGAGAGTTTGAAATCTTTTAATTTTTCATTTGTATATATTTGTATTGCCTTAAAGTGGTGGTAGAAGGACTATTGAGGCATTGTACTATTTCTTTATTTTTGGTGCATTTTAGACACCAATTTTTTTTTAATAATTAATAAAAAACAAAAAAGGAAAACGGGACAAGAGAGAGAGAGAGAGACCATGGAGTAGATTTAAAAGTCTCTCTATTTTGGGTCCCTATGACTCCCAGGGCCGATCGATGTTTAGGAGAAACATCCCCCACCCCACCCTACCCCCTTCCGTTCGACTCAATTAGGTCTTCATCCCACATGTGTAAAGGTCATGGGAGGTACATTTATTTATCACTCACTAATATTTTTCAAGAAAGTCAATTTATTGTTTGACAATTTGCTCATATTTTACTTTATTTTTCACACAGTCTTTACTTTGAATGGTTTGATGAAATACTTAAACCTAAGACCTTGACCTAGTCATATAAACGAGTTGTAATCACCCACTCAATCAATTAATCCCATTTTCTTGTTACCCTTTCCATCATTTAATTAAAATTGACAAATTATCAAGCCAGGTAGGATTCAGTGTTCATTAGGACCCTTTCGGAACCAGACACCCGAAGAATAATATAGTGAGTCCTTTCCATCCCTGAAAATCCTCAATCGGATCTCTTAAGGAAATTATATTGTCAAGGGAAACTGGTTTTTAAGTGAGACCGTTCAGTAAAATAGATTTGTTCTTTTCTCATCATGGTACCGAAAGGTCGATCATCATAGTAGCTAATGTGGTGAGACTTAATTAATAATCCTCTTCTTCTCTCGAGAAGAAATTAGGAGATTTTTTTTTCAAAGACGATATATAAGACTTTGTGTTTTTCTCTCTTTCAGATTAATTAAAATTGACTATCCCATCGCATAATTAAAGATAAAAATTGGCTATGTCCTAGTTAAGACTTGTCTCATACTTGTATGTCGTTAGTCAACATCTTTTGCTAGTCTGTTTTGTTCTCTATCCTTTTGTGTTTCAAAAATAGTCTTTTTTTTCTCCTTTTTCAAAAACTAAAAAAATATTTTTCATTCCTTTTCTTTTATCCAAAAACCAATAAAATATGATCATCCACCAACCCAATACCAATCCCAACCACAGTTGCCATGGAAATAATGTGCATTATTCCCTAATCGGTTTCCTCATTATCATCACGAAATTAATTAACCATTTGTCTCTCATGAAGGCCAGCCTTTTCTTTATAACCAACTTGACCCCATCTTATATGAGTATTCGTTGCCTCATAGTGTTAAAAGTAAGTCGGTCCCACCTCAACACCACTCCACTTCACCGCCATAATACACATGTGCTCTCTAAAGTCTCTCATGACAATTTACCATCCAATGAGAACAAGCTACTCAGTATCAAAACTAAACCCTTCACTATCTTGAACAATTCTTCAATAAATTTGATTCTAAGGGAGAGAAGGATTCCCCTCCCTCTCCCCCTCGAGTCAACCCATCGCTTACCCGATGGGGTATGGTAAGGAGTCGCTTTATAACTTAGATTTTGAGTCTAATCAAACCACCTACCATGAAACTCTTAAAGTTGAGACCACCCCTTGATCTGGGATGTAATTTGAGAATTGCGTTGATTTAACTAAAGATTGTGAGACTGATCAATCCCCACCAATCCAAAAGAACGCACACTTGAGTTTCCCATCCCCGACATGTCCAAAAATATGCTCGAGCTTACACTTGTTGAGCCCGTTGAGTGTTGTTGATACCAAAAATTATCCTTCTACGTGGACTATTCATGTATGAACAAGTGTTATCCATATGGGCACTAATCCAAGTCAGCAAGGGCGAGTCACCGACCAACTAAAGGAATGCCGACCGGCAGGTTAAAGAAGCCCGACCAACACCAGGAAGACCAACCAACAATGATAGTAAATCCCTAATAGTTGTATACATTATTAACAGTGTACATATGTAAATGCATATGTTATAAAGGCATTCCATCCTTTAATATTCCAACTCTTGTACACATTTAAGGGGCTGTAAATACATTGTAAACCCCACATCCAAAGAACGTGAATAATGAGACAAGAGGCAATTTAACAAGTCCAAGGCAATACACAACAATGGATGCAAGCTTTCCTTTTCAGCCAAACCACTTTAAAAATCCGTTGTCTCTTTTTCTTATATTTATCTATGAACAATTAATTAGATCAATCTAGTTTTTTGCATCAATATATTAGCGCCGTCTATGGGAACGTATTTTTAATAATTCTCATTCACTCAAACACTTAGATGGTTGATATTCATGAATCAAGTCTTAAGAATGATGGCATTTCGCCTATCCCTTCTGCCCCACCCTCAGTAAATGAATTAACTGGAATTTTAGACAGTCTTGCAAGAGGCTATGCAAGACTCTATCAGTAAACTCATGCAAACACTGCAAGTAGGATTACTCGCTCTATCTGCCCGTGGAAATATGTCACTACCACCATCAAGAAGTGGCAGGTGAAGTCAGTCAAGAACTATATGGGATACTTTCTATCGTCTAACAAGAAGTGGTAGGTGAAGTCAGTCAAGAACCATATGGGATACTTTCTATCGTCTAAGGTCAAATTCGTTACTCAGGGGGTCAGAATCCTTCAATACACAGTCCTACTCTCTAGAGAGGCTAAGTTCTTTATAAAGTCCAAGTCGTGCTTCTCCCTTCGATCGTTTGGGACCCAATGGCAACATAAATGTTCTTAGGGCAATGTCGGGAAACATTCAACGAACATCTGATCGAAAGGAAGGCTCTACCCAGTTTAAATCAGACGACTGACGTACTGTTATGATCGAGCAACAATACTAAGAAGAAAGTTCAGCGAACAACAGAGGAGCAACGCATAGGTTTGATACTGGTAACAATGCTTGGAAAGGTTTTATCTAAAAATGGAGGATAGGCTAGGAGAGATGTCTAAGGCCAAAAACCCACTACAAAGAAGATTTGTAAAAGGATCTCCCTTTTTACAAGCAATTGTGTATTTCCCCACTCCAGCAAAGTCAAAGCTCCATTGGTTACACCCAAATACGATGAGAAACCTGACCCAGTCCTCCATATAGATAAATACCATGCAGCTATGCAATTCTTGACAAAATGAGGTGTAGAGCATTTCCTGGAATAATTACTGAGTCTGCTCAAATCTGATATAATTGCCTCCCACGGGGACAGATTTCCAGGTTCAACTAGTTGGCCGAGCAATTTATTAGCAACTTTTGTTTTGGAGCCAAGCCTGTAAAAAGGGTAACACATTTTCTTAGTGTGCGACAGAAGGAAGGAGAGAGCACCAGGGACTACATCACTCGTTTTAATAACAAGAAGCTAGAGGTTGTGGATTATGAGGAAAAAATAGCTATAACAACCCTTGTGAGTGGACTACTTCCCGAGAAGCTCTATTATACACTTGTTAAGGATCCCTAAAAAACCATGGCAGAATTGATGGCCAAAGCAGCCAAAATCATGAATGTCGAAGAAGCAATTGCAGCTAAGCAAAGCTCGAGGGTAAAAGATGAAGGCAAAAATGATAAGAAGGATCACAAAGATTCCAAGGAGCATAAGGAGGTAAATCATAAAGGAATTATAGAAATGATCAAGAAGTACAACAGGTACACTCCACTAACCATGGGCATTCATCATGTCTTGGAGGAGATCAAACACAACAAAGATGTGCATTGGCCTGATAAGTTGAGGAGTTCCCTTACTAATAGGGATAAAACTAAGAACTGTGAGTTCAATAAAGACCACGGTCACACGATGAATCGTTGCATTTCCCTTCAAAATGAGATTAAAACTCTCATCCGAAGAGGAAAATTAAATCAGTTTGATAATCGGCAGAATAACGAAGAAGCTCAGCACATATAAAAATCTCCTTACAGACCTAGAGAGGAAAAGAAGAGGGCTCATGAAAATGATCGGATGATGATATCGACTTACCTAAAAGCCCCAACAACCTGAACGTGAGGTATTCACACTCAATTTTGGTTCTTCTAATTACCAAATAATTACAAGTGGAGATGCAGGAGGAGGAGATCATAATTCAGAGCAAAAATCTTACCTCAATAAGGCTAAAGCTTGCTCGTACGTACGGAGGATTAATCTTACCTAAGAAGATAAACTAAGGAAGGTTAACAAAGATAAGTTGTTGATAGGCTTTTCTAAAAATGACCTATCAGTATTAATGTACTCTCACGATCATCTTCTGGTAATCAAAGTCAGAAAGGAAGATATCATTGTCTCTAGAGTGTTAGTAGATAATGGCAGCTCTGCAGATATCATGTTCTATCCTTGTTTCAATAGCTTGAATTTATGCTCATCCAATTAGAGCCCTATCGTCGACCACTAATAGGTTTTGCATGTGAGAAAATCTTCCCATTGGGAACCATTAAGATTGAAGTGATGATTAACACATGGCCAGCCAGCCGAACAAAGAAAATCCATTTTTTTGTAATGGACAAAAACATCAATTCAGTTACAATATAATTATATGAAGAGTTGGGCTAAAGAAATTTGAGGCAGTGCCCTTTATTGTTCATTAATGCTTGAAATTCCCAACCAACTTTGGCGTAAGAGTTATGAAGGGTGACCAAAAATTATCTCGAGAATGTTACTATTCATCTACCGAGGGAGAAGATCTGGAAGAAATAAAAAGGAAAACCACCACTTACCAAGTGGATACCTCTGAACCTGATGAAGAATCTGAGGTTGAAACCTTAGATCCAAGTGAGGAAACAGAGATGGTAAAGGGACATACTATAGAAAAAATATAAATCATTGTGTTAGATGATGAAAAACCAGAGCGCACTACTTAATTTGGAATAACACTAGATCTTGTTCTTAAATAGGAACTAGGGAGCTTCATTAGACAGAGAAAACACGTATTCTGATGGAGTCACGAAGAGATGCCAAGAGTTGATCCTAGCTTCCTTTGCCATGAACTTAATGTTAATAAATAAATCAAGCTAATAAAGCAAAGGCTAAGAGTCTTCAGCCCCGAGAAGAACCAAACCATACAGGAGAAAATTGAGAAGCTTCAAAAAGAAGATTTTATTGATGAGATGAAATATACAGATTGGTTAGCCAATGAAGTTATGGTCAAGAAGAAAAATAGCAAGTGGAAGATGTGTATAGACTTCACAGATCTTAATAAATCATGCCCAAAGGATCACTTTCCTTTGCCCCGAATAGATCAGCTTGTGGATGCTACCTCAATACATGAGTTAGTTAGTTTTATGGATGCTTATTCTAGTTATAACCAGATCAAAATGAAGCCTGAAGATAGGGAGAGCAATTCTTTCATCACTCCCCAAGGAACATACTATTATAATGTTATGCCTTTTGGTTTGAAAAATGCAGGTGCTACATATCAAAGTCTGGTGAAAAAAGTCTTTGAGGAGAAAATAGACAAAAATATGGAAGTATACGTGGATAATATACTTACAAAGAGAAAAAAAGTGTCCCACTATATTGTTGACCTCAGCCAGACTTTTGATTAACTTGAGAAGCACCTGATGAGATTGAACCCGACCAAGTGCGTGTTTGGAGTGTAAGAAGGAATATTACTCAGGTACATAGTAAATCAAAGGGGAATTGAATCAAACCCAGACAAGATCAAGGCATTGATTGAGATGCAGTCCCCTACTTATAAAAAGGAAATACAAAGGCTAATTGGGCGAGTAGCATCTCTGAACAAATTTGTGTCCTGAGCTACAAACTGGTGATATGCCCAAAGTGCACCCTCTTACTCAGAGTAACTAACCTCGGCCAGTCTCACAGTCGAGGTGACAGAAGCTTATGACAACCATCAGTAAGGTTGTCTCTCATAATGTCGTCCCCTCATACATCAACCTCGTTGGGTCATCAACCGAGGTCAGCAATGTCTCATGGGCTTAACCATCTTCACACATCATCATCGGATCCAGCTGATGTTATAGTCATCAGCCAAAATTAGTAATGTCTCATGGGCTCAATCATCTGCTAATGTCATCATCGGCCCTAGCCGACGTTACCACTACCTCATACCTAACCTCGGCCAGCCGTCCTGGCCAAGGTCATTATGGATATTGACCTTGGAAAAAGCAACAGTCGGACTTCACTAACCTCATACTCATCCAGGTCGAGGTTGTACCATTCAAGGACACGGGGTCTAGCATTTGCAAGCACTTGTATGTTTTGGAACACGTGGACAGATCTGTTATAACTAAATCATTCCTTCCACGTGAGGGAATATTGAGGTTATCATTATCTATCAAAGATCAGCTAGGTGTCACTCCCATACTGGTTCGATCTTCTTGTACATACTCGTTGCGTGCTTGGGGGGTACATTACACCCCCTAAGCACTATATATAGAGGTCATCCTCTACCATGTAAAGGGATCTATAATT
Organism: Sambucus nigra; assembly: GCA_949130495.1. Classification (NCBI taxonomy): domain Eukaryota; kingdom Viridiplantae; phylum Streptophyta; class Magnoliopsida; order Dipsacales; family Adoxaceae; genus Sambucus; species Sambucus nigra. The sequence goes on along the minus strand of OX422217.1, from coordinate 244,894,124 downwards.
GCAACCTTAGCTAAAACTATGTCATTTTACACAATAGAGAGAGAAAGCTTGAGAGATTGTATCCATGGCCATTAGTGCCTTCATCTAGTGATATTACTCACACACTCACAGTGGACGTAGGCCAGATTGTCTGAACAACTTATATACAAGTGTCCATCCTCTTCTCCTCACCTCACTCTACTATATATATTACACTCTTGTGCTGCCATTGTTATAACTTGTTTGAGCTTGTCAACACCTTACCTGGTGGTGCTATTTACGACATCATTATTTTGGCACCATCTGCAGGAACGAGAAGATTCATCTCTTCCTTTTTACAGCTTAACCTCACCGGAGACTCTGGTGGTGAACCAGGCCTCACCCTTCGCATGAAACTGTGTCACCATTGAAAGAGGTTCCTTAAGGTATTGATATCTCTAATATTTTTATTGCAAGCTCAAGATCTCCTTAGTCTTAACATATGGCACCGAAAATACCACCACCTCCTCCACTATCTGGTGTTAGAGGACCCAGCTCTAGCCAGGCACCACCCCAGTCCGAGATGGCTGAGGTGGAAGTAGCCTTAAAGTCCTTACCTGCAACTCAGCAAATTATGCAAGAGCATTTCACCCAGCTAAGCCAAAACATAATAAGACCACTTGGAGTCTCACCGGAGATGATCACTCCGGTAGCTTCTCAACCACATCCTGAGGCCAGGGGACCTCCCTAGGCACCACAAAAGGACCAACCTACACCTCAATAGAGGAGGGATGTTGTTGACCTTAGGCGTTTACGCATGGGGAGGCAAAGAAACCCTTGGCCTAAGCATAGGTACGATGATATTGAGTTAGAGGATGCCCCAGCAGACTTCTGGGAGCCATATGATGTTTCAAGCAACACAGTATGTCCTATACAATAGAGTCGAGGTTATGGAGCAAGACGAGATGGTGATGCCCAACAAAGAGGATCAGCTTTTGATAGCTTGAGTAGAGGGTCGGCCTTTGAAAGGATCGAACCAATTAATGATATGAGGTAGAGGTTATCCAGGTCGAGAAGCGTAGATGGCTGACAAAGGGAAGGTGGTGAACATCGACCTCATCATGGCTGACCCCCACATGGCCGAGACTGTGGCCAAGAGGTCAACGACCGATGTTGCACAGAAGTTGGGGAACCCTCGGTTCACCCCTCAGAGGTGGCTGGGGACAACCTCGGCCAGGCCGATGTTGCTAAACCATGGAATGACTCCATTCAATGTCTGGAAGAGAAGATAGGGAACCTTATAAACAGTCAAGACCCACTACAAAGGGGATTCTCATAGGGCTCCCCATTTGTGGCAAGGATTGTCAACTTCCCAACCCCGACAAAATTTAAACCACAAATAGTGTCTCCCAAGTATGATGGAAGTACCAACCCAGTACATCATATTGAGATGTATCAATCAGCAGCAGACATTTATTCAGTCCCTGATGAGATGATATGTCGAGCTTTCTCAAGCACTTTAATGGGAGTTGCACATATTTGGTTCACTTATCTTCCTAAACATTCTGTGCAGAACTTTAAGGGGTTGGCTGAGCAGTTTATACACAACTTCTATTTTAGGGTAAGACCTCAAAAAGAAGACAACCCATCTACTCTACGTAAAGCAAGGCAAGAATGAAAGCCTCAGAGATTACATTGTAAGATTCAACAAGGAAAAATTAGAGTTTTAAGGTTACGAAGAGAATATAGCTATGACTGCCCTTATAGGAAGACTTCAAAAGGGGAAGTTGATTTGGAAGCTTGATGAAGACCCTCCTAAGTCTATGGCCGAGCTGTTGGCAACAGCTGGTAGGGTCATGAACACAGAAGAAGCAATGGCTATAAAATATGAGGATGAGAACAGTAGTAGCAGTGGAAAATTCCAAAGGAAGAAGGATGGAAAGAAGAGGATTGTAGATGATAAGTTTGCAAATTATACTCCTCTAACTGTGAGCTGTGAACACATCCTCAATGAAATAAAGAATGACAGGTCCCTGAGATGGATGGAGAAGGTGAAGGCTCCTCCGTATAAGAGGAACAAGAATCTGTGGTGTGAGTTCCACCAAGACCACAACCATATGACTGACAAGTGCTTTGCCCTGAAGGATGAGATTGAGAAGATGTTGAAGTATGGAAATCTTAGAAAGTACGTGTATGGTAGAGACCCTAAGGGAGGAAAATAAGACCCCAAAAGGAAAAGAAATGACATATGCCAGGAAGATGCCCCGTCCAGAAGAGCAGAGGACTCAGATAACCATGATGATGACCCAGACCTCCCACCCAAATATGATAATGTCCCGATGAAGAGAGTTGGTATGATATTTTTTTGGGTGAACACCATCTGTGGAGGACTAGCAGGAGGAGGTTTAGAGGTCACTGATCGCAAGGTTTATGTGGCAGAGGCCAAGGCAATGACTAAGGTTGAGGTTGTTAACTTGGCATCTTCAGAGGCTAAACACGAAAAGAGTAAGAAGGTAGATACGGATGCCCTCATAGTTGGGTTCTCAAGACTTGATTTCAAAGGTATCTTAGCTCCTCACGATGACCCTCTGGTAATCACCACAAGGGTGCATGGGTGTGAAATTAAGAGAATCCTCGTTGATGGTGGTAGTTCAGCAGATGCTTTAGCCCTGTTTTAAGATCTTGGGCCTCAGCATAACAAGGCTTATCCCCTATCATCATCCCTTGATTGGATTCAGTGGTGAAAAGGTTCATCCATTGGGCATGTATGAGATAGATGTAAGAATGGGAGATGAGTGGCCTAAGAGGTTGACTAGAAAAATCAATTTCTTTGTGATGGATGAAAACATCTTCTCAGCATACAACATCATCATAGGACGAGTAGTCCTCAAGCAATTTGAGTTAGTGCCTTCAATGATCCACCAAATGCTAAAATTCCCGACTCCCTATGGAGTAGAGGAAGCGCAAGGTGACCAAATATCGGTACGAGAATGCTACTTCAACTTCGTGAAAGAGAGATAGGCTCATAAGAGGGCAACAACTAAATACAACATCGACACACTTGATCCTAGAGATGAGACAAAGCTCAAGAAGGGAGAGGCCAAAAAGAGGTAAAATACATCGTCCTCAATCAGGATAAGCCCGAAAAACCATCCAAATTGCAAAACCCTAAGACCTGAGATCAAGGAAGAACTGGTGAAGCTTTTGAGGAAGAGACAAAGTGTTTTTTACTGGAGCCATGCAGACATGCCAGGTGTTGATCCTGAGGTCATTTGACACAAACTCAATGTTGTAGAATATGCTAATCCCATCAAGCAGAGAAGAAAAGTATACTCAAGTGAGAAGTATGATGTCATCAGAGAAGAGGTCAGAAAGTTTAAAGAGGCCAAGTTCATCAGAGAGGTCATATACCCTTAGTGGTTATCTAACGTCGTCATCATGCCAAAAGCCAATGGGAAAAGGAGGATATGCGTAGACTTCACTAATTTGATCAAGTCTTGTCCAAAAGATAATTTCCCCTGCCTCGTATTGATTAAATGGTGGATTCCACGGTAGGACATGAGCTCATGAGCTTCATGGATGCCTATTCCGGGTATAACCAGATCTTCATGAACTTGAAAGACTCAAAGAAGACAACGTTCATCACAGATAAGGGGACCTATTACTACAAGGCCATGCCCTTTGGGTTAAAGAATGCAGGGGACACTTATCAATATCTTGTAAATAAGATGTTCAAGGAACAGATAGGCAAGTCCATGGAAGTGTATGTGGATGACATGCTGACGAAGAGTTTGAAGGCCGACACACATATGGCCGACCTTGCAAGAACCTTTGACACCATAGACAAGTATAAAATAAAGCTCAACCCGGCCAAATGTGTCTTCGGGGTGGGAGCAGGAAAGTTTTGGGATTCATTGTAAACCAAAGGGGAATAGAGGCTAACCCTGAGAAGATCAAGGCCTTACTAGAAATGAAGACACTCAAATTTATCAAAGACGTTCAAAGGTTAATCGAAAGAGTTGTTGCCCTTAACAGGTTCGTCTTAAGAGCTACAGACAAGTGTCTTCCTTTTTTCAAAGTTCTTAGAAAGGCCTTCGAATGGGATGAAGAATGCGACAAAGATTTTAAAGAGCTTAAGTCTTACCTCGGATCCCCGCTACTCCTATCTCGTCGCATTCTGGGGGAGAAGTTATATGTATATCTAGCTGTTTTAGAGTCAGTCATTAGCGCTACCATAGTAAAAGAAGATGATGGAGTACAAAGATTAGCATACTTTAATAGTAAAGATCTTCAAGGGTCTGAACAGAAGTACCCTCGGATTGAAAAATTAGCCTATGCTCTAATACATGCTTCTAGGAAGATGAAGCCATACTTCCGATCCCACTCTATGGTCATCCTCACTGATTCCCCACTCAGGCCGGTCCTTCATAAGCCTGAGAAGTCAGGTAAGCTGATGACCTCGGCCATCGAGTTAGGGGAATATGACATTGTTTATCAACCCAGGATTGCCATCAAGGGGCAGGCACTCGCAGACTTTGTGGTCGAGTTTTCCTAGGAAGAGGCTGAGAGTGAGATTAGTCAAGAATTTGTAAATGAACCAAAGATCCAGATGAGGTTGAGTCAAGCAAAGCCAAAAAAAGAATGGTTGAGAATGAAGAAGACAAGTACCTCTTCAAGCAAGGGACCCTATCAAAGGGAAACTTCCCTTTAAATGAAGTTGTATGGAACCTCTTCGTTAATGGGTCATCCTATGAAAATGGAAGTGGAGCGGGGCTGATAGTGTCAGCACTAAATGGTGTCAATATCGAATATGCACTGAGGTTCAAATTCAAAGCTTCAAACAATGCGTCAGAGTATGAGGCATTGATAGAAGGTATCTACTTGGCAAAATCCCTTAGTGTTGGCCAACTCTTAGTCCATAGTGACTCAAGGTTGGTCATTAACCAAACTTGGGAGTGTATGAGGCCAAAGATGAAAGGATGGCCAAATACCTGAATAATGTGAGAATGATGCTAGAAAGATTCAAGGAAATGAACATGAAGAGGGTACCTAGTCAAGACAGCAGTCGAGCCGATGCACTCACAAGGTTGGCCTCAGCAATAAGGACCGACATAAGAGGAATAGTACCTATTGAAATTCAGCTCAAGCTGACCATTGAAGAATAAGAGGTTACCAGACCTTGCCTCAATTTGAATATGGGAGCCTCATGGATGGATCCTCTTATCAGATACATCAAAGAGGGAGACCTAACAGAGTCAAAATCAGAGAGAAGAAAGCTGAGGCTTAGAGATACCAAATTCTCAATTTTAAGAGACATCTTGTATAAAAAAAGGGTTCCTACTTCCTATGCTCAGGTGTGTCCACCCTTTAGAGGTCCCACACATCTTGCAAGATGTTCATGAGGGCTCTTGTTCCAGTCACATAGGAGGAAGACCTTTAGATAAGAGGATAATCACTCAAGGGTACTGGTGGCCGACCTTGGCCAAAGATCTTGTTGCGTATGTGAAGAAGTGTTATAAGTGCCAGAGATTCTCCACCATCCCTCATCAACCTCATTAACCTATGACGTAAATTAGCTTACCTTGGCCATTTTCAGTATAGGGCATTGACTTGGTAAGACCCTTTCCAAGAGCTGCAGATAACTATCGATTGTTAGTAGTGGCAACTGATTACATCTCCAAATGGGTAGAGGCTGAGCTAATGATCAAAATTATAGAACAGAAGACCTTCCAGTTCCTCTGGAAGAACATAATATGTAGGTATGGTCTTCCAAACACCCTCTTCTCAGACAATGGAACCCATTTCAAGAATGTTTCCTTAGAAAAATTCTGCGAAAAAGTAGGGATCAAGCAGTTCTTTTCTTCTCCTAGCTGACCCCAGGCAAAATGGTCAGACCGAGAATAATCCTTGATGGGATAAAAAAGAAGTTGGAAGAAACCAAAGGAAATGGACAAATGAGGTATATGCCGTGTTATGGGCCTGCAAGACGACAACAAGGACACCCCCATGGCTCAGAAGCTGTCATCCCTATAGAGGTAGGACTCCCCACTCATAGAGTACATACGTATGACCCCCAGAGGAATAGGGAGGAGAGAAGACTTTATCTGGATTTGATTGAAGAAAGAATAGAAGATGCAGAGATTAGACAGGAAGCCTATCAGCAGAGAACTACGAGGTTCTACAACCAAAGGGTAAAATCAAGGCCTATAGCTGTGAGAGACCTAGTCCTAAAGAAGACATCGCACAAAGAAAATAATCTCCATCCAAACTGGCATGGTCCTTACAGAGTAGTTGATGAAATTATTCCCGATACCTACCGGCTAGAAAATCTCGAGGGGGAACCTTTCTCCAACTCTTGGAATGATGATCACTTGAAGAAGTACTACTTATGATGTTGCAGTTCTCTTTGTATTACATGTATCATTTTATGAAGTGGATGTTAATGAAAATAGCAATGTTGTGCGGATACTTCTGTTATATTGTGTTTAAACATCATTAGTTTGGTGAGATATATGAGGTAAACATCATAATTTGGAGACATCAGACCTTAAACATCATTAGTTTGGTGAAATTTGTGAGGTAAACATCATAATTTGGTGACCTCATACCTTAAACATCATTAGTTTGATGAAATTTATGAGGTAAACATCATAATTTGGTGACCTTGGACCTTAAAACATCATTAGTTTGGTGAAATTTATGAGGTAAACATCATAATTTGGTGACCTCAGACCTTAAAACTTCATTAGTTTGGTGAAATTTATGAGGTAAACATTATTCTAGGATTGTTGTATTCAACAGCATCATCAACAGGTGCGTGCCATTTTTCTAAATACTCTAAAAGAGTTTTTAATGGAATGACGAGTGCGAACAAGCTTTTCTGGAGTTAAAAAAGTATTTGGGGTCACCTCCACTACTGTCCCAACAAATTATGGGGGAGAAATTGTACCTGTACTTGCTGCGAGCTCTACTTTGATTAGAGAGGAGAATGGGATTCAAAAGCCTGTTTACTATAGCAGTAAATCTTTTTTAGGAGCATAAATTAGTTACCCTCATCGACAAAAGCTATCACTTGCGTTGATTGAAGCGTCTAGATGCATAAAGTCTTATTTTCAAGCCCATACGATAGTGGTATACACCGATATGCCACTAAGGTAGGATTTGCATAAGTTAGAGAAGTTTGACAAATTAATGTATTGGGCAGTGGAATTGGGGGAGTATTATATTATCTATGAACTAAGTTCTTCTCTAAAAGGCGAATCGGTAGCATATTTTATAGTTGAATTCACTTACCCCGTGGTTCCCGAGAAATAAAATCAGCAGGCCGAGCAAGGATCCGAAGAAAATAAAGAGAAAGAAGTTACTGACAGTCAAGCTCCCGAGGAACTTGTACCATAAGAAGCCGTTGTTGATCTACCAAATTCCTCTTCCCAAACACTATAGAGGTCTAAGAAGTGTGAGGAAGTAAGGAGACAAATATTCCACTATAGTATTTTGACAGACCAAGCATTTGACGATGATCTCCCAATACGGAACTTGTACCTTGATGGGTCATATTTTGTAATAGGCAATGGAGCAGGTATAATACTTAACACTCCTGATAATATTGATATTGAATATGTGATCCGACACGAATATTGTATTTTTTACCCCTTATACTTAAGCATTTAGCCCCCTCGGGTACTTTAATTCCTATATTTATGCTCGTTACCTGGAAAACCTATGTTTTATATGTTAAATTCTATATGATTTATAATTGAGCTTCTGTAGGTATTTCGGTGCTTAGTGTGAAGTTTGGTTGCTTTTCGAAAAAGTTCCATTGATTGTTACAGCATCAGAAGCATTTTAGTAATTTCAGCATTCGTATTTTAATCCCTAACCCTTCACGGAAGTTGAATACCTTTGATTTCTCTTTGCGTGGCCACCGACTGTGCATAATTCCAATGTATATATCTTTAAAATCACACTTAAGGTCACATTCAAGGGCATTTTAGTCATTTCATAATTTGTTATTTGGCCTAGTGTCTCTTTGATGTTGTATCTCTCTGAGTTATCTTCGCGTAGCCTCTGACCGTGCCTAATTCTGAGTTATGACGAAGAAGTTATGGCATTTTCCGTAAAGTTGGACAAAGTTGAGAATTTAGCATTGTCAAGTGCAAATCAATTCAGAGTTTTGCGAATCGATTCGGATGAAAGTCCGCAAATTTCATTTTTTAAGTTGCTTTTTGGTTGGATATATGTATGTAAATATTATATTAAGTTGGGGATTCATTTTATATAATAGGGGAACTCATTTTTCTTAGCACCTAGGGTTTGAGAGGAACTTTGGGGGTTTTGTTGTGGAGTTACCCTCCTCCATTTTCTTCTTGGTTTTGTCCCACCATTATTGTAAGTTCTCCTATTCATTGTCTCTTTCTCTTATTTATTCTTTATTTCCTTTGTGTATTTATTTTTCATGCCTAGATAAATGTTTTAGTTTATTTATTTCTTGTTTTAGTTATTAATTGTTATTTAATTAGTTTAATCATGTTGTGTGAGTAGTTAAATAGGGTTTGGATCGTGTGTCTACCATTGATGGGCGTCGAGCTCCGAAAATTAGGTTTTGTGTAAAATCACATTTAATTGAAACCTTGCGTATTAAAATTGGTTTATTATGCGCTTAACTTTCTTTGTCACGCAACGTTAGTCTTTATAGCGATAACCCAATTTTAAGACGCGTGTGATCGTTTTGAATTAAATATTTTATCTCGCAACTTTGGGTTAAATTCTTTCTTGTGTGATGTTTATGATTAACTAAAAATGCCCGGTTAAATGTTTTCGAACCTAAATTCTAATTATTAGTTGTTTAGCCCATGGTGGGTACACGATCCCGACTATAATTTATTAATTCTTGTTAAGAGTTAACTTCTTCCTTTTTTCCTTTTTACCACTCCCAACCTATCACCTTTTACATTTTTATTCTTGAAATAATAAATCAATACCAATATATCCAACACTCCCTGTGGATTTCTTACAATAACCAACTTACCAATGTACTTGCCTCGCAAGTGTAGTCGTAGATTAGGTTTTTTTTGCATTGAGTCGTCGAGCCGATAACAACGATTTGCATATTACATGATATACGGTTCACGCTCGATCGAAATGGCGTTGTTACCGGGGAGTGTGTTTTAGATTGTAATTATTTTATTATTTTGTTGTATTTTTTCTTTTAAATGTGTATTCTTTGTTTTAACCTTTTTTGCAGGATATCATATTTGAGCACTAAGAAACTTTGATTCGCGGTTGCCTAATCTCTTTCCGACGATTGGTTGATTGAGATTGAATTTATTTCATCACCATATTCGTTTCCATTATTGAACCATTAGAATTACCGGTTGATTCCTATGAGTCGGTAGAAACTTTTAAAACTTCTACACCTTTTATCGACGAGGACTCTTTGCTGCTCTTGTTTTCTATGATGGATGTCATCCCCGCGTGTGCACCATATCCCATTCCAATTGAAAAACCTTTGGGAGATGAGTCAATTTTTCTTGGACCTCAAGTGTATCTTTCCCCCTTATTATCCAAAACCCCCATCATCCCCCAAAAAATGATAATTGCCGACTGTTCATTTCTTATGCCTTACACCTGCCTTCCATTGTTCAAACGGAATTATTATTTTTCAGGAGGCATGTTAGCCTTGGACGGTCCACCGTTGATCTTTCAAAGTCAAATCCCATTTTGGGTGGACCCTCAACTATTTAGATTTCTAGTGTATAGTTAGTGTGAAGCCTAAATAGTAGGTTGTAAATAATTAGCTTTTTAATTTTCTTTCTTTCTTTCTTTCCTTTTAACTTAGTCTAGTGTAATTAGTCAACCTTTTGTTATTTGTTCTTGTTATTCTTCGTACTAACTTGTTTTGTAGATTCATTTGGACTCGTGCTTATGGATATCGCTCCAATTTTGGATAATATCGTTATTTACCTCTCTTTGTGTTGTGTTCTTAATGCGCATTGAGGACAATGCAACATTTAAGTTAGGGGGTTTAGGATATTCTATCCATTTATTATGTAGTCCATTGATTTTTTTTACTTGTTAGTTATTAAGTATACCTTTTTGTTAAATTTTGAAAATTTTCAAAAATATTTTCTTTCTTTTTTCTCCTTTCTTGGGCATTTTTCCTTTGTTTCTGATGATAAATTTTAATAAATTCCCAATCCAATAGACAACTCAATGATGCATGTTCTCGATTTTAGAAGTTATTAGACTTTAGTGCTCAAACCATTAATATTATGAATAACTTCATGAATTAAACTTTATCCCATGAGCACATGCACTTTTGTTGTTCTATTAGTTTGGTTTAAGATTTTTATAACTCTGTAATCTTTGGTTGCATTGTATATACTTACACCGAGTAAGCTTTGTACCTTTCGTCTTTTGTGAGTGTTATACACTATTCTTTCCTCTGTGAAAACGTTGAATTCGTCGGTAATATCTCTATTCTTTCATTGATCATTCATTAATTGAGTTTATATCTTGAAATGTATTACTTGAGCATGATTTTCATATATTATTTTGACTCGAGAATTGCGTAAACTTTATAAAATGATCATAGGCCATCTTTGTTATATCACCCATATTAGCCTTTACCTCACCTTATATGTTTTCCCTAGTCAACCCCTTTGAGCCTAAATATTAGCCTTTCGTTTCATTACCCAAAATCCCATAACCAACTCCAAATTGGAGTTATATACCATACATATTACCTTCCATACCTTTGTTTGGAATGAGACTTGGGGTTGAATGATGTTCATGTTTTGTGGTTGCAATTAAGCATATGAGAGTGAGAAAAGTGAAGAAGAAAGTAGTGAAAAAGAAAATAAAAATAAAAAACAAAACAAAACATGAGAAAAGGAAAATAAAAGAAAGAGAAAGTTATATATGTTGTGTATAGTGTTCAATAAGCTTCGTTTGCTCTCTCCATTGTTAGATTCAACGCTTATTATGGAATTATTTTCCAATTTTTGAATTGCCCGTAATCTCCCATTATCCCGAGTTTTCATTTTCGAACACTTTGAATCCGTACATACATTCCTTTCATTTTGTACCCTAGCCTAGACTACATTATAACCCTATCAAGTCCCATGTGGTCTTAGGGTGCATTTAATTTAAAAGTTGAAATAGTTTGATAATCTGTAAAAATACATTTTTCCTCCTTTAATGAGCGGTATCTTTCATTGAGATTACAATTTTTCATTTCCTATATAGAGTTCTTCATTTGTGACATGTGTGCGGCCTTGTTTCCATTTACATTTACTCTTTATGCATGCATGTCCCGTGTATTACCTCCCGTTTCATAGTGATTTCATTTGTTGAGTGTAATGCCCGGTGAGGATTGAATATGTGCTTGCTTTAATGCTTATCCGGTTTATTTAAGTTTTTGCCAAATCATACTTTGCATTTGCTCTCCCCCCCCTCCCACTTTTAAAGTTTTAATTCTATGAGGTGCATTTAACATGTTAATAACAACAGACTTTAGCTTGAATTCATTCAATGAGTTAATAACATGTTTGAAATCTTTTTCGTTGTTGTTGAGTTTGTCACATGTTGGGTTGGACATATTTTGAGGAAAAGATTTGATGTTTGTGGGTTTCATCCCTGAAAACTCTCACAAGACAACACTCATCCACTAGGGTAACCTAGGGGTTTAACGGCTTATTGCATATGCTAAATGCAATCATTCGCCCACAAAAGTGGCATTTATCCCTTTTGTACATATCTCATTTTTTGTGGTTTGCTTGTAATTTTTTTAGCTTTGTATTTCATTGATAGGGACTAGCAATGTGTTAGTTAGGGGGTGTGATTCGGCACCAATATTATATTTTTCACCCCTTATACTTATGCATTTTAGCCCCCTCGGGTACCTTAATTCCTATATTTATGCTTGTTATCGAAACAGCCTCCGTTTATATCTTAACATGCTATATGAGGTATAATTGAGCTTTCGTAGGTATTTTGGTGCTTAGTGTGAAGTTTAGTCATTTTTTGGAAAAATTATGTTGATTATTGCAGCTTCGGAGGCATTTTAGTAATTTCAACATTCGGATTTTAATCCCGAACTCTTCACGGAAGTTTAATCCCTTTGATTTCTCTTCGCGTGGCCGCTAATGGTGCATGATTTTGATGTATAATGAGGGAGTTAAGCATTTTTACGATGGTTTTATCTTCAAAATCACACTCAAGGTCACATTCAAAGGCATTTTAGTCATTTCATAATTTATTTTTTTCGTCTAAAATCTCCTTGGATGTTGTATTGCTCTGAGTTATCTTTGCATATCCTCCGACCGTGCCTAATTTTGAGTTATAACAAAGACGTTATGGCATTTTTCATAAAGTTGGACAAAGCTTAGAATTCAGCACTGTCAGATGCGAATCGATTCGGCTGAAAGTCCGCAAATTTCATTTTTTAAGTTGGTTTTTGGTTGGATATATGTATGAAAAGATTATATTAAGTTAGGGATTCATTTTAGATAACAGTGGAACTCATTTTTCTTAGCACCTAGAGTTTGAGAGGAACTTTGGGGTTTTTGTTGTGGAGTCACCCTCCTCCATTTTCTTCTTGGTTTTGTTCCACCATTAATGTAACTGCTACTATTCATTATCTCTTTCACTTATTTATGCTTTATTTCCTTTGTGTATTTATTTTCCATGCCTAGATAAATGTTTTAGTTTATTTATTTCTTGTTTTAGTTATTAATTAGTTGTTTAATTAGTTTCCGAAAATTAGGTTTTGTGTAAAACCACATTTAATTGAAACCTCGCGTATTAAAATTGGTTTATTATACGTTTAACTTTCTTTGTCATGCAATAATAGTGTTTATAGCGATAACCCAATTTTAAGACGCGTGTGACCGTTTTGAATTAAATATTTTATCTCGCAAATTTGGGTTAAATTCCTTCTTGTGTGATGGTTATGATTAACTAAAAATGCTTGGTTAAATGTTTTTGAACCGAAATTCTAATTATTAGTTGTTTACCTATGGTGGGTACACGATCCCGGATCTCATTTTATTAATTCTTGTTTAGAGTTAACTTCTTCCTTTTTCCTTTTTACCATTCCCAACCTATCACCTTTTACATTTTTTTTCTTCAAATAATAAATCAATATTAATCTATCCAGCACTCCCTATGAATTTCTTACAATAACCGACTTGCCGTTGTACTTGCCTTGCAAGTGTAGTAGTAGCTTAGTTTTTTTTTTGCATTGATTCACCGAATCGATAACAACGATTTGCATATTACACGACACACAGTTCACGCTCGATCAATATGCCCTGCGATTTCAATTCCAAGCGTCAAACAAAGAAGCTGAATACGAAGCTCTCATTGTGGGCTTAAGTCTAGCCCAATCACTGAATGGGGAACAAGTTGTGGCATATAGTGATTCCCAGTTGGTAGAAAATAAAATATTGAGCTTGTATGAAGTTAAATGGTAATTGATAGCCAGATACATATCCAAAGCAATGGAGGTAATAGAAAAATTACCAGCTGTTCGGATGAATAGAATCCCTAGAATGGAAAATGTACAAGCAGATTCTCTTACTTGTCTAGCTTCAGCTACCAGATTTGAACTCTAATGAACTATTCCTATTGAGATTTTGGCCAATAGGAGTATAGATGAGGATTTGATGATCAATTTTATTGTAGTAGACATGGGGCCATCCTGGATGGATCCCATCAGAGCATACATTGAAGAAGAAAATTTGCCATAGTTGAAGACAAAAAGTTAAAGTATAAAGTTGCTAGATATATGCTAGAGAAAGGAGTCTTATATAGGAGGGGATTGACAGTCAATTTGCAGCGTTTCATTCATCCAGTAGAGGTTACAAACCTACTTCAAGAAGTACATGAAGGATCTTGTGGAGCTCACATATCATGAAAAACTCCTCTGTAGCGAATAAATGCGCAATGATACTACTGGACAATGATGCGAGAGGGCTGTGCAGCTTTTGCTAAAAAGTTTGACAAGTGCCAAAGGTATTCCAACAATAGCAAGACTCCACTGGTTGATCTCACCCCAATCGCTTCACCTTGGTCGTTTGCGATATAGGGTATAGATTTGGTCAGGCCATTATCGACCACCCGAGGAAGATTCAAGTACTTGGTTGTTGCAGTGGACCAATTTACAAAGTGGGTTGAGAGAGAGCTATTTATAGACATGCCTTATAAAAAGGTCTACCAATTTATTTGGAAGAACATCATTTGCAGATATGGGTTGCCTTATGCCTTCTCACCGACCATGGAACGCAGTTTGACAATGATAAATTTCTAGCTTATTGTGCTCAGTCCAACATCAAAAAATTACAGTCTCCTCTACGTCACCCTCGGAGTAATGGGCAAACTAAAGTTACAAATATAACTCTACCAATTGGGTTAAAGAAAATGCTTGATGATGCAAAGGGAAACTGGATTAACGAGCTACACTCTATTTTATGGGCATACCGAACAATCTCGAGGACTACAACTAGAGAATCCCCATACATGTTAGAATTTGGGACTGAAGAAATCATACCTGCTGAGTTGGGTCTTCCATCCCATAGAGTTTTAAACTTCAACTCTCCTGTAAGTGATATAATACGAAGATTAGATTTGGACATGCTGGAAGAAGTGCGAGAAGATGCTGCTCTGAGATATGCAGCTTACCAACAATGAATAACTAGGTTTTACAATAAACAGATGAAGTCGACCAACTTAAAGGAAAGAGATTATGTGCTGAAGAAGGTTCTCAATAAAAACAATAAACTTAAGGCTAATTGGCATGGGCCCTATTATATTTCAGCAGTCATCCGACTTGAAACTTACCAAATTGAGACTTTGGAGGGAGAATAATTCAACAATCTGTGGCATGCTAAACATCATAGAAAATATTACCAGTGATGTAATCAATTGTACTGAGTTCAATATCAATTTTTAGTATCAATTAAACAATCTTTCTTCCAATTTTTATTTTTTAAAATTTTGGGAGTACTTGTGCTATGCATTACCAATACATTTGATATTGAATAAAGTTTAAAAGTTGACAGAAAAACTTCAAAATGTTGCTCAGCATAAGAGTCTTCTCCAAAAAATAGGCCTAAGGTTGGTAGGCGTAAGCAATAAGTTTCTCGGCACATGCAAAACTTGATGGCAACATACCAAATAGGATATTACGACCACAAGATGGTCAACAAGTATAAGTATAAAATAAGATCTTTATCCTAATGGGAAAAGTGCAGGAAGAACATTGCGAACATTCCTCAAGAGGAATGTAGGCACATATTCCACATATGCCTGATCATACCACTGGTAACTAATAAAGAAAACCTAAACACTTGGGTGTATTAGTATAACATTTGGAGACACATGGGTAACTAGCTCCAAATTTAGATTTTAATCTAAATATGCTAGTAGAACCTATGTAATCATTAGTAATTGATACAAAATTTAGATTTTAATCGAAGTTTGTCAATAGAACTAATGAAAAAGAATAAATCATTCACATCATGAAAACAGTCACATCCGATGATTTACAAGATAAGTTGTTCAAATACATTTTATTTCATTTTTCATAACTATATTTACAAAAGAAATATAAGACGTTATTCTAAAAGGCGTTTCCCCTCAGCTTTGGAAACTGGATCCATGCCATCTGGAGGATCATCTTAATTATAAGGAGAATTGATGAAATTGAAGTCCTGAAGCATTCTCTTATTGTTATTGCTTGGATGATCTAGAATATGAGGAGCTCGAACGATTTCCAGCTCGTCGTGTAGCCCATAGTCTCCCAGATATTTAGAAATCAGGTCCTGGAGAATTGTATTGACGGGAATCCATCTAACATTAGTTTGAAAGGGGGGTCTTCAAGGTCGAGCAACCCATGATCATACCACTTCCACAGTTTGTCATTTTAGTCCACCTGCAGCACTGTTAGATAATTGGTCCAACCCAATTTATAGCCTTCATTCTAGATCTGTTTAAACCTGGCATCAAAATGCCCCAAACCTTCATCATACCCTTCCATCCAAATCTCTATAGGTCACTTGTGAAACTGGAAGGTCAACCTCTCAACTTGATAATGTAATTTCTTCAGCACTCTATCCATAGCTTGTAGTTGAGAATTCTGAGTGGCATGTTACTCATATTGAGTTTGAAACTTCTGGGACATCTCAGTAAAGTCTTGATTTTTGGCCTTCAGCTGGGTAGATTAGTTAGTAAGGGTTTGTTGAGTCCTAGCCTCATCTATAGTACCTCGGCCAGGTTTAATTCTTGCTCGGGAAGAAGAAGCAGATTTGGTCTTTTTTAATGCTTCCAATTCTTCCCTTAACCTGGCATTTTCATCCTCTAAGAAAGAATGACCTTCGTCGGTAGTAGGAACAACAATAGAAGAAGACTTTAAGGCATTTAGTTCATCTCTTAAATTATTGCTCTCCTCCTCCAAAAGCTTGGCAATGGCTCTGGCTTCCTCCACTTCATGATTGAGCAAAAATTCCTATCTTCGAAAGTGAGAAGCAAACTTTCCAACTTCTGGTCAAAGCCCCAACCTTCACTCAAGGCCTTGTACTTCTTCTCATAATTAACATGCAAAAGAGCCTTGACCTCCTAATGGTCCTCCTACAGCTCTTTAATCATTTCATAGTAGGCAACATTATTGGCCACTTCCTGATCAATAAGGCATTTCAGATGAAAGTAAGCTTCCTTAGCTTGCTCAGACACACCTTCCCTGAGCAACTTCGGTAGCTCTTCCTCGATCAGATATAGATGACCTACTTTAAAAAGTTTATTGCATCTCTTGGGTAGCTCGGAGTCAATAGAGGAGAATTGTTCTAGTTTATCCATGAACTATTCAGAGCAAGAAGAATATCCAATCAACAATAGTGTGCAAAGTATAGAAAAAAGACAAGCAAAAGATGAAGGACTTTTCATTGATAAATTGTCAAGTACATACAGATCAGCAAAAGGAAAAGAAAAATCAAAAGTGCAGAAGAAAAGAAAAACAAAGGCTTCTCAGATAGATCTACAACTTCTTTATGTCTGGAGTACGCTCAGCAGAAGTAGAGGCAGGAGCAAGAAGAGATGGATGGCTGTCAGTTAGAGGAGCATAGGAGTCAACGGTTTGGTGTTGATTGGCAGAATCCAACACTATAAGGGATTCACTAGAACCCCTATTATTTTCAATCTACTCATCCATGTTAGAAGGAGCTCCTAGGTCATGTCTGAGGAAGAGTTCAGAATCTTGAGGGGTGCCAACCTTTACCAAGGCTGTCGACCAACCATCCTTGAAATATTTTTTCTTCGTAAATTCAATTTGCAATGAAGCATCCCCAATGGCTTTGTCCCAGTCCTTATTAAAACTATCCCCCCTGGCCTTAGCTCTTTTGGCCCTCTTTTCAATAACCAGGGCCTTCTCGATGTCCAAATTCTTCTGAAGCTTGGTAATCTTAGCCCTCTCTGTAATGACTAAGGCTTTTTCAGCATCCAAGTATTTTTGCAGACCAGTAACCAATAAATAGCACCAAGCAGACGCTACATCTTCTTCTGTAAGTTTCATCTTCTCCTCCCATTTTTTCTGCTCATTGGCCACTACCTGTTGGGAGTCAAACATTGATTTCTTAAGCTCATCAAATGCTTCTTCAGTCTCATGAGAAGACGAATGCAAGGCATCACCCTTCTCCAACATGTTGTTGAATTCAATAAGAAACTGCAAAGAGAAAATAATGCGTGTTAATATCAGGAATATCAAATCAAGAAAATTAAGAAGGCAAAGGAAATTACCAGAGCTAGGCTTTGAGCAGCCCTTTTAGAAATCTTTAAAAGATAGTGCAGCTGCAGCACCCCTATGGTCTGGCAAGGTACCAGAATTTATTAATTATCTGGATAAACCAGGGCTAAGAGCCATTGGGGAGCCAGAAGTAGATAAATCAACCAAGTCTTATTGGTCGGTGTTAATTGAAGACCCTTCTACCAACCTAGAAGGGAGTCCTCTTTTCAGCCTCTTGAGGAGGCTTTCATTAGCTTCCTCAGCAGGGAACTACTTCCTTGCATCCTCCTTATTGGATGGGGGCTTCTTCCCATCATCCTCTATATTGGATATGGGCTTCTTTCCAACATACTCTTTATTTTTGTCTCCATCAACAGTTTATTTGGAGGAGCCAGTAGCAGCTATGTCATCCAAAATATTGGGAAACTTCCTCTTCCCTGTGGCAGCAAGAGGTAAATCTGAATCTAAAGAAGAGGTGGAAATAACAACAGGTTCACCACTGCCAGAGGATGTGGATATGGGGTCTTGGTCAAGGTTGATTAAAGAAGAGGGCGAAGCTATAGTTGGGTGATCAATGAAGGAGGTGATGGTGTTCCTATATTGCAATAAATATGAGGCTGATCTGGTATGCTCCTCTCCAACTTTCTTGTGAATGACACAGATAAATTTCAACTCTCAAGGTTGATATCCCTCTCTTTAGGACACTTTCTTTTTCGATCAACTACAATCAAAGTTACCAAGGTATACATCAATATTAGAAATTAGCAGAATGTGCAAAGAAAGATAAATAAACAAATAAAAACTATCATATTGCCACTTGGTGGGCATCTAGGCCCCTAATACTTAGCATTCCCAGTCAAAGGAGCATATTGCCAATTTTTAACAATTACTCCATGCTCGAAGTAATCTCTATTAGATTCAGGAAGATTAACTACTAATACTTTGTTCACAGCCCTAGTTTTCAAGTACAAAGTGGTATCACTAGTTACCCACTTATAGAAAAACATAATTTTTGGATTCCCTAGATGAGTCGCATGGAGTTGATTTAATCTATATACCCCATTAACTACTCTCCACGTATTGGGGGCTACCCTAGCTGGAACGACATCAAAATATTGGCAAAATTCAAGATAAAATGGGTTTGGGGGAAAGGTAAACCCACATTCAGCAATAAAAATGAAGGGAAACTAGTGACCTTCAGCTAATGAAAAAAGATCAGCGGGCAAATTAGGATGTTTTAGTTCTAACCATGAAGGGATATTCCATTCATTTCTGAATCCATCAAGAGAAATAACAGGATAAACTATGATTGATGAAGAAGAAAATGAGAAAAGAAAATATTCTTACAGAATTTAAGGATTCAGTAAGAACTGAAGAACAGAGAACGATCGCATAAGAGAGAGAGAGAGAGAGAGAGAGAGAGAGAGAGAGAGAGAGAGAAGACACAATAGCAGAAAAAACTCAGAAAGTTTAAGGAAAGAGATGACCGTGGTTTTTCTAGCCTTTATAGGTTACTTCAAAAATTAGAAAGGTAATGATTAAAAGTAAACGTTGATTGAACTGTTGGTAGCTAAAGACAGAAAAGATATATTTACCCTAAAATGATTGGCTAAATTTATGGATAATTACAAAAATATTATCCTTATTATGTTCCTATAGTTAAAGTCATTAAATTTACAAGTATGGGAAGTCGGTAACCGACTCAGACTCAAAATTGTTGCCCGAGCCACTTTAAGAGCTAAATGTTTCATACTCTTGTAAAAAACTTCAAGCATGAAACATTAGGGGCTTCTGTTGGTACCAAAAATTATCCTGCTACGTGGAACATTCATATATGGACACATGTTATCCATCTAGGCACTAATCTAAGTCAGTAAGGGCAAGTCACTGACCAACTAAACGAATGTCGACCAACAGGTTAAAAAAGCCCGACCAACACCAGGAAGACCGACTAACAATGACAGTAAATAGCCAATAGTTGTATACATTATTAACAGTGTACAGATGTAAATGCCTATGTTATAAAGGCATTCCATACTTTAATATTACAACTCTTGTACACCCTCAAGGGGATATAAATACATTGTAAACCCTACATCCAAGGGACATGAACAACAAGACAAGAGGCAATTTAACAAGCCCAAGGCAATACACAACAGTGGACGTAGGCTTTCCTTTTCAGCTGAACCACTTTAAAAATCCTTTGTCTCTTTTTCTTATATTTATCTATGAACAATTAATTAGATCAATCTAGTTTATTGCATCAACAAGTGTGTTCTCAAGACACCCATTTTCTTATATGTTAGCTCCGGCTATGAGTGCACGCCATTCCACCAATATTGAATTAAAGATGGTTCTTACCTTTCTTTATATGGATCATCGCCCCTAGTGCTTGGCTCACTTTGAGTCTGATTTTAATGTTGATTCATATATCTTTAATCTTAGTGCCTCTTTAGACTCTTCCACCACCATGGATGGTGAAACATGAGTGGATAAGTATATCTCTTAGTCCTTTGACATCCCAAACCTTCTTAAGAGTTCTCTTAAGGATCATATTGACCATCTCAATTAGTGTGTGTCCCCTACTATCGAGTTGGATTATCTTCCCCCACCCATTGTTCCACCCAACCCACCATCTAGTTTGGAACTTACTATTATAAATCATATGTTCCCATATACATATTTAGGTCTTCACCTACACCCTACCTCCACGAGACATCTTGTGAGTTCTTCCTCTACCACGCCATCCAAGAGACTATTTGTGGTGACACTCTTACTTCCCGTGACAATGAGCTAGCTCCCCCTCACATACAGATCGACTATTGTGTTTGTTTTTATTGTCTCTAGGTCATCGATGTGTCATGGTTTGACCATTATCATTATCGATTTATAAAATGTCGCATGATTTCCTTGAGGCCTACCACCCCCATCACAATTGTCAAACCCTTTCACCTCCCTATCCAACTTGATCACGACCCTTATAGGTCCCTTTAGGGCCTTATATTTATGATCAATGAAGCTCATGTGCACCATTTATATACCATATTAATTGCCTCTCCTCCATATAGCCTCACTTTCATTTTCCTATGGTAAACCGATGTTATGCATCTCATTTAGCACTTCGCTATACAAGTGCGTTAACCATGTTGACCTAATATTTCAATATTGACTTTTTAATCTTGTTTAGAGGGGATTATCATCACCCTCACTCCTCTGCCACACATTTAGTCTCCTAGTTACCATCTTTTAGGGGTGAGTTCTTTAAGTTTGGTTGAAGACGTTAAACTTAGCACTACTGGGAGGCAACCCGATGTATCTTGTTTATGAGTATGAGTATTATCATGTTTGGGGGTGTTATATGCTTCCCACGATGCTTTACATATGCTTAATAAGCTTGTACATTTCGTCTCATAACACTTATTCGTGTTTCTCAGTAGATACGTCTTGCAAAACACTTTCATCAGTGATTGAATGTGGTAATCTCTTTCCTACCTAGTACTTTACATTTCAAATATGGTCTTAACATCAAGGAAGATGTTCTCTTTTGTTTGGGGGTGGGAAGTTTATCAAAATCGTACTCTTTTGAAAAAAAAATCATAAACAAGCTATTTTAAACTTTTTTTTAATTTGTTTATCCCACTTTAATGTGATTTATCTATCATCCATCTATTAGAAGTCTAGGAATACTCTTACTCAAATTTGATGTTATACTTTAATCTTATAATATTAAATAGTACCTCTTAAAGAATATTGCACTATGAAATTCTCAATTCAAAACTATTTTTGAACTTATCCCGTTATAATAGTCTAAAGTTTAAGAATGTAAATATTCTCAAGAGAACCTTTAAGGATCACTAGTGAAAACTTAAACCTGTGAGTTTAGAGATTTTCACCTTTTTGAGGGTTATTATGCAATCTTCAAGTCACAAGTTGACTCAACTTTCTTTGGGAACTACACTTAGTTATTGCACGATCTCAGTATTCTTCATTTTTGGCGCAATCAGTAAGAATGACATCACTTTCGAGTTGTAAAAAACATGTGTCTTTTAGTTTGTCCCAAACTCTAAACCTTCGCCCGTTTCATCTATACACTTACCAATCATATCTATTACAATTCATATTCCCATATAACCACCTACCCATACATATTCCTCCATACCATTCATATCTCATTTCCCATCATTACCCTCTGATATGGTTGAAGTGTATCCTCGCCTCTTAGGACGAGTGGTGTCATATCTCATGGACGAGTTGTCATAGGAGGTCCCTCATGGAATTATTGGGGTTGTCCCAATATGAGTCAACCTCATCCCAAGTAGCCTTGGCTAAATTGAAAGCCGAGACCGCAAGAGCATCACCTGATTCAGCAAACACCATCTTCGTACTCCACCACGACCAATAACCGAAGTGATCCAATTAATCTAACCTCGTCCTGATCTATCCAGTCGAGGTCAAACTTATGTTTGCACGGGACCATTCTATCGAAATTAGCAACCTCGTATCCTGCCAAGTCGAGGTTGTAGCAGACGATACCTACAACGCGAGCATATGCAAGTACAGAAGCGGTATGCACACGGGGATAATTCTGTTATAACACGATCATTCCCTCACGTGAAGGAATATTACATCATTATTGTATTTATGTGCCAAGGACAGGTGTCTACATCTTATTGGGAGTTTCCTCATGCACATGCTGATTACATGCTTGGGGAGTACATTACACCTCCCAAGCCTTATATATACACTTCATCTTGTCCATGAGAAGGGGTACTTAATTCAAACCCTAGCTAAAACTCTATCCAATTGTGTACAGAAGAGAGAGAGAGAGAGCTTTGAGTGTTGTATCCATAGACATTAGTGCCCTTATTTAGTGTATTTCTCACAAACTCACAAAATGGACGTAGGCCCTTCAAAAGCTGAACCACTTATATCTAGTGTTATCTTCTTCTTTGCTTTATCTCTTTCTATACTTTCATACATGTTTATACGCCATTATTGTGCTGGTTTAAGCTTACTTATCATATTGACTTGGTGGTACCAATTCTGGTATCATCAATTTGGCGTCGTCTATGGGAACGAAGATAGCCACTTTTCCCTATTTTAGCTTATACTCATCAGAATCTCTAATGGTGAACCAGTCCTTACTCTTTATGGACCTGTTTCACCATTGAATGAACTATTGTTAGGTATTTAAGCTATCCTTCTCCAGCTCATAGCTCAAATAGCTTACACCAATGGCAATGTATCCTACCTCCTCCACCTGAGAATCAATTGGCACCACCACATGGAGGTGGCGCAAGCTCAAGTCAAGTATCGCCCCAGTCAGAGATGGTTGAGGTGGAGATTGCTCTCTGATCCCTCATAGCTAGTCAACAACAAATGCAAAACCAATTTTCTATGTTTAGCAAGAATTTTATGGCCAGGACTGGTGGCGCTGGAGCAAAATTTTTAACTCCGACCGCCAGGGAAGGAGAACCAGGTCAGCAAGCCAGGGACCACCCCAGGCTCCAGAAAAAGACCTTACACCGTGTCAGAGGTGGAGAGATGTTATCGACCTTAGGGATTTATTCCTGGGGAGGCAAGTTTAAGAACTTCGTGATGACGTATCCTTGGAGGACCTCGATGAGTAGGAGGGAGAGTTTAGATGTTGGGAACCTCAAGAGATATCCAGAGGAACTGTGTGCCCTATTCGATAAAGTAGAGACCAGGGTCAAAGGCCTAGCCGAGAATGCGGGCCTAGCCGGCACTGTGGACCAAGGTAATCAGCCTTAGACAGGCTAAGAGGAGGGTCGTCCTTTGATAGGCTCATCCTATAGGGAGATCTGAGGAACCGTCTGTCCTGATCAAGGAGTGTTGCCAGTTCAAGAAGCAATAATATGAGAGACGACTGCAGACCTCCATAAGACCAAGAGGGGCAAAAAGAGGCCATCAGTCGGCTTAGGTACACAAAAAGGGTACCCTCGGCCCATCTAGATAACAAAGAATGATTCGCTCAGCTAGATGATAGAGAAGCTTTCAGGGAAAATGTTATCTTTGCAAAAGTCGACGTTGTAGCAGGTAAGACTTGGAATGAGTCTATACAAAGGTTGGAGAATAAAATAGGAGATATTATGAAAAGACAAGACCCCTTACAGAGGGGATATGCTGAAGGATCTCCGTTTGTGGCAAAGATACTTAACTGCCCAACCTCAGCCAAGTTCAAACCGTCGGTAGTTATTCTGAAGTATGACGAGAGCACGAATTCGATGCACCATGTGGAGATATATCAGTCGGCCTCCGACATATATTCAATATCAAATGAGATGAGATGTCGGGCATTCTCAAGAACGTTGACAGGGGCAGCCCACATATTGTTCACCTCCCTTCATAAAAATTCTATAATGAATTTTATGCAATTGGCCGATAGTTTTGTCCACAACTTCTTCTTTGGGTTAAAACCTAGTAAGCAGACGACCCACCTGTTGTACATCAAACAAGGCAAGGATGAGACTTTGAGGGAATATATAGCCCATTTTAACAAAGAGAATATGTAAGTCGAAGATTATGAAGAAAGTATCACAATGATAGCCCTTATGGGAGGTTTTCAGAAAGGAAAGCTACTATGGAAGCTCATCAAGGATCCTCCAAAGTCCATGGACGAACTCCTGGCTATGGCCGGGAGAGTCATGAATGCAGAGAAGGTGATGGTCACCAAAGAAGATGAAGAAAAGAGATCCCATAGTGATGGAAAGGGTCAGAAATCAAAGGGGAAGGATAACAAGAAAAGGCTGATAGACGACAAGTTTGTGAACTATACGCCTCTAACAGTTAACTGTAAGCACATTCTCAATGAGATAAAAAATGATCGATCTCTTAGGTGGCCGAAAAAGTTGAAGACATCTCCTCGCAAGAGAAATAAAAATCTTTGGTGAGAATTTCACCAAGATCATGGGCACATAACCCATCAATGCTTCGCCCTTAAAAATGAGATAAAATAATAATAAAATCTAGAAAGTTGAGGAAATATGTTGATAAGAATGGTTCAGGCCATGGAAGAGATGACTAAGGATGTGACAACCCCAGGAAGAGGAGAAATGATAGTTGCAGAGAGGGTGCTCCAACCAAGCGGGATGACCCTTTGGATGATGATAGTGAAGATCCAGATCTCCCGCCGAAGGACGATAACGTCCCAATGAAGAGGCACAACATGATTTCATTTGGTGTGGACAAGATTTGTGGAGGCCTGGCAGGAGGAGGATCTGAGGTGGTCGACCGCAAGGCGCACGTGACCAAGGCAAATGCGATAACCAAGGTCGAGGTTATAAACCCAGCCTCCATTGATGTTAAGCATGAGAAAAGGAAGAGAGTGGATACGAAAACCCTCATAGTAGGATTTTTAAGGCTAGATTTCAAGGGTATCCTAGATCCCCACGATGACCCGCTCGTTATTACCACTAGAGTTGTACAGTGCGCGTATGTTCAAATAAAGAAATTATTTAATTAAACTCAGTTTTTCAATTAAATCCTAAACATGCATCTAGGTGTGATTAAAGATGATGAAATCATGCAAGAACATTCAAACACACACAAGTGAGGAAAAATCCCCCAAAGGGGCAAAACCTTTTTATTTTCACTATAATTTTGTAAGATACGGTTACATAGATTACAATGAAAATAAGTGTGAGACAGAAATACCCGCAGGTGTCAGTTCTGATGTCGTTGGCTGAAATCTCTAGTAGGAACTCCAGGGGGGCAACAATGAAGAAGAGAGCAGCCTCTCCACAAAGTACTCCAGAAGAGTAAATGATCCTTTTGAAGGTTTAACAATTCACATATATATATTTAAGTGATTATGTAAATAAAGAAGGCTTAAGAAAACCTTAAAAGGTGAAGTCTGATTTTGAGCAATTTTCGCAGAATTCATGATAGCAAAAAGACTTTTGAAAACGTGTAGAATGCACACTGGTATTTATAAGAAAATCGAGGCGGCGGAGGCGCTCGAACGAGATCAGCATGTCGCTCGAACGAAGTACATTTGTCGTTCGAACGAGATCGCACGACATGCTTATCTCACGCGAACGACAGTGCTATGTCATTTGAGCCAGCTCATCGACCGATGCACTCCGCTTCTACACTTAGAAAATTTTCTGCTTTTGATAAAAATAAATCAGACTTTGAAAAAAATATTTTTTCTGAAAAAATCCCAAATATTTATGCAAATATAAACAACTCTAATAAATCATTTTACCAATATTGCGTAATGGAGTAGTGGGAACGGTTCAGCAGAACGATGCATGGAGCATGAAGCACGTGTCAAGATGATGGATGCATAGATTCGGATCAAGGCTGTCGTGGATGATCGTGTTGACGTGCCGAATGTAACGGTATAAGACATACAAACTGTGATCTAGGGAAAATATAAAATTCCTAGATTCTACCCTGGACATTTATAAAATTATCTCCTTACAAATCTCCTCCTATGTCTATGCCGGTACATACATAAAAATACGAATTATGCTATCAAATGACATACAAGATAATATCCCCATTAAACCCTCAAACTGAGAATAGTAAATGACATGTCGTCAATCAAACTTCAGCATCTTCAAAACTTCAGCTCTTTAGAAACTCTCAAACCTTTTCTCATCAGGGTGTGCAACATAACGATGATCAGTCTTTGTACCTACACACATGGGAAAAAGCAAAAACCTTCGTGGCGCATCAAGTTTGAAATGATATAAGAGTAAAGCATTAAAAAAATCAAATCTCCCCCATAATGCAAAAACTCCCCCATAACATGATAATTCTTTCTCTCCCTTTTTATGATGTCCCCGAATAGACAGATTAGAAGAAAAAATCAAAACATGGAGTGTCATGATAAAATGCATAGCAAACATGGATCAAGCTACGCGCATGCAAAGGTATGTCCCAAAAATTTCACAAACTATTTTTGGATTTTTCAATTTTTCATACAAAAATAAGATACTAAAAATCACACCATGGATTTAAAATCAAATAACAAAGTCATGGAAACGGAATGTATGGGTGTGAACACATTCGATAGGTAAATCAACTCAATCAATCATATGTGCACGATGAATACGTGTACCCTTAACGAATTAACATAAAAAATATCCTTAGGTGTAAAATTATTGAATTTAATCAACAAATCAAAGTCTAAATGATTTCCACACCAATAACGTCCAAAACTATTTAGTGTCGTTTTGAGAACTTTTCAAAGGACATGAAAACCCATTGAATTATTTTCATCCAAAACTCCCTCATATAAAATAATGCAATTTTTATATCTAAAGAGGTATTAAATTCTCAACTTAGAGAAAACCTATTGGCCCAAAATTTTGGCATATTTCATCTTTTTATTGCCTTAAGTTTTTGTGTGGGCTCTTTTCAAACGGTGGCTTTCACGACATGACTATTAATCACTCGCAGCCCTTTCCCGTGTTCACTCAACATTTTTTTTAAATTAAACAAATTCCTCACGGGTAAATGAACCTTACATGCACTACTTTTATTACTCTCGTATTATTGCACTTGATTATTTTTAAGGACAGGATTGAGATGAAAACACCCAACCAACATGTGATATGACAAGCACACTAATAAAAAAAATTCATACATGTGTGCATTAAAGGAAATCATGAGTCAAACATGTAGGAAGTAACACTTAAATACATCTTAATGACTCCAAACATTATAAAGCACAAGATGGCATGATGTATTGTCTCAAAACACTATCAAATAGTCACATGGATAAATGGAATGAAATTGTGACTCGGTTATCCTAAATGTCAATCCATAAACGGTGTAAACAAGATACAAAAATCTTTTTGGATTTTTAAAAATTCTATCAAAATAAAATATTTTTATATTTTTCAAATTTTCCAAACAGAAAAAATATAACTACAAAATGATACAACCAGCGATAGGCATATAATATCAATATGAGCAACATCCTATGCTAGCAAACAACAATCACACAAGAGAATCCACAATGAAAGCAGATGTGATAAACGATCAATGCAGTGTTATCAATTAAGCATGGATACCAAGAATAACTGCATATAATCTGACCAGAAGCAACCCATCAGTACCAAAAACCTACGTATATGAACACCGGGTACTAAAATCAGAAGGGAAGAAAAAACAGAATTTCCAGACAGGTCGCTCAAAAGAATTAGCTGTGTCGCTCGAACGATAAGGGCATGTCACGAGATGCGACTTCGCGCAAGACAGAACTGTCACCCAAACGACATATAGATCTCGTTCGAACGAGAAAATAAAAAATTCCTAGAATGCCCAGAAACTCATACAGTTTTTGCCCAGTGCAAAAATTTCGTGAAAACAGTACCTGTAAGGGGAAAATAGATACAAAACAGTGCTAAAACAGTAGTGAAACACACAAATGCAACAAATAAATCAATGTGCGCTACGTCAAAGTGAGTCATAACACTAGAAAGAATATAACATGATGCATAGCTAGTGTATGACAAAGCATCCAATACAATCAACCAAACGATCTCACATGGGGTGAATCACGTGAAAGCAAACGGAAATCGTGGACAAATAAACCATAAGCCTCTAAATCCTATTTTCTAACCCAAATTGATTTTTAATGACACGTGGGGGTTTGGGGAATCGAACTTATTCTTTTATTAACCTTCCTAGGTCTTTTTAAAATCTTGTAACAAAAACGCCTAAGATGACCTTGCTTACCGCAATGTGTGCAAGTGTAAATTGAGCGGTGTGTGTTACCTAAAGGTGGCCCTCTCCTCAAATTTCTCGATTGCTCTCTCCGAATTTTCCTAGGTGGCTCTTTCCTTACGATCCTAGGAGGTTCTCTCATGATGTTCCTAATGGGATCTTTCCTAACGAACTTAGCTGCCTCTTTCTTAACAATGCTAGGAGGCTCTCTCACACGTGTGGGAATGGGTGCAACATATTTTTCAAGACCAATTCCACCCCTATCCTTTTTTATCTCGACGGTGCCTAAAATCTTATCAAGTTTTTCAGACCTAGACTCCAAATCAAATTTCACTTTACTTGAATCTTTCAATTTCACCTCAAGTTCACTTATCCTAGATTCAAGTACACGTCTAGAATCCTCAAACTCTAAAAGCTCCTTTTTCATAGTATCCATCAACCCTCTAAGACTCTCTCTCTCACCCTCAACGTACTCAAGCTTCTCTTTCAAAATTTTCTCATGTACCCTAAGTTCTTCAACTAAAAAATCATTATTTTTTAAGGCACACTCTTTCAATTGAGCCTTCAATTTCAAATTTTCTTTCTTCGTTTTCAAAGATTCAGCATAAAGTTCATTGAAAGAAGTTTGCAAGTCACGATAATCTACACGTTCATCCTCACTCCCATCACCTTCACTATCATCATTAATCACATGGGTGGGAAGCTCTCGCCTAGAAGCATAAAAAACTTCTTCTTCTGAATCACTATCACTAAGGGTAGAAACACGAGAAAACGGTTTATTCAATTTCTTCTTTAAATTTTTGGTACACTCATCTAACGTGTGACCAACCCCCTCACAATAAGGACACCTCTCAGAGTCATTTTCAACAAAAGATTTAAAACAAGAGTTTGTGTGAATTTTCCAATTAACCTTTTCAAAAATTTGACATCGAAAATCATCAAAACCACCAAAAGCCATTTTTGTGAAAATCAGGATTAAAACACAATAACTTAGTGCAACATGATTTGATACCAATTTGACGATGTCAGAAGTCAAATTGTATAAAAAAAATCCTTGAAAAAATCAGGATCACGCGATAAATTAGCATAACCCGTTCTGATACCAATTTGTAGAGTGCGCGTATGTTCAAATAAAGAAATTATTTAATTAAACTCAGTTTTCCAATTAAATCCTAAACATGCAACTAGGTGTGATTGAAGATGATGAAATCATGCAAGAACATTGAAACACACAAGTGAGGAAAAATCCCCCAAAGGGGCAAAACCTTTTTATTTTCACTATAATTTTGTAAGATACGATTACACGGATTACAATGAAAATAAGTGTGACACAGAAATACCCACAGGTGTCGATTCTGATGTCGTCGATTGGAATCTCCCGCAGGAACTCCAGGTGGGCAGCAACGAAGAAGAGAGCAGCTTCTCCACAAAGTACTCCAGAAGAGTATACGATCCTCTTGAAGGTTTAACAATTCACATATATAAATGGGAGTGATTATGTGAAGAAAGAAGGCTTATGAAAACCTTAAAAGGTGTAGTCTGATTCTGGGCAGTATTCGCAGAATTCGTGATAGAAAAAAGACTTTTGAAAATGTGTAGAATGCACACTCGTATTTATACGAAAATTGAGGCGGCGACGTCACTCGAACGAGATCAGTATGTCGCTCGAACGAAGGACATTTGTCGTTTGAACGACATCGCACGACATGCCTATCTCGCGCGAACGATAGTGATATGTCATTTGAGCGAGCTCGTCGATCGAGGCACTCCGCTTCTACACTTAGAAAATTTTCTTCTTTTGATAAAAACAAATCAGACTTTGAAAAAAAAATCTGAAAAATTCCCAAATATTTATGCAAATATAAGCAACTCCAATAAATCATTTTACCAACATTGCGTAATGGAGTAGTGGGAACGGTTTAGAAGAACGATGCATGAAGCATGATGCACGTGTGAAGATGATGGATGCATGGATTCAGATCAAGGTCGTCGTGGATGATCGTGTTGACGTGTTAAATGTAGAGGTATAACACATACAAAATGTGATCTAGGGAAAACATAAAATTCCTAGATTCTACCCAGGACATTTATAAAATTATGTCCTTACAATAGTACATGGATGTGAGGTACCGAGAATCTTGGTTAACGGAGAAAGATCTGCGGATGTCATGTTTTGGCCGTACTTCAAGGGCTTAGGACTTAGCCGGGCCAGACTCATCCCATACCACCACCCCTTAATAAGATTCAGTGGAGAAAGGGTTCACCCTCTTGGGATGTACGAAATGGATGTCAGAATGGGAGACGAGTGGACGAAGAGGCTAATAAAGAAGATTAAGTTTTTTATGATGAATGAGAACGTGTTCTCGGCTTATAATCTCATATTAGTACAGGTAGCTCTCAAAGATTTTGAGGCCGTGCCTTCAGCGGTCCACCAAATGATAAAATTCCCGAGTTCATATGGGGTAGGGTAAGTTCAAGGAGACCAAACGTCGGCACGAGAATGCTACTTTAACTCAACAGAGGAGAGAGAAGAACACAAGAAAGAAACCACCACATACTACATTGACACCCTTGATCCCAGAGACGAGACGAAACTCAAGAAAGGGGAAGTCGCGAAAGATGCAGAATCCATCGTCCTCAATGAGGTCTAATTGAAAAAAACTGTCCAGGTCAGAAAAGCCATGAAATAAGAAATCAAGGGTGAGATGATTGAATTTCTGAGAAAGAGACAAAGCATCTTCATACATGCCTGGGATTGACCCAAAAGTAATGTCTCACAAGTTTAACATTATTGATGGTGCAAAGCCGATAAAGCAAATAAGGAGAATCTAATCAAGGGAAAAGTACGAGGTCATTAAGGACGAGGTTAAAAGCTGTAGAAGGCTAAGTTCATTGGAGAGGTGATATACCCTAAATAACTTTCAAATGCAGTCATAGTACCTAAATCCAACAATAAATGGAGAATGTGCATGGACTTCACTGATTTGAACAAGTTTGTCCCAAAGATAGCTTCCCTCTCCCTCATATTGATCAGATGGTAGATGCTACGGAAGGACATGAATTGATGAGCATCATGGATGCATACTCCGACTACAATCAAATTTTTATGGACCCGACCAATGTAGATAAGACAGCCTTCATTACCGATAAGGGTACCTATTATTATAGGGTTATTCCCTTCGATTTGAAAAACACCAGGGCCACATATCAGCGGTTGGTGAACAAGATGTTTGAAGAATAGATTGAAAAGTCCATGGAAGTTTATGTTGATGATATGCTGACCAAGAGTTTGAAGGCCAACACATATGTGGCCAACCTTAAAAAAACTTTCAACACCATGGATGAGTACAAGATGAAGCTCAATCCATCCAAGTGTATCTTCGGCGTTGGAGCTGGCAACTTTTTGGGTTTTATTGTTAATCAGAGGGGTATAAAAGCCAACCCAAAGAAGATAAACGACCTGCTAGAGATGAAGACACCAAGGAACATCAAGGAAGTTCAGAGGCTGATCGGAAGAGTATCCGCACTAAACAGGTTTGTCTCTAAAGCCACTGATAAATGTCTTCCATTTTATAAGATTCTTGGAAAATCTTTTGAGTGGGATGAGGAATTCGATAGAGCTTTTATGGAGCTAAATATTATCTCAGCTCTCCACTTATACTATCTCGTCCTGTCCAATGAGAGAAACTTTACCTATACTTGGTCGTGTTTGAGTCGACTATCAACGCAATAATAGTACAAGATGATGAGGGTGTACAAAGACTAGTGTATTTCAACAGCAAGGCCCTCTAGGGGGCTGAGCAGAGGTACCCTAAGATGGAAAAACTCGCCTACGCTCTCATCCACGCTTTAAGAAATATGAAGCCTTATTTTCAAGCTCATACAATGGTTGTCTTGATGGACTCTCCCCTCGGGCAAGTCATCCATAAACATAAAAAATCGGGTAGATTGATGGCCTGGGCCATTGAGCTGGGAGAATACGACATAATCTATCAGCCTAGGGTGGTAATCAAGGGGCAGACCTTAGCAGACTTTGTGACAGAGTTCACCTGGGCTGAAGCCGATAGAGAAGAAGAAGACGACCTTGAAAGGTTGGTCGAATCCAGTTTACACCCGTCAGAGGTCGAGACAATCGTGGAGAAACCTCCAAAAGCCAAGACTGACAAGTTTTTTCTCAAAAATGGAATTATTGAATAAGGGCTATTTTCATAAGGGGATGTATGAAACCTATTTGTTGATGGTTCATCCGGTGAAAATGAGAGTGGAGTCGGCTTGATTATGTCATCTCCGAACGGAACAGATATAGTGCACGTGTTGAGGTTCAATTTTAAAGCTTTTGATAATAAGTCAGAATATAAGGCCCTCGTAGTTAGAATTTCCCTCACCATAGCTCTGAACGTCGGCCAACTTTTAATCCATAGTGACTCCCAGCTTGTAGTTAATCAGGTCCTAGGGATTTATGAAGCCAAATATGATAGAATGGTAAGGTACCTAGAAAACGTGAGGAAGACGATGAAGGACTTCAGTGAGATCAAAGTCAAAAGGGTGCCTCAGATGAATAATAGTCGAGCCGATGCCCCAACAAGGCTAGCCTCAGCCACACGAATAGATACCAAGAGATCGGTGCCAGTAAAAATCCTTTCTCGATCGACAATAGAGGAGGACGACACCAAGCTGAACTTTTGCTTCAATTTAAACCTGGGACCATCATAGATAGACCCCCTTATTCAGTATATTAGAGAGGGAAGTTTGCCAGAGTCTAAGGCCGATAGATGGAAATTGAGATATAAAGTCAATAAGTTCTCTATCTTAGGGGATGTGCTATACAGGAAGGGGTTTCTTTTACCTCTGCTCAGATGTCTCCACCCAGAAGAAGTAGATTATATTTTTAAGGATGCACACGATGGTTCTTACTCAAGACATATTGTGAGAAGATCGTTGGCAAAGAGTATCGTCACTCAAGGGTATTGGTGGCCAACCCTGGCCAAAGACTCAGCCGAGTACATAAAGAAGTGCGATAAGTGCCAGCGGTTTTCTACCATCCCTCACCAACCCCATCAGCCTCTAACATCTATCACCTCACCATGGACATTTGTAGTGTGGGGAATCGATTTGGTTGGACCTCTACCAAGGGCCATGGGCAACTACAAATATTTTATTATAACGATATATTACTTTTCAAAGTGGGTAGAGGCCGAGGCCATGATCAATATCACAGAAAATAAGACCTTTTAGTTCATGTGGAATAACATCATTTGCAGATATGGCTTGCCTAATACACTCATCATAGACAATGGTACCTAGTTCAAGAACATCTCTTTAGAGAAATACTCTAAGAAGGTCGGCATCAAACAATTATTCTCGTCACCTGGCTGACCACAAGCTAATGGTAAGACTGAAGTGACCAATAGAACTATTCTTAATGGAATCAAAAAAAGGTTGGAAGAGGCTAAGGGGAAATGGACTGAAGAGGTATATGTTGTACTATGGGCTTACCGAACATTAGTGAAAATGCCGATCAGGGAGACCCCTTTCATATTAGCTTATGGTTCAGAAATTGTGGTACTAACAGAGATTAGTCTCCCCACTCATAGAATTCAGATGTATGAACCCGAGGGAAATATTACAGAAAGAAAACTCGACCTAGATCTGATTGAAGAAAGAAGAGAGGATGCTAAGGTCAGAGTGGCAACCTATAGTAGAGGAAGGCAAAGTTCTATAATAACAGGATAAAGTCGAGGCTGATAGAAGTAAAAGAACTAGTTCTGAAAAAGACTTTGCAGAAACCAAACAAGCTTCATGCCAACTGGCATGGTCCTTACAGGGTTACAAATGAGGTAGTCCCAGGCACCTATCGGTTGGAAAACCTAGAGGGAGAACCATTCTCCAACCCTTAGAACTCCGACCACTTAAAAAGGTACTACCAATAGATGATCGTATAGGAGCTTTTCCATTATGAATCATTGTATATAGAACTTATTATGAATGAGAAATAAAAATGGTGTTCCCTCGTACCTTATGTACTTTATTTTGAATGATTTTTTCCAAGTACCTTTTAAAGCTACTAAACATCACTCGTGGTGAGATAGCAATAACCCAACTGTGGTGAAATGATAAGTTGGAGGGGCTGACCCCATCCATGGATTTTTAAAAACACCACGAGGGGTCAATTTAATTATTTAAACATCATTAATTTAGTGAATATGAGATGAAACATAATTAGTTTGGTGATCTCAGACCTTAAATATCATTGAATTGAGATGAATCATCATTAGTTTGGTGATCTCAGACCTCAAACATCATTAATTTGGTGAATATGAGATGAAACATCATTAGTTTGATGATCTCAGACCTTAAACATCGTTAATTTGGTGAATATGAGGTGAAACATCATTAGTTTGGTGATCTCAGACCTTAAACAACATGAATTTGATGAATGTGTTAATGTGAGATCAAACATGTCTGATCATACTTCAAAATATATCAAGCACAAGACAAAAAATTATGGAAACCATATGGAAAATAAAAAGTCATCCATTAATAAGTAGAGATTACAGACATGAGAATCACAAAATACAAATACAAAATCCCCTCAGGGCTGACAAGAAAAATAACCCCCACCCTCATAGCTGAGCGTCACCCATCTTAGCAGTCTCGTTAACTCTGACGTTGGTTATCTCAAAACCATCATCATGATCAGCCAGCTCCTCATTGTTCTTAATAACCTCGAGGGGGCTGGTCTCGGTGAGGGCAACAACATCACTCTCAACATCGGCCAAAGCAGCTCCTAGACGACGGTCACCAAAGCCAAGACCTACAAAATCCTCCGATGACAGGCTCTCGGTCTCTGCTTATTTAATGGCTGCCCATCGGCCAGCAGCCTTGATGCCTCTCTTTAAATAGTCAAAGCCAAAGTCTATAAATTCGTCAGATAATTTGTAATCGGTGATAGCTTTGTCCTTGGCCTCTGCTACGACAGCATCAATACTGGCCCTTATGCTCTCATCCTTAGTCTTCAAAGCTCTGTCATAGTCGGCCTTCAGAGTGGAGACCAGATCTTTCTCCTTATTTAGGTCCCCCTTGACCTTGTCAATGTCATCCTTTCATGCCTGCTCAGCTTTCTCAGCATCTTTTCCCTTCTGGATCAACGACAGCCTTTTCAGCGTCCAATTGGCCAAGCGGTGAAGAGAAATGACACCCTGTAACTTAAGAGGCACACACATAAGTACGAGACATAGGAAATGAATGGATAAAACTTGTAAAAATTTCTCAAAGATACCTGGACTGTTCAATGAAGAGCGAATTCATCCAACAAAGGGACGTTTATTGATTGGAGGAAATGTTTGTCATCCTTAATGATAAGAGAGCCAAAGGCGTCTGCAGCCTTCAGGCTATGGCCAATGACGTTGTTGTTGCTTATCTTCAGTTGTGACAGAGGAGCAGCAAGAACATCATCCGTGGATATAGGAATGTCCTGGTCAGAATGTGGAGTCTTTGAGGGATGAGTGGAGGGATCAGCTTCATGTCCCTTCCTCTTTTTCCCAACACTTTCAGCTTTACTAGAGCTGACAGTATTCTTTGGCTGCACAACAGGAGTGGCAGCCTTGTTGCCACGTCTATCAATAAGCTTGCTCAGATTAGGTGTTGACATCTTCCAAAGTTCGTTCGAAGTTCCTTTTGGATACTCTGTAAAAGAAAAGCCTCAGAATTATTGCATCGGTTATAAAAAAGTACGAATCATCACTTAGCAACCATAATGAAATAACTTACGAATTTCAATCAGGGGGCCACCCCCCATACCAGTCTGAGCAAGGTAATAAGGGGTCATTAGGTGCTCAAACTTCACAAGATGACTTTGTCACCCTGGTCATGAAGTTTGTTATGGGAACCTTAGCCCATCTCAGAGGAGTTTTGGGCTCAGATGTCCCGCAGGCTTGGTTGGGGCCGAATTCCTAAGCACCCAAGATGAAAAGTATCGGGGCTTCCAATTATGGTTATAGGTCTGAGTCACCAATAAGATTTTCTTTTCAGACTTCCTGGATACAAAATGATAGTATCCCGGATGATTCTTGGAAGATGATGGCGTGTAACAACCCAAAAATATGTGGACTAGAAGGTCGATTTGGTGTACAGCCCTCCAAAGGACGATTGACCTAATCATAATTCTCCACGCTTTTGGAGATAACTGAGATGGGGAAAGATTTATATGAGCAAATATGTCTCAACGTATGGGGTGAATAGGTAAACAAAAACCTAACTTAAACAACTTCTCATAGACCTAGATCTCACATTCCCGACCGTCAAGGGCTCTCTCATTTTTAAGAGGTACCCTCATAGAAATGGCGGGATATATGCCATAGAGGTGTATGAAGACTAAGAGATCGGCCTTCGATACAGAACTCGTATATTCAGCGGCAATGGAGGTATCAACTTCGCTCTCCTCATCACTACCAACTGGAACCTCAGCCTGGGGATTGTCGGGGTCGCCACTGGGGAACCTCTCGGTAAACTTGGCCTCAGATGCGGCCAATAGTGGAATGGAATTTATTATAGAAGGGAATGTGATGCTGGGCTCTAATAACTCTAAAAAATCAGAGTCATGTGATGACTCCTCTCTTCTAGAAGATGAGGTGGGGGAAGTAAGATCTTCAACATCACTTCAACATCAGACCCTGCACTTTGCGCAGGGGAATAGTTTATACCCTCATTATGTGAATACACACTCTCGATCATTGAGAGGTGGACATAGGATCAACAACAGACAACTCTGACATTGGTTCACAAGTCTCAACAACTTTGGGGTACTCGATGGCAAAGGGTGCTGGAAGATAGGTCGGACTGAAAAAGCCTCAGCCTTTTGGCTCTCGGCTTGGGCTTCCTCTATTTACCAAATATTCTCAAAAAACTTATCTCTTATACTAGGTAAGTCCTTTGTTAACTTATACAAAGGTCGTAGCATCCAAAGAATGAGGTTACACTTGGGTGGAACATGAAAAGGCAATGAAGGGAAAATAACTTAAAGTTTGACTATAGTTGACTCAAGGATCAAATCATGGAAATTTGAAAGGTTTTCCTCAAGAACACCAAGAATAAACCTAACCTCATCCACTAGATATGATCACCAGATAATGCCCCAAAACCTAAATAATTACAGCCTAACCCTAAAACCCCCCCGCAATCACTCAATAACACTCCAAATCGCCAATAAAACCCCTATCTCAGCCTAAAAAACCTCTCAATAATGGCAAGACAACCACATGAAAATCAAAACTCCAAGAGGAAAATTTAAACAACAGTTGGAATTGCTAGAAATGAAGAAAGACGAGGTGAAGAGGATTACCTGAGCGAACTTAAGCTCTTGAGACAAGGGGAATGTCATGAGGAAGCTTGAGATTGGAAGGCTTGCAATGTTTTTGCAGGTGACAGTTGTAGAGGTTTTGTTTGTAGAAAAAGGGAGTAAGGTGCGAAGGATGTTGGGGAAAAAAGATAAATGAAATGTTTTTAGGGCTTTTAAATCTCCCTTAATGATTATGCACGCTTCCCCATAAGGCCATCATTGAGGGCACAGAGCCCCAAGCGCGTAGCCATCAAACCCTTACTTGGGGTAGACGTCAATCAACTAGGTTAGTGACATGTGTCACCCACTCATGTATCAAACCATATGCGTCCGACATGCTAGAGACATCCCATCACGCCCTCTGCAACTCATACCCCTCAACCTCCACATAGAAGGCTAAGGGCTAGGGGTGATTTATATCGCTGAAGTGTACCCTCGCCTCTTAGGACGAGTGGCATCACACATCATGGTCGAGTTGTCATAGGATGTCTCGCGTGTCATTAGTGGAGTCTTCCCAATATGGTCAACCTCATCCCAACTAGCCTCGTCCAAATAGAAAAATGATACTGCAAGAGCATCACCTGATTCAGCAAGCATCATCGTCGTACTCTACCATGATCGATAACCGGAGTGACCCAATTAATCTAACCTCGGCATGACCTATCCAGCCGAGGTCACACTTATGACTTATGCATGGGACCATCCTATCAAAATCAGCAACCTCGTATCCTGCCAAGCCGAGATTGTAACAGACGATACCTGCAACACGAGCATATGTAAGTACAAAAGCGGTATGCACACATGCACAATTCTATTATAACACGATCATTCCCTCGCACGAAGGAATATTACATCATTATTGTATTTATGTGCTAAGGACAGGTATCTACATCTTATTGGGAGTTTCCTCATGCACATGTTGATTACATGTTTGAGGGGTACATTACACCTCCCAAGACATATATATACACTTCATCTTCTCCATGAGAAGTGATCCTTAATTTAAACCCTAGCTAAAACTCTATCCAATTATGTACAGAAGAGAGAGAGAGAGATAGAGATTTGAGTGTTGTATCCATGGCCATTTGTGCCCTTGTTTAGTTGATTTCTCACACACTCACACATTGGACGTAGGCCCTTCATAGACTGAACCACTTATAGCTGGTGTTATCTTCTTTTTTGCCTCATCTCTTTCTATACTTTCATACCTATTTATACTCCATTATTTTGCTAGTTTGAGCTTACTTATCATACTGACTTGGTGGTACCAATTCTGGTATCATCGCCCTCATTTATAAGGAAAATAGTGACTAAAATTCAAAATGAAAAAAATATATTTGCATTCATGTTATCAAAGAGAAAAATCAAGAGAAAAAGGAAAAATAAATGCAAAAAACAACAAAAATATATAAAAATAAAAAATAAAAAAAAGGGAATAAAAAGAAAAAGAAAAAAAGGCAAAAATAAATATAAAAAGTCAGAAAAATCATGCGATGAAAATTTTGTGAAATAAAGGCATTAGTTGTTCAAATTGTAATTCACTCTTCTCAAAATCCCCAAAACATCCTATTATTCATCTTTCTTGTCTTATTTTCCCCTCATCCCTTATATAAGCCCTTATTTTACCCTAAATGAGGTATTCGGGCGAATGAGAAGTCTATGGTGAATGACTAGACATTCATAACATGGTGATTAGAAATCATTTCATAAGATCAAAATTCTTTCAATTATCGGTTATTTCATATATTTGTGTGAGAAGTTTGACCTTGTTAACATTTACTCCCATCCTCACATACTTTAGAGATACACTTACCCAAATCTCAGAGATTTTATTTGAGAGAGAGATGTCTAGTAAGATTTGAAGTTGAGGCATTAATTCTAAAGGCAATCTATGAATTATTCTTATGATATTTTAAATTGTTTTGATTGATTCACACAACATACGTTGAGATTTAGGTATGATTCTGCCTTTGGTATTGAGTAATATTATCTTTTCAAACATTCATGGTTCAATGTTCGTATTCCTTGAATTCTCTTATGGTGGATTGTGTTATATCTCCAACGTACAATATTAATTTCCTTTTAGTAAATCGTTTTCAGTAAAAAAAAATGGAATTTGGGAATATATTCACTACAAACCTTCACGAGACAACACTCGTCCTATAGGGTAACCTAAAGGTTTATTGCCTTATTTCACGTGTTAGGTGCAATTGCAAGTGCTTATGAAAATGGCAGACTTTTGGTTACTGATCTTAGTTTGTCTCTATTTTTGCTCGAGGAATAGCAAAATTCTATTTGGGGGTGGTGTGATAAGCACTCAAAAGTGTTATATTTATAGCTTAAATAGACTCAATTTAATTTTTAGTTCCCGCTAATTTTGGCCTTATATGTGTAATATTTTATTTTATAGGTCAATATGCATTTGCAGTTTCAAAACACTTGATTCAAGGCAATTACAACAAAAGTGCGGTTAAAATAATCAATGCAAAATCTCCTAATGACGACCTAAGCGACTGAGTTCCCAATAAAACCAATCCAATGTTATTAATATTTCTTATTTTAAGTGTGTATTTTTTTTATATGTTTTATTTTGTTATGCTAGTATGTGCGTTTTTAGTATTATTTACGTGTATATATAGCTCTCTCTGTGTGTGTGTTTTAATAGTTAAGTGCGTATATATATATATATATATATATATATATATATATACTAGGGTGTACCCATGCCGATGGCACGGTGATAAATTTTCTCCCGAATATTTGTGGTTATAGCACACTCATACCTTGCTCCCGAGTATTTGTCGTTATAGAAGAGTCACACTCCCACGTAGGATATTATTCATTTGATAACTTGCTCCGGAGTATGTGTAGTGTTACATGTAACACTACATATCCTTCGGTTTTCAAAAATTTGTTTAACTCCCAAAAAATCTAAGTACATATCGGCATGCCTGTGTCGTGTCTCATGCTCATATTCTACCTAAAAGTTGGTTTAAACCATCTAGGGTATGCCCCTGCCAAAACCACGGTGCATTCATGGGTTTTCATCAAACAAATCCCTTAGAAGCTAGAAATTTTATAAATATTATTTTTTCTATTTAAATTAATGGTGGAAAAATCCCTTTGTTTTCATTCTCACCCTCCCAAACAAATAACCAACAGCCCTCATCACCCAAATCAACAAATTATTATCATAAATTCACCTCAAAACACCAAAATCACTCAAACTTGCACAAAGTAATATATAATAGCCAAAATTGATTCATAAATATAACGTTGTTAACATTTGAGTTCTACTTATATTTATAAAACAAATTAAAATGAAAAGTGTTTATGAAAGAAAGTTAACTGGATATGTATGAAATACCCAAGCATACATAGCCCAACAAATAGATTTCATCTTAATTTCTAACCTAATGCAAATAATCTGAAGAGGTAACTGAAAAGTTTTTTATAGTCTATCATGTTGACACATAATTGACACTCAAATATATCTTAGTGAGAGAAACAATAATTTTCTAAACAACTTCACAAAATGTTACCCACATCATCCTATTAGTCTCCTTGATATGGCAAGAAAACTCATTCATCCCATGTCTCATCATTGCAAGTCATGCTTGGTACTCCCTGTATACTAATCAAATTGAAAATTATTAAAAAAAACACTCAAAAAGATGACCGTAATCAATTACAAATGGTTAGTGAACCCTTAAAAAACAAATAACAAAGCAAAATAAGTTGGGTTTAAGAAACTCACACTGAAAATCAACTAAATTCCCTTCATCACTTTTATTCTAAATAAAACAAAATTTAAAATTCCATGTAAAAATCACTTTAATATAAAAATGCCAATTAAAATTATAAATATAACCTTCAATTCAGATTCCTATATTGAATCCCCCACTCTCCAAATGAAAATGTCTAAATATATTAAAAGCATAAAATTATTAAATGATAATTATAGTAAAGTGAATGGTAAACATCCACCTATTCAATTGAGCAAAATCGAGTATGCAACACCTCCATGCAAAACGTTAAAATTACATTGAAGATTCCATTTTTTATTTCCAAAAAGTAAAAATAAAAGGCAAAAACTTGAAGA
This sequence comes from Sambucus nigra, assembly GCA_949130495.1. Classification (NCBI taxonomy): domain Eukaryota; kingdom Viridiplantae; phylum Streptophyta; class Magnoliopsida; order Dipsacales; family Adoxaceae; genus Sambucus; species Sambucus nigra. The sequence goes on along the minus strand of OX422217.1, from coordinate 244,852,250 downwards.
TCCCATTTTTTATTTCCAAAAAAGATTTTGAACCAAAACTTTTCAACCCTGACTCTAAATATTAGAGCACACACAAAAGCCAATCCCTAAAAGGGTAAAACTTAAAACTCCAAAAGATTAGATATTAAGATTTTTCAATAAAATCTATAATTTATGTGCATCAAAACAAATATGTTTTCAGACATGAACAATAAAGGGTAAGAAAATAAGAAGAAGAAAGAAATAATAATGAACAAAATGATTGATTACCTCTTAATTTTGACCCCAAAATTTAGAGGAAAAAAAATCCCAAGCTCCATCCTGAAAACCTTAATGATATTTGAGAAGGAAGAAATAGACCTGGTAGTATGAGTCCTAAGAGTGGGAGACAAAGGACACTGTTGATGCAAAAAACTGGACCGAATCCCATTTTTATGATCACAGATAAATAGATAAAAGAAATCCAATCAAGTACATGAGAGACAAAGATTTTTAAAGTGGTTCGGCTATAAGGAAAAGCCTACGTCCACTGTTATTTTATTTCCAGGGGTTTACAATAGCACAATGTGGTGTAAAGAGAGAAAAAGGTGTGGATCTTGTGTATGGTGTCTCTCGGTTCTCTTGGATCTCTCCATTCTTGGTATTCTGACCAGCTGAATAGTAACAAATTCTGATACTAACTCCATCACCTTTGCATGATACCTAATCATTGATTCTCCTTTGGCTGCATATATTCCCAACATTTGATTTACGATCAATTGAGAATCACTGAAGACAATAACCTGTTGCGCCTCCATAATTTTTGCCAAATTAAGACCTGCAATCATGGCCTTATACTCAACCTCATTATTGGAAGCTTTGAATTGGAATCATAGGGCGTATTCCATGTAGACCTCGTCCGGGCTGTTCAAAACGATCCCTGCCCCACAGCCTGTTGTGAAAGATGAGCCATATATATATAGCCTCCATATAGGTAACGCGTCTTCAAATTTCTGATCTGAAAGAGTTCCTCGATGAAATATTTATTTCTTCCTTTCATCCTCCCCTGATATTTCTTGCTCCTCGTCGATCATCTTTTCTTGCCCTTTTACCAACCGGAGTTGGTCTGAGCTCGAAATTGATGTTCCTGTAACATCCACTCGCCCTTTTACCAACCGGAGTTGGTCTGAGCTTGTGTCTGTTGATTCTGTAACATCCACAGGTTGATCAGCGAGAAACTTTCGCTCCTCGGGGGTATCAGGATAGGTGAACTCTGCTATAAAATCTTCTACAACCTGCCCTTTTAGTGATGATCTAGGTTCATAAACTATATCATATTCACCGAGCTCTATTACCCAATACATCAATCTCCCTGATTTTTTTGGTTTATGAAGGGCTTGCCTCAACGGCATATCAGTATATACTACTATGGTAGGAGCCTGGAAGTATGGCCTCATTCTCCTACTTGCCTCAATCAACGCCAGTGCCAATTTTCCAGCCTCGAATATCTGATTTCTGCTCCTCGGAAGGCCTTACTCATGTAATAAATTGGTTTTTGCACTCCATTCTCCACTCTGATCAACGCCGAGCTAACTGCATTCTCTGATACTGCTAGATACAAGTACAATTTTTTCCATCACCGGCTTGGACAACAGTGGAGGTGCTCCCAGGTATTTCTTCAAGTCTCGAAAGGTCTTCTCACATTCATCATTCCACTCAAAAGTCTTTCGAAGCGTTGTGAATAATGGGAGACATCTATCAGTTGCTCGCGATACAAATATGTTGAGTGCTGCTACTCGTCCTGTGAGACTCTGTACTTCTTTCTTCGTCGTTGGAGATCGCAGCCCTAATAGGGCTTTGATCTTTTCAGGATTTGCTTCAATGCCTCGTTGATTGACAATGTACCCGAGAAACATGCCTTCTCGAACTCCAAATATGCACTTCGTCGGGTTTAGCTTCATTTGATATTTATCCAGTTGATCAAAGGCCTGGCCTAAGTCAACTAGATGATCGTCAGCTTTCTTGCTCTTTGTCAGCATATCATCAACATAGACTTCCATATTGCAACCGATTTGTTCAGCAAAGACCTTTTTCATCAGCCGCTAATATGTCGCACCTGCATTTTTCAAACCAAAAGGCATAACATTATAACAATAAGTTCCCCTAGGGGTAATGAAAGAAGTACTCTCCCTGTCTTTAGGTTTCATTTTAATCTGGTTGTAACCAGAATAAGCATCCATGAAGCTCAGCAGCTCGTGTCCTGAGGTAGCATCGACTAGTTGATCAATTCGGGGCAGCGGAAAGTGATCCTTTGGGCATGCTTTATTGAGGTCGGTGAAGTCTACATACATCCTCCACTTGTTATTCTTCTTTTTTACCATCACCACATTTGCTAACCAGTCTGGATATTTAACATCTTCAATGAAACAAGCTTTCTGGAGCTTCTCGACCTCCTCTTGTATAGCTTGATTCTTCTCGGGACTGAATACTCTTCTTCTTTGCTTCACAGGCTTGATCTCCTTATTCACATTGAGTTCGTGACATAAGAAGTTTGGGTCTATCCCTGACATATCTTCATGACTCCATGCAAAAGTTTGTCTTCTGCTTCTAAGGAAAGTTATCAATTCTTGTTTTAATGAGGCTTCCAACGACGAACATATTTGAGTAGTTCGTTCAGGGTGCTCGTCGTCTAGCATGATATTTTCAGTAGCTTCCACCACTTGACCCTTCACGAGTTGCGACTCATCTCTAGGATCCAATGTTTCAATTTCTGCACCTTCATCCACTTGATAAGTAGTAGTCTTTTTCTTCGACTCCTCCAGCTCCTCTTGCTCGGCAGATGAATAATAACATTCCCGAGCTACTTTTTTATCACCTTTCACAACTCCTACTCCAAAATTTGTTGGAAATTTTAGGCACTGATGTACTGTAGATGGCACTGCCTCGAACTTCTTCAATCCTACTCTTAACTCGATTAAGTCAAGTATGAAGCTCTATGCCCAGGATTGGGGCATGTATGAAATGAATCTAATTGTGCCAATTGAATTGTTGTTTGCAGTCTTGCTGCTGTGTTGTGTGCAGTCTAGCTGCATTGTTTTTGTTCGGTATTGACCTTTTAAGGTCTTTATGTGCTATTGATGAGCATCCAAGAATTGTACTGGGCAGATAATTTTTCCTGAGCACCTGTTGAGGCTTAATCATATAAAAATTACGATTAGAATAATTATTTAGCCGACCAATATATAGTGTGCATTGGCTTCAATATTGGACAATTTAAATTTCCAGATAATAATATGAGAGATAACAATCAAAATATCTTGTGTTCTCATAAAAATATGATGTACATAAATGTGTCTCCATAAAAATATTTAACGGACTTGTGATTATGAAATTTTCGTTTATTCATATTTGAAATAAAAACCGATCCACTAATTTAATAAAATCGTGATTTGCAATATTTTGCAGATTTGATAAATGAAAAATTGGACAACTAATTTATGTTTATAATCATAAAAAGCATGACTGAATCAAAAGATGTATGTATGTATGTATGTACAACATATAATTGATTATTCATATATTGATAAAATTGATCGTATCAACACAATTACATAATATGATTATTTGTGCAGAGAACATAGTTTTCTTGAAGAGAGAGAAAATGGGTCTGATTCAATTCATGTTAATAACGAAATGGAAAATACATAATCGTTCTTAATGCTTATCCATATCCTAACATATTTGTTCAGAAAATCTTTAAGTGGATCCATAGATGCAAGGATTTGTATAATATTTATGAGTCTAAAATTCACCAGATCCCCAAATTGAAATCGATCACACAGTTAGTGCATATAAAAATTATGACTAAATTAAAAGATTTCCAAATGAATCAAATTTGTATATACTCATATAAAAGAGATTTATGAATATAGAGAAATTATTTTATCTCCTTAAAGAAGAAATAATATAATATGTACACAAATTTCTCAAACTTTGTGATTATGAAAAGTACATTTATGCAGATTTGTAAAATTAGATTCAACAATTTGTGAATATAAAATCATGATTGAATTAAAAGATGTATGCACGATATATAATTGATTTGATCTCTAATTTTATGGATATAAACATATGAGAATCATGTTTTGAACAAAAATATAATGGGAATTTGAATAATCATCAAAGATCTTTCACAAATTATTTCAAAATCAACAAAGAAAATTATTAAATCTTATCATCATCGTATATATTGGTATATTTAATCATTTAAAATATTTATTCCATGATATAAAATTGAAACTTGAGAATCAAGCAAAAAGTTATGATTTATGAAATCCACTATTTTTCAGATATCTAAATAAGAATTAATTTAGAAGTTATGATTTAAAAATCATGATATGCAACATTTTGCAGATAAAAATTGGACAATTAATTTATGTATATAAACATAAAAATCATGATTGAATCAAAAGATGTATGTATAATATATAATTGATTATACATATAGAAAATAAAAACTTAGCTTTTGATGGAGAACAATGCTTGTAACATGTTCCCACAGACGGCGCCAATCTGTTGATGTAAAAAATTAGATCACTCTAATAATTCAATCACAGATAAATATACGAGACAAAAGATTTTAAAGTGGTTCAGCCTTATAAGAATGGCCTACGTCCACTGTTATTTTATTGTTGAGTGTTTGGGAATTATTGATTACAAGAAATTCCGTTCTGGATCCCAAAGTTTGGATTCAGGATCAGATCCCCTACAATGAGGATTGTACAATGTATTTATAGCCTTGGGGCTATCATATGAAAGGGTGATACATTAAATGATATACATATGAAAGAGTAATACATTTAATGCCCTTTAAGCGTGTGCGTCTAAATGATAAGCATTTAATGAACCAGTTGAACTGTTGGTTATTCATCAATTAATGCTTTGTTCGAGATGCAACTCGGACCGCCTGAGTAGCTCGGACCGCCTAAGCTTTCTGATATTCAAGAGTTCCTCAGAGAGGTCTGTTCCTTGGAGCGTATGAGTTCCTCGGAGAGGTCTGTACCTCGGAGGGTATGAATTCCTCGGAGTAACATGGTTCCTCGGAGCGTGTGATTATCTCGGAAGTGCATGTTGTCGCCATGTAGATAGCCACGTGTCTTCATATGATTGATCCGAATCAGCAGATTAAATTTGGTATCAACAGACACATTTATGCCTTGTTAGCACTGCAAAAAAAAATCCATATGACTGCAAAAAATTGAACTATATTAAGATCAATAGAAATCCTAAAAATCTAACTACACTAGCGTATATAGGGTCCACGTTAAAGCTACTTTCTCGTACCTTTTATTTAGAGCAAACAAAGTTGAGAGGGAGTGGAATCCACGAAATTACCTTACCTGACTTACCTCTTAATAGAGAGAGGTAGAGTGTAAGTTGAAAGTACTCGAGTTGACAGGACCAGGGCCACCGATATTGGTTGAGATTATTTATCGGTGCTAGCTCCGGCGTAGATCAAGTGCGTTAGGCATCTTACAAATTGAAATCTTCAACTTCAAATATTCATTTTTGGATTTGAATTTTAAATCAACCAACAAAATAAAAAAATAAGAAATGTTTGGCTTTTATATACTTACCCAATAAATGAGCCTCCCTTAAGTAGCCCTACCAACATGTCTCTTAAAGTAAGTCATGCCATTGGGACCCGATTGTGCAGAAAAAGCTACCAAAAGCCCGCCACAAATTGGAGGAGTGTTAGTGCAAAAGCAAAACCCATTTTGCGATTACCTTATTTTTGGTTTTATATTTCCAAAAACAATTTTCGTTATAGGCGTGTGCGTGTGTTTTCTCATGAGATCTGTAACCGTTACACCACACCTGAAACTGAACTGAGATCTGTAACTGTTTTCTCATAAACAATAGAGGTTGGATTTGTAAGAGATGTTGGTATAAAATCCAAAGCTTTACTGTTCAGCCGTCAGAAGTTGGGAGATATGGGAGAAAGTGTATGAAAGGGTCTTTACATTGGAAACCGGTGAGTTTTCAAGTAAAACTGAAACTACACGCAGTACTTTTTTGAGACCCCTAAATGTTTGCTTGTTGGTCCAACTCTCGGCCATGTGGCACAATTAGATACAAAAATTGTTTATATAGGTTTTGTATACAAACTTATATAATGTGACAAAAGTCTCTCCTCCTTTATTATATAGATTACGAAAATCTCCGTGCCTGAAGGGACGACGAAAATTTCAAAAGTATATAATCGCGAAACAACGAAAATTTAAAAAAAGTACGTAATTGCAAAACGACGAAAATTTTTAAGGTACTTAATTACAAAATGAAAAAAATTATCATTCCACAACAAAATAAACTGTAATTTTAAAAAATTAGCACGTGCCTGAAAGCACGCAAAAATTTCGAAAGTACGTAATTACAAAACGACAAAAATATCGTTCCCCAATAAAACAAAGTGTATTTTTTTAAAAAATTGGCCATAATTTCCTTCGTTTATAAACTTATTCACCCTGTTTAACAAAAAAAAAGATTGTCCAACATTCTTGAAATAGTTTAAATTCATAAAAAAAAATCATATATAACATAAAATATATAATATTCACCATCTGTATTCACATTGTGCCTCAAAAATACAAAGTGCCCATTTAAAAAAAATTGGACATAACCTCCTTCGTTTATTGGACTATCCACCCTCTTAAGGGATAACAACCAATCCAACAAATACTACAACGAAACAAACTTCGTAAAAAAATTCACATATATATCAAAATTCATATAACAAATACTTCAACGAAACAAACTTTGTAAAAAAATCACATATATAGCAACTGAAATCGTCCGCCATTATAAGAGTTGTCCGTAGTTTTCCAAATGTGACCCGATACAAAACAAAAACTATGGTTAGTCAATTTATTTTCAAATAAAAGTTAAAAGATACACTTGTGATTAATCCTTTTCATTGTCTATCACTCACAGGAAAAAGGCAAGGATTGTATATTTAATTGTTATTTATAGGTCGTTATATCATACATATAAATATTTCAGTCCTATAAATAACAATTAAATATTTATATGTATTATATTTCAGTCCTATAAATAAAAATTATATTTCAGTCCTATAAATATAAATATAACTCTTACTGTTATATAATATAATAAATATAAATATAACTGTTATATAAATATTTATAATAAATATATGTATTAACAATTATATTTCAGTCCTATAAATATAAATATAACTCTTACTGTTATATAATATAATAAATATAAATATAACTGTTATATAAATATTTATAATAAATATATGTATTAAATATAACTGTTATATAAATATTTATAATAAATATATGTATTAACTGCTATATAATACATATAAATATTTATAATATAGTTAACTATTATTTATACGAATGTTAAATATTAATAATATAAAAGTAGTAAAAACTGTTATTTAACTGTTTTTATATTTATATGATTGTTTTTAAATATATAATAGTTTTTAAATATATAGCAATTGCAAATCAACATAGAAATTCTAAAATTGTGATAGGGTCGAATTCTATCGCTGCAAAAAAATATTTTCCACACGTAGTCAGAAAAGAAGCAAAACAGAGAAAAATATAACAGAAGTTGAGGTAGGAGTAAGAGAAAAATCAACATTTCTTTGTTTTAAAAAAATAGTGTCAAAGTTTTAAAAAAAATGGGCAGAATCTCCTTTGTTTATTGGACTATCCACCCTTCTCAAGGGACTATCCAACAATATAAAAAAAATAATAATTTAGTGGATAGCTTAAAGTAAAATACATGCTTCATACCTTCAAGTCGCTCGTGGATACCAAATAAGTAAAAAAGTAAAACAATATAATAAATACCAAGTCTTACAAATTTCAATCGATTTCAAAACTGCAAAAAACTAAAATCTCCTTTAAAATTTTCAAGCAAACACAAATGACATTGGTGGCTTACTTGGAAAATGGGTGACATTCATCACATAAGGTCTACTATGCTGGGAGGTTGGCCTCAACCAATGGTGCCCTCTGTAAACAACAAAATACAAATTTTTTTGTCAATTAAAAACAAAACTTTAAGTTAAAATAATAGGTAAATTACATCTACAGTACAACAGATTATTATGTGTAACATGAATATCTCTAGTTTATATCATTGATATGTTAGTTCTCACTCAATATTATAAATTATAATCAAGCTGCATTGATTTCTCAATATTATAAATTGATCTCTAGTATATATTGGAAGTCTAGAATAAAGGGGAAACTTCTGCATATATGCGCATATTGCATATACGCATCTGCATATATGCTGCATATTGCATATATGCTCCGCGAGTTAGCATGAGAAACAAACTGAAATTAGCAACTTCATGACAATGAAATGTTATGCTCCGCGAGTTACCTTTTCCTCTTGCAATGCATGTGCTCTTCTATGTGGTATTTTTCGAGATTAAAAGACCACTTGTTTGATCTTCTATCCAACTCTTTATCCAATAACAATTACAGCCTCTGGATTCTAGAGTCAAGTGTTGATTGTAGCCATTTATTTGACATCTATGGCTTATAATAATATAAAATAGTGTTAATTCATGCTAAATACATTTGAGATAAATAACATTACATAGCAACCAAACTACATCCAATAAAGTATTAAGATGATATTAATATGAATTGGAAAATAATATTATGCATACATTTCAAATCCAATTTTCCAATGCCTGCGTGAGTGATATGTGTGTGCGTGTGAGGAGATCTGTGTGTGAGACAGATCTCTGTGTGTGTGAGTGTGTGTGCGCGTGAGTGATTTGTGTGTGTGCGTGAGTGATCATGTGTGGGCGTGTGTGCGAGGGAGTTGGGTGAGAGATTACCTGTACGGGTAGGGTAGGAGCGGCGGAGGTGGGGAAGGGGCGGGTTGGAGATTCAAATTAAATTAGAACACAAAAATTTTAAAAAAAATTGAACCTGAAAAATAATAAAATCCAAATATTATTTATCAAAAAAAAATTGAACCTGAAAAATAACACAAACAACAAAATCCAAATCAATCTTATGCAAAAAAACCCCCAAAACCAAAATAAAATAGTAGAGCCAAATCTAATTTTTTTTAACAGATTTAAGTTACAAAACTGAAAATAGAAAATAGTAGATCTAAAATACCAAATCTGGTGGAGCGGTAGCAGCGGATCGTCGTGGTCGTGGTCGTGGTCGTGGAAGAGCCGTCAAAGTCTCACATATTGATGAAAAAAACAATTGAACCTGAAAAATAACAAAATCGAAATATTATTTATCAAAAAAAAAAATGAACCTGAAAAATAGCACAAACAACAAAATCCAAATCAATCTTATGCAAAAAAAACCCAAAACCAAAATAAAATAGTAGAGCCAAATCTAATTTTTTTTTAACAGATTTAAGTTACAAAACCGAAAATAGAAAATAGTAGATCTAAAATACCAAATCTGGTGGAGCGGTAGCGGCGGATCGTCGTGGTCGTGGAAGAGCCGTCGAAGTCTCACATATTGATGAAAAAAACAATTGAACCTGAAAAATAACAAAATCGAAATATTATTTATCAAAAAAAAATTGAACCTGAAAATAGCACAAACAACAAAATCCAAATCAATCTTATGCAAAAAAAACCCAAAACCAAAATAAAATAGTAGAGCCAAATCTAATTTTTTTAACAGATTTAAGTTACAAAATTGAAAATTGAAAATAGTAGATCTAAAATACCAAATCTGGTGGAGCGGTAGCGGCGGATCGTCATGATCGTGGTTGAACCTGAAAATTAACGAAATCCAAATATTATTTATTAAAAATGAAAATAGAAAAATTGAATCACCACGGCAGATCTGTGTGTGTGTGCGTGAGTGATGTGTGTGTGTGTGTGTGCGGGTACGGGGGGGAGATGACGGCGGCGGGGAGCGGGAGCGGGGGCTGGGGCGGGGGCTGGGGCTGGGGCAGGGGAGGGGTGATCTGTGTGTGCGTGCAGGGGGAGGGAGAGGGGGGGTGCGTGTGTGGGTGTGTGAGATGTGTCCGTGAGTGGGGGAGGAGGAGGAGGGGGGAGGGGGGAAGGGGGGAGATATTACTTGGAGGGGGAGGGGGAGACCGGAGAGGGAGAGTGCGTGAGTGTGACCTGGGGGGATGGGGCGGGTAGGAGCGGAGGGGGAAGTAAGGGGTAGCGGGGGAGGGAGGAGGCAGCGAGGGGAGGGGGGGAGGGGCGGCGGCTGCTGATAGGGTAGGGTTTTTTGTTGTGTTGAGAGAGAATGAGAAGATGGGGAGATGAAGAGGAAGACGGGGTATGTCTTGAGGGTAAACCCTTTTTTTCTTCATTTGCCACCTCATAATCTATACAATCCTACGTGGCACAATCTGGAACCCTTAGATCACCCCCAAAAATTCGATCTCAGCCGTAGATTTTTTGGAACAGTAAAACACCCCCCTCTCATATAATATAGATATATGTATAATCTTTTATTATTATAAAATGCAAAATAAGTCATTTATTATTGTTTGTGATTAGCCTATCCACGTGGCACCTAAAATTTATTGTTTGTTTTGTGCGTCTCTCTGTCTCTTAATTTAGATACACGGCAGCATTTTTGGGAAATCCAAAAGTAGATACACGGCAGCATTTTTGGGAAATCCAAAAGTAGATACACGGCAGCATTTTTGGGAAATCCAAAAGATTGGTCATTCATCCTTCTAACTCTTACATCTCCCACATCCCACATCCCACATTAGTCCGTTCACTTCACTAAAATTGAGGTGCACTCAAATTCATCCCCCATCTCCCATCCGTTATTCTCTACAATGGAAGTTGTACACTTCTTCCCATCTTATATATCTTTGGAGATGCGGCTGGTACAAGGGCTCCTCATCAGTAACAAGATTTTATTTTGCAAGAGGAGTTTTCAGAAACGAATTATTTCCGGCACCCAACAAGGTATTTAACTCTTTGGACTGCATATTTGATGTTTCATTGAATGTGTATGAGAAAGTAAGTGATTGTTATAGAATCATTTGGATTTGAAGGTATTTATCTCTTTGCAATGCATATTTGATGTTTGATTAAATGTGTATGAGAAATTTAGGTAACCAACATTTGAAGAAAAAGTCAAGAAATCGTAAATTTATAAATAAAAATTTAGGAAAAAGTGTATGAACTGAGGTAATGCATCTCTCGGTATGACATATTGATTTGGAAAATGCGATATTACAGCAGCTATAAGTCTGATATGTATGAATTAGTTGGGTTTTTGCAGTCTTTGCTTACGACAAAAAGGTTGTGTTTACTAAATATTTCTGTAAAGAGATGTTTGTGATTATGGTGCTGAGAAACCAAACAGTTAAGAAAATTTATTTTTGTAATTTTGAGTTAAATAAAGTGTAAAAATGTCCACATGGTGTAATTTTACATATAAGTGTCCATATATGTTTTTTTTCTTTTATCAATTTATGAATGAGTTGAGACTTCCTTTTTTATATGTTTATGTTATTTAACGATTAGTTTTCCCGTTGAAGTTGTTTTCCCTTGATATTTATGGACATAGTCCCTATATATACATATATAAATTATCCATCAAAAATTCTATCAGAAATTCTATCTTGATTGCGCTCATCTCCTATTCGATGAAATGCCATACAAACGAACAAATTTATTGACAGTTTTTCACTATTTTCTTAAAGTTTTTTTCTTTTATTGCACATCTATAATGACATTTTTACCACGAATAAGTCTAATAAAGTTAGTACGTCAGTCATAGGCATTGGTTTACCAGCTTACATTCTCCTCCAGAATCTATCATTTGGTGTTTATATTATGTTTATTTATTTTTTGTAGTTATTAATTTGGTTTTTATTTTTGTTTTGCATGCATACACACATTTTCTGACTCTAAAATTTGGGAAAATGTATAACTATCAGTCCTATATGCAAACTCTGCACAAGCTCTAGGGCATTGTGTCCTCTATATTCATTGTCCCCTATGACACTATTAAAATCCTTAATAGTCATCCACGGTTAATGAATGGAGATATTTAAAGTCTGAAATTCCTCTGAGTTTGGTGCATGATTTAATTTGTTGTGGGACTTTGAGGCCTCGAGATTAAAAGCCATGATGACTTCAAAGATTTGTGCTACTTAAAATTTTGAGTTTATAATCTTGGATTTAGTGAACACTAAGCAAATGGGATTAATATGGAGCACAATATCAGAGGAGAAGATAATTTAACTATGTAGAAGATAATTCGGGAATTATTAAAAATGAAGCGGACAAAGTTTCCTTTGAATTCAGAATATAATGGTTATTGGATGAAGTAACATATTTTGAAAGTATTATTTTTAGGATTGACTATTATTATATAACTCTAAATAAGGTGAAGAGGAAGTCAATGAACTGTCGTGGTCCCCATCTCTAGAGCTGTCGTTTGTAATATAATGCAGAGTTACAAAGGATATCGTGTTATTTGAGCTAGGTATAGACATTTATAATCTTATATTTTTATACCTTATATTGCAATGTTTATTGATGTCATTGAGTTACAACCTTCCTAAATTGAATAAATATTTCCATTCCACCTTGATATATGATGTAATGTTTAAAGACTATTAAAAGAAAATAATTTGCGTTCATTTTACAGTGTGATATTATTTGTATTTATTCATATCTTGATGCCTTATAAACTCTAACACACTGATAACTTAACAAATATGAGATCGAAAAAAGGTTATACATCTTCATAGTCATAAAACAGTAAAAGAGCAGTAGACGGGCACCAAGTGTAGGCTTACTATCTTGCATTGTTCTTTCCTTTAATGGATCCATACAATCGAAAGACACTAAAAGTAGAAATAGCCGAGAGCAGCACCATATTAAGGCTAAGAATTAAGGCACTTGCTAGTCCTTCCTCCACTTGGTTACAAAACTTTCCATACATATTCATATTTTGATGCACTGCACCTCCCCATCTTCTAACTTGGAAAACACTTATGACTGGCTTTTGCTGCCGCAGCAGCCAACGTAAAGTAGGGCATCAGCTGATCAACAAAAAAAATAGCCGAAGCTAAGGGCTTTTTGAACAGCAAACTTCCTCTAAACAGGCCCACAATACACCTCAACCCTTGATCCAGTGAGTAGGCTGCAGTTAAGCCATTGGCTACCACAAAAAACAGAAGGGATTTCATATATGTGAATGTAGATATCTTCTGAATGCCAAATAACTCTTTAGCCTGGGTAACACTATACATGTGAGGTATTGGCCCCACAAAAAAGTGTTAGGCTCTCATGTAGTTCCCCAGTGCTAAAAAAGTCCACGCCTATATCTTCTTAGGCTCTAGGTGATACTCTGCTAGCTGCCTAATCTCTTGGCAGCTATGTTAGGCAATATAATGAGATTCCTGGGAAAAATCAGTGTGTATGTGCACCGCGAATGCATTTTGTTCATACTTCATACGCAACTGCCATGCTGCAACAGTAATTATGATGTTTAAATGTGGGCATTCAAGTTGAGGCCATAATTAAGATCAGTATGTTAAAGGCCTTTATGCATATTGCATATAAATATTTAGGGATTGATGATTTGTTTGCCTTTTATAATTATTGAAGTTTGTTGATATGTACATTTATGGCCAAGTAAGCTATTTGGGTTTTCCCCTTCATTCTAAAACATATATATTAACTTTGTATTATCTTATCTTATTTCTTCCTTTTAGATATGGTTGCATTCTTCCCATCCATATAGCATCAACAACCTATGTCGCTTACCCAAATTAAACCACAAATTCATATCCCTATTACATCTTATTCCATACCTAACTCGACTTATGTTAAATTATTTAAATCTTATTTTAACATTTAGGTGAAGAAATCTACTGTTAATATTAATGGCTCATGCCAGCAGATAGGAATAGCTACGAGTTATACGATATATCATTGTTCTGTTCAAGTATCTAATAAAATCGTTGTTATAACATATTTTGTATGCAAATCTCATATCTGATATAAATATTTTTCCTATAGCTTCTCTTATATAATACCTATATCATACAGAGTGTTTTTACGCACATTGTATAAATCATTACCTAATTGAGAGGCCATTCATTGTATTAATACTACATTCTGACATATCTGTAAGTGTGCCTATACTTTTTTCTTCATATATAGATACTACATCATCTAGACCAAAACAACATAGGTATTACACCCAGACCTGTTTCACTATGTGCTTCTTCTATCTCCAATTTAAATATAACCCTTTTTAAATTTTGATTGCATATTTTATTCATTTTTTCTCTATCATATTCTTAGATCTTGAACTAATTTTTTTAATTATAAATCTTGATCTTGGTGGTTTGATTTACCAATGGAGAAGACCCTTTTTTTCCCAACAAATTTCACCTGCGTATGTTGTTAGAGAATAATGAGTTATCTCTGAATGTTTGTGTTTAGTAATCATTTTTCCTCTATCGTGTTTGCGTATGTCTTTTAATGTGATCTCATTTCATTAATCACACACACAAAAATAAAGTACAGTTTCACAACGTATAACTACACATATATATGTATTACTGATCTTCCACAGGTTTAAATTACTAAAACATGAATAGTAGCTCATAAACATATTGGGATCACATCCTATATTTCAACTTGCATTAAGTTATTTTTATTATTGAATTTATATGTACAATGCTTAATTGATGCATTGTGTTTTTTCATACATACATATTATGTAATGTTCGCAATGATATGCATCGCTTATATATGATCTTCATATATGTCGTGTACTTTTTCATTTATACAAATCTATATCCATTGGAAATTGAGGGATTATGAGTTTAATAGATTATGTAATCCTCCAAAGATGGTTATGCATCACACACACACACACACACACACACACACATATATATATATATATATATATATATATATATATATATATATATATATTCGTCATGTCCTTCCATAACGTTTCCATTTATTCAAATCTAAATCGAATGGAAATTGAGGAATTATTAAATTATTTCATACGGTAACTGTATTAAGATTTACAAGAGCTCCTCCTCACTATGTTCCAAGTAGAATCCATTCTCAATTTCCCTGTAGATTTAGCAAACCAACTTATGTCTTCATCTCGATACAAACTCCAATAACACTGTTAATAGTATCAAATTAATGTAGAAAACCAGATATTTTTTGGAGCTAGCAAGAATGGTAGCATATACATGTGGGATCTTCGTGGAGGAATATCATTTGCTGCTTTTCAAAGATATATGCTTAAAATGTATTATAGAATAAAAAGATACAGGTTGCTAAGTCAACAGTTCGAATGTACGCTTTAGATCAATGACAAGTCAATTTATTAACTGCTGCATAGCGAGTGATTATGTTATTCATATGGACTACTTGTACAAGGTTAATTACATATTAAGTGGGTAAAACACCACAGCAGAAATAAAAAATTGAAATTCCAATTATAATAGTATGCATCGTATGTAATAAAGAAGAAATAGTTTGATAAAATTCATTGTATTGTTGGATATTCTATGTTGCAGTGATTTTTTCTGGAGCATACTGTTTCTGGCTCTGGACCGTCATTCAGAATAAGGTATTTTCCATTCCCCTTAAATTATATTTATTGTTATATTTTTAAGAAAGGAAATGTAAAGTTTCGCGTTGTGAATTCGAAGCTAAATGTTTTTTCTATTTCTCTATGATCTATAAGATTAAGTATTTGATGCTAATTGATCAAAAGATTCGACTTTCGTACTATACAATGTCATAATTAACATCAGTTAAACTGTGTAAGATAATGTAGATTTACATTTTCAATCGGTTTATGGTGATGTATTCTGCTTAGGGCGTTTAAAATGCCCTAAATTTCCTAAATGGCAAAACCGTCATTTTTTTATATTTTCCAATTAGTTACAAATACCTGTGTTCAACTACATCTTCAACTGCATGTTCTTATTTAAACATGATATTTCAACATGATATTTTTATTATATATTTTGTTTATATTTATGATTTGTTTGAAATGACACAATGAGGTTTCGCCCTCTGGCCCTAGGGATACTACGATGTGACCATACATTGGCGAGTCACCACCGTCAATGGACTGAACATCCAATACCCAAATCTCCCCATGTTTAACAGTCATTACATAATGCACCTTCGTTTGATATTTCTACTCTTTATCAATGTTTCGCTCGATTGTTGTCGTATCACTCTTAGAGTAGTTCTTCCAATCTACGTAGTACACTATATACTGGAGAAGTGTTTATTGATTGTTAATATGTTTGTGTTTTTTTAGTTATTTAAATAATTCAATGATAGTTCAGTGTTATTGGGAATTATGTATTAAAAAAATATCAAGTAATTCTTTTTATTTCACTCATGAAATGTTAATTTCATCTTCTCTATCAATTTTTCAATTCTCCCAATTTTGACATCTTAAATGTCAATTTTTGGTAGTGGCTTCAATTAGTTGTGTAAAATATATATTGATTGGGAACTTCTTAAGAGTATATTACCAAGCAACCCATCCAATACTTTTTATGTTACAATGAATAAAACTTTGGTTTTCTCCAGCAAACTAAAAAATCAATGACTTTATCTTCTTATGTGCAAATATAAGACAAATAGATAGAGAAACAATGATATAAAACGATGTCTCTATGCCATGTTTATATATATATATATATATATATATATATATCATGATATTATTCAACCAATTAAACATAATTGTTATTTTCATTCAAATTAGATGGATCCTGCATACCAATCTCGCATTGCTAGATCCCATCGTAGGTTGATAATGTTTCGTAAGCGATCAAGCAACGCACGTCGTACGTCAACGCCAAGTATTACTCTAAGTAATATGCCGTATAATCTTCCTCCCTCGATTCAAGACATGTCTTCCATTCAGCATCTTAGTTTTAATGCTAACAATGTAAGGAATCAAGGCAGTGCTATCCCAAAGAAGCGGAAGACAATTACGTCTCGAACAAAAGTGCTAGAAAATGGAGATGTCATGACAACAACGTTTGCTGATGACTCATCAAATGTGATTAACCATCCCAGTAACTATTGTGGATATACCATTAACTATGTAAATCATGCTTTGGAATCATTCCATGCTGTAACTAGATCAGGTTAGTCATTTATTAACTGTACATAATAGTAACATGTATATATATTAGAAAGAAATATATATTTTTTTATAATATAATTAATGCCTATTATATGTAATGTAGGAAATATAGGGGATAAAACGACAACCGAGCATACGACTCGAATTAAGGATCATTTAAATAGCATTTTCAAAAGTAAGTATGATATCAGTAAGCGTTGATTGAAAAAACTCATAAAATTTTTTGTATTTACTTCTATTATGGTTTAACAAATTCAAAAATCTAACGAATTTGTAGGAAAGTTTAAAGAAGCATGGGATTTTGGCGGTCCAAACGCTGTTTGTGACAATTGTAGTGCAATTCTATGGTATGAGGAGAGAATTGATAAGAATCGTACTCCTGCGTGTCCTAAATTCTCATTGTGTTGCCAAGAAGGAAAGATCATCTTACCCATTATAAAAGAACCACCACATATTTTGAGCGATCTACTGAATTCTGAAAATGATGGTGGTTCATCTAAATTCAAAGACAACATTAGAGCATACAATTCCATGTTTGCATTTACCTATACTGGCGCTAAAGTTGGTAATCAAATAAATAATGGATTCGAACCCTATGTCTATCGCATTAGTGGAGAAAACCATCATTTGCTTGGTTCTTTGGTTCCAGTTGAAGGTCAATGCCCAAAATTTGCGCAACTTTATATTTATGACACGGAGAATGAATTGAGGAATAGAATGAAATCCTTAGGAGGAGATAGACCGAAATCAAAGTTGGATGTAGAAGTTATTTCAAAATTAGTATTGATGCTTTATGAGCAAAATCAAATTGCAAAAGTTTTCCGAATGGCACGTGAGAGTTTTGAGAATTCAAATGTCATGACTGTGAGAATAAGGTTGATTAAAAATCTATCAAAAGACCCATCGGTTTACAATTTGCCTACTGCTTCCGAAATAGCAGCACTCATTGTTGGTGATTTTACTAAAGAGAATGTTATGAGAGATATTATTGTTGACCATAAGTCAAATGGATTGCAAAGAATTAGTGATATTCATCCATCCTTTATGGCTATGCAATACCCATTGTTATTACCATATGGTGAAGATGGCTACCAACTGGGTATAACTTATAGAAGAAACAATGGGAAACGTAAGACTAAACGAAATTGCTTGCCATGAGAGAATATTACGGATACCGTCTGAATCAAAGAATTAATGAATCTCCCTCCATTTTACGGTCCGGAAGACTTTTTCAACAATATGTTGTCGATGCATATACATGCATTGAACATGAAAGGTTGAGGTGGATTAGAAACAACCAACCGCAATTAAGAGCTGAGCTATATAAAGGATTGAAAGATGTTGTTCTTGAAGGAGATTCAACGCCTTCGTCTGTAGGAAAACGTATTGTCCTTCCATCAAGTTTCACTGGGGGTCCACGTTATATGGCTCAAAATTTCCAAGACGCAATGGCTATTTGTAGATTCTTTGGTAATCCAGATCTGTTTATCACCTTCACGGCTAATCCTAAATGGCCCGAAATCATAAAGTTTCTTGATATGATTCCTGGACAGAAGCCTGAGGATAGGCCAGATATTATCACAAGAGTTTTTAAAATCAAACTTGATGCTCTAATGAAGGATTTAGTTAAAGGAAAACACTTTGGGAAAGTAATGGAAGGTACGTATCTCATATTTAATAATTAATGATTGTAAATTAGAAATCGAATTATTTGATTTTCTAACCTTTTATAATATGTCAATAGCTATAAAAACGTTTATATTTTATGACAGCTATCTACACAATTGAATTCCAAAAAAGGGGATTGCCACACACCCACATACTTCTATTTCTACATGCAGATGCAAAACAACCAACATCAGATGATATTGATAACATTATTTCATATGAGTTACCTGATTGTATTAGCGACCCCGTTGGCTACGCATTTATTTCCCAATTCATAATGCATGGACCCTGCGGCCACACAAATACCCGTTCCCCATGTATGGCAGACGGATGTTGCTCCAAAAAAGTCACATCCATGACCAAATTTGATGATAATGGATTCCCAATTTATAGACGGAGAGATGACGGGAGGTTTGTAGAAAAGATGGGAATCAAACTTGACAACAGATTTGTTGTTCCACACAATATTGACTTAGTCGTCAAATACCAAGCTCACATAAATGTGGAATGGTGTAATAAATCAAGGGCAATTAAGTATCTTTTCAAGTACATAAATAAAGGACCAGACAGAACAACAATGGAGCTCACGCAATCAATTGTCCGTAATGATCATGATTGCAACAATTAAATCTTAGACGTTGATGAAA
The DNA here is from genome assembly GCA_949130495.1 of Sambucus nigra. Lineage (NCBI taxonomy): Eukaryota > Viridiplantae > Streptophyta > Magnoliopsida > Dipsacales > Adoxaceae > Sambucus > Sambucus nigra. The sequence goes on along the minus strand of OX422217.1, from coordinate 244,832,794 downwards.
TTAAAACATTCCTCGATTGTCGTTACTTATCTGCATGTGAAGCTTGCTGGAGAATTAATCAGTTTCATGTACAATATCGAAGCATCGGTGTTGAGCGATTGAGTTTCCATCTGCCGGATGAGCAAGTTGTCACTTTTAAAGATTCGGACAATCTGAATACTATGATTGACAGGATAGATGTTGAGAAGACTATGTTTACACAATGGATGAGCACAAATTGCATCCATGAGGATGCAAGGGAGTTAACCTATGCTGAATTTCCTTCAAAATGGGTTTGGGACTCAACGGAAAAGGAATGGTTTAGAAGGAAAAATTTAGGTACATGCTTAGGTCGTATAGTATATGCTCATCCAGCATCTGGTGAGAGATTTTACCTTCGTATGCTCCTAAACGTTGTCCGCGGAGCAAGAAATTACGATGAGGTGAAGATGGTTAATGGAATTGTTTATCCAACATGCAAAGAAGCATGTTATGCTCTTAGCATGTTAGAAGAAAACAAAGAATGGCACAACGCTCTAGATCAGGCTTCACAATGGGCTACGGGTAATCAATTGTGTGACCTATTTGCTGTAATGCTTCTTTTTTGCGAAGTTGCTGATCCAAAAAGACTTTGGGACGACAACTGGGAGATTTTATCAGAAGATTTGCTTCATCGCCAAAGAAAAATCTTATGCCTACCTGATCTTATTCTTAGTGAAAATCAATTGAAGAATTATGCCCTTCATGAAATTGATAATATTTTAAACAAAAATGGGAAAAGCCTAAAAGATTTCTCGTCGATGCCACTTCCCGATGCTACAATGATTCAAGAAAAGGATAATAGGCTTTTAAGAGAGGAACTTTCTTACGATGCAGATTCTTTGGCCCGACAACATACAAACATGTTGAACTTATTGAATGATGAACAACTAGAAGCCTATAATCATGTTATACGATCCGTCAAAGAAAAAAAAGGAGGCTTTTACTTCGTAAATGGGGCAGGTGGCACGGGTAAAACATTTTTGTACAAAACAATTCTTGCACGCTTGCGTTCAAAGGGAAAAGTTATTCTCGCAGTTGCATCTTCAGGAATTGCATCATTGTTGCTACCCGGTGGAAGAACTGCTCATTCAAGATTTAAGATGCCCATTGATATTCACGCCGATTCAACATGCGATATTCATCAACGGACTCATCTTGCAGAGCTAATTAGGAAAATAACCCTAATTATTTGGGATGAGGCACCTATGAACCACCGTCATTGTTTTGAAGCTGTTGACAGAACATTAAGAGACATAATGCGATTCAATGATGAAAAATCTTTTGAAAAGCCTTTTGTTGGAATTACAATTCTTTTGGGTGGTGATTTTCGTTAAACCTTACCTGTTGTTCATAAGGGAAGCAGAGAAGAAATTGTAAATGCATCAATTAACAAATCAAAGCCGTGGAGTTTGTGCCATATATTCAACCTATCGAAGAACATGCGGATACAAGATTCAACTTCATTTAGAGATTAGGTCCTGGCACTAGGTGACGGGAAACTACAAACAAAATCATTTCAAGATGACGAATTTCCATCGTGGGTAAAAATCCCAAATTCAAACCTTATACCCCATTTCGATAACCCAATTGCTGATATTATTTCAAGTGCATACCCCGATTTGGTGAGGAGATACAATGATCCAGATTACATTAAGGGTCAAGCTATTCTAACTCCAACAAACCATATGGTTGACCCCATCAATGCGTATGTACTAAATCTCATTCCCGGAGATGCGACAACTTATTTCAGCTCAGACTCAATATCTAAGGCTGTTGGGGACATTCGTGACCAATATGTGCTTTTTCCTGTTGAATTTTTAAATAGCTTGAACTTTGCTAGACTACCGAGCCATAACTTGGAGCTAAAGATAGGTTCACCTATTAGGCTAATGAGAAATATAAATCAAAGTTCCGGCCTTTGCAATGGTACAAGATTGATCATTACACAATTATCTCCATTGGTCATAGAGGCTATAATTATCACAAGTTCTAATATAGGCGCAAAATTATTCATTCCACGAATAATTATGTCTGCAACAAACTCCAAATGGCCATTTATTTTAAGAAGACTCCAATTTCCAGTTCGTCTGTCTTTTTCTATGACAATCAACAAAAGCCAAGGACAAACTCTCGATCAAGTCTCAATATACTTACCCAAGCCTGTTTTCAGTCACGGTCAACTCTATGTCGCTATATCTAGAGTTACTTCAAGCAACGGCCTAAAATTATACATAAATAATTATTCCCAAATTGATAGACATTTCACAAAAAATGTTGTGTACGATGAGGTTCTATCATCTCTATCTATAGGTATATTTGCGTAATTCACAAAAGTTTTAATATAGTTAATCCTTTTACTTATGATATAACTCCCTTTATTCATTTAACCAATATGTATTTCTCAGAAAACACTTCAGGACCATGAAAGAAGTGACAAGACTTGAAGATCTTTCACTAGGTAGGGACGATTGGACCATCTTTGTACGTGTCGTTCGAAAATGGGAATCCAAGACTCGAACTGGCGATAACCCAAAAATATCTGATGACTTTCTCTTAGTTGATGACCAGGTACATAATTTAGAGATTCAAGTTTTTATTATTGTTTTCTAACACAAAATATTGTAATTTTAATAAATATTTATCATTTATTTATATAATTTTTTTTTAATTGCACAGGGTGATTCAATACATGCAGTATTGCGCAAATACTTATTTGCCAGATTTGTCAATTCACTAGACGTTGGAAAAGTCTACACAATAACCAATTTCAGAGTCATGGATACTAAGCACAACTATAGGATCTCATCACACAATCTAATGATTGAATTCAATCCATCTTCAAAAAATTTAAATTCTGAAGCTGACAATTTCATTCTTCCAAAATATCACTTCCAATTTTTGGAATTTGATGAATTGAGATCTAAATTAAGCAATGACACATATCTCACAGGTATTTTATATTCATTACTCATTATACAATTAACAACAATCGTTTAATTCTCTTTATATATATATCTGTTCACTTTTTATTTCATTAGATGTGTTCGCCCTTTTGACTTTTATATCACCTGTTGAGGATCAACCGGTTAGGGGATCCATAGTAAAGAAAAGGGTTTTGAAGCTTGAAAATCAAAGGTCATTCCTTCATATTTTCCCATTATTAACTTCGTTCATTTACAATGTATACTATTTATTACCACTTAACCACATACCCTATTACACAGTGGGGAAAGGATTTTCGTCACTCTGTGGGCCGAAGAAACGACACTAATAACTGAAGACATATGCCAGAATTTCACTGATCATTTGATTGTGGCCGTTACATCCACTACGGTCAAACAATTTAGAGGTAAGTCAAATTTATATTTAATAATATCATCTTTTTATATATTCACGACTTCAAACAATGCAATTTAATATTCATACAAATTTTATTCCATAGGTGATTACTCATTGTCAACAACCAATGCATCCAAAGTCTATATAAATCCTGATGTTCAATGCATTCAAGACTTTATGACCAAGTAAGACTTTATTCACAATAATATATGTATTTTATCACTCCTGTTAGTAGAAACTGCATTGACGTTCCATTGATGGACAATTTCAACGGATGCATACATTTTCGTTCTTTTGAAATGCACCAAGATGCATACATATTCATTTCATTGTGTTTAAATGCCCAGAGGCCTATATATATTGATTTTTCTCCAACATAACATCTGTGAATGTTGATTGCATCTACTCTCCAACTGATTTTAAGTGTTGAGCAAACAAAAAACAAGAAGAACATGAGAGAAAATTTAGAAAAACTGTTCTAATAGAAGGATCACATTCGATTGACCTAGAGGTCCCAACTACCACTGCATATGATTGCAGTAAGGACATGTTTTCAACCAAAATCACCTGAACTAGGCTCCCAAAAAACCCAAAATTCAACTCTGCTTCCTCTAGCAATATTGTACCTCCAAATATGGGGAGGAACTTTTCAATCATTTAGGGAACCTCAAACTAACAGTTAGGCTCACCATCCTTACACACAGAGGCCACAACAATGTTTTAAGGTTGTACCAAATAGTCTCAAATGGTTATCCTAATAAAATGGGACCTATGAGATACACACCCCGTGAGGTCACCTGAGGGTGAGAGGATTCCCTACATAGGCCTGTCGGGTTCAGACTGCTTGGTGCCATGTGATGGGTTGAAATCAACTCTGGGTAAGTCCTAAATTGGGACTAGAAGCTAGCTGTTAGCCTCTGGCCGGGAGGTAGGGCCAGGTCCGATAGGGTTTGGAACTGGGGTGTCGCCTGTCTGGAGGGTCCCCTGTACTGTGTGTTAATAGCAGGGTGATAGTTATGGGGGAAATTGGGGTAGGGTTGTGTGTGTAGGGGCCGGCATAAGTGAGTCCGGTGGGTTGTCTGGCAAGTTCCTGGGCAAATAATGGGTAGGGGTTGTAGGGTTGCTGGCCGCAGGCCATGGGAGAAAAGGGTGGGGCTGAAGCCCATATAGGGGTCGCGAAGGCAGTAGGCAGTGCAAACTTGGTGGCAGAGCACCAGGGAGTGGGGTGTTTCAGGTGGCTCACACCGCACCTCACAGCCTACTGGGAGGTACTGGAAAAGGTAATGACCAATGGGGGTTGCTCAATGAATTGTTGGGTGGCCACTGTCGACGACGGTGAGGTTGTTGAAACTGAAGGCCATTGGCACCGGGGCTGGTGGAGTAAGGGTGGAAACCAGAGCTTGAATATTATTCGTCAAGTTGTTTATGGCCTCTTACACGCGGTAGGGCTTCTTTTGCAGCATAATATATATCTTTTGACTTTTATAACTATTGTTACAACAAAATTATTTCACAAAGCCAGTAGGTTTTAGTGTTTGGAATGTTCCAATGGACGACAGCTGCACATCTTGATAACTGCTTCAATGTGTGGAGGTGAGGTAGGATTACCATGAGAGATTGTTGGAGAGGGAACCGTGTGTACTTGGGTAGCATTTCACTTGATTAATACATAGAAAGTCATTAATTTGATATTGAAACCCAACTTGGACGAATATTTATTGCTATTCAAAGATTGATAAACACATGTAACTTCTGCATTCTCTACTTGATTAATGTAGTCGTGCTTTTGCGTATTGAAGTAAGTTAATTTCATAATCTAAATCAATTATTAATGATATATATATATATATATATATATATATATATATATATATATCTTAGCCTAATACCTCATTGACCATCTTACATTATAAGGCCTGCTTACATACTACGAATGTGATTTTTATCTTCCGTTTAAAACAAATAACCAAACCATGCTGAGATTATTTTTTAATACAAGAGTATAACAGTTTAGGGTTGTTTTCATTTCACAAACCATGCTCCATGCATTACTTTTTTTTTTCACAGTTTAGTCACATTATTATAATTCTCTTTACAATTTTTTTTCAAAGTCGTACTGGATTTGTTCACATCTGACATATTATCAGTTTATCTTTATGATATATATACAGACTTCATAACGAAAATCGTTCTTTGACCATGACAACTGATCCAAACAGAGGCAACAATTCACAAATTCAAATTCAAGGAGAATCAAAATCCATTGAGGAAATCTTATCCCTTTGGTCCAACTCTCCAAATGAGGTATCCACTTTTAAATATACATTTCCTATGTCTCCTTCATTATCTAATTATAATATAAATATTATATATTTCAAGGGTTATATATGTCACTTACAACGCAAGAATCACAGGTGTAGATGAACAGTGTGGTTGGTATTATGCAGCATGCAATCACTGCAATAAGAAACTTAAACATTATATCACTTATTTCTTCTGTTAAACATGCAACACAGACATACTTATTCCTTATCCAAGGTATTTTATTCGTACATCTTATTTTCATTTATTGCTCTACACATCTATTTTGACAATTATATAATTCTCCATAAATCGGTACAAAATTCAAATCTCAGTCAAGGACCAAACAGCTACCACCACATTCGTACTCTTTAACAAAGAAGCTGAATCTTTAATCAATATCCAATGTTCTGAGGTTGCAAATATTAATCATGATGTTTCCGTACGTTGTTCATAATAATTTTACTATTTTATCAATACATTCATATTACCTATTCCTTTTTTAAAAATAATATATTTACTATTTTCAACAGTTACCAAAAGATTCACTTCCACTAGCAATCACAAGGATCGTCGGAACCTCTCACAAGTTCCGCCTGAAGCTCAATAGTTACAACTTAATACGTGGCTATGAAAACTTCACCGTGTCAACCATTTTTAAAGATTCTTCAGACGGAAATATTTCACTCACTGACCACAACATTCAAAAGGTATTTTGTATATACTCAATAACAAATTTATATTATAATTTCTTTTCTTACTCTAATCATATCTCATTTACATAATAGGAAACAAATCCAGTCTCAACAACACAAGAATCAATAATTATCGCAGACAATGACAGTTCCCCTCATGGAAATTATGTAGAAAGCGAAGTTAACCCAAAACGAAAGCTTCCTTCAAGGTATTTTAAATTCTTTTACATTCAAATTCTATTCACATTTATTATACAATACTTTAAACATATTTTTTTAGCATATCTTTTAATTTCTTTCTAGGAACATGGACTCAAGGAAAAAAAGGATGATTTAACTTCATTTTCAAGATCTCATTCTTCATCAGCTTATTAAAACTTCATCTACTTCATCTAATCTCTATTTTCTTTCCTATCACAATGTAACACATTGGCTATCTTTGTATGCGTTTCGACTTGGAGTTTAACAATCACTAATATTCATCAATTTCAATATATTTAAGTTCCTTTATTTCTAATTATAATTTAATAAATCAATGCCTTAATAATGCATTAATTTATGTTCTAACTGCGCATCACACATGTTTCAACAGGTACCTCACATTTGTTAACTTTTAAATTGCTTCATTTATTATGCTTTCAATACCGTATACACCTCGCATCGCGTGAGTTTCAACCTAATACTATGTATAATACTATATACAAATCATCACGCACCGTCTAGACGAACTGAACTCAATCATCTCCAAGTTTGAAGACTTCCTGACATCCCGTTAAGGTATAAAATAATTTAGAGTTTAAATTAATTTACGGAATTAATGTTTGGGATGTTTATTTTTTTTAATAAAAAACGAATAGGTCTTTTTATTTTTGATTTTTTTTTTATATCTCGTTCAAATGAGATTTACATCTCATTCAAACGAGATTGACATGTCGTTAGATAGGTCATTTCTTCATGTTTTCAAATGAGGCCATACTGTTTCAATTTTCATAAGGTCATTAGAAGCAAACCTGAAGTCATTCAAACGACATCTCAATGTCGTTAAAATGAAGTATATTTCTCGTTCGAACGACCGCGTCACCTTGAAATTTGGTAAGATCCTATAAATACATGTTTCGTGTTCAGAACGGTTAAGACTTTTACCAACTCTGTTTCTGCATAACTTTTGCGAAAGTTCTTCATGTTTTAGTGTTCTAAACAACAAACATCCTTGAATATTGTTCTTATGAATTTTAAACCCTAGAAAGTTTTGTATCTTTGCATATACCTTATGTAGAGGATCTCCGTGGTTGACTTGTGATACCAGAGGGGACACACTGCTGAAGATGAAGGTTGAGGCTGACGGAGGACTGTTGTCTTGCGATTCTTGCGAGGATGATAGTTGTTCATTTGAGATTTACGAAGATTAACGCTTTATGCTTATGGCGAATATCAAGTACTCTGTAAGTCGACTGTCTTGTAGATTTCTAGGTGAATAAAGGTTTTACCCGAAAGGAATTTTTTCCTAAAACTTGGACTTAGTTGAATGCTTGGTTTCATTTATCTGTTTTATCACATAGATGAATGTTTTGGATAAAAATATAAAATCGGTTTAAAATTCGTGTTGCATGTTTGGATAATAAAATTGAAAAAAGAGATTGTTTGTCTTTATTAAACCACCATGGGATTTGCGCGTTTACAATGAGAATCGTGAATGGGAATAAGATTTTCATTATTTCATATATTGTTAGTATGTTTTACTATGAATAATATATGATATGCTGTGTAGAGTACATCTTATACATAGAGGATCGGGTCATCACTTTTAAGTCTTATACATAGAGGATCAGATCATCACTTTTAATTTTCATTTGCTCAATTGAATAGGTGGATTTTTCTTTTGTATTTTTTTTAGAGAGAGTGATTCGAGGCAAAATAAATTTAGTGATATTCAAATATTATGTTTGAGTGCATTCTAATTTCAGAATAAAGTGTGAGATTAGTATAGATATTCTTCTCTCATATTTTTATTGTAAAACACAAATTTGTGGAGTTTGGTTCTTGTATAAGATTGGGAGTTCAATGAAAATGCAAGAAGACTTGGTTTAATATTGTACTCGATTTTGTTTTATATTTTTCAACCTTTTGTGGTGTTATTTTTGCATTTTATATGTAATAATACCCAAATGGGAGGATAAATACCCCTATTCAAGGGGTGAGATAGAACCCTTGGCTTGATTATTTTTATTTTAAGCATATTTATTTATCATGAAACTTTTAATATTAATGTTAAAATTTCATAATTTTTATTCACGCCTCGAGAGAAGGTGGACAATTTTCGAGAGAAAGTTGTAAATTTGAATTAAAATATTAAATTATTATTTAAACTAAGTATCGACAATTTTTAAATGATATTGTAGTTTCAATTTTTGTACTCTTAAACTTCATTTTTAATGGTTTAAAATACTTTTGGTAGATTCCCCTAGTGGGTGATTTATTAGGAAATGTTTAAATCTAATTTTTATATAGTGTGTGAAAATTTAACATTAATATTCTAAAAAGATAATGTTTGACTTCACATTTGCAACGAGAATTGATTTATAAATTTATATAAGTCTTGGGGTATTTCAAATAGATAAACTAATAAAATTTACATAAATAGGCTAAGTGGAAGACTCATATCTCTTGAATTATCTCATATTTGTTTTAGTCTCATATATCCCTCTCATTTTATCATTTCATTTATTAGTTAGTGTAGGTTAAATTTTATCACATTATTAGTTAATATGTTATCCCTTGAAATTATTTTTAAAATTGTACTTTTCTTTATTTTGTTCCTTTCCATATTAAGAAAATGTATTGATACCCTTACTTTCCCTATACTTGTTATTTAGTGTATTTTTTTGGTTCAAGGGATTTTGATTGAAGAGGTTATTCAATGAACACATGGGAGTCGTTGTATGCACGGGGTGTAGCGTTGCTTGGCTACAGTAGTATTGAAACTTACATTGTCTGGATATACAAAGGGTAAAAATCGTGAGCTAAAAGCTCTGCTACCAATTTGTAAATGGTAATAACGTTTGTTAAAAGATTTGATACCAATTTGAGATTGAAAACTTAATTACAAAGGGTGATTCCAAACAAAAATTAAATGCGAAAGCCAATTTTAAACAAATTTTATCTTTTTATCCTAAGCATGTATCTATGGTGATAAAACATATAAATCAAACAAACAAGTATGACAATGCCAAGTTTTAGGGAATAAACCCAAAGGGAAAAACCTTTATTCACTTAGAAATTTACAAGAAAGTCGACTTACAAACTACTTGATATTCACCATAAGTATAATGTGTTGTTCTTCAAAAATCTTTAATGAACAACTATGACCCTCGCAAGAATCACATGATCGCAGTCCTCTGTCAGCCTCATCTTTCGTCTTCAATAGTGAGTCCCCGTAAGTATCACAAGTCATCAATGGAGATCCTCACCATAAAAGGTGTATGCAAAGATACAAACTTTCTAAGGTTTAAAAAATTCACAAGAACAATATTGCAGGATGTTTTGTTATGAATTAAACAAGTGTTTTTCAACAAAAAACTTGAAGAACTTTTGCAAAAGTTATGCATAAAATGAATTTAGCAAAAGTCTTAAACGTTCTGAACAGGAAAGTGTATTTATATAGAACTTAAGGCGGCGCATCATTCGAACAATAATGAAGATTCGTTCAAAAGAGTAGTTGATCTCGTTCGAATAAGATCTAATATCGCTTCTAACGACCTAAACAAAATCAAAACAGTATGCTTTGTTTGAAGCTCGTTTGAAAGCATGCATCGAACGACCTAATCACGTCGTTTCAACGACATGGGGATCCCTCTTGAACGACTGAAATGAATTTTGAAAGTGCACCTACAGTAAACTCAGAAAACATTTATCTTTTTAGACAATAAAAAGTTCTTATTCGTTTTTTATAAAAACATAAAACATAAAACATTCCAAAATATAATTCCCTAGAATTTATTCAAACTCTAAAATTTTTAATACCTCATCAAGATTTCGGGAAGTCTTCAAACTTAGAGATGCTTGAGTTTGGTTCGTCTTGACGGTGCGTGATGATTTGCAATGGGATATGCCAAGCTATCCTAGAGTTATGCTAAGAACAATGTTAGAAAATTTGTTCTTACAAATCTCCCTCTTTGGCTATTTCGGTACAAAATAAATAAACATGACCGAACACCAAATTAAAATCAAAATCTCCTATGATAAAAATACTAATACCCTTTCTAACTCTATAACGGAACGGCATGAGTCTCTTTGTCTTCAAACTTCTTCTTCTTCTTCTTCTTCTTCTTCTTCTTCTTCTTCTTCTTCTTCTTCTTCTTCTTCTTCTTCTTCTTCTTCTTCTTCTTCTTCTTCTTCTTCTTCTTCTTCTTCCTTTTGGCAAACTTTGACTTCATCTGTGTGTCTTTGTATTCCTCTTTAACTACCTACACACATGAGACAAAAATATATACCTCGTGACGCATCAAGTTTGAAACAAAATAAAACTCATAAATTAATTCTCCCCAATAAATCAAACTCATTTTAATTTGACCTCCCCCTTTTTTTATCCGAAATAGACAAAGAAGTAAAAACATAAACATGAATTAGAAATCATCACAAAAAAGATAACCTATCATCACAAAATATATAAATTATGCATGTGTAATGATCATCTCAGAGGCAAACAAACACCGACTATTTTTAAAATTTTCAATTTTTCTCAAAAAAATCAAACTTACAAAAATATCATATAATACCATATATAATATATGCAAAATATATTAAAGCAAATTCGGAACACATATATAGGTATAAACGATAACAAAATATGACACAAAATAAATAAGCTTTACACACGAGCATCGTATCGATATGTCCAAACATGTGGGATGGAATGAATGGGTGTGAACTAGTAACAAAAGAATTATAACCCAAACACTCAAATATGTTCAAGAAGTTCTAATTGATTGCAAAACTTTATCAAACTAAGCTTTAGCCTCAAGTGACAAATAAAGTTGAACTTAATGAACAAAACAAGCACAATGCACACAAGCCTAGAATATTCATGATTCTACAAATCAATAGCTTCATGACAAAATAAGCATAACTAGGTATCATTGTACAAACCCGATGATCTTCAACTAAACTCTCTAAAAATATAAACCTGATCATATTTTATATTCTTTTATTTTCTTTTGAAGTGATTTCTTTTGAATGATCAAGCAAACTAAACTATTTGGTCCGCTATTGGCATATTTCTCTTTTCATTTCCTTTATTTTTTCTTGAACTCTTTTCAAACGGTGGCTTTCATGATGAGTTCACATACCTCTCGCATCCCTTTCTTGTGTACACTCATCAATTTTTTAATATGCAATATAAATACTCATGGGCAACCGTTCTTACATCCATAAATGATCCATAGCCCAATAAACATGAAGATGACAAAATTGATATGATAACATCTCACCAAGATCAAATATACATCATGAAGTCAAAATCCAATAAGCTCGTGCATGTGTGTGGAGGCATAAACAAAGTCGAATCCATAAAGCAAGTCAAGTTCGAGACAACACCATAAACATGGTTAAGAACAATCTAATTATCTAAAGTCATAACCAAATGTCCTATCCACATGGATATTTCTTAATGAATAGGATTCAAACACACCAATATGTCATACCAAATGTGTAAAACTAAAATACAAAAGAACCGAAAATATTTTAAATTTTTCAAAATATTTTTCAAAAACCAAAATCTTTTTGTATTTTTAAAAAAAAATTATAAAACCAAAAATCTTTTTGTATTTTTCAATATGACTCTATAAAAGATAAATATAATTCAAAAAGTACACATGTCATAACACTAGAAAAAATATATCATGAAGCACAACTAGCATATGACAAACAATATCATCCAAGAAATCATCCATAAGAAATAGCATGTGTAGCATCATGTGCAAGCATGTGAGAATCAACCAACCTAACATTAAGCGTCTCCAAAACAGATTTGTTAACCCAAACATGCGTGTACCTATCTTGAGGGGTTATAGGAACCGAAGGGACACTATCCTTAAACTTCCTCGGACATCTTTCAAGATCAAAATAAAAACACCTAAGGTGATCTTTCCTACCACAATGTGAACATATGTAAACGGGAGGAATGTTACCTATGGGTTGACCTTTTCTAAAGTCCTTGGTTTTTATTGACCCTTTGAAACAAACAATAGTCTTGACTTTAACACACGAAGCATAAGAACAAGACATTACTATCACTATCAACACTACTCGGGTATTTTAAATTATTTGTTTAACTTCAGAATTTTAGACTTTAGCAAAGAATTAAGCTCTTCCAATTTCAAGGACTCCTTCGTATTTTCAGTCATTCCTAAAAGGTTATCTCACTCCCCATTAATGAAAGAAAACTTATCCCAAAGAGTATTCTCACGTGCCTTAAAATTATTAATTAAAATATTTTTATCCTCATTGGCACAAACACAAACCCTAGAATTTTTTAAGTCATCTAACTCTTCTTCCAAAACAACCACTCTATCATCACTCTCCCTTTTGGATACTTTTAAAAACATAAAGTCATGGTGCAAGGTAATAAACTTCTCACGAACGATATCTATTTGATTTTGAACAGTTTGCAAAAGTTTCAAAATATTTTTCAAACAATTTACAAGAATTTCAATTCTTTCGGCGAACTTCAAATTCAAATGAAAATCCATCAAGAGAAAATAAAAATAAGCACAAGAGAGAGGAAAGATAAAACAACCACCCAATAATAAGTATCTACACAATAACTAGGTTCAACTCGGCTCATATACCAATTTGACAATTTGAGAAGTCAAAACGTATCAAAATTGAAAAACTTTTTGAAAAAATAAGGATTACTCGATAACTTGGAGCAACCTGGTCTAATACCAGATTGAAAAAGGTAAAAATCATGAACTAAAAGCTCTGATACCAATTTGTAAATCGTAAAAATGTTAAAAGTTTGGATACCAATTTGAGAGTGTAAAATTAATTGGAAAGGGTGATTCCAAACAAAAATAGCAATACCAATTTAAATGCGGAAGCCAATTTTAAAAAGATTTTATCTTTTTATTGTAAGCATGCATCTATGGTGATAAAACAAATAAGAAAATACGACAAGGCCAAGTTTCAGGAAAAACCCCAAATGGAAAAACCTTTATTCACTTAGAAATTTACAAGAGAATCGACTTAAAAACTACTTGATATCCTCGACAAGTATAATGCACTATTCTTTTAAAATCTCTAATTAAGAACTATGATCCTCACAAGAATCACATGACCACAGTCCTCCGTCAGCCTCAGCCTTCGTCTTCAGTAGTGAGTCCCCGCAGGTATCATAACTCAGCAATGGATATCCTCTCCATAAAAGGTGTATGCAAAGATACAAACTTTATAGGGATTAAAAAATCACAAGAACAATATTGCATGATTTTTTTTTATGAATTAAACAAGTGCTCTTCAACAAAAAAACTTGAACAACTTTCGCGAAAGTTATGCAGAAACGGAGCTGCCAAAACTCTTAAACGTTCTAAATGCGAAACAGGTATTTATCCAAAACTAAAGGTGATGTGTCGTTAAAATGATAATGCTGAGTCATTAAAACGATATGTTGATCTCGTTTGAATGAAATTTGATCTCGCTTTTAATGACCCAAACAAAATTAAAACAGTACGACGCATTTGAAGCTCGTTTGAAGGGAGGCATCGAACGACCTAAGCATGTCGTTTGAACGACATGGGGATATCGTTGGAACGGCTGAAACGAATTTTGAAAGTCCCCTTACAGTAAACTCAAAAAACATTTTTCTTTTTTGAAAATAAAATTTTGTTGTTCATTTTTTATAAAAACATAAAACATCAATAAATA